>JACMZG010001914.1:20093366-20553366 GCA_018340805.1 Microvelia longipes
ATAACAAACGTAACCTGGGTTAAATACCTAAATATCACATTTTAAAATATCCTTCCCATAGAATCCCTAGAATCTTGTCGAGATTCAAATTCAAATGTAACTTAGATGTAGTTATTGATTTGTTTAACTTTTTGAGGTTTTTGTTTCTTTTTTTTTTGTTATTTGTTATTTTCTTGAGAGGGGTGTTGAAGTTACAAGAAAATACAGTATTTCATTATTTTGAATTTTCCCGCCTTAGATAGATAAAATCATGTGTTAATAAAATTATATGTTTAACGTTTTGAGGTTATCAAGATAAGATGTAACACGTTTTTTTGTTATTAATAAAAAGTACTTTTTCTAATTTTATTCTTTAATTATTTTAAAAATTACCCACACACTTTAATAATCGGCTTATTATAATAAACGTCATAGAGCTAAATATCTGAGAGATCTAGAGATAGGAGAAAGAGTATGGCTGGTAGATTTAAAAAAATATGGCCTTGTCAGTAGAAAAGCAGAGGAACCAAGGTCTTATTATGTTAAGTCTAATGGAGCTTGTTATCGTAGAAACAGGAGATTTTTAATCCCTGATGTTAATGTTAAATCTGAGATAAAAACAGTTCCCTCTAACTTATGTAATAACTCCACTCAACCTGAGTCACCTGCCAGGGAAAACCTTAACAACTCATTAAAAATTAAAGATAAAACTAGTGAGTTAATAGACTTAGAACCGCCATCCTCTCCACCAGTTAACAGAGGGTCACCTCATTCTGGTGAAAACACTTTAAGTCCTAGAAAGGATACCTCATCTCCCTCTCATACCCCTATCCCAGATCTCGCCCTATTAGAGATAAACGTAAACCCGGGAGGTTAAAAGATGATAAAACTTTGTTTTTAATGACTTTTATTTTAGAAGTTGATTATCAGATAGTTACTCAGATAGAGAATTTTCGAGACTGTTTTCAGTTCCTATTATTTAGAAGAGATAAAAAATTATTTAGTAAGTTTAATTTGTTTTCTCATTAAGAATTTTGATTTGTATTTTGTATACAGTATTTTATATTAATTTTTTCCTCTCTTCCATTTGTGAGAAGGAGGATGTAGTAACCGCTAGATCTGATGAGTTAAGAGACTAGTTGTGATGGTTATAAAAAATAAAGGTTATCTATGTTCGCTTGTTATGATCATATAAACTAATAAGTAAGCACACTAGTACTATTTACAATGTGCGTGTGTAAGCACAGAGTACGAGGATATAAAAGCCCTCGAACACAATTCACATTGTCATTTTACCGTATGAAGTCTATGTGTAATTGTCCAGTTCATGTTAGTGTTTGTTTAATTAAGACTTAGTGTTCAATAAATTTTTAATCTTTTTTAAAAAATCTAGTTATTTATTAACAATCGAAACTGGCGCAGTCGGTAGGACCGGTAGATAAATATCACTGCGAAAAAGTGAAATTTAGTTCGTATTAACGATTCACTACCTGGAATTCCTGCATCCAACAGATAAAGATTTATGAGCACTGACGATGAGCAGCACTAGAACTTCCTGATTATTGGAATCGCAGCAATGAATATGCTATACCTAAATTTAATATTACTGTAAGTTATATGTATTTCCTATTCTTGGATTAATCTACATTACCCCCAACGATCAACGATTTTTCTATGAATAATCTATATTTGTTTACTGAATAATAGATTCACAGTAAAATATATAATTGAACATTTACTGTTTATAATAAAATATTTAATAATTAACATATTTAATATTTAGCGAATATAAATATTAAATAAGCATAATAAATACTATTTTATAATAAAATATATTAATATTTAGTGAATATAAATATTAAATAAGCATAATAAATACTTATTTTATAATAAAATATATTTAATAGCGAATATAAGTATTAAATAAACATAATAATTAATTAATTCATAATAAATATTAGTAGATATTAAGTAGATAGAATAGTTAAACTTATTTAATGAATGAGCCTGTTGATGAACTTTTAAATTTATTTGGCGATATTAGTATTGAAGATAATAATCAAAATCCTCTAGACCCAGAAAACCCTGTAACAAATAATTTAACAGTAGAAAATCAACCAGAAATGTCTATTACCACAGGATATTCAACTATTCAAATTTTTTTGGAGACAATTCCATCATACGATGGAAATCCAAATACTTTGTCAATTTTTCTTAGTAGTGCTGACTCTTTAATGAGTGGTGTTACTAATGAGGCTTTAAAACCTATAGTTCTTAAGGCTATTATAGCCAAATTGACAAATAGAGCGTTGATGTTAATTGGCTCTAGGACGGATTTAACGACATGGGAACAGTACAAAGATGTTTTGACGCAAAGTTTCGGGGACCAAAGAGACTTGGATTGCCTTGTCCAGGACTTACTAAATTTAAGGCCAGCGAGAGGTCAAACTCCTTACGCTTTTGGTACAATGTGTCAAGATTTACGATGTCTTATTATTTCAAAATTAAATCTTAGTTCTGATATGAGTGAGCTAGAAAAGTCAATACGCATTAAAAGCTATAATGATCTTGCCTTAAAAACATTCATTAGAGGCTTAACTAACCCATTGCAAACAACTATAAGGCTTCGCAATCCTGACAATCTAGAAAAAGCAATGAGTTTGGTTATTGAAGAAGGAAATTTCCTACATGGTAATAATCAAACAAACTTCCTTAATCAATCAATTTTTACACCAGCACAAAGATTTTCCCCTTTACAACAACCAATAGTCAGATCTCCAAAATTGGAAATCAAATAAGACCAAGCGCTATACCGATGGCAAGGCCTTTCAATCACCAAACTATGCTTAACACCTATCGCCCAATGAATAACCCATATAGACCGGTAAGTTATCAGAACAATAATACTCAACAACCAAGTAACATTGTGAGACCAAGTCAATTATTTACCCCAAGAAATCCGACAAATATATATCAAAGACCAATAAACTATCAAAACCAGCCTAGTACTTCGAACCAAAATTTCAACTCTCAAAACAGTAATTCGAAACCCTATACCCCCACTCCGATGGAAACATCAACCAATTCAAGATTATTTTCTTTAAATGTTTTTGACAACCTTCACAATACTGAAACAGATTGTTATAATACTGACTATGACTATTATATAATACCGAATATTATACACCAGAGGAATATGGACATTCCGATTACTATAATGACCAATATTACCGTCAAAATTTAGAAACCGACCTGCAACAAAACATTCAGGTGGGCATTGAAAATTATCTTCATAATTTAAATCTGAACCCCCAGATAACCTCTAATAATTCAACCCTCAACCGTTAGTAGAACCGAATCAACTAAATACGAATGAAACGAAGAACTCATTTTTTCGGGACTCAGCCTCTTCACAGGACAAGACTTAGAGACGATTAAAATAAACTGTATTAAGGAAGAACTGCCGTATGTAATCATACCGGAAATGAATATAAAATTACTCATAGATACAGGCAGTACTAGAAGCTTATTAGACCCCCAACTTGCTCACAAATACTATAAAAATAATATAATAAATGAAAATTTTAAAATCCAATCAGCTCATGACACCACCGTTCATAACGAAACTGTTGTCATACCTATTTTCCCTACTCTGTGTAATGATAATCAAGTTCATAAGTTTTATCTATTCAAGTTTGATAGCGATTTTGATGGTTTGATCGGCATAAATCTACTGAAACAGCTAAGTGCGAAGATAGATATGGAAAATAAGCTTCTAATAACACCAGATAAAATTATTCCCATTGTATATGGCACGAGTATTGAAAAACCTCTTACATATAAAATACCAGCCCAGACCCAAAAAATAATTAGGATACCCGTAAATAAAGAATCGGGTTTAGGAATAATCATCATATAAAAATCAAAGAAAATATAGATATTCCGACGGCCCTTGTAAAGATTCACAATAATTATGCGATAACAAGTATATTCAATGCGAGTGACAAGGAGGCCGAGTTAGAGTTAATTAAACCACTAGACGTAGAGTTGTTAGACAAGGAAGACATTGTAACAGCGATAAGAAATCATAACATGCATATAGATAAAATATTAGACCAAGAGACTAACTTTAAACTTGATAAAAACCTAGAAAAGCTTAACTTAGCACATTGTAATGACGAGGAAAAATATTACATAACAAAACTGTGTTCTGAGTATAAAGATATATTTTATTGCGATGGAATACCTTTAACTTTTACTAACGAAATTCGACATAAGATTAGGCTAACGGACGATACACCTATACACTCAAAACTTTATAGGTACCCCCTGTACATAGAGAGGAAGTCGACAGACAGATAGACAAAATGCTAAAAGACGGTATTATTAGGCCAAGCACATCGCCGTATTGTAGTCCTATCTGGGTTGTATCAAAAAAGCCTGATGCTTCGGGAGAAAAGAAGCTAAGGGTAGTTATCGACTATCGAGCCCTTAACGCCAAAACTATCGACGATAGATACCCATTCCGAATATTTCGGATATTTTAGACAGCTTGGGACGTGCGAATTATTTTTCTACATTAGATCTCGCTAGTGGATTCCACCAGGTCGAAGTGGAACCAGAAGACGTACATAAAACCGCATTTTCAACTGGCAACGCCCATATGGAATTTTTGCGCATGCCATTTGGCCTTAAAAGCGCTTGTGCCACCTTCCAACGTGTTATGAACAACGTGCTGGCGGTCTAATTAATAAGATCTGCATGGTATATATAGATGATATAATTATTTTTTCGGCGAACCTCGAAGAGCACATTAAAAATATTAAATTAGTCTTTGACAGAATTAGACAATATAATCTAAAAGTGCACCTTGAAAATCAAATTTCGTACAAAGAGAAGTTAAATTTTTAGGACATATAGTAACTGAGGAAGGTATAAAACCTGACCCAGAAAAAATTAAAGCTGTTCAAAATTATCCTTTGCCAAGCAATGCGACTGAGATAAAAAGATTTCTCGGGTTAATAGGATATTACGGGAAGTTCATTCCAAATTCAGTAAAATCACAAAACCAATGACTAAATGTTTAAAGAAAAATAGCAAAATAGATACGAAAGACCGAAATATGTAGAGTGTTTCGAAACTTGCAAAAACGTCTTAACCAACGACCCTATATTACAGTATCCCGATTTTACAAAAGAATTTATTATCACAACCGATGCGAGCGATTATTCCATAGGCTCAGTTTTAAGCCAAGGCACAATCCCAAACGACAAGCCTATCGCTTACGCTTCAAGAACGCTTAATGAAACTGAGTGCCGATATAGTACGATAGAGAAAGAGTGCCTAAGTATAGTTTATGCATGCAAAACATTTCGACACTATATTTACGGACGTAAGTTTAAAATATACACTGACCACAGGCCCTTAGTTTGGCTATTTAATTTAAAAAACCTAACTCCAAACTTCTAAGGGAGGTTAAAATTGGAGGAGTATGACTATGAAATTATTTACAAAAAAGGTAAATACAACACAAACGCTGACTCACTATCAAGAATAAAACTCAATACAATGGATCAGCAATCTGTAGCTGAAACTTCTGACAGTACGACTAACAATCCTGGGGACTCTAACTTTAATGTAACCGAATATCTAAGAAATTTATGTGAAACCTTTGAAGACGACGCAAACAGGAAGACATGGAAATAGAAATTTTAGAAAATCAAGTAATTGACACCCCTTCCGAACCATCCGAATCAGAACTTCGGAACCAAATCGAAAATCCGCAAATCGATCAATCTGATCTAAACTCAATTCGAATAGAGTAGAAAATACAAGTGCGGTATACCTATTTTAGATGAAATCATAAATAACAAGCAGAATCAAATAATAATAGGACTAATATACACCACAAAGTAGACGTAAAATTGACAAAACACGATGACAAACAAATTTTTTTCCTCAAAATTCCGATACAAATAATGAAAAACTTATTCTTGACTTTTTAAAAACATATACCTGTCCGGCCCCAACATATTATTTATTTCATACAAGATTTATTATACAGGTCATTTTGTAAGGTTTATTTAAAAATACTTTTCTGGAAATAAATTAAAATTAATAAAATGCACAAAGCGAGTTAGCACCATAACAGATAAAAATGAACAAATCGAAATAATTCAAAATTATCACGTATCAAAATCAAACCATAGAGGTATTACTGAAACGCTAAAAGCCATACAAAAATTATATTATTGGAAAGGCATGAAAAATCCGTTTCCGACATAATAAATATCTGTGAACTATGCCATCGAGCAAAATACTCTAGACAGAAACCGTTCTCTCAGTTATTACTAACTGAAACAGCATCTAGACCGTTCGAAATCGTTATTGACACTTTTACCTTCGATGGACTTCACTATTTAACATTAATCGACGCTTTTACTAAATTCGCACAAGCCGTACCAATAATTGGCAAAACGGCTATTCACATAAGTGAAGCCCTTGTAAAATACTTTGCATCCTTCGGTGTGCCTAAGACAATAACACTAGACCAAGGTTCTGAGTTCAACAACGAGGTAGTAAAAGATATGTTAAAACTCCACCAAATAAATGTGCATTTTACTACAATAAACCACCACGAGAGTAATGGTGTAATCGAGAGATTTCACAGCACTCTAATAGAACATCTCAGACTATTGCAAGAAACTCCTTCTTAAAGGAGAGAAAACAAACCTCATTTACTATGCTATTATATAGCATATAATAGTAGTATTAATAGCGTCACCGATTACACTCCATTCGAGCTAGCATTCGGTCATTCTCAATCTAGAAATCCTAATGAAATATTTGTACCAAAACAGTTTTTCACTAATTACATAGAAAATCAAAACTCGTCTCGAAAAGGTTTACGATGAAGTCAAAAACAAAAACAATAGATAAGAAAAGAAAAATCGATAAGATTAATTCAACAGACGATAATAATAAGGTTTCATATTGGACAGACAGTATATAGGCAAAACCCTAAAGCTCGAAATAAAAAGAATAATAGATTCATAGGCCCTTACGAGATCCTAGCGTTGCTAGAGCACAATAGAATAAAAGTTAAAAATAAAGAAACAAACAAAATTATTATTGTTCACATGAAAGAGTTGAAAATTCCACCTGTTACAGAACTATTGGAACAGCCTTCAACGTCAAAGTCGAGGGTAAATTCACAAAAACCGACTTGACACAGAACCCAGGACTGATACCGATCAATTAGGCAAAGCAGTAAACCAACAGGACCACTGGACTTTTATTAGAATTTATGAGACAGAAAAGATTACAAAAGAATATTTAGCCTTGCAACTATTTTACACAAACATCAAGTTGTCAGCAGAAAATAGTACATTTCTACAGCACGACAATCCTTTCAAACAAACAGACATAATTCATAATAAAGTAAAAGAAAGATTATCTCAAATTAACCCCTTACTCGACTTATCTTATGGAAGTGATAACCGACCCAGACAGAAAAGAGGTTTGATAAATGGACTGGGATCAGTTATAAAAATATTAACAGGTAACTTAGATGATAACGACGCCTTAAAATACGATAAGCTTTTAAATTAATTAAGTAAAAAACAAAACGACATGTTTCATATGGTCAAAGCACAGATAACCGTTTATGAAAACATTACAACTGAATTTGAGAAAAATATAAAAACCTTATCACAATCAAAAAATCCTAGAAGCCGTTATTAACGACATGTTAAATAATAGTAACGCCAAAACAATGCACCACCAATTCGCCTTTCACATTGCCGTGCAACAAATCTATAATAACTTTCAGATTTTATATGACGCCTTGGAAGACTTAGAAGTAGCAATGACTTTTGCTAAATTGAGTATTTTTCATAATTCAATAATCAAACCAACCGAACTTATCCCAATGTTAAATAAGGCCAAAAGCAATTAATTTCCTATAAAGCCTTCTCTTGAAAATATAATGTTATTAGAAAGTTAATTACTGTTAAGTCTTATATTAAGAATAGTAGAATAGTGTTTATAGAAATCCCACTTATAAGTAATAGAGAATTTGATTATTATCATCTTATATCTATACCAGTTATTAGTAAAATACAAACATTTTATAGAACCATTATTAATAATATTTTTATTATTAAATGTAAAATGAAGAATTTTTCTTTCTCTAATGTAATAAAAAATTTTGGAAGGAAAATATATGTGTAACAATATTTTAATAGCCAAAATCAATACAACAAAAGTAAGTAGTAAATCTGATACAACACAAAGATATAAATCATCTATGTCATATAACACAAGTTAATATTTCCGATACATATGTTAATAAGATAGACGTCAATAAATGGATAATTGCAACTCGGAAAACACTCGTTACCGAAGAATGCAATTCAGTCAAAAATCTGTACTACTTAAATGGTACTTATCTGATAGAATTAAACGACCTCTGTAAAATCTCATTTGGCAATTATATTTTACAAACGTTCTCTAACGCTAATGAGAAACTTAAGAATATAGATATACCCCAAATCTTAATTCCAAATTCGTTGTCCCTAAATAATAAACAAATGTCGGTTTAACTCGATCCGATAAGTCTACATTTGGAAAGTTTCAACAATGAGCTTAAAAAACAAAAGGAAATGTTAGCTTATGTATCTTCACCAATTAACTTCAAAAGATTTGATGTTTATAATGTGTTGTTAACTATACTAGTTGTGATAATAGTATTAGTATGCTTATACTGTTTAAACCATAAAATAAAAGAAAGAGAAACACCCCAATCAAAGGTGGATAGAGAAATATAAAAATTTCAGATTTTGGTCATTCTGCCCCAAATCTTCAACTTAAGGGGGGTGTTATGATCATATAAACTAATAAGTAAGCACACTAGTACTATTACAATGTGCGTGTGTAAGCACAGAGTACGAGGATATAAAAGCCCTCGAACACAATTCACATTGTCATTTTACCGTATGAAGTCTATGTGTAATTGTCCAGTTCATGTTAGTGTTTGTTTAATTAAGACTTAGTGTTCAATAAATTTTTAATCTTTTTTAAAAAATCTAGTTATTAATTAACAATCGAAACTCGCTACCTCGTGAGTTTTTTCTCTCCGTTTTATTAACCAATTTTAATTAGATCATTAATATTAATTATGAATTATATACTGCTCTAGGTGCGTATTATACATTGAGTACTTATACCGCGTTTAAAACGGTACTGATTTTCTGGGATTGTACTTGACGAAATCTCTATTTAATTGAAGTTTAACTAGTTTTTCTAGAATTATAGAGAAAGTAGTAAGCATTGAAATTGGTCTGTAGTTAGACATGATCTTAGAGTCACCTTTCTTTATTAGTGGGATAACAATAGCAGTTTTTAAGAGACGTTGGGAAAATTCCCTGCTAGAAGCTAGTATTAGCGAGATGGGCCAGAGCTTTACAGAGTATTTCTTTATACTTCATGACAAGTTTTGAACTAATGCCGTCTCAACCTATATAGTAATATAGCCATACTTTTGGCTATATTACTTAATATGTATGACTTAGTTGATCCTGAATCTAATATGGCTCTAACTTTAGTTTGTTTCCATAAATCTCTAGGATTAACTATATTGACAACCAAAGTTTGCATATAAACCTTACCATCTCCTTGATATCTAAGCGTAGGGTCGATCTTTGACAGCATACTACTTTCTACTTTACTTACTGTCTTAACATCGCCTTTCTTAGAGTCTTCTCCCTTTCTATTATTTGGTAAGTCTGGACAAATAATTGCGTAATGTAATCGCTTACAGATGATACATCTAGGTGGAGCTCTACAGTTCCTAGATGAATGATATTGTTTTAAACAACTAAAACAACACTTATTTTTAGCAATGAACCCCTTTTTTTCTAATGACATGGAAGCACCCTTACCGCAGTCCTGACTAGCATGATTTCTACCACAAATACATGCTAATTTTATTACTATTATTGAATTTTGACATATTTTGTTGTTTTTAGAATTAAACTTCAATTACTATTTACCAATGAATAGGCTGTAGCTACTCCTTCGAAGTACTACCCTGGTTCGAATTGCAATTTACTTAAACTTTCTTGAGCACATTTTCCTCTGCTCACTTTGTACCTCCCCACGTAAAAATGTCATAAACGAGTCTAAATTATTTCTCTTATTTTTAACATAATTAACTTGTTAATGTGTAAATTTATGTAGTTTTTTTTATTAGTACGAAATAAAATGTATTCATTTCAACAACTTTGCATTCATCTTAATAACTTAATATTTGTAAGACCATTTTTACATTATTTGCAAATATTTTTGTTTTAGATTTCCCAAACAATTTTAAGCAAACCTAAAAAATGAAGTTACTCAAAAGATGTTATTTTCTTACTAAAAAAAAAATACAAATAAATAAAAATTATTTATGATTATGCCATCATATGGCATAATATATTCCTCTATGGATTATGCGTACATTTTTAATTTACCTTTGGTTTATTGATCACCCAAAAATCCAGAAATAAAGCCCTAGGTTTACACAAAATCAATTTTCTGTACTATTACCATTAACGTAATTAATTAAATAATAATATGAAAACCAGAAATAAACCAGTTAAAATGTCACCATAAATACGTGTTGTATTTTGGTGTATATGTATTGAAGAAATAAATTAGTGTATTGTGTTAATACACTAAAACCATAAAACTTAATGTTTTAGCGAATTTCCTTTGGGAATAAAATTCGCTAATGGGATAGGCGTCATGGCGGAAGTCGAACCTCGGACCACGACACAAATCCGTTTCAGAGGTACCTAATGACGAAAACATACGTTTCGCGAGACTCAAAAGAAACACAGTTTCTTATACAGTAACATAGACAGCTTATACAGTAACATATACGATAGTTGTCAATGTCTGTCAAATAAATCATTCACTTTTTAGAATTGGACCAAAGTGTTTCATTTTTTAAGTGTTTCATTTCGAACAACTCCATTCTGTGTCATTAATTCTCTTAATTAGGTCTACCGACCCCACATTATGAGCTGCTGTGCAGTCATCCTTTTGGATAAGGATGTGATGATTTATGCGTCCTGGTTATGAGGGCACATAAATTATCTGGCGTCCAACGTGGGTCCCTCGGGTCTGTTTCTTTGTTGTTCTCATTGAAGTTGGTTCCTTTAAAACTAATATTGTTCACTTTATCATTTTATTATCTTTTATATTTTTGTGTTATTATTTTGAATATTGTATCGGTTCAGTATGCCAGGTAAAGAAAGCAGTGGCGATGAAGAGGTTGATTCCGCTGTTCTTATTGAAGAGTGGGAAGACTTACTTGCTTCTCTTAAATCGATACTCATTGTATAAGCGAGTGGAATTTTCCAGAGTGCTTACTTAGCAGTCTCCCACGACTAGCTGGGGAGGCTACGGCCGGGGTCGTCATACATAATCGGGGGCAGTCAGTCGATAATAAGAGACGTGAGAGGTTACAAGAAATTATGTTGAACCTTGTGGTCGTATTGTGGATTTGGAGCAACTAGGGTAAATTTGCACCAGAATAACCTTAGTGAGTTTATCTGGGGAGCAGGGGATCCTCGACGGAGTCTCAACTTCCCATAATTAATTAATCGAGAGGGGGACTGGAGGTTTCCACTCGCTTGTGGTGTAAATTTCTTTAGGTTAGTCGTACAGGTAACTTTAATCAAGTTGTGTAATGTATTATAATATATATGTCAGTCTAGGTTAAAATAATTAAAGGAGTTACAAGATAATAGACCAAGAGCCCAGGGGTGTTTTGTTACTAAAAAGTGTAATGGCTGGAACCGGTCTCAATTTTTCGTAAATATCTTCCTAAACAAGGAACTGCAATTCTGCAGACTCGTATCGGATGGGTGTCCCAGGCAGAACGCTCTTTACAGGTCAAATTTACCACCGACGTTAATAAAAAGTGTAATGGCTGGAAACGGGTTTAATTTTTCGTAAATACCTTCCTGAACAAGGATCTGCAATTCTGCAGACTGGTATCGGATGGGTGTCCCAGGCAGAACGCACTTTACAGGTAACTCAAGTCCAAGATGGGCATGAACGAGTCATAGCTTTTAGTTCCCGTACCTTATCCTCTAGTGAAAGAAATGTTTCTACTACGGAAAAGGAGTGTCTTGCCATAATTTTCGGCATTGAACGTAATAAACACTATTTAGAGGGCTATGAGTTTACAGTGGTCACGGAGGCTTAAGTAGCTCCTTAACCTGAAAAATCCCTCTAATCGTCTTGCTAGATGGGCGTAGCGTTTACAACCTTATAAGTTTAAGGTCGAGTATCGTAAGGGTTCCCTTAATAGTGTGGCTGATGCGTTTTCACGTCTCCCTGACGTTCCATTGATGTCTCTGCAGGAAGGACCTTCATCCGACCTTCCAGGTCAAGATAATAATGCTGATGAATGCGGTATAATCATTAAATGTATCGAGTTAGTCATAACCCTGACTCACATCCTGATTGGCGTGTTATCGACAACCAACTTTATTATTTTCGTAAAAAGTTCTTAAAGGGAGAGCTTGAAGATCCGAGTGAGGATTGGAAACTCGTTGTTCCCTGGGAAAGAGTGTCATGATGATGTCCATTCCGGCCATCTGGGGATCAAAAAAACTCATTGGCGAGTTTCCCGGTTGTATTATTGGCATGGGATGTACCAGGATATTCTTAAATATGTGCGTCATTGTGATGTTTGTCAGCGGGTTAAACCTCCCATCACTATGCCGCAAGGCAAGATGTACCCTAGGAATCTGAAGTCTCCATGGGAGATGGTTGCTACCGACTTAATGGGACCATTTCCTTGTAGCTCCCACGGAAATGTTTATTTGCTTGTGTTTACTGACATGTTTACCAAATGGGTGGAACTTATCCCCATTAGGCGTGCTACCTCGGACGTGATTTTGTCTAAATTTTGATCTACTATACTTAGTCGTTTTGGAGCCCCTAAAACTTTACTGTCTGACAATGCTTCAAATTTAGGTAGTAATTTAATGAAGAGTGTGGCGAGTGATTATGGTATCAATTAGTTACCATTACTTACTTTTAATTAAGGCCTTCCATAGAGTGCCGTATTTCAGTAAAGTATTTCTTTAAAACATTAATTAACTATTTTTTTTGTATAAGTGACATTTATAATTTGTATTAACATTTTCTGAAATAAATTCATTAAAAAAAATAGTAATTAATTAATTACTAATTTAACTAAATTAATTAATTACTTTATTTACATAAACTGTAAGCATTTAACTTCTGGTACCATAAGTAACCCGGTTAGGGTCGTGGTGTTAGTCACCTGGTTAACGGGTACAATTGTTTAGACTGAGGAATTTCTATTTCTTTTTACGGCTTTTTTATAATATATATTATTTTATTTATTTTCATTGTAATATCTAGCCTAGAAATTTTATTTTCATTAGATATTTTGGATACTCCATTTTGTGTCATTAATTCTCTTAATTAGGTCTACCGACCCCTCATTATGAGCTGCTGTGCAGTCATCCTTTGGATAAGGATGTATATATATATATATATATATATATATATATATATATATATATATATATATATATATATATATATTATTTATTATTTATATATGAGTTAAGTTGTAAAAACTCAATTACTAATCAAATGCTGACACTAGCAATTAGGACAGGTATAAAAGACAAGGAGACACCGCCCCGCCTCAGTCTATGTCATACACGCGGCTCCTTCGATTGATTTGAAGTAAAACTGTTCATTGTATTTTATAATTTTATGTTAACGAAATATATTGTTTTTAAAAAAGTTAATAATTAAATACTATAATTTATCTGGTGCAATCGGCAGTCCGGTTAGTGGTACCTTCAATAAATCCGTTTTGTGTCTAGAATTAACTAACTGGAACCTAAAATCACTCTCTTCATAATTTCTGGAACCAGCAGACGATGTTTAGGTTCACAGTCACACTTCTGTAAGTACGTAACCACTCAGTAATTTTTTTCAAAACGATCAACATTATCGTTATTTTCAATTTGGTGAAAGGAATAGTAATACTATATTTTCCTTACTTTTTAATTTTTCTTTCATTTTACATAATTTCTTGAATAATTTTTCCTAATTTTATTTTTATAAAAAAATAAATATTAAATATAATTAATTAAGGATGATATATTAATAACAAACATATACAAATAACGAATACCCCATTCCTTACGTTTTACTTAATCTTTATACTATAGTTTTTTATTTTTTTTCTTTCATAATATTTTTTTTTCTAAACAAAGACATTATGTCAGTTCTCGAGAAAAAATATTTGGACATGATCCCTGAGTTCAGTAGTGAAGCTCATCCTTTACCTCGATTCTTAGAGATAGGAGAAAAATTAGTAACTAAATTTTTTAATACAGACAACGTAGAGGATTTTCAAAATGAATTTCTTATGTATGGAATTCTCTCTAAAATTAAGGGCCCCGCAGCTGAAGTAGTCAGCACTTCTCGAGTTACAACTTGGGAAGAACTTAAAGCAGCCTTGCTAAACAGTTACAGTGAACGACGAGATTGATACACACTGGCATTAGAAATGTCTTGTATGAGATAATATCCAAACGAGTCCCCATTTGATTTCTTTAATAGATTACAAAAAGAACTAAACCTACAAATCCCGTATTGGACAAATCACTGTACAACTAAAGCATACACCGAGTCACTTTGGGAATATACACGCTACCTAGCGTTACTCGTATTTCTCAAAGGACTCAGAGAACCATTAGGCAGTCTTATGCGTAC
The DNA here is from genome assembly GCA_018340805.1 of Microvelia longipes. Lineage (NCBI taxonomy): Eukaryota > Metazoa > Arthropoda > Insecta > Hemiptera > Veliidae > Microvelia > Microvelia longipes. The sequence continues at coordinate 20,108,169 of JACMZG010001914.1, forward strand.
TATAAACCCTGCGTACTTAAATACTGCAATTAACTTACTCACTAATGACTTTCAATTCCAAATTGACTCACAAATACAACAACCAAGACCACCACTTACTTATAACAAAAATCAACTAAGGACATATACACAACAGAAACCTCCACGACCATCCACTTCCACTTTGACACATAAAACAAATTCACAAAATTATACACCCACACCAATGTCAACTCAAACTACGTATACTAGACCTAGAGTAAATAATATGAAAAATAGTGATCAAATATTTAACATGGAAGACTTACAGACAGCATTAGATAGTGTAAATACTAACCACACTGACGTCAATCTCACTAACCATGACGACACAGAACTGGAACCCCAGTCACAAAATAATGATACTGACAGCTTACATATTCTTTTTTAGAGAATCCAGCCTCGGATACTTTGAATTAATGAGTCTTCACAATAACAAAAGCATGCTACTATATTAAGAAAGAAATCTTAAACTTCTAATCGACACGGGCAGTTCGAAATCATACATTAATACCACAGTAGCCCACAAACTATTCCACTTATATAAAAACCGACCCTTGTCACATAGTATCTGCACACGGCAGTTCTATACAAAAATACAAGTACAATAATACCAGGTCCCCAGTTTTATCAACCTCAAGATATAGAATTAAAATTTCATTTATTTAACTTTCACACCTATTTTGATGGACAATCAGGACTTGACAACTTACGACTATTAAAAGCACAAATAAATCTAATAGATAATCAACTCTCAACAATGAGTGGAAATATCCCTATAAAATATAGAAACACAATAACTACGACTAATATCAACACCCACACCAACAACAACCGAACGACAACCTGTTGATTCAAAACAAATATTAATTAGACATAATAATCATGATAACAAAATACGAACAAACCCGACTATTACTATACCTCCACAAACTGAAGAAATTATTCGAATAAAGGTAAATAATATTAAAGATGGTCAAGCTATAATACCTAACGTGAGACTTGAATCACTAGAAATACCCGAGGGTGGTAAACGTTTTAGACAACGTGACTAGACAAACTGGGAAAATGTCAGTACTTTCCCACAATTGACTTGGCCTCAGGATTCCACCAAATAGAACTGGACGAACAGAGCATACCAAAAACAGCATTTAGTACGGAGACAGGACATTACGTATTCGTTAGTATGCCCTTTGGTCTCCAAAACAGTCCAAAACAAGGACGTTTCAAAGAGTCATGAATGATATTCTACGCGGAATCCCGTGTGCTGTGTACTTGGACGACATTATTGTTTAAGTACCAGTCTAGACGAACATATAACTAGGCTAAGACAAGTATTCGAACGACTACGACAAGCAAACTTTAAAATACAACTCGATAAAACTGAATTCTTAAAAAAAGAAGTAGCCTACTTAGGACATATTGTCTCACCCGACGGAGTAAAACCTAATCCAAATAAAATTCAGTGTATTCTAGATTATCCCCTCCCCACTACACAAAAAGACATCAAAGGTTTAATAGGCCTGCTATCGTACTATAGAAAATTTATCAAAGATCTGGCACTTCTCACAAAACCTACGACTAATTTTTTAAAGAAAAACGCACATATCAACCATCAACCCTAATGATGCACAATATCTTAATAGTTTTAACACCTGTAAAAACCTTCTCACAAATGAACCCATTTTATAATGCACCGATTTTTCCAAACCTTTTAATTTGACCACTGATGCATCTAACGTAGCATTAGGTGGTGTGCTCAGTCAAATAAAAGATGGTCCGATCTACCAGTAGCATATGCTAGTAGAACTTTAAATAATCCGAAATTAATCTGTCAACAATCGAACGGGAACTCGTAGCTATTGTCTGGGCTGTACGACATTTTCGACCACAACTCTTCGGGCAAAAATTCAAAATTTACTCTGATCACAAACCACTACAGTGGCTGTTCAACCTTAAAGAGCCGAACTCCAAACTTATCCGACGGAGCCTTAAACTAGAGGAGTACGACTACGAAATTATTTATAAAAAAGGGTCACAAAATGTAAACGCGGACGCTCTCTCACAAGTCGAAATCAACTTAACCGAGGAAGACGACGAATTTCTTAAAAAAATAGTACAATCTAACTTACAACCTACAACAGACCCCCTCTGAGCACCTTCGACGTCAGAGATGTTAAGTGGTCTTGATTTAGATTTCAATTTATTTATATTTATCACATTATTTTGGCTACACTGATGCTTCATGGAAGACATGCGATGTTGCCTCAGGCTTATTTAGTTTATTATTTTATTCTTAATTAATAAATGCAATATATTAAAATCCTTGAGTTCTCTATTAATTATAAGTGAATATATAACATGGTGTTAGTGTGTAAAATTAAAAACGAGTGGTGAGGAACGAAGAAAATAGGAAAAAAGTAGAGACAAAGAAGGTTCAAGAGATCAATCAGGAACATGGCTGGAGATGCCAATCAGGAACATGGCTGGAGATGCCAATCAGGAACATGGCTGGAGATGCCAATCAGGAACATGCTGGAGATGTCAATCTGGAACATGGCTGAAGATGCCAATCAGGAACATGGCTGGAGATGCCAATGAAGATCTGGACCATTGTAAGCCTCCACCTAATTTATATCTTACCAAAAACCACTTATGTGGTAAAATACTCCCCGCCAAGTCTTTGGTCCAAAAAAGTAGGGAAATCAACTTTTCTGTCCCGCCAAGTCATGTCCGTATTGGGTGGAGATTGTCATAGGCGTTTTAAAGTGAAGTTTCTAGGTTGGCAATAGTTAACGGCTCTATTTACATTGAGAGGCTATCACCAGCTTCTTCTCCTTGGCGGCTAGCCAGCGGTGTGAACGAGTTTTTGCTATATTTTGAAATATCAAACAATTCAGGTGTTCGTGGAGATTAATCATATAGCAGTTTTACCTGCATAGATCCAGGAGTATACAAAGAAATAAATGAATGAATGAAACGACAACGGTACGATATAATCAGGCACTCCACCCTATATACTCTTGCAAACACTACCTCTAAAGGTGATTCACTTTTATGGCTCGCCGCCAAGGAGAAGAAGCTGGTGATAGCCTCTCAATGTAAATAGAGCCATTAACTATTGCCAACCTAGAAACTTTACTTTAAAACGCCTATGACAATCTCCACCCAATAACGGACATGACTTGTTGATTTCCCTACTTTTTTGGACCAAAGACTTGGCGGGGAGTATTTTACCACATAAGTGGTTTTTGGTAAGATTTCATTACTTTTTGTACGGCTCCTGTTTTATATAAAAACAGAAGTAAACATAGTAAAGCTAAGTAAGTAAACATAAAAGCTGTAAAGAGTGTCAATGTATATACTACTCTCAAGCTATTGTTTTCTGCGTTTACAACATAGGACTTATAAATTTGGGATTTATTGATACAGGAATGTTAAAATGGCATTAAAAAAAATCAAAATGTCCTCAAAGACAAAAATCCATTCATTAGTTAAGAGTGCAGATGGGTCAATTTTTAAAAAAGTGGCGTTCGCTAGCAGTTTCTAGCTTCATGTGTAGCACAGGAATGTCGAATTTGAGATTTTATCAGGTAGGAATACACACAGGCATAAAACAAATTCAAAAAGTCACCACATATCAACATGTGTTCAGTAGTTTAGGCTGCAGGTTAGTTTTTTGCTCCGCGTTAAGTGTAAGAACATCGAATTTGAAATTTTATGAGGTAGAAATGCACGCAAGCATAAGACGAATCCAAAAAGTCCTCACTCATCAAAATCCGTTCACTAGTTTAGGCTGTAGGTGCATAAACATATAAAACTATCGTTCTCTAGCTTAGTTTTTCGCTCCGCATTTAGCGTAAAAATGTCAAATTTGAGATTTTATGAAGTAGGAATGCACAAAAGCATAAGACGAATCTAAAAAGTCCTCACACATCAAAATCCGTTCAGTAGTTTAGGCTGTAGGTGCTTAAACATATAAAATTACAGTTTGCTAGCTTAGTTTTTTGCTCCGCGTTTAGCGTAAAAATGTCGAATTCGAGGTTTTATGAGGTAGAAATGCACACGAGCATAAGACGAATCTAAAAAGTCCTCACACATCAAAATCCGTTTCTCTAGTTTAGGCTTTAGGTGCATAAATATATAAAACTATCGTTCTCTAGCTTAGTTTTTCGCTCCGCGTTTAGCGTAAGAATGTCGAATTTGAGATTTTATGAAGGAGGAATGCACAAGAGCATAAGACGAATTTAAAAAGTCCTCACACGTCAAAATCCGTTCAGTAGTTTAGGCTGTAGGTGCGTAAACATAAAAAAATATCGTTTGCTAGCCTAGTTTTTTGCTTCGCGTTCAGCGTAGGAATGTTGAATTTAAGATTTCATGAGCTAGGAATGCACAAGAGCATAAGACAAATCCAAAAAGTCCTCATATGTCAAAATCCGTTCAGTAGTTTAGGCTGTAGGTGCGTCAACAAAAAATGCAGGAAGAATAAGAATAAGAAGTCGTCAAAAATGCCATTTTCAAACCTCTTTTTCTCCACTTCTGCTTGGCCGATTTGGATGATTTTTTATTTTTGATCTACAAGGCATGCCCTTTAAGGATATTATAATATTATTTATGTACCTATAGCCGTTTTCACGCTACAGACCCTCAAAAACCCTACTTTGTTGCGTACAGTAATATATACACTGACAGCTTAAGTAAATTTTTGACTTTTTTTACTGACTAAGCGGGGTATTTTTACTTTTCTTCTTGACTTGGCGGGGCGGAACGCTGCTGCGTTCCTAAATTTTAAACAAAATAGTCGTCTTAGAGATGAATGGCCTAGATGGAAGCAAAAGTTTCTAATTTACTTAAAGGCAACCAGAAAAGATAAAATACAAGATGAAGAGGTAAAGATTGCCCTTTTACTAAACTTTTAGGAGACGAAGGCATTGATTTGTATAACACGTTTTCTCTCCCTAAAGTCAAAACTGTTCAGGAAGTTTTAGTATTGTTTGATAAACATTGCGTTCCTGTAAAGAATGTTACAATTGAGACATTTAATTTTGGAAATATTGTCCAGAAAATGGATCAAACATTTGAGTCCTTCATTCATGAACTTAAAAAACAGGCAGCTCAATGTGAGTTTGAAAATGAACCTTGCTCATGCTGTACAAAGCAGTGTAAAATATCATACGAAGAACGTATGATACGAGAAAGACAAATTAATATTGTCTATTAATGATAAGGCTGTTCAAGAAAAAATGTTAAGGGGTCCTAAACTAACCTTATTAACTGCAATTGATCTAGCTAGATCTGCACAAGAAGCAAGAATTATATGCAAAATGTACTTAATAAAGATAGTACTGAACCAGTACACACAGATGCTGTTAAAACTGGCAGATATTTTTCGAACAAGTTTAAATCAAATAAAAACAACATCTATTTGTACAAGAAATGTTGTACTGACCACGGAGCTGGCCAATCTGAGTATTTTTTTGAAACTAGTTAGTTGCAATTAGTTAATTACTAATTAATTTCAACTAAGTGTCTTTAATATTTTTGTTTACGTAAGCCGGAGGTGTTAAGTGGTCTTGATTTAGATTTCAATTTATTTATATTTATCACATTATGTTGGCTACACCGCTGCTTCATGGAAGACTCATTTAGTTTATTATTTTATATTATTTTATTCTTAATTAATAAATGCAATATATTAAAATCCTTGAGTTCTTTATTAATTATAAGTGAATATATAACAAGACACACACCCAATGTATGATAACGAGTCACTTTTAGTACACACTGACAACTTTCCTGACGAAGTAGACAGTGACGATGATTAAACAATACATTCCAATGCAGACGGCAATACTTTAGTTAACATTTTAATCTTAGACGTTCCAGTTAACCACGGAACTACTCAAATATTTGTATCTAGTCAATCATAGCCCAGCAGCAGTTCAAATACTTAAATTATTCGAAAATAAAACCAGAATACTTGTACAATTATCAAAAAAATAACTTTGAACAAGATCTAGTTAACTTTATACGAACTTATACTGTTCCAAAAACGAGATATTGTTAATATTTCGAAGATGACATACACGAACGTTTCTGTGCAGTAATTATGGAACATTTTAATCACACTCAATTAAACCTAGTGAAGAAATAAAACTAATAGATGTTACCAACAAAGACAGTATACTCGAAATAATCGAGAACTATCATCAAGGAAAAACCAACCACAGGGGTATAGAGGAAACGGAAAACAAAATAAAACGTGTATATTATTGGCCTAACCAGAAAAAATCAATACAAACATTTATTAACAAATGCGACATATGTCAAGTTTCAAAGTATGACAGACACCCTTAAAGACTAGAATATAATCACACTCCCACCGCCTCACGTCCTTTCGAAATCTTACACATTGACAGTGTAACATTACACAAACAAACATTTTTATCTATAGTTGATTCCTTTTCTAAATATGCACAAGTATATAAATTATCAGCTGCTCAAGGAATAGAAGTTGTAAACAAATTAATAAAATAATTAGTGAAATACAAAATAATTTCAAGATAATTAATTACACAAAATCTTTACTTAATGATAAAATTACTAATTTAGGATTATCGTCCTCACATAGGGTTAAAAGAGGACTCATTAATGGGTTAGGTAGTATAGTCAAACTAATTTCGGGTAATTTAGACTCTAACGATGGGAAAGATATGATAAAATATTAAACCACTTACAAACAAACGAACAAAATATAGAAAATCAAATAGCTTATCAATATTCAGTTAACAACGAGTTAATAACAGAATTTAACAATACAGTTAGAGATATCCAATACAACACTTTAGAAATTAATTCAAAATTTCTTCAATTAGAAAATAGAGTTATAAAAGAAGCCAACTATTTAGAAATATTAAATACAAAAAAACTCTTAAACCAAATTCAAATTATCTACAATCAGATACTTAATGTATTACAAGATATAGAAAACTCTTTTTGCAAAATAAAAACACTTCATCCCAGTATAATTACTTCCCAAGACCTGTATAAAGAATTAATAAAAATAGAAAAACACCATTTAATCGGAGAGTTACCATTTAGTTTAACATATGACAATATTTTAGATTTTGAATCCTCGATAAAAGTAAATTGTAGAGTAAATAAGAACCAAATAACCTTCCTATTAGATATACCGCTCAATTCAAAAATAGAATACGACCTATATAAATTGTCAGGTGTATTAAATTAGACATTTTAATAGTTTTAATTTAGTTGATCTAAACGCCACCAGAGGCGAATCTCAAAGATTAATTAATAGAATCGCTCTCTTGCCCTGCAGACTTCGAGGAGTCAACATCTCATGGTAGAGGTACAAAATTCTTTTTATCTTAGGGGCCCTTTTATATTTATGTTTGTTCACCCAATATGTATTAAATACAGTGTATTAAAACAGGAACGAAGGAATTTGTTCGATAAATACTCATCTGAAACAGTACGTGAAGCGCAAAAATTTATACGAGGGTTTGATTATAAGCTATCGCGAGCATTTATTAAGTTGTATGAAATGGATAACAAATTCAAATTGTTTGATGGTAGATCCTATGTACTTGTCCTCGGTGGTGCTCCTGGAGGTTGGATCGGATACATTAATCAAAATTACAAAAATGTAAACGTTTGGTCAAATAAAAACATTCCTCATTCACAACCTACCGATAGAACTTACGTTGGAGACATTTTTGAAGAGCATTTCCTTTTTAAAGGCACATACGATGTAGTGCTGGCCGACGCTTGCTTCGACGTTAAAGGTAAGGAAGATAACCAAGAGGCGCTTAACGATGATTTGATAAGGAGAGAGGTGTCTATTATGCATCAGACTCTGGTTTTTGGTGGTACGTTTGTGCTGAAAATGATGGATACTTTAAAACCCGCTACTGTAAATTTTATAATCAAACTCAGTGAACACTTTAGAGACGTCATTGTTTATAAACCTTTTTTTTCTGGTGAATTGAATTCTGAGAAATACTTAATAATGACCGGTTATCGTCTGGGCTCGACGAATGGTGAGAAGGTCTTTGAGGGTTTATGTAATGTATTGAGAGATCAAATTTATAATATCACTATTACACGTCGGAGACTCGACGATGTAGCAAATAATTCCACTGTGAAGGACTCTTCTAATACGCTCCTCGTCGATGGATCAAGGCCGCGATACAGATATATGAATAGCGTTAATCCCAAATTGTATAAAGACTGTACCGTGTCGCTACAGAGGGAAATAGCGAAGGGTCCAAATGAGGAGAGAAGTTCGGTATCAAAATCTATTGACGTACCAACAGATGATCGTTACGAAGACCCGCTGCGATACAGCAATCATAAATTTTTTATTGTGCCATACATCGATGAAAACTACTCTGACGAAGTTGACTTATACTTGAATAACATAGCGAAGGGTTTTGACATCGATAATAAACAATTTGGAGTTATCTACGAGATTGATGGAAATAATTTTCTTATTAAATGTGACGAAATTTTCTTATTATAATTTGAAAGACGTCATTGTTAAATATAACGATAAGTATGCTATTGTGACTCCCCCTATGAACGGTGGTCCTTATTATTCATTGGAAAATTATGGTGTCGAAGAATTAGCTTCAACGGAACGTCATAAAAAATTTGAGAGAGATAATTTGGGCTTAAAATGCTTGCCTAACGACTCTTTTAAGTTTGAAGATGACGATATAATAAGGTACAAACCCACATTTATTGATAACCCGGATAATGACAAAATATCAGATGTCGTAATGCTTTATTAGAACGATAACAACTGTCTAAAATGATGCAATTGGAAATGTTGGCTGATCATCATGATGTAATCACGAATAAACTTTATTTCGGCGATATGAAGCACTTTCATAAAGCGTCGGAGTTCCTGGCTAATCGAGCGAATAAAGGATACGGACTTTACGATTGCGATTCGAGAAGGTGGATTTACCCTCCCAAGACTATTAGAGAGAATTATGGGTGGGCATTTAACGGTTCTAAATTTGTTGAAATTCGCAGCATAAAAGACTGCAATTTATCTGGGCTTATCTTAGTTAGTGATTACACACAGATAATGTTAGAAGATCGATTTTACGACATACTCAGTAACTTGGATTTCACCTACTTTAGATTACCGACGATAGCATTTATTCAAGGAGTACCAGGTAGTGGAAAAACTCATTATATCTGTAATAATGCCGAACCCAATGCTTTAATTTTGACAAGTACTAAGGAAGGGGCTATCGAATTCCAAACGATAACGGGTAGGTCAAGAGATCATGTTAGGACTCTGGATTCTTACGTTCTCAATTCTAAGAATATTTACGAACACCTTTGGATAGATGAATGTCTAATGAAACATGCTGGTGATGTTTTGTTAGCTATGGCGATTTCTAGAGCAAAATTCGTTCATTTATTGGGAGACCCCGTTCAAATACTGTATAATTGTAGATCATCTTCAGTTACGGCGAGGTACGGAGATCTCACTGACATAGTCTCGGTTTCTCAATCTCTGTTAAATTCACGTCGTATCCCACGCGACATAGCTTGTCTCATTAATCCATTGTACGATGGCGACGTTAAGACGACGAATGAGGTACGGCGTAGTATCAAAATAGAGAACGTTGTTTCACGCATGGAGTGGTTGACTAACAATAAACCCGATCGTAATATAACACGGGCATTAGTTAAGCTTGTTATTAAGTTTGTTCACAACATATTTGAAGGATGAGATCATCCTGAGTTGGGACAATCTCAGGGTCGAGATAACATCCGTAGATGTTTTTAATTACCATGTTCTTTTAGCCTTGAAAGCCTGTAAATGAATGCGTTGTTATGCCAGTGTGAATGAGTGTGAGTGAAACCCGTGAATTTAACATGTCCAATTAGATTATGCTTCAATGAGCACACGTGCCGATAGGATTGGTCTTCTGGAAGGGGTATACCACCCTTGGCTATTTAAGCTAGCTCTGGAGACCAATCGAGAGAGTTGCAAGCAGTGATAGAGTAGAGATAGAAGAGTTATTAAGTAGTAACAGATCAGTAATGAATCGTCAAGAAGTGATAGAAGAGTTATTAGAGTAGTAACAAATCAGTTAAAGAGTATTAGAGTAGTAACAGATAAGTAATGAATCGAGAGTAGTGATAAGAGAGTCATAGAGAGTTCTCGATCAGTAATGAATCGTCAAGAAGTGATAGAAGAGTTATTAGAGTAGTAACAAATCAGTTAAAGAGTATTAGAGTAGTAACAGATAAGTAATGAATCGAGAGTAGTGATAAGAGAGTTCTCGATCAGTAATGAATCGTCGAGAAGTGATAGAAGAGTTATTAAAGTAGTAACAATACAGTAATCAAAGAGTCATTTAATAGTAAGGTTTCAGTAACCAATTAGTATCAGCTTGAGAATCGAGTAAGAGATAAGATGCTCCTCACCTTTATCGTCGCAGCGACCTGTAAGTAATTTATTATAGTAATTTATTATAGTAATTTACATTTGTAGGTGCATAGTAATTTATTAACTTATAAACTGACTGATCTTACCTAGACCTGTTAAGCATACCTGATACCATTAAATATATATGTCAGCTTACATTTATCAATAAACGTATTAACTCTGGATGCTACTTATGTTTTCTGATTAACACCCTGATATCTTTCAGACTTCACTAGGCCAGGATTCCTAGTCAAAGGAATCCCCTTTTTCTGTGGGGTTCCGGATTGGCCATCCGGTGTGAGTTCACCCAAAGCCCCACGGTTAAACGTAACAAAGATATAAAGTTGTTAACATTCTGTCAGGATGAGAAGGATACGCTTGTTAAGGCTGGTTATGATGCTTCTACAGTACACGAGTTCCAGGGTAAACAGAGCAACCATATAATAATTATAAGACTCAATGCAATCGCCACGACAACTGTATTTTCTTATCAGGCTCACCAAGTGGTTGCAGCTTCTAGGCACAGGAAGACTTTAACATATGTCACGTTAATGCTTGGCGCTTTCGTCGATTTTTTGAAAACGTTAGTCACCGAATCTCAATTGGATGACGTCTACGTCAACGAGAATTTTAAAGGAGGAGCTTCTATATTAAAACCGAGACATCGTGTGACTATTAATACTGATCAGGCTGAATTTGGGTTTGTTAGCACTATACATCATACTAACAAGTATCATCCTCAAACTACTAGTGTTATAGATTTTTATACCCGTGATAGTGACGCTATAGTTTTTAAGCAAATGTTTGAGATACCAGCATTTGAGGATGTTATGCCCGGCGAATCCACCATATGTTTTAATACACTGTATTTAATACATATTGGGTGAACAAACATAAATATAAAAGGGCCCCCAAGATAAAAAGAATTTTGTACCTCTACCATGAGATGTTGACTCCTCGAAGTCTGCAGGGCAAGAGAGCGATTCTAATAATTAATCTTTGAGATTCGCCTCTGGTGGCGTTTAGATGAACTAAAGTAAAACTATTAAAATGTCTAATTTAATACACCTGACAAAATTTGTACCGGAGTGTCGCGCTTATGTCCTTGGCTTTTATTCTAGGTTGCGGTTAAAAAGCACATCTTAAGATGAAGAAGATCAAGAAGGTATCGGCGTCGGCATTTTTCTTTATTCCATGCTTTTTCGTCAAAGTTTTAGTCGACTATGTCGAATTTATTTTATAATTTATGTATCTAGAGTTTGCTATACGTTCAGGAGCATATCCTGTTTTTTCTTTTATAGCTGTTGAGAAATGAGTTTGCATTACATACATAAAGCAACAAAATACATAAGCAATTTTTAGCATTTTATGCCGTCACTTCTCATAATTGAGGTAAGCCGACTTCCTGCCCTTTTATAGCCAACTATTTCTAGTTTTAAGCATATTTGTTGATGTCTAAGCCTATTTACTTCACGTCTAAACCCTCCTATCATGTTAAATTATGTAACGAATGCTACATACTCTAGGATACTGTTTCAGGCGTAACGAGCCAGTCTCGTCAAGCTGTGTCGTCAGGATAACGTCTAGTCAAGTTATCGTCCAGGTTGTATGTCGAGTTATCGTCAGGATAACGTCTAGTCAAGTTATCGTCCAGGGTGTATGTTGGGTTGTCGTCAGGACAACGTCTAGTTGGATTATTCGTCAGGGTGTACGTCAAGTTGTCGTCAGTGAACGTCAAGCCTACAGTCTGGCTTATTGTACTCGAAAAGCTAGACTTTGAGAGTCGTGATTTATAAAGACTTTAATTTACTATTCTCTAGTACTTATCACTACTTTATACGACAAAGACAGAACTATTATTACATATAATTTACTCTTAATATTACAATTTGATTTTATCGAAAGATATTGTTCTAGCCTGGTAGTCTGTGGTCGGTTTATGGCCAAAATCGACCCCAGCGTCCTCGCCATATATATCTTAAGAAGCAACAAAATAAAATTTCTTTACGGGTTTAAACTCCCAGCTGTGAAGCACTATTTGTTCATAAAAAAATTTAGTATTGGTGGTCTTACTTTAAGATATATTATAATTTGAAAAACACTCATAGAATTTATTTTTTTGTATTTCTTATTTTCCACATTATAGAGCATGAAAATAAATTAATTGTGTTCTGACTTTTATTTCTTTTATTTTTAGTTTTTTTACAGCTAGCCAAGGTACAAATTATTATTAATCCCCACAAGGAATAAGGATTATGCCACTATTATTTCTGAATCCAAATTTCTTCTAAGGTCAGATAACGATATGATCGAACCATTTGTACATAAACCATGGTTTATGTACAAAACAGCGTGTGTACCAGTGTGTCCACATTAATTATTATCATCATACAAAGCACAATGTGAAAAGAATATAATCCTTAAATAAAACTCTAAGCCTTGCAAGTTCACGAAGGTTAACATCGTAAAAAATGACGTACAATATATTACAGAGATTATAACTTGATATATATATTTATATATATATATATATATATATATATATGTGTGTGTGTGTGTTGTGTGTGTGTGTGTGTGTGTGTGTATTTATATGTGTGTGAGTGTGTATTTCTATCTTTCGAACGGATTAATATGTTTGAATCAAACTTAGTACCAATATATAGTACCCTATTAAAATCCAGGTTCTTGTGGCGTTATTACCCCGGTTAGTCAGTTATTAACCCTGCTGAGTCAGTTACAAGTAGTGCTTGATAATTGAGTAACCGGATCCTAAAGCATTAAACGGATTGTTTAACACGGAAACACGGATTCCAAAGCAAATTCGTCCGACATGCGGACCACCGCGCCAGAATTATTTTTGTAAATATGTGATAATTTTTTTTTAATTATGTTTGAATCATTATCTTTTGTAAAGCTCTTTTTCATTTTCAGTTTAGTTCTGTAGAGCATATGAACCCTATCTGCTATACCCTATATGATGGGCTACATATTTTATATGTAGCCTATCCATGATGCCCTAGATCCCTGAAGATGTCCACAGTGGTAGCGGAACGTCGAATTCTTCACGTCATTGTCGCGGTCACCACTGGAAGTTAGTTTCTTTACCGGGTGATCTATAACGACGCACGCTTACATCACAATGAGCCGTCAAGTTTAAGTTTTACGTTCGTATTATTTAAGTTTCATGTGTTAAAGATGGGTATAAACTATGTTTCAGGACTATTTGTTTTCTTTAGTTACGTTCAAATATTTAATTCAATATTGAAATTTGGTTCCAGTTATCATTATTTTATTAATCTGCACGCCCTTGTGGTTGATCGATACGATTTTCAACATGTTTTCGACAATTTATTTTCAATTTAAATTTGTACATACATAACTGCTGTTCATATTTTGAATGTATTAATTAATGAAAATTGGAACAATTATGATTATTTGTTTTCAAAAACAAAGAGGTAATCAGTTTATAATAAAAGAAGTATGTATATCAACTTTTAAGGTGTGGAATATTAGTAACTTTGTAGATAAGTTGCTTAAGTCACTTCTATGCTTTGCGTCAGCTTATAATTGAAGTGAAATATCAATATCTTCCTTTCATTCTTATCATCTGGAAGACATGTATGCAAGCTTTTTTAACTAATAAAGAATGCATAGCGACATTGGCATCAGATGAATGAACTTTATACATACATAATGTTGGATGTTAATGTCATTTACTTAATTTATGTTCAATTCTACTAACGAGAGAATTATCTGAAGTCTGAACTTCCTGACTGCGAAGCAATGCCCACCCAAGAAAATCAAGTTTCATCGTGGGGAAGACTTCAAGAGCATTTGTCGCAACCTTCATGATGCTAATATTCCATTTTTAAAGGGATTTTAACCTGTATTAAACTTCTTTTTATTGTTACAATTTAAAAACGTATTCAGAACCACTCTGCTCAAGAAGAACCAAAAACACATTTATCAAGATATTTTACAGAACGATTTAGCTATCCTGGGGATTCGCAACAGTGTGAACGCAACAGAGGTTTTCTGTAAAACAAGAAAAAATGAATTTGGAATTGATAAAAGAAAATGTATGAATGTTCTTTTGCAGTTATAATAAAATTACATAAAGCCAGAATGTCATGGCACAAAAATATTATTCTTAGTTTTTTGAACAGGATAAAAACCGAACCCTTTATTTAAAACTAAAATAATCCTTGATGTCATAGCTACTAAGACCATATTCTCTTTTCTGAAAACTTCGACCATTTCCTATTAAGCTATTTTCCAAGTATTGGACAGTTTTAACAAACGCTAGCAAGAATGAAATTGCGATACAAGAATCAAAACTGAAGACATTCAACTAAAAAGAAGACGATCAGTTCAATGGCGTTAGAAAAGCTATGGATTAGCACAATACACAATTTATTTCATCTATCAGGAATACTAACTTTGCAGATAGTTTGAATCTTACAATTCTCAGTGATACCCAGTAATTAAAGGTAACAGTGATAACAAATACAATTTAAGCGATATTTTGGAAACTCTTCTACTTAAAGATGCAGGAAATAAAGAGAAATAATTTAGAGTCCTCTAAAAGACTTAGCTCTTTGAAAATAGCTGGCCAAAAGGACACAATAGTTTCCTTACAGCTTTAACGATCAGAGAACCTAAAAGGTTCTTCGCTCTAGAGAATCTATACAGAGGTCTTTGTTATCTAAATCTGTCTTCAGCCTTTGAAGTAACAAAAGTAGGTCGCTGGGGGAAAGAGGAAATTCTGTCAGTGGCTCAAAAAATAGGCTGACCGGGGTAGCAAAAGCAGCCCTTCATGCCAACAAAGAAATTTTGACGTATAAAGACCCCTTGAAATCTCAAAACGTAATTTTAGAAAGAAGATTCGTTGATGGGAAACCTGGTTATAATTTAGGGAATTAAATAGCCCGAAACAGTCTTTAGAAGAATCAATCCTACCTTTTTCAGACAGAGTAACCGAATTAGGGCAAAGGGCAGTTTTCGAATCTCACGAACATTCTACTGACCAATAAATTATACTAGTATTAGACCACAAAGACGCAATAGTCTTAGCGTCCTACCTGTTCAGAACATAATATTTCTTTTATCAGCAAGAATCCGTTGATTTGTATTGTTAAACTAAAACTAAGCACGCTTCCACAACATGGTAGCAGAGCGTGGTTTATAAGATTATAATAAATAAAAGTAAGACAAATACAATATCGCGTCAAAATTGAGACGACAAACAATGTCAGATAAACTACAAGAAGAATTACAACGTTTATCCGGACCACCAGCAAACAATTACACCTTTGTGGATTCTGTACCTGTCGACTTAGAAAAAAACGACAATAACAGTGACAATGATAGTTGGAACTCCAATCCTCCTTCACCAGTACCTATGAACTATAAGGACAAACCTACAACTCAAGACAAGTACGTCCAGACTCGCTATTGCTTACCAGAGCACAACGAACGAGATTACGAAAGAGCAGAATACCCTTATCCTACTTGAAAGGTAGACCCAATTAGCTTAAAAAAATCCTCTTACCTAATGTGTATGGTTGATAGTCATTATGAAGAGTTAGAAGCTAGTGAATATTTCATTGAATTAAAAGACGAAAGTAGTATTGATACTATATAATCTTATATTACTTAACTTCCGTCATCCGAACAACCTCATAATCGTCATTTTCATAATGAAAATTCGCTAAAAGGTATGGAGATATTTAAATAAACATTGAAATCTATAAATTGGGATCAAATGTTCATGAATGGTAATTTCAACCAACAAGTAGAAAAATTCACGACCACGGTTAAAAATTGTTTTGACCACTCTTTTCCCATTAGAAAGAAGTATGTTAAACGAAAGGATAAACAACCATGGTATATGAGGAGATGGGTATAATGAAAGATCATCTAAAGCATATATTTGACTTAAACCAAGGAACAGAAAACATGTTTAAAGATAGAGAAACAGAAGAACAACAGATTTCTTCCTTGATTCCTAAGTAGAAGTCATTAATAGCTCATCTCAAGTTGAAAACAATTGAAGAAAGAGAGGCTCAATCATTCAATGATCCAAACTAAATACTATTAAAATCAATAATGAGAAATACTGACATTATGATTAATATTTAATCAAAACTTAATGAATTATTGACACGGAACAAATTAGAATTATTACAGGAATTAATCAAGTCCAATATCGGGGAACCAATCTCTATTACAAAACCTGTAATACACAAATCGCAGCATCACTTCAATGTTGGCAACAGTGTTGCAACGCAAGGAAATTTATTTAATATTTTTATTTCACTTAACGTCACGATTTTTATAATTTGTTGTCAGTATTAAAATAGACGTAAAAGAGAATTCTATTCTTAAACTAAAATTAAGCACGCTTCCACAACCAAGTGGAATATCGGTGTACCAAATAGAAACTTTTTTTTCCTATTCCCTGGACCTCAAAAAGAGGATTGAGCAGACAAAAAGTTCAAAAATTGCGAAATAGAGCGAATCCAAGCATTTTAGGGCTTTTTTTTCGTTTTGCCACATTGTTCAGCAACTAGATAACAGATTGTATATTAACAGTATTCTGCTTAAAGATACAACCGTCCTGAAAAATTTGATACCAATAACATTACATAGTCATTTTAGATAAGACACTTATGGCCTCATGAAATAGTCAAAAATCTGCGAAAAACACCATTTTTAGGATGTTTATACACGTTTTACGCTATTGCTCCTAAACTAGAAAACGGAGAGAACATTGACTATGCTCCGCTTAAACCCTATATTCTACTGAAAAGTTTATTACCAATTACATCAAATAGTCCTTTTAGATAAGGCACTTTTTGGCCTTCAGAAAAATAAGCGAAAATGAAGCAAAAACTAAGAATATCATGGTGTCATGGCACGTAACACTGCTCCCAAATTAGAACGGAGCGTATATTGACAATTCTCGGCTTAAACAGTAGACTTCACTAAACAATTTGGTACCAAATACATTAAATAGTCTTTTTAGATAAGGCACTCATGGCTCTCTGAAAATCTCCACATTTTACTCTATATCTCCTAAACTAGGCAACGGAGCGAACATTGACTATGCTCCGCTTAAACACTAGACTTTACTAAACATTTCGGTAGCAATGACGTTACATAGTCAATTTAGATAAGGTACTTACGGACCTTAGAAAGTACACAAAATTTCCTGAATGAGTTGATACCTTGGTCGTGGTGACATCATTTATCATCAATAAATTTTGACGTATGAGAGGTATAGTTATTTCGCCTTGACATGGTATGAAGCCTTACAAGGCAAAGATACAGACATCCAAATTATTTTGCTTCATTACAACTCCCAGCAGGAAGCGTTGACTTATGTTTATAAATCAATTCTGTCAAACTAAAGCCCACATTTTGACTGCTTTCGTGAAGAAATATACATCGGCATGTATAGAAAAAAGTTTCGTGACTATGAGGCTGATACTAGGGAAGAAACCCTTCCAGGCACAGCTGGCCCAAGATTAAGAAATATAATACCCAGAAGCTGAAACAACGAAGATGTTGTTAGTTGGTAATCTAGGAACAATTACCAACTGACAACATCTTACGTCACACTCCGAACGATGAGTTTGGCACTATAATCTATCATGACAAAGATGGTGTAACAAGTCGTAGGGGTCGAAAAAGGAATCATGAGTAATGACATCTAAGCGCGAGATGACCACTATACCGAGTGGGGTCAAGCAATTATATTTCTGCTTTAGTAACTGTCCTTTTCAGGACCACTATAATCATGAAGTCTGTTGGATGTCAAATACAATATCACAAGACACTGTATATTACTGCAAAGGGGAGTCGAGTGTATTAAAATTATCCAATAGCTTTTTAACATTTCTTTACTATTTCAATTAATAACAAGACTTAAAAATATTTTACAGTCGTATTGAAAAGTAAATGTCAATTAGCCAATTATATAACATACATAGCCATACATATAACCATCATGTCAACGATAGTGTAACAATGCGTAGGGGTCGACAAAGGAATCATGAGTAATGAAACTAGGCACCAGAACTATACCTTGTAGGGTCATGCAATTAACCTCATAGAGGCGATTGGCGCAGGATTGTATTAAGTGAAATGGCTTATGAGTTTCACATTGGCTGCTTACCTACCTTCAAAAATAAACGCGATATAGAGTATACACTGGTAGCAAAAACGTCAGGTTTACGACTACGGGTATTGCTGCAACGACTGTACAGTGAAAGCAATTAGGTTCGGATATTATGTTCCTGATGGATTAATCAAGCCAATTAAAGTTTTAGTGAGTGCTTCAAGCGATCCAACATATACACACGAAAATGTCAACTCAAAACAAATGCAATTACAGCAGAGATAAAAGTCTAATACAAGAGTCAAAAGCTGCTTCAGTTCGTTCTACTGCTGTATCTCGTGTTGACGAAGAATCAGTGAAGAAGGGTTAATTTTAAGGATATTAAAAGTCTGAGACTCTATTAGAAGAGTCGTTACTGATTTCAGCCGCGCTCTGTTGAATGATGTTTCAAAAGGCTGGTATGATACTTCCCTGAGGAAGTACGTATTTGAATGTCACATGCTCATTCAGAACCTAAATAGTAGAATCTGGCTGAATATGGTAAAAGAATACTCTACAATACACATATGTGCCTCACATTTTCTCAAGTTTTTCCCATAATTTTTAAGTGTACCAACTCTTGGAGAAATAGAGGTGCAAAATATTTTTACTACTGTGCCATAACTTGTGTCATAGAAAGTAGGTCATTAAATGAGGCTCATAAACTGTTAGAGGCTATCTTCATTGGGAGTAGGTCTCAGTTTCTTAATAAGTCAGCGCGAAGCAAAATTAATTATTTAACCGGCAATGTAAGTGATTTAAACATAGACGATATGGGAGAATTTTTGGAATCTAGGGCTCCAATTGCTGAAATTACAACCTTATAGAGTAGATGAAGTAGCAGAAATGATGGAGGATCTCGATTTCGTCAAAGCACACTGAACGATGTTATTAATCGCATAGATTTTGAAGATAAGGACATAACCAACGGTGTATCGAATGAATTTTATTTTCACTCTAAGCCAGAAATAATTATTAAGAGGTACATTGGTTGCCTGTCACATTGGACGTGCATCATGTACAATTACTTCCAGTACGAAGATGGGCATTCAACAAATTCTTATGTAGAAAACTGGAATGGTGCAGTAAAGAAGACTACACTAAAAGGTAAATCAGACTATCCAATTGGTTATTCCATTAGAGAAATAGAAGAGTTTGTAGACTCCAAAGCGAGGGAGATAAAGTTGAGAATCCCGCCAGGAAGTAGTAAGTATCCAAAGGAAGTCACAAAAAAGGATATTGTACAAAATTGCGGAGGAAGAGAGGAAGCTATTTCCAAATTCGGTACTTGATTAACAAAACAGCAAGAAATAGTCAAAACACTGCACACACACTGTGATTGGTTTGAAACCATTGAAAAATTTTGCATCCCTGACATTAGCTCAATTGAAGTTAGAGAAGGGTTCCCATGCCCCGAATATTATTATGATCCCACTGACTTACAATTGTATTATTGGGGTTTACACAAATTACGCGTTGCATAAAATGTTTGGTTCTTTACAGTCCTTGGGTGTAATAGAATTCGTGTGCGACGATTTTAGATTTGAATAGCCAGTATGATTTAAAGAAAAGTTTTTATACCTTCATAAAAATACCTTATACCTTATACCTTCAGGGTTGTATTGCACCCCTGATGAGTTGAACCACAATAAAATAATTTAAGGCCTCCAATTAAGTAGAAAATTTAAACGTACCGAGGGATGACCTACAGTTTAAGTACCAAGCTATAATAATTCCAATGCATGCGAACAACAACCATTGGGTGGTTGTTATTGTTGGTGTCCAACAATAACAATCGTGTAACATAACATAACATAACAATCGTGTCATACGATTCAGGCAGCGTACCCGTGTCCGACGCTGTTCATCAACATAGGAGTAATTGGTTTGTTGCATTTGTAAGGAGGAAAGCAGATATTGACAAAGTTCTCGATGTTCCAAATCCTACTTGGCACACAAGAGTTGTGAATGAACCACAGCAACCTGATGGCGACAGTTGTGGTTTATACGAACTTAATTTCATTGAGCAGCTTATTAGCATCTGTGAAAGCTCGCATTTAAAAGTGAATGATTTAGACAACGTACTTGTCTACCGAGAAAAAATAAGATTTAACTTTTCCACTTCTCTGGCGATATGAAAGAAAGCTGTCTTCAGTGTACCGAGAGTACACAAGGCGCGATGGTAATGTGTGATTTCTGTCGCAGATGGGTCCATAGAAGTCATAGGCTCAGTAAAGTTCCACAAAGAAGAGTTAAGCAAACACACTACGGTTTTACGCAAAAGGTTCAATTATGCCAAAGGTAGTTAGTAAATACAGGTAGAGTTCAAAAAGAAAATTTAAGTATTTAGGTCATCATGTCAAAACATTCAGATTATTTTTTTTAAAAATTAAGGTGTAGAGATCATTCTTTTTTTTGGCTTGACTCAAAGAATGAGCACATTAAATTTGTTTATTAGGGACACTTTTAAGTAGGATTTTTGTATAAGGCGCGATCGAATATCTAGAACGTTGGATCACCAACAAACTTTTTTTTATAATTTTTTTTCAAAATTTTCAGTAATTAGCCGGATTTGTGATAAATGAAGCCTATCTCCGTAATCTGCGCGCTCTTTTGGTTAATCTCAAAGAGTATTTACATTTACTCAACGATTTATTTTTAATCTAACTTGGTACATACATAACTACTGTTAGACGTCAATATTTTGTGTTTGTTAACATTGACGTCTAACAGTAGTTATGTATGTACCAAGTTAGATTAAAAATAAATCGTTGAGTGAATGTAAATACTCATTGAGATTAACCAAAAGAGCGCGCAGATTACGGAAATAGGCTTCATTTATCACAAATCCGGTAATTACTGAAAATTTTGAAAAAAAAATTATAAAAAAGTTTGTTGGTGATCCAACGTTCTAGATATTCGATCGCGCCTTATTTAATGTTAGTTACATAGTAAGATATATACTTAATGTTAGTAACGTTGGGTAAATTAATAAATGTATATATTAATTAAATGTAGTTATTTTAGAAACGTAGTTGTTATTATATTGTTTGTAATATGTTATATACACACACATAATATTTTGTGAAAATGTTTTCATATCACGTGTATGTTTTTAATATTACTTGTAGGTACACATAAAAATTGTATGAGAGTGAGTATATTATGGCTTGTATATTTAGTATGGTTTGTAGTTATATCATTAGTAGCTATAGTATTAGTACTTCAGTATTGTGTGTTTTTAAAATTTAAATTAGAATTATTTATTTAAATTTATAAACAATACACGAAACTTACAGATGATTACAACTACAAACACAACTAAACAACAAAAACTTACACACAAACATTGTAAATTTAAATTTTTCATGTTTAATTTTTGTTCTTTAATTTTTAAGTTGATTTAATATTGTGAATGTATTTGGTTTTTGGAAATATATATGTGGTGCACTTTGTGAACATGTACGTGTATATTTTGTGTAATGCTTTTTTACATCAACAACTATATAGTGCATAAACTGTGTTCTGTGTCATTTTTGTATATATTCGACATAAATCTGTATATAGTTTTTTTACTATAAATTTAATATGTTAATACCAACGGTTCTCTTCAGAACCACCAAATGCAAGAGAAGTCTGCCTTTTGGAATACAAAAAAAATGTAATGTTTTGTGTTTATTGACGCTACTATACGTGGCAGTATGACAATTATGGACGTATAAAGGATTGTAAGAAAGCATCAAAGCGACTATATGGACTATGAGCATGTACTGGTCTTGAAAACAACCGTTTGACAAGTAACCATTTCGTACGAGGAAACTTACCGAGGTACCCAATACCCTTTTATGCCGATTTTGATTTTCATATAATTTATTGAATTGTGCTTCACATCTGTAACTTTGAGAAATGTTTTTAACGATTTCGTGTCTACTAATAGACAAGAAACTTTTTGTTTTTAATCTCTTTTAAATTTCTTTTTATAATTAATATTAAATCTCTTTTATGTCATGTCTTCATGCTTTGTGTGGATGTAACATTGATCCACCTTTACCACTGGGTATATGTGTGGATCAAAGTAACATCCACCTTTACCACTGGGTATATGATCTCTGGATATACCATGTAGCATCGCTAGATGAAGTCAGACAACTCAATACTTTTCACAAAACGCTATACTTTACGCTTACAAACGCGTATAAACCTACAGTCCGAGAAAAACTACTACAAAAACAAAGTGGGTGATTTCGCGAAGGATTATCTGTTGCGTATAAAGTAGGAGAACATTTCTAGTGAGTTGTTTGCGGAAGAGAATATTCTTACTAACTCGAAGAAGAAGAAGAAGGTGGCTGAGAAAGAAACATACCAACTGTCAGAAGCTGTTCAAGACGGGAGGAGCTGCTTTTGACACACGTCTTATAGAGTAGTCTCTGCCTGCTACCTGCGTGAAGACACTTGGTGCAAGTGACCAGCGATATTTACGTGTATAGCTACTTTGACCATTTGACTACTTCGGACTTCAACCATTTCCCAAGTATTGGACAGTTTTAACAAACGCTGGCCAGAATGGAATTGTGATACAAGAATCAGAACTGTTTACATCTAACTAAAAGAAGCACAAGCAGTTCAAATGACTGGTGAAGTGCCACAAGACTTAAAATTTAGTTATGTAGTACCTATTGCCAAAGTTAAAGGTTCAAATAAACCTGAGGAGTTTCGGATAATAAATTTACTGCCCGCTGTTGACAGAATTCTAGAAACGTGGGTTGCTGATCAACTATGGAAATATCTGGAGAAAAATAACATCCTGTATCAGTTCCAGTCGGGTTTCAGGACAGGTCATTCAACTGAGTCTGCAATACAAGTAGTTTTAAGTAGTTGGTATGAAGCTATAGGCAATAAGGTAATTATTTTGTGTTTATTTATAGATTTTAAGTGTGCCTTTGAGACTGATTGTAGAGGGTTACTCCTCAGTAAGTTGTGGGAGTATGGTATAAGAGGTGTAGTTTATAAATGGTTTGAGAGTTACCTGAGTGATAGATACCAAAGTGTTTTTGTTAATAATGAAATATCAAGTGCAATTAAGTGTGATATAAGGGTACCCCAAGGAAGTGTGTTTTACTCCTGATAAACGATATGTTTAGATGTATAACTCGACCTAATGTTCAACTTAGGCTGTTTGTTGATGATGCTCTTGTTTATATTTGTGGCTGTGACTCTGTTATTCTAATTAATATGCTTAACGAGATTTCAATTAATTTATATGTATGGTTATGTGTTAATAGACTTAAGCTTAATGTTAAAAAGACAAAATGGATGTGTATTGGTAGTAAATATTTTTGTGATAGAGCTGTAAATAGTAATTATATTGTTAAATGAAACTGTGATGTTATAGATAGAGTCGATGAGTATAAGTACCTGGGAGTAGTAATAGAAAAGTATTTAAGTTTTTCTAGTCATATTAATCATACTTGTAGGAAGATAGGCGCTAGGTTAGGTTTAATGCGCAGATGCTCTAGTTATTTAAGTGTTAAAACCAAAGAGTTAATTTATAATTGTAATGTCAGTCCTTATTTGTAATGTAATGTAGTTCCATTATGTTTAGTATTAATAGTTATTATTTTAATCGTCTTTAAGTTCTGTTTAAGTTCTGCAAAATAAATGTATGAGAGTTATATTGTGTTGTCCAGCTAGAACTAGCACCTCAAGTATGCTCAAAGAGCTCCATTAGTTAAACGTACGTTACTTGATTAAGTATTACTCTATGATTTTTATTTTTAAACTAGTCAATAAGATGTTACCAAGTTACTTTAAAAACAAGATAGTTACCAAGAACCTAAGAAACCCTTATAATATTAGGTCATCCAAAGAAATAGATGTTCCTAGGATAAATAGTTCAGCCAGAAAGAATACTGCATTTTATAGATGGAATAAAAGAATTTAATAAATTAGATAAATTAATAAAAGATGTCAAAGTAAAAAAAACAATTTAAGAATTTATTATTTGAACACCTATACTTAGAAATGTTAAAAGCCTATTAGTGTTAATTTATTTTTTTTAAAATAAAATCCTTTTTTAGTGTTTTATAAATGTAAAAATTGATTTTTTGTATTTTTTAGGTATTTTTGTAAGTAGCTTTACTAAATAAATAAACATTTCATTTCAATGGTGTTAAAAAACTATGGATTACCACAAAATACAATTTCTTTCATCTAACCTTGAAGATAGTTCTAATGTATTTAATTCTTAGGGAGACCCAGTGAACAAATGCAATTTAAGGGAGAGCTTAGGAACTTCTACTTAAAGATACAGAAAATAAAGAGAACTTCGCTGTCAGGAAACTGCTGGCCAAAAGAACACATCAGTGTCCTTACAGATTTAAGGATCAGAGAACCTAAAAAGGGTCCTCACTCAACAGCAGCGTAGGATCTATACTGAGATCAGTCATCAATCAGAGTATAAGACTAAGGGGATAAAAATAAAGAAAGAAAACTGAAAAACATTGCCATAAGGAGAGACTATATTTAAAGACCATTATTTTGAGAAAAAGTCTATCAGCATCATATATTTAGTATAGAATAAGAGACCTCCGGACTGCTTGCTTGCGGACTGCCCAGCTTGCTTGCAAACTTTTGCCTGGGTAGAGTTATAAAGGTACATTAAGTATATTAAATATGCTTGCATACAAAAATATTTGGTCCTGAAAAAAATTATCTTTATTCAGTATTCCCACTATGTAGGTGGTATCACCTATGTAAGAGGCAAAGAGCTTTCAGGATACAGGTGTGATTTTGTAAGAATGGATACTTTACGACTGGACAAACGAAAATGCCCCAAGATTGACATACATTGGAAAATTGTACAGCGCAATTGTACTTACATGTACTATGGCCTCTTCAACAATGTCAACTCTATTATTCAATGTATTTGCAGCAGTTATTGTGACATGAGTGTAAGGCTATTTAAAAGTATGATTTAACTCTAAGAATAAGCTAGAAAATAAATTCTTATTTTCTAGAGGAAGAGAAAATAAATTTCTTTTTGCTTAGGGCACCAAAAAAAAGTAAACCTACATATAAAATGGGTCCATGGGTCAGTAGAGTTTGGTATCGCCTGTCTTAATAACATTAAGTCGCGGGGCCTCCTGTAAGAGTCGTATACAATCTCTTCACTTAAAAATAAGGCCCTGCGTTTAATCATAGTTAGTCTTTCTTAAAATCATCAAGTTACGGGCTCCTTGTTTGAGCTTTATAGAATCTCTTTACGCTTCTGTATTTTTGCTAAAAGTTGAAAATTTGAACAAAAGCCAACCTATAGGTATAAATGTGCCAGCCAGGAAATATGTTTTTATGTTACTAACCCACAATAATGACTCAGCAAAAATGTCAAAAACCATAAAAATGTAGTCATCAATTTGATGTTAGGAATGCATGAAGCCAGTATAAGACTAACATATGTGCTAAGTTACATCTCATCAGCATTAATTTAATGCAGATTCCATTAATTTTTATCGAATGACTTAAGTAAGTTGTTTTAAAAATTCAGAAAACAATTTAATTGAGTTGAAATTCTGTACAAGTGTATACGTTTGAGTAATAAACAAGTACACTAAGTTTTGTTTGAATAAGATAAGTATATTTACCATTTTTGTTGTATGATAAAAGTTAAGACGCATTGAACGTGGTCTGTGTCTGGATAGCGATCGCTGGGAATAAAATGAATGTAGTTATTATCTAAGGACAAGGGAAGCCAGTCTGAAGACAAGTTGCAGTATAAGTTTGGTAATTTTTATATTCTGAGGACGAGCAAAGCAAGTTCAAAGTAAGGAGGATGAACACAGCCAATCTGATGTGATGAGGAAAAGTTTTTCAGGTACCTCGTACCCGATATTTGGGTTTATTTATCATGTTGTCCCTTTCAACATAATTTATAATTGTTGTCCAGTTCAAGTAATAATGACTTTCTTAACCCGTAAGTTATTTTTTATCTGGCACTCTTCCAGATTAGGTGTCCCCTTAGGAGTCATCTAAACTGGCTTTAGTGATTTTGAAACTAAAACATTTAGAACAGAAGATGGAATTTACGACATGGATGCATTTTTTAAGCTTAAAATTTAATTATTAAACAGATTTGACGATACTGGTATTTTATTGTAATTTGTAGTTACAAAAATATTTTTTTTTAAATGATCCAGAAATATTCAGAGGCCGTTACTGAAACTTCCAACATGTGACAGTTTCTTATACCTGGGATGCCAAGATAATTAAGCTGATTGCTTCACACTTAGATAATGGATTATACAAGTAAACTTATGAGGTATGCTCTCATGCACAGGACACGTGGAGCTTAGCACTGCAATTAAATTGATGAAGGTTCAATTTTGCAGTATTGTGGATGGGGAAGATAAAAATATAAAATTGTATCATACTTTTGTAGTATGGTATGCAGGTTGTAAATGAACATTGGTACGAACGAGATCCTTACCTTTTTTATCAAGGTTTAAGTAATGAAGGCACAGTGTAAATAATTCTACAGAAAAATACGACACACACACTCAAATAAATGTAGTAATTTAATTGCTCCCATTACAGACACCTCAAGTTACCCAGGGATCGCTATAATTTTCATTGAAAATCGTTAAAATAGTCAATATTTCTAAAAAATTGGAAACATTAGTTAAATTTGAAAACAGTTAATTACTTGGCTGTCATGTCAAGTTTTGACATTACACTCCAGTTAAACCTAACTTTCGAGAGAGTGGGCAATAGATATACTTTGTTAAGATGCGGGGTTCAAACCCCAATTCAACCTTCTGAGGGGTTTAACCCCCCCCCCCCCCCTCCAGTTGTTGTGTGAACAGGATTGAACACCGAGTTCCACTATGAAACTCATTCTTCACTGTGAAAAATACTGTGTGAATTAAAGTGATGTAGAAATTCATACAGTAGGGGGGGGCGCGGGACACAGTGGTCTAACTCCCCCGTAATAAGCTGCTTTAGATGGACCTGCCCAGAGTTCACCCTTTCTCCACTAGTGGCGGGTCAGTTCACCTTGTTCCCTATATATAAAATAATTATTTCTTCAATTCTAAGGTTAAAATTATTTAAAAGGGTCTTTAACAATGCTAAAAAGTGTATTAATTATTTTAAAGGTATAATTTTCATAAAATGTTATAAAAATATAAACGCTGTGTTAATTTTAAGTAGACCTGATATCGTGATAACCATGATTTGTTGACAAATATCAAAAATGTTTGTAAACAAACATCAAACCGGGAAATTATAATTTAATTTACGTCTTCGTTGTCTCATTATAAACACACCTTTCGTAACACACGTTATCCTATTTTCTAAAAAAATTATCTTATAAGATACTAAAAAAGAAAAAAAGTCAATTAATAAGATAAAAATTGTCTTGTTTACATTTTTTATTAACATAAATAGAAGTATCGATTTAAACTGATAGTGATAAGAGAACAAGGTGAAAACTAGCGCTTGGTGCGGTAGTTGATGCAACTACAGTGTATCGTCAAGTATAAAAATCCCCAAGGTCATATGCATTTTGGGGATCGACCAATCAGAGAAGCCGCTGCCAACCCCTCTCTTGAAAGAGAAAAAAAAAATCCCTACTCCCATAACCACTGTAGGGAAATAACCTCCTTCCCGGCATTCGTTCACTTCGTTTGTGGTTCTTCTTGTGTTTATTATTTCCCTTCACAATTCATTTTTTTCCACATTTGCATAATTCCTAAATAATAAAACTACACCAAAGAATTGTAGAAACATCGCCAAGAAAACACGGGTAACATAACCTGATTTGTTTACAAAGTTTTTTCCCCGCTGCCTTTTTGTAGGGATTTTTTTTTTTAGAATCGGTGGTGCCTAAACTGAGCTGTCAATATTTTTAAGGTCGTCGATACACTGTAATCTCAGTTTTTTTCGGAGTCACCTAAAACCAGGGAGTTAGACCACTGTGTCCCCCCGCCCCGACCCCAACTGTATGAATTTCTACATCACTTTAGTGTGAATAGTTGGGGTTAAACCCCAGTCAATCCCTGCGTATGAAAGAAGTAATGTTAAACACCCTATATTCGATAATAGATCACATGGTTGCTATTTTTTGTTTGTACACTTTTCATACTCTTAAACTACTCAGGTATGTATAACCTTAATAGAATGAGGTAACTTTAATTCGTTGAATATGGACAAAATGAACCCCTAATATGAATAGAAAGTACCGTACCAAGCAACCCGGTATCAACCAAGTACATTTACTGCATGAATCAACGAGTACTCACCGAGAACGGAGTTATCATACAAATCACATAAAACTTATACCCACGCTATTAAGGAAAATATATATTATTTAAACCACAATTATTACAGTTCACCAGAACCACCAGAATTATTATTATTTTCTTGTTACTATGAAATAAATAATTAATAATTATTTCTTTCTATTTTTCATTTGTCCGCCAACTGAATACGTAGGACATTTACTTTATTTTATTTACTTTTTTTATCGTCAGGTCAAACTACTGTAATTTAATTCCAAACAAATACGTAACGTAACGAAAACTATTTATTATGATGATTAAAATATCTGTAATGTAACTTGTTATTTAGTTCACTAGTTATGAATTTTATCAGCCGCAAAAATAAATTTAAGGATTTTTTTTTATAAATGAGCAGTAGCGTCACAACTAGTTTGTCACGGGTACCAGTCGTTGGAGCTCCATGGAGCTACAACGATTTGGAGCGCCAACGAATGGCACCCGTTTGTCACGTTCATGGGTGGGGGATTATACAGTACAACACGAATCCGAGGATTTTGAATAAAGGGTAACCAGGGGGTTTATGGGTGGAAATTAATACAGTATCAAATGGACATATTTACCTTTAAATTTAAAACACTATTTAAATAAATATATATTTATTTATATTTTTACCCCTAAATTCTGTCCCGTTTGAGATTGAATATTTCCAGGCAATTTAAATTTAATTAATATTGTCCCCACCCAGAACCCCTAATTCCACATTCTGTCCCGTTAGGGATTGAATAACTTTAGTTTTTCCTGTTTAATTCAGTTTTGATTGGGGGTCCCTTTTCTATAATGTCGCCCCATGGGACCTTTTATAGAATAAGGACCACCAAAAGAGGGTCCCTTTTCTATAAAAGTGCCTTTTTGGTAGTCATGATTTGTCAGTCCCTCCCCCTTAAAAAAAGGGTCACCTAATCTAAAGAAGTACCGGTTTGTTTGACAAGAAAAACACATTTTAAAAAATGAAACTCCGAGCCAGAAATATACACTACATACGATGGCTGCCGGTGGCACCCGAAGTTAGTATTATTAAGGAGTATACATAACTTTACTTATATATATACTTATATACTATACTTCTCGGTATTATGGTGACTAAGAACTAAACATAGAGAGTGCTATTAGAAATATTAAAATTTGATCCATATAACATTAAAAGTGAAAAATAAGATGAATAATGTATTTTACTTACATTTGGTGAGTTAATTGCATCAGTTATTGAATTTTTTGTTTTCTTTTAGTGTTAACTTTTAATGACCACCAATAAAGTAAGCATTAATAAGTAAGCATATTACTTACCTCCATCTGAATCCTTTTAGGGATAATAATTACTTCGCTCTGAGTAATGTGAGTATGTGATTTTTAGTTGTTTTTAGACATATTTAGTTCTGATTGAGGAACAAGAAAAATATTGGTAAACGGCGGGAAAAATGCGTGCCATTATGCCATAATTTTATGCTCATTTATTGAGAGTTGTTTGTTGGAGTCTGTTCACGTTCACAAGAGATCTTCCCGTGTGTTGTTTAAGACCATGTGAACGAATGAGACTTAAACTATAGTTTTATGTGAATATATTAAGTGACAGTTCATCATCTTTTTAAAGCTCTCATACGTCAAATAATTTGACATGAATGTATTTACGAGTGATGTGAGGCGGTTGGTGAGTAAATGCTTTGTTAAAATTAAAGTGATTTAGCGGGGGGCACAGTGTCTTGACTTCCACAGTATTGAAATAAAAATTATCATTCTTCTAATCTCCTTATTATTCTTGAATATCCAAGTAATGCAAAAATGAGGTTTCGGGGGTTGAGACAGGGTTCCGATTCCCATCCTTTACCCTAAGGGGTATAATCCGCCCCAAAAAATGTCTCAATTGTATCTGTTGGTTATTGATTAAAAACTGATTCCATATTTGTGGAAATATAAGATGCTAGAGGTATCTGGCATTTGATTGAGAAGTTGATCGAATAATTTTACTGATAAATATTCCTGACTTGGCTATTATTTGTGTTTTATGCCTGGGTTTGTTTAATTTATGTCTATGTTGTGTGTTATTATGACTCCCCCCCCTTATCATAACTACTCTTGTTTTTCTTCGTTTTTTTATGCTTAAACCTCTAGGGTCATATTAGAATTTTCTCCTCGCTCAAATCTCACAACAATCCACCCCAGAGTTTGTTCACATCCGATCATTTAAGAAGCACACCCTCCGTACATGACAGTGACCAGTCACACAGTGGAGTTATATGACTAGCCTCATATAATTAGTCCACAGTGTAGTTTAGCCCAACCAGACTCTTGCCAAACTCACCACTCTAGCTAGTGTCCGCCACTAGTTCACAGTGTGCCCAATTTATCTAGACCAGCTAAACTCTGGCTGGGCTCACTGCACTAACTTCTAGTTAACAGTGTGCCTGGTTTATCTAGTCTTACCAGCTCCTTTGATCATATTAGTCTCACTTGGCCTCCTCTCGTTTAACCAGTTTCACCAATGCTATCAGCTCCTCTAGCATCACCCAAATCTAGCTATGCTCACCATCAGCCCGCAGAATCTTGACTTTTCGTGGGCTGGAGACAATGGAAATATGATCTCAGACGAAACAGGAACTAACACTGTGTTAGAGTATTGGCAGCCAAGGAAACCACGTGAAACCCTGGCTGGGTAGGCTGGCCTTGAATTCAAGACCTCCCTAGTACGGTACTAGGGATAACCTCATATTATCTTCCCCCGGCTGGATTTGAACCCTCGTCCTCCAGGTCGAAAGGTGAGCGCTCTACCACTGAGCTACTAGACTCGGTGTATACTCGGTAATACTCTTTTGTTAAGAGAGGAGGAAATTCAAATTTTGGTTTAATTAATTACAATCCATTTTCTAAACAACATAATTATTAGGAAAAGAAACAGACTCGTTGTAATATCATAAATAGTATTCCCTGAAGCCCTGCAACACTTAACATTAACTCTATAAATGTCTGCTGAAACTCCAGTGTTTGTATGTGGAAGCTCACTGATGTACTCTCTAGCTAAGAATAACAACTGTTAGCGTGCATTTTTTTGTGTGGAAACCTCATTCTAACTATAATAAAGCACATGGGATACTACTCTTCAGGAGCTCTGCCGAATTATCATATTATTAATGATTTTGGTTGCTTAAGTCAATTACATAAGAGTGATAGTATCATTATAAAGCATTACACATTTATTTGTCTTTTACTTTAATAAAAGAAGGAAGGCAGTAATCCTATATTTAAGAAAATAATTTCCTAATATCTAAGTGTTAACAAGTTTTATTAACCCATAATAAACTGATCTTTCTACAGTTGAAAATTGCCACATTCAGAGTATAAACTAAAACAAAAATAACTAAAAGAAAAGTCCACAACCTATAGTTAAACCAAACCTACCTTACATACATTATATAGTATAAATAACATACATACATATAAATTAATTTAGTATTACATAAAACTGAAAAAACTTACAACATTTTTTTAAAATTTTGAAGTAAATTGGAATAAATGTTGCTGAGATAATTAAATATTTTATAATAATGCTTTACAATATCATTGTCAACTTGGTGTTTTCTGTAGGGTCATATGAGCCGATAAAGCTATAATTGTTGCATTATCATCCACATTTCTATTGTAAAACCCCACATTTTCAGTCAGACATCTTTTCATAGTATTTTTGTTTTTTGAATGGTAGGGTTTTAATGGGTGGTTCCAGATGTTGTACAGTTTGATTCTGAGGTAGTCGTGTCCTACATACAATTTATTCAGCCTATGTTCCCCAATATATCTGTTATTTTCTCTTTGAATCTAGTCTTATAGCCGTGATTTAATTTTCCCTTGTTATATTCATTTGCTTAGAAATGCACAATTGCTTTTAGGATGAATGCGTTTGTTAAAGTTATTATTTTTAATTTTTTAAGTGCTCAGTCTGCTTTAAGTTTAATATAATTCTAACAATGTATGTGAATATCCTAAGAAGTGTCTTCATTATAAGATAGTGTGACTGTTGAAACTAAAGCTGGATTTAAATACTAAAATAACCCCAGAAGTATGTAAAAGTTGATTCTCTTCACTGGATGTTGAACACTTGTTGTTCTTCACTGGTTTTTTACCTTTAAAGACCTGTCAACCTCTCTGCAATTAATGTTAGCCACTGCAACAAGGGCAACAAGTTTGCCTGGGGCACCCCAGTATCCAGAAACATCTGTAACACTTAAATCTACTCTTTTCTTAACTAGTTCTTCAATGCAAAATAATGTAGCTCCAACGTGACTGCATGCCTCTCCTAAACCTGCAATAAGTTTGTTTCATAATAATGAATATAACAGTTCAATTTTAATATGAAAGGATATTAATCACTTAGAATTTCAACCACACAGTTTTTCAGTTTAATTCTGTGCCAACTACAGTTTTAACTTACAGTAAACTACAGTTTTACAGTCGGGAAGCCTACAAGTATAAACCATGACCATGCATGTTCCTTTTTAAACATAGCAGTTTAAAGAATGGTCACAAAAAATGACTAGGTCAGTAAACTAGGTATTACTGAGTCTGTATTGTTAATGGTTACTTCAGTGGCAATAACTTGTCACTTCTCTATTTGATCTGATTCATAAAAAGAGAGAGATATGATGTACATGACTTATAATATTACCTATCTACTACTGAAAATTTTAGTTGTTTGTCTACATTTGATTTTATTAATAATTGCCTAAGTGA
This sequence comes from Microvelia longipes, assembly GCA_018340805.1. Taxonomy (NCBI): domain Eukaryota; kingdom Metazoa; phylum Arthropoda; class Insecta; order Hemiptera; family Veliidae; genus Microvelia; species Microvelia longipes. The sequence goes on from JACMZG010001914.1 coordinate 20,141,872, forward strand.
GCATAAAATATTATATTCTTTCCACTGGTGAATTAATAGGAAGTAATTTACTGATTACATTTTACTCTGCGGTATTCCGAGGGAAATATCTTGGTTGATCTAAAGAGACTCCTTATCCATTTTTGGATTTAAATATATTGAAGAATTTTCCCCAATTTATGACAATACAAACCTATAAATATTAATTTTTACAGGCAGCTTACTAGTGCTTTGGCCAAGGCAATTCTCTAACGCCAATTATTTTCATACATCCTGATTTGAACGCTTCAAAGGCCTCCAAGCTTTGAAATCTTTTGAAGTAACACATTTAGTTTAATTAATGAGTTTAATTAAGATATAGGCTTTGAGTAACATAACCTGAACTGTTTTGATTTTGATGCAACCTTCTTCCTATCTCATAAGCGTAATTTCGTTGTGAAATTCGCTAAGTACCAGAATCTAAATGTAAACCTTCACTTACTTTTGAAATATTTCATTTTATACCACATTTTTAATTAAATTCATACTTTAATTATTAATATATTAAAACTAATCTGTAAACCATTTTTTATAGCAAAATAAAATAAATAAATAAAAAATATTAACATGTAAACATGCGAATTTTAAGGTCAAGTCTTATTAGGTAAAATAAAATGATACAAAGTAATCATTATACATTGATTTAGAGAAGATACAAGAACACTTGTATATAGATATATACATATATACATTTAAACATTATTATATGGATATTTACAACATTATGAGAATCAAAAATTGAGATTATAAAAATTAAAAATGATAAATAATAGCTAGTAAAAGATAAAATAAAATAATTAAAAAATAATGAATATGAAATTTAATAAAAATTAAAATTAAATAAAGTTAAAAACAATAAAACCAAATACAGTTAATAGTTGAATATAAATGGTGATCAATACTAATTTTAATAATAAAATTGATACAACAATAATACAAGATCATTTTGATATGAGCACACAATAAATCATAGAGAAATCACCAAATAACATTGACGTATGCATATGTAGGTACAAATGAATATATACATGAATATTAAGATAAATACATATATAATTAGATATACACATATATAATAATAGACGTGTATATGCATTTCCAATATGACAATTGTAAGACAAAGTTACATGAATAGATGAGAGGAAACTATTGATATTAATAATCATTAATGTTGTCTTTGAGAAATATATTTTTATAACCATAGTATTCAAGAAAATACCATGAATTGGTTGCTTAGCATAAATGAATTTATACGTATTAGCATCTATCTGTTTATCATCAATCCTGAACTATTTATTTATTATAATAAACAGTATAAACCAATACAAAATACAAAAAAATAAAGATAAAGAATAATAAGTGGCACATAAAAATGAATGATTGCGCATAAAAATGAAGAAAAAAGTAAAACATTAACAAAAATATAATACCTTCAGATTATTATAGAAAAAAATTAAATTGAAAATAAAAATAAATCAACAAAAAGATAAGTCGTAAGGTGATATTACAAAATATGAAAATGAAATTAAGAATATTAAATTACAAAATAAATAACGTAGTTAAGAATAAAAATAATCCAAGTATAAAACTAAACAAACATACTTTAAGCCATATTGGTATTTTAATAGTTTATCTAATTATTGACAGTTAGGCTGTACCAGTTTATCTGGTATCAAATGCAGTCTTTTAATAATAACATTTAAATATTCACAATTTTAATATTAAAATTTGAAAAAAATAATATTCTAAAAAGAATTCAATTAGATGAAATAAAGTTCTCATAAAGAAAAATAAAATAAACTTAAACATGGATTAAAATTATAATGATCACATTTTCACTAACAATAAGATAAGAGGTATGTAAAACAGAGATTAAGTATTTAAATAAAATAAAGCACTAATATATTGCTAAGTCTTACATTAAAGTAATAATAAAGTTAATAATGTAAATAAACTGTCAATAATGTACTATATAATGAATTTAAAAATAAACTTCATTATATTTAAAACTATTTAGGCTATAAGATTATAAAGTTTTTTCTTAAAACTTGAAAACTTAGAAAAAAAGTCCAACTGTTGACATAAATCATTAGATATTCTTTGCAACTAATCATTATTATATTTCTAATGAATATGCTTTTCTTTAAGTCGTATTATTTCTCTCTTATAATGTTAGCACTTGTTAATGCTTTGGTTAAATTTTAATGAGATAAGTATACATAAGCAATGCTACTCAATATGATCATGTAAAATGTAATATTAAAATATACTGAATAATCATGGAAGATTCCCAATTCGTTTTTATTATAAGGTTCCATATAAGATAAATTCTTAAGTTCTTGTGTAGTGACCCAATCGTCTATGAATCTATTAATCCTTATAGAAGGCAAATTTATATGATGCTCATGGTGAATGAGGGTACCTATCTTGGGTTTTGAGATGTAAATTTGTTGATTATACCTGATTTTAGTAAAATTGTTAAAAATCTAAAAAATAATCATCAGAGAAGCTTATAGTATCTGTTGATATTTCTTCATTATGAACATTGTTAATAATATCAAAGGATCCATTTCCTATTAATAAATAACCTGTGCTCAATGATATTATTTTATTATCTACAGGCAATATATCTTTGACTAAAATTTCACATCTTTTGGTATCATTTGGTCTTATTATGTCACCTAGACAAATATTTTTTGTAGTGAATGTTAGAGAATCAGAATTACATATTATTATATTCTCTATAGTTTTCCATTCTCCTTGTTCATACTCTAAGAAATAGTCATTCATTCCTTTCCGTAAAAGAAGAGCTCTCTTAGGAATGTTTAACTTATATTTATGTTCTCCTTTTGACCATCCAAAGTTATATATATTATAAAGTTTTACAAATCTATCAATCCTCATGTCTGGGATAATGATATAAAAATCAAATTCTAAGTTATTGTGTCTAATGAGAAGTGATTTACTAACCCCGTAGAATAGAGACGGATTCATAGTGATTATATGATTTGATAATCTCTCATCATTCAGAACTAGATGTTTCAATATTTTCATAGGGAAGAATTTTCTTTTGACATTGCCCAATATAGCTGATAGAATGCTATCATAATCTTCTTCTGTCTTCAGATAATCTATTCCTTGATGTAATATAATTTTATCTTTAGCTTCATGACAGATATTATCTTGTGTAGTATGATAAACTGTTTCTGAGATATTGTTTACATATTTATGTATTAAAATTTGATTTCTCGTAAGCACTGATATGTTCTCTGTTATGTTACGATAACTAGTATTAATATTATGATCCATCTGAGATATCTCTTCTGCTAAATGATCTATATGTATGCGATTCATGTTTGACATTATTCCATCTATGGGAATACTTGCACTAAATAATGTTGGTATAATAAACCTCTTAGACCTTTTATTTAAACACTTAGTGTTGTCCTTCTGACAACTTAATCTTGAAAATAGATCATCTCTTGGAATGCTATGTATTATTTCTGATATCATATTACTTCTCCTATTATAATACGATTCATATAATTCAGGTAAACCTTCACAATCCTTTATTATTTCTGGTATATTATACGTATTATCAATGACGTACTTATATCTTGTTATAATGTGATCATTATAATATAAACCATGATGTCTGTAGTCTACATAAACTCCAAGATTACTCATGTACATAGATGATATCTCACTGATAGAGTAAGGTCTTTCAAGTGATAATGTGATTATCAATAATAAGTAAAGATAATTTTAGATCATGATTGCAAAAATGACATTGTCTTTTTAAAACACATTCTTCATGGAAACTAAGTACGATTAGGTTTAAAATCAATGAATAAATAAAATTTATTAATAAATTATAGATAAAAGGTTGTCATAAAATCTTAAAAGGTATATGGTTACATATATAACAGGTGGTGGTCTTTGTAAACAGGTATTTATATATAAATAAACTATTTATTTATTTATTTATATATTAAATATAAGTAAGTAATAACAATATAATATGTACTTCTATTAATTGATAATCAATTTAAAATCCATAAAATAATAATAATGGTTTTCTATTAAATTAATCTCAATCAACCTGATACATATATATGCAATAGCTACATTGATATAACCAACCTATCAATATGTAATTCTCCCATAATACCATATAAACTCAAATGAGACATATTCATTATTACATTGTCTTTTTAATTATAATAATAACGAATGAGTAAAGGTACCAGAAAGTCTGTTAAACACAAATATTTTAATACAGGAAATATATGTAAGATTTATTTATTTATATAAGCATATAATCAGTGATGTTTGATATAAACAATTCTTATTCTAAAGTGCAAACAACCAGATCTATATATTTTTCAATATCAGTTTTAGTGAAACTACTTCCTCAGTAATTCTCTCCCATAACTGTACTTCTTCTCAGCGAGAGTACTTCCACGTAATCGATTGTATATATTGCTCCTTTTAATGATCTCTGCCATCTCGGTTACTATGTCATTTGAGCATGTGTCTTGTTATGGTTTTTGCTTAGAACTACTTTTAAATGCAGATCTCTTTACTAGGTTATTGCTTCCACTAGTATTAGGGGGCTCTTGACATTAACTGGAACATAATTGGTTCTTTAAATCAGAGAACTCCTTTGCTATGCTTCTTATGCCATTCCCATAATCTTCTAATACTTTGTAAATTTCAGAATGATACTCTTTCATCTTTAACTCTATGCGAGCAGAGACCTCATCTTCTATGATCATCTTAATCTTATTTAAATAATTTATTTTCCCTTCTCCTGTTTGACTCATTAGCGATGACAGAAGAAGTGTTAATTGGTGATCATGCAAAAATGCATCGGATTCTGTTGTCCCATGCAGAATGTCCTCTAATTGTTCAGAGTTGATTAAATCACCAAAATCGAATATTGTATCTTCATTATCTGAGAAGTTGTTGAAAAGATCGGAAATAGATATATCACTTTGAGATGGAGATTCAACTGCATCTTTATTATCTCGTCTCGAAGGACCTGGACGTGCTACATAATAATTAATATCAGGTTTAATCTGTTTCTCTATCACCACATATTTCTTTCCTATATTTAACTTATCTAGGTTTAAGCTTAAGTTAGCAAAAGGTGATAGATCTGTCTAGTTAATATCAGATTCATCCTCTATGTTGTCTCCATAATCTTTCAAATGTATTTTTACAACTTTTTTATTCTCCGTTTTTGTGATTTCCTTCTTTTTGCTAGTCTTGATGACTCTATCACTTTAATCTGAGTAGGATGCATCATAGTTGCAGCAAAACCTTAATATCGTAAACAAAAAAAAAAGATTTTTTAAAAAAAAAATATAATAAAATTTGTTGTAAATGTGTGAAATCAAAAGAAAACTGGTGTTAAAATAAAATGTGATATGAATTTGTGAATGTGTAAGGTTTACCAAGTTACACACAGAAGCACAAGCGTGACGGACAGCTCTGCAGTAGTCAGGGGCAAGTAATTTCCAATCATTGCTGATAAATCTATTCATGTCAAAGTTTGCGAGGTCTTCTTTGAAAGAACAATCAAATAAAGAAGCATAGGCATCATTCTTGGAGACGATAGCTCTCAAGGATGAAAGTAGAAGTGTACCTTTTAGGTAAATCAATGTTATTCATTTTGAAAATGGAAATACACCAATTTGTCCTCTGGACCAATGTATCGGAATATTCCCTTAAAATGTTAAAAGAATGAATGTTGAGGTAAGATTATTTTTATTGTATCCTATCAAAAACTTTCACTCTACCTCATATCACAAACTAAGTCCTGCGGGACTTTACAACACTTTTTAAACAATAGAAAAGTTTTAAAATGTTGATAAAATTTACATTATCATTTCATAAAAATAAATATAGTTGATAAAGCAGCCTAAAATGAATTTAAAATTATTAAATATGTACCAATTTATATACCTAAATGTTCATATCACACAAGCAAAGAATGAACTCCTCTTAAGATAAAAATAAATGGAATGTTGATATTACTTAATCTAATTTTTAGCTGTCATGTTATACTGGTGTGTAAAAATAAAACACGTAAAAGAATTTAAGTTTCATGAACTAAGATTATTTAATAAATACATGAATAACATTGAAATCAGTATTTATGTATGCTCAAAGTTAAAACTGAATAGTTGAAAACATATAAATGATCCAAGAATTTCACTACAAAGTCTTGCAGATTAATTGTAATTATAATCACAACTCATACCAATTCCTATGAGAAAAATATTTGAACATAATCAAAGTAAATAAACAATTATCTTAAAAAAACATATTTTGTTGCCAAACTTTTAACACTTGTCTTAAATTATACGAACGTAAAACATAAACTTGATGGAGCATTCAACATTCTAGATCACAAATATAAGTATCTACGGTAAAGAAACTAACTACTAATGAAATAAATATAAAAAACCCTATTGATCACAAAATATCTCCATGCAATGAATCTGTTTGTTGACTACCTAAATAGAATTTTGGCTTTCTTTCGTCATAAAATCATGAAGGTGATTTTGTGCGTCTGTTTTCCTCTTCTTACATTTTTTTTCCTTTTAAATTAAATTATTTATAATTTTATTTGACACAATAAATTGAAAACTAACCCTTAAAACTTCTAAACCATTCTTCAAAATAAAGTGCATTCATTTCATTGTGATAATCTCCGGTTCCTTTTTTCCCTATAAAACAAAGTTCTGCGCCTGGCAAAAATCCATCTTCTCTTCCAATGTGTATTATAATTACACGCTTTCCTTGCCCAGATGGGGTTTTAAAACCGCCTCGCCACCCAAAAACTGTCTGTAGCACACCTCTGTATTGATCATAAGAGTCAACAGTTGGTTTAACAGTTACATTTTCTTGCCTAGATTTTTTAGTAAATCTGTCCTTCAAAACTTGCACGAATGGTTCAGTGTTGCTATAATTAACTAATTCCCTCACTTCATTAGACGGAGGTGGGTAGGTCATGCTTCTATGAGTTGCGTCTAATTATCTCCCTCATGAAGTTCCACTCTGACAGCTGTCAAATCCATGCTACCGAAATTTGACAGTGTAAGAGCATTTAGTCCATTTTTAATAAAAATGCAAGTTCTAAAGTGTTTATTATTTGTATTATTTATAATAAAAATAATAAACACAATAATAAAAATAATAAAATAATAATGCGCGTGCGCGTTTTTATTATAATAATATTGGCCTGATACGCGTCCTCCAGAAACCTTGAGTTCTTCGATCAGAGTAATGTCAATTGAGCCTCTAGAAAGAAGGTTACATAGGGCTGCCAAGGCAGCTTTATGCAGGTTAAGATTAACCTGTACCATCTTCTGGCCAGTATTTAAAAACCTTCAGGACACCTCTGTTGGAAAGTGAGCCGCATAACAATTTGTAAATGAACAGGTTGACAGCTGAGTTGACAGCTGACAGTCTGGCACCTTAGATGTCTACCTGTAATTCACATATTGTTATGCGTCAAATAGTCAATATTTTCATTGAGTCGCAATTTAGGAGTCCTAAGAAAATATTTGTCAGTTTTAATTTATTGTTAAATTATTAAAGTCGTTAATTTGTTTAAAGTCAGTCAGTCTTTTTAATAAAGTGGTCCTCCGGGGAAAAATCAGCCGACTTATGTCTCGATACAATCTAAGAAGCTCGGATAACCCAGTAGCCACCAACCAAGTACAGACTGAGGAACAAGGAGCAGTAAGACAAGACATACCCGCTACTCCTCGTCCTGATCCTGATGCCATTGAGGTACTTGGTAGTGTCTATAGTGCAAGCAGTTCAGTTAAGCGACGACAACTAGAACTGCAGATTTTACAGCACCAAGAGCTACTCCAGATTGAGCAACAAGAAGCTGAGATCGCCAGACAAATGCACCAATTGCAGCGCGAAAAAGAGATACTTAAGATGCGAACAGAAGCCGAAAAACTCCGCCTTGCCGAGGGAGGAAAGAGTCGACATGGAAGTAGACATTCAGTCAGCCCACCAAGGTTTGAAACATTAGTGCCAAAGGTAATAATACAATCTAATTCTAAAGGTAATGCTTCCAAAGAACCTCCTCCCGATCCCTCTTGCAACGAAAAGCAATGATGATGCTAATGACGATTAATCAAATCCATCTTTGCTAGAAAAGGGATTAAAATAGATTTACAACCTTTCTCAGGTGATCCTCTCGATTGGCCATTCTTTATATCCCAATTTAAAGAGACTACAAAAATTTGTAAATTTTCTGACATTGAAAATATTGCTCGCTTACAGCAATGTTTAAAGGGCAAAGCTAAGGAAGCAGTTAGTGCCTTATTAATAACTCCAGGTAGCATCCCTGAAATCCTTAGAATTTTAGAACTACGATTCGGTCGTTCTGAGCTCATTATTAGAAACTTAATTAGTAAAGTACAATCAAAAAATTGTTTAAATGAAGGTGACACAGAAGCATTTCTAGAATTTGCTTCTACTGTATCTAATCTTGTTGGAATTTGAAAATCTAAATGCTCAACATCATTTATCGAATCCTATTTTATTAGAATCATTAATGACAAAATTACCAAATAGTTTCAAAATTAACTGGGGTGAGTACCTTGTAAATTGTTGCAACGTATGGCAACACTTTTGGATTTTAAAAATTAGATTATGAACCGGGCTGATATAGTTAGTTATATTAACGTACCTTCCAATTTTTATAATGATAATTCCAAAAGTCAAAACAAAGAAAATTTAAAAAATAAAAATTTATTAAGTCAAAATAAAAATAATATGTCACATGAAAATAAACGCCAAAAAATATGCCTAGTTTGTAAATCTAAGGAACATGATATAAAAGATTGTAACAAATTTATTAAAATGAGCATAGACGAACGATGGAATGTAATATCTCAACCCCATTGTTGCTTCTCTTGTTTAGGTGGTGGCCATAGGACAATAGATTGTAGGAGAAAAGTTAGGTGTAACGAAAATGGGTGTTATAAAAACCACCATCCTTTACTACATAAAAACGCTTCAACTAAACCCGATAGTAAAATTAATAACTTTCATAGCAATACATCACAAACGCTCTTAAAGATATGTCCAATTAAACTTTTTGGTTCTGAAGGAGACGAAATTGAAACAACAGCAATATTTGACGAAGGGTCAACTATTACGTTACTTGAAGATAATATAGCGAAAAAATTAAAATTAGATGGTCAAAACAAACCATTAACAATTCAATGGACAAATAAATAGTCCATGAAGAAAATGATTCAAAATTAATAAATCTTAAAATCGGCCTCCGAAGATAAAAGTAAAGTTTAAATTAAAAAATGTCCGAACAATTAAAATTTTAGGCATACCGTCTCAAAATCGATATTGAAACAATTAAAAATAAATATCCATATTTAAATAATTATTTAAGTATAGCTTTTAATTCTGATAAACCAAAAATGTTAATTGGACAAGATAATTGGCCCCTCATCATATCTCGGGAAATAATTCACGGATCAAATGACACAGATCCAGTGCTAAGCAGAACCCTATTAGGGTGGGTACTACACGGTAACCTTGATTGTAAAAACTTAGAGCAGCCGAAACATTAACGACTTTAATAATTTAACAATAAATTAAAACTGACAAATATTTTCTTAGGACTCCTAAATTGCGACTCAATGAAAATATTGACTATTTGACGCAAACAATATGTGAATTACAGGTAGACATCTAAGGTGCCAGACTGTCAGCTGTCAACTCAGCTGTCAACCTGTTCATTTACAAATTGTTATGCGTCTCACTTTCCAACATCCTCCGGGCCAACCTTAAGCACGGCCACTCGCCCAACTGGACGCCGGATGATGCCGGATGCCGTCTCTACTTCCACTACTCTTACGCGTCCGTCTTTTCCTGGTAGCAGCTTGACGACTCTTCCTCTGGTCCAAGTGTTCCGGGCCATGTTTGGTTCTACGACGACAACTAGATCGTCGATTTTGACTGCTGCTTCCTCCTTTCTCCATTTCGCTCTGAAATTGATGCTTTTGCAAATATTCTTTTGACCACCGTTGCCAAAACATATCCGCCAATCGTTGAGATATTCGCCAAGTTTTCTTTTCTCCGTCGTCTGTCCCGTTGGATTCGTTCCATGCTCTAGCACCGCTTGATGTGCCAATGAGGATGGAGAACGGAGTTAGGCATTCTTGGTCAGCCCTATCTAGCGATACATGTGTCAATGGCCTACTGTTGACGATACTCTCAACCTCTACCAGCAATGTTTGCAAAACCTCCTCCCTCGGAGCCCGTTCTTTCAGAATAGCAGATAAAGCCGTCTTAACCGATCGAATTAACCGCTCCCAGCTTCCACCCATATGTGGAGCTAAGGGCGGAATAAATTTCCAATTAATCCCTTTGTTACTCAATTCATTATTTATAGACGATTGATTTAATTCTGCTAGAGCTTCTCTAATTTCCCTCTCAGCTCCTCTCAAATTGGTACCATTATCTGACCAAATAATAGAAGGACACCCCCTCCTAGCGACAAACCGCCGTAAAGCCATTAACGCGCTATCTGTGCTAAGAGAATTTGCGAGCTCTATATGGATAGCTCTAGTCGCGAGGCACGTAAAAATTACCCCATATCGTTTTTCCTGTACCTCCTCATCTACCGTAACTTCTAAAGGACCGAAATAATCCATTCCGGTGTTTGTAAATGGGCGTTGATATTGGGCTAATCTTTCCTTTGGAAGATCTGCCATTATAGGAACATCAGTTGTCGAAGCTGTTCTAACCTTACACTCTAAACATTTACGCCAAGTATTTCGAACGGCTTGTCTCCCCGAAAGTACCCAATATTTTTGACGCACTTCGTTTAGCACCGTCTCGTGGCCTTGATGGTCCATTAGACAATGATAATGATGTAATAATAATCGCGTATATCTATGCTTAGGGTCTAAAATTATCGGTTGTTTAGCTGAGTCTGGAATATGAGCCAACTCTAATCTACCTCGAACTCTAAGCAATCCATCATTTCCTATAAAAGGTGACAAAGGTTCTAATCTATTATTTTTGTCTATTAGATTATTAATGACTTGTTCCATTTCATTTTTGAAACTTTCAAGCTGAACTAGTTTACAGTATAAAATTTCAGACTCCTGTAAATCGTCGGCTGTTAATGCTGGCGTAATATCTATTCGCCTGCATAGTTTAATAAATTTAAGAACATAAGCCGTTGCTCTTATAATTGTGAGCCATTTAGCCACTCGTGTGATGTCAGGTAAAACTTGGTTCAAATTCATAATAGTCTCGGTTCTAGTGACACCAACAAACTCGCTTTTGCCTTTTTTTAGTTCTACGTTGGTTATCTCATCATTATTTAATGAAATGGTATTGATTTGAGGCCATTTGTCCTCAGTTTCATAAAGGAATTCGGGGCCATTGAACCACCGTTTACTATTATCGTCATTTAATTTAATTTCTATATTTCGTGTGGCAATATCTGCCACATTTAAATTGGTTGGAACCCATCGCCACCAACTTGGATCTGTATTCTCCTGGATCTCCCCTACTCTCAAACCTACATAAGTTTTAAATCTTATGGCTTCAGAGTGAATCCAGGATAATACTTTTTTTGAATCTGACCATAACACAAATTTTGAAATAGTAAATTCATGATTTTGTTTTATAAACGTGGTTAATCTACTTGCCATAAGCGCAGCTTGTAATTCTTTTCGAGGTATCGACAATGGTTTTAATGGTGCTATTCTAGATTTAGACGTAATTAGAGCAACGTTAATAGATCGTGTCGTTATAACTCGAAAATATGCAACAGCTGTGTACATTTTGTCACTTGCATCACAAAAAATGTGAACCTCAATTTGAGTAGCTGAAACAATGGCTAATGAATAGCAACGAGGAATTTTAATTTTTGAATAGTCCGTCACGTCGTTTAACCACAATACCCAACTTTCAGCTAACTTTTCAGGAAGAAAGTCATCCCAACCTAAATTAAGTTTCCATGTTTCTTTGTAAAAGTATTTTGCCTTTAGTCATAACAGGTGTTAAGAACCCCAGAGGATCGAAAATTAACATTATTGCTTTACAAATTTCTCTTTAATAATAAAGACGTCTTTTTAATAACCTCTCTGTAGGCCACAACTTATGACCATATCGCGGTCCTTCAGAGTTTGGAGAATCCCTTCATCAACACTTAACATTAGGGTATGTCTAGGATTCTTGGTGTTCAGGAGTTTCTTACTAAAATAACCCCCCAGTCCTGAGACTAGTTCAAAGTAATATATTTGATATAAAAAATAAAAATTGTCACACAATTATTAATATCCCATCAATACTCCCCCAATACAGCAAGCTGGAGCTTGGGGGAGGAGTTTAAAACCTATGACCAGATTAGCATATTAATTTTAACATTATTTATTAAAAATAAGAACTTAAAGAATAAAATATAGAAATGATAATTCAACCTCATAAAAAATAGAAAATAATACAATAAAATATAATGTAATAATAATGAATTAAAAAAGATATAGATATTACGATTATATTTCAGATATAATTCTAAGATAGGATATAAAGACCAGTGGTCTGAGCCTTTATGGTCCGAAGGATATCTTTAGATTCTTAGCTATGACAGGGTTTCGGAGCCTAAAAGACACCTTAGCCCATGTCATCAGGGACATAGCAAGACCAGCACGAAGCCTTATTCCATCTTGAAGAGGTGGAGGTTACTTCTTCCAGGCAGGATTCCACTCTGACATGAGAGTTGTAATGGTATTGTACCCCACGGTCCAAATAACATTTATTGAACTGTGGGGTACCGTCCTCGGTTGCCCCTCAGTTGGTGGGGCAATCTGTATTAATTTAGGACGGGGTGAGTCTGGACGGATGGTTTGTCTTTGTTAAGATAACACTGGTTCCGTATAATGCAGGAAGCGTGCATTATATATCAATAGATGGGTTTTGGGAGAACCGTGATCTATCAATCCGTCTGTAAGAAGACCAAAGGATTAACTTTTTCTCTCTGATCGAAGGAGCTTTGTTGTGATAAAACGCGAAGTATGTGGTGCCTTCATTAAAATCACTATGGCCTGGCTCGAAGTCAAGACCTGAAACATTGATTTCGGAAACATTAGCCGTTTCAGTATGGATTGGAAGTACATTACGAGAGCTGTCTCGTATTGCAAAGCCATTCAACTGAGACTCTACTGTATGTCGAGTCCATTTCTTGATAATAAGGTGATTGTTATGTGTACCTCTAGTAGGTAGGAAGTCTCTGATCCAAGGTAAAGGTATGCAGCCTTGGTAATACTGGGAATTATTGATGTATAATTGCTTCTTTATATTAGGGAGCGGAATAGGTATGGGAGGTTATGCCAGGTGGGTAGTACAAATGGTTCTATCGAATGGGTTGCGATAGATCTACCATCTATGATGGATTGGTATGTTCCTAGTTTTAGGGATCCTGAATGGGTAGTGAAAATAAAATCACTAATATTCTTGAACATGGACTCCAATATTACGCTGTTATCTTCTGGGTTTCGAAGAAAATAATGGTAACTATTGATTTGTGTGTTTTCAACTGGCTCTAGAATTTCTGTTTCAATGTGAGCGAGGGTTGGTCGCTGCATTAAGTTTCTCGCTACTACTGGATTACTAAAAGCTGTAAAGCCTTGATTAAACCAATTCGTGTGTAACTCTGAAACGTTATCCGCTGTATAAGGGCCACCAAACAATTTTCTAATTGTGTAATCAACATTGTTAATTTTTATTAACACTTGATTATAAATCAATTGCATTATGTATCTAGGGTCAGAATTCGTTCTATTAGAAGCAAGATCTTCATGAATCTTGATAAATGCATGTATTGGGACTGAATATCCAAAATCATGGCTAGAGGAAAATGCACCAAATGTTGGTACAAATGCAAGCTCTGGACGCTGAACGTCCTTGATTGGACATATGTGTTTAATTATGAGATCTACATCAGGTGGAAAGTAGCAGTCTTGTACAGTGGGTAGAAAGTTTAAGAAACATTTATCGTTCTTGTAAGCAATAAGTGGATGGGACATCTTTTAATGTTAAGTCACTAAAGGAGATAGTGAGCATAAATTAGACCAAGCTTGTAAGCAATGAGCGTTGAGAGGTATAAGGGTTACACTTGATATCATTCCGGGTAATTCTTTACGGTGTTATACATTAAGTATTGCGTCATGATTCTTGTGTCTGGTTGAACCTCAATTTCAAAGGGACGACCGTTATCTAGTTCTATATGTGCTGCAATATTTAACTTCTCGAAAAAGAAACTCTCACTAATATTTTTTGGGACAAGCGGGTAAAGTACTTCTTTACTTAAGTATTTTTCAATTACATCAAGGGAAGCATGATTTTTTATCTCGTACGCTGTTTCTGTAATGGGACCACAGCTTGTAATGTCAGGGATGCTTACAACATTTAAAAATTTTCGACAATGAAATAGCTAAGGGAGGCAAATCCTAAGTTGAAAGCCGAATAATGGTAATTAAAATGATAAGTATTAATAATTTCCTCTTAGTGAGAGCTAACTCGCTGGGGGGTTTAAATTTTCATGTTTTGCTAAAACAGAATACTTAAAACGCCTTGTGCCATGATTAAGTCGTGTTCACTGGGGAGATCAATTTGAGTACTTCCTTTAAGAGTAGCGTACTTTATTTTTACTCTCAAACCATCGACCCATTTTAGAGCCTAACCGCTTTCGGAGCTTGGCGAACTGCTTCTTTTTTTAATAAACGAATTTCGAATACATTCTTGGATGGTGTGGTGTACGGGTCCTTCTGCACGGTCACCTGGTGCTGGGTAACAGCACCACCTGTTGACTTAAGTCAACTCTCCGAAACACCAACCTTACATAATAAGACTCGCTCAGGACATCAACTGATAGCATAGTACCAACTATTCTTCTTCTTGACCTCATGCTGCTGAAATAAAGCCAATCCAACCAGATATATATATATTATATATATATATATATATATATATATTATATATATATATATATATATATATATGATGTCATATCAAATCATATGATGATTTGAGGTCATACAGAGTAACTGTATTTCTCCCTTCTACCAATGGTCAGGGGGCCACAAAATACTATCTCCATAACTAGAAAATTCGCTCACACTACGGTGAGCGCCGTAGAAGCTACTTTGAGGCTTCGTAAATTGCATATGCATGGGAGATCTCATAATGTCCATCGTCTTTCTGTTTATCTAGAAAATCAGCAGAATATGCCATTTAGGCCCGGTGATGAATTAAGGGCCCCGGAGCATCACGTCTAAACAATGTTCACTGATTGATTCAGACTGAACCGAGAAAATGAATTCAATGAACGTTGGGGTGTTTACTCAAGGGACCTTAATTACCATGTAATCCCTCTGTACTATCGTCAGATACAATCATGAGTATCATGAAGATACTAGGACTTGGATGCCTAGAGGCGACACGTATTTTTTGTACTAAGCAAGTGCTAATTACAAAGAAAAAAATGGCAAGTGAAATTATAATAGATATTATTTGCTTTAGTGGCAGCCACTGTAAAAGCTGTAACAACACGAAATCAAGTAATTCTAATTTTAATGTGAAAAGAGTTGTGTCTAATCGACGTACATAAAGGTTCTTGTAATCATTATATATTTATGCCGCCAGTTCCGTCGAGCAGTTTCAGCTTTGCGGACGAACAAATCAACACGTGGCTGTTTCAGAATTGCATTGGGATACTGGAGACGTCGATTACTCCAAACTGGATTAAATTATTAAAAGGTACACGCATCTTAGTGAAAACGTTCAACCATAGTGAACTGGACATCCACCCAACTGATTCTAGAATTATGCCTCAAGCATAATAAGCATATTATTATCAATTATGTTATTAGTTATGTTACCACAAGTGTAAATAGGCTGAGTAATAGGCATACTGAACAAGGAGGCGCCAGAATAATGGTTTGACCCCTTAACCAGATCGTATTATTCTCCTAGTGTGGACGGTTTCTGATTAAAAAAAACATGCTATTTGTTCTGGTCTCGTACCCTGCAAAATGGACTCAATCAAAACATTAGTATATGGGACTTCAAGTACCTCAAAGTACTGGATAATACTGTTAACATGATAGAAAAGGATTCGCCAATAAACTGTATACCTAAAATTTTTTGAAGTTTCAGTTCCTGTAACTACCTAAATTGACAAATCTGGAGATACATGAACTCCTGATTTGAGTCCAAAAACACCCAGGGGTGTTAATAGCCCACAACCAATATTCCTCAAACATTCCTCCTAGGCCCTAAGAGAGCATTAGCTGTCTTGTTATGGGTTATTGTTAGTACTGCAGCCTGGGGCGCAAGGTTTAATTTAATAATAAAACTAATTTTAGCAGAAATTCAACTAAAGATAACACATCTGGACCATAATTTAGTTATAACTTATTTATCAGGTCATTTATAGGACTGCTAAGCCTAGAAAAACTATTAAGGGACTGATTTTTATCTTGACCACAGCAATAATAGGCAGAATCAGCAGGACTAAGAGGACAGGGCGGACTCCTGGCGCAACTATTACTACTATTCTTTATTAATTAAAATTGCTTTATTATAATTTTAAAGATTTAACAAGTCAAAATATTACAATAACTTAAAACAAATTATTAAACTAGAGTAACAATAACAGAGTATAAAACTTTAACGGAGACTTATAAATAAAATACATAACTTACATGAAATCAGACAAACTCCTTATTGGAATAAAAAGCTTGATCAACCAAAAACCTTTTTGTATTTTTTTATGAACAAGCTCGTCTTTTTATACTTTTTACTGACGAAGGGAGTTATATAGGCTACACCCCTTCACAATTATTACAAAACAGAGAGTTGCGGGACAAGTTGCCTTTAAAGTCTAGTTTATTAACACATTGATCTGTGTCTGACAACTGTTGGGATAAAATGAAGTTAAACCAGGTGAAGCAAAAGTCATATTATAATCACCATTCCAAACCTGCTAAACGATTTGTTCAGGGCCAAAATGTTCAGTCAAAGTAGTGGTTTCCTGGTGTTGTAATTAAAGTATTATCTCAGCCTCGTTCATATTTCAAAACCCATGCAGTGTCTCCAATTAACATGTATTTCAATATAGAAAGTTTGATATAAAGGGAGGGGGGTTGGGCACTTCAAAAACACCCTTTTTTATTTTAAACTTCCCACCCACTCTGTGTTAACTGAGGTTGTGAATACAGCTTTGGTTTGAAGCAGGAATTCTAATTTAGATAAAACCAAGTCCAGTTATATTTATTTTTATTAAAAAAAGAATGAAACAAAAATCAATAAAACACTTTTTTAGATGAATTTAAGACAATTACTCAAATTTGTAATAATAAATAAAATGAAAAATATATACATAAATTTTAAATAAATAAGAATATTAAAAAGTTGAAATAAACTAATTGGCACATAAAGAAAATATAGCTGATAAAGAAATTAGAAAATAGGTTTTCAATTCAAATTATTAATTGAATTTTAAATGGAATAATTATTTATAAATAATTAATATAGACATTAAATACTACAATTTAGCTTTTAAAACCTTGTTGGAGATCATACTAAATTTGTTATACATTTAAGTATCAACAGACGATAGTAGTACGATCTTCCATATATCTGAGTCCTTCTATTGTTATCAATAAATGTTGATACCTGAAACAAGTGCAAATAGCTTTCATAACTACAAATCTATAACACAACAGCCAGTGGTAGAAAAAAATAAATAGGAGAAAGATCTTAGCTTGAATAGAACTACCTATTGGATAGTAAAGTTATGTCAACAGGTATAAAAGTTTTAAGTGCATTGATGCACTACATCAAATACTTGTAACTTTTATTTATCACATACTTGAGGTGGAGCTGGACAAGTACGACTAAACATATCTGTTATGTACATGTGTTTACCCGGTTTGTACACCACTTCTATATTATAATTTAATAACTTCAATTTCATATTTTTTAATCTATTATTGGGTATTTTAGAAAAATCTTTTTTCATAATCGTAACTAGAGGTAAATGATCAGTGAAAACAACTACTGAATGCTGGCCATAAATAAAGCAATGATATTTTTGACACGCGTAAAGAATCGCCAAAAATTATTTTTCAATCTGAGCATATCGGCATTCAGTGTCAGTTAAAGATCGAGAATCATATGAGACAGGTCTGTTATTCTGTATCAAAGAACAGCCAATAGCTGACTGTCTTGCGTCACACTGAATATGAATGGGTAACTTATTATCAAAGTTAGCTAAAAGTGAATTCTCAGATATTAAATTTTTAATATGATCTAAAACTTGCTGGTGAGTACTTGTCTAGGTCCACATAACATCATTTTTCAGTAACAACCTTAGTGGTGATGAAACATCTGATAACTTTGGAATAAAATCACGTAAATAATTAATACTGCCTAAAATTCTTTGCAGTTCAGTTTTATTAGTGAGATATGGCAGGTCTTGTATAGCTTTAACCCTACCAGGCTCTTGTTGCTTGCCATTCTTACTAAAAATAAATCCTAAAAACTTAACCTCAGGAAGACAATATTGAAGTTTATTAGGATTGAATCTAACATTCAAGCTACGAGTTCTTTGCATTACCTGAGTCATGATATGATCATGCTCTGCCTCAGTTTCAGCACTCACACATAAGTCATCATAATATGTTAAAATCCCTAAAATATCCAAAATATTTCACCATACGAGCTTGAAACTCCTCAGGGACAACCTTAATACCAAAAGGACATCTTAAAAACCGATAATTTCCAAATGGAGTGCTAAAAGTACATAATTTCCTTGAAACCTCATCAAGCTTCATATGAAAGGAACCATCACGCAAATCAATAACTGAAAAGAAAGTTTTATTAGCCAAATAATATTGAATTTCTTTCAAGGTAGGAATTTGATAAGACCGATAAATTAAATTATTATTTAATACCAGGGGACTCATGCATAAACGTAATGATTTATCTGGCTTTTCTACTAACACAATATTGTGAACCCACTCGGAAGGTTCGTCTACAGGTTAAATAATTTTGTTGACTGTCATATGATCTAAAGTTTCTTTGAGCTTTTGCTTCAAAGCTAATGGTATACGACGAGCAGGTTAAACCATAGGAACAGCTTCAGGTTTTACCCTCAAAGTTAACTGATCTGGGAATTTACCTATTCCTGAAAAAACATCTTTATTTTTGTTAACAAAATATTCCTTCCCATTCATTTCTATAGTATCGACACGTTTTATAATTTTGAGATCTAACAATGTTTCTAACCCTAATAGAGGAACACACTCCTAATCATTAACAACAAAAAATCTTACTAACCCTAAGGTTTTATAATAAAACCCCCGTATGTTTTTATTTGTGTGGAGCAGGGCGTGAGAGCAGTTTCAAGCTTTAAGGATTTCAATACGGCAAGAGGCAAGGTATTAATATTAGCTCCAGTTATAATTTCTTTTGTTGTTCCTCATATTAATTATATTAATGCTAAGGTTGGGCACTAAGAGGAATAAAATAACTACTGCTGTCTATTAATACACTATATTTCGCCCTCTACCTCAGGGCATATTCATGTAATCTACAACATAGATCAATACAAATAAATTAGGTAACGTAATGTTGGAACTAAAACTATTTTATTAATTATTAAATTATTAATTATTTTTATTTTATTATTATTATGGATTTTTTTTATAAATAAATAAATTATATTACTTACAATTAAATTTCTAGCATCTTAATGCTAATTGTCAATAAGATTAAAATTTTTAATCAAACATATAAATTAAATGGCAAAAACTGTATGAAGCATGAACAAGTGAGTATAAATACTGAAGAAAGAGGGATAGGTGAAGTAAAATTATTGTTGAGAGAGGGGATCTATATAGATAATAGGAATTTAAAAAAGGCGGGAATAGGATTTAATTTGAATTTATTTTCTGGAGTATCCCACTATAATGTTTATTTATTTCTTTACTGTCCTTTTTATAATTGATATTATTTTCTTCTTTAGATATATGTAGAGCTTCAAGTAATAATCTTTTCTTATCATTATTTTCCATGGCTAAGATTTTTACTTCATTAAAATTAAAAGTGTGTTTATTTTTCTTAGCATGGTCGGCTAAAGCTGTTGTTTCTGTATTGCTGGTGGAGTTACAATTAGCTTTATGTCCAGCTTTTCTATTGATCCAAGTTTGTTTTGACTCTCCAATGTATTGTGCCGAGCAATCATTGCAAGAAACTTGATATACAAATCCCATTGTATAATCTTTTGGAACTTTATCTTTAAGATTGGTATAATATGAGTCCTCAATTTTATTTACAGATTTAAGTCCAAATTTAACCTCTGGGACATCAAATTCTTTAAAGGTTTTTGTTATACTTTGGGAAAGACCTTTGACATAAGTAAGGCTTGAAAAGAAGGACTGAGATCGAACATTATTAGCTTGTGGGTTAGGATTTGGTTGTGGGTTAGGATTCGGTTGAGAGTTAGGGTTCGGCTGAGGGTTAGGATTTGGTTGTGGGTTAGGATTCGGTTGAGGGTTAGGATTTGGTTGCGGGTTAGGATGAGGTTGAGAGTGAGGGTTAGAATGAGGGTTTGAATTAGGATTATTTATTGTCATATACCAAAGTGATTTAATTAATTTGATTGGGTAAAAATTATCTAAAAGTTTTTTAAATACAACTGTTTTAATTTCAGGGATATAGTCGGAATCGGTGAGAGATATTGCTCTTTTTATTAGATTATGGGCAGTATTTTTTATCTGGCTGGGAGGATGGTTGGATTTGTAATTCAAAAATCTATTGCCTTTTATCGGTTTGTTGGCCCATTTAGTTTTTAACTCTCCATTAGGTAATTTAATTATAGTAATATCTAAAAAGTTCAGTTGATTATCTTCAGAGTGTTCTACTGTGAATTCAAAGTTTTTATGAACTTTGTTAAGTTCATTCTTAAGGGGTTCAACGTATCTTGATTTTATTACTAAGAATAAGTCATCAATATATTTTGAGATAAATTTAGGTTTATTTTTGGATTTAGTTAAAACAGTATTTAGGACATAATTAACATAAATGCCACTACGTTACCTAATTTATTTGTATTGATCTATGTTGTAGATTACATGAATATGCCCTGAGGTAGAGGGCGAAATATAGTGTATTAATAGACAGCAGTAGTTATTTTATTCCTCTTAGTGCCCAACCTTAGCATTAATATAATTAGCTCCAGTGTCCAACTTAACATTAACTTCGTTAATTATAATATTTTTATACCATACTACTTTGTCACGATCCATAGTATTTCTCATCTTAAAAATATGAAAACTGTCTATCATTATACTGTCCAGAAACTTCAGGTTCAGGCATAACCTCAGGTTGTATCTCTTGTACTTCATCTGATTAATTTATTTTAGAAAACAAGTCAGAGTCCCTTCTAGAAGACGAGTCAGCAGGGCTGACTGCTGCAAAATGGTTTTTTATACCACACTTGGCACATGTCTTGGCTGGGCACTTATTATATTCATGCCGATAATTGTAGCGGCGACATAGATTGTGATTATTTTTATACGGCTGTGATGTTTTATTTCTAAAATTAACTGAAGTTTTGTTTGCTGCACAAACTACAGGCATGTCACCTTCTTTAACCAAGGATTTAATATTACTTTGAGCAGCCTCGGTTGCCTTACAATGATTGTTTTTTCAAGATCTAAATCCGCCCTCAAAAGAGCCTCCTTTAACTTTATACCTAATACAATTTTTGTGCGAAGTATACTATCAGATGCAGAACCAAAGTCACAATTGTTTATCAACTCTTTTAAATCAATAAAAAAAAACTTTCAAATGACTCACCCTCCTTTTGCTGTCTTTGTAAAAAATTGTACTGAGACATAACTTCATTCTTTTGAGGAGCACACAACTTTTCCAAAGCGTCTAATATACCTTCTACTGTCGTTGGTTTAGATGCAAGAGTATTATATGCCTTCAGGGCTTCTGGTCAAATTAAATTAAGTAGTCTGGCAACCTTAACCTTCTCACTTTTCTCATCAAGCTCAGGTGCAACCAGGTAAATTTCAAACTCCTGCCGGAACATCTTGAAACTATTCGTCACATTATCATATAGTTGGAGCGGTTTAGGCTTATTTAGATCCGACTGCGCTATGTTTTATCTTATGTACGAGGTGTGTTCAAAAAGTATCGCGAATTTTGAATTTTCGCGGGTTACGTATATTCGAATTTCAATTTTTTTGTGGCGTTATGTTGGTACTCATGTCTCTCACTTATGCCGACAACCTCGGCATTTTGAATGTTCACTTAATTGTTGACAGCTGCTTTGCTTGCACGTGTTTTGGATCGTCTTCGATTTTTACCTATTCAAAAAAATGGATCAAAGAACGTGTATCAAATTTTGTGTCAAAAACGAAATTAAGTGCGCGGATGCATTCCGAATGTCGACGACCCAAATTTGCTCCAGAGGGTCATAACTGGTGACGAATCGTGGGTTTATGGTTATGACGTGGAAACCAAAGCTCAATCATCTCAATGGAAGCTGCCGCACGAACCAAGACCGATAAAAGCGCGCCAAGTTCGGTCGAATGTGAAAGTTTTGCTGACAGTTTTCTTCCATTGCAGAGGCGTGGTGCATCATGAGTTCTTGCCACAGGGTAGAACGGTCAATAATGAATATTACCTGCAAGTTATGCGCAATTTGCGCGAAGCAATCCGCCAGAAACGCCTGGATTTGTGGAAGAACAAAAATTGGCTTTTGCACCACGATAACGCCCTGCTCACACATCGTGATTGTGCGCGACTTTTTGGCACAACACACTAATGATCCGCAGCCA
Source organism: Microvelia longipes (assembly GCA_018340805.1). Taxonomy (NCBI): domain Eukaryota; kingdom Metazoa; phylum Arthropoda; class Insecta; order Hemiptera; family Veliidae; genus Microvelia; species Microvelia longipes. The sequence goes on from JACMZG010001914.1 coordinate 20,164,821, forward strand.
CCGTATTCCCCAGATCTGGCCCCCTGTGACTTTTTCTTGTTCCCTATACTGAAGAGGCCCATGAACGGACGACGTTATGCTACGCTTGACAAGATAAAGACGGCATCGAAGGAGGAGCTGAACAAGATAAAAAAAATGATTTTTTGAAGTGCTTCGAAGATTGGAAAAACCGTTGGCACAAGTGTATAATATCTCATGGGGATTGCTTTGAAGGGGGCAAAATAGATATTCATGAATAAATAAATAATTTTTGAAAAAACACAAAATTCGCGATACTTTTTGAACACACCTCGTATATTTATAAACTTTATAACAAGAAACTTAATATATTTTAATAATATTTATAAATAATAATATTAATAATAAATATAAATATATTTTAATAATACAAAATGAAACAATACCATTACAAGTCAGGTTAGGTCTAACATCGAAAACATAAAGGAATGCCTGCAATAGAGAAGCATACAACAACTTAACATTGAGAGAGCATACAACAACTCAACACGTAAAATCATTATTTATATTTTTTTTTGGTAAAAATATTTGTTTTTCCTAGATGTATTACATATAAGCTGTGTAATTATACTCCTCCTGTTTAAAAGAGTATGTGCTTCTTACTACCAAGTCATACAAACATTACCATATATCGGTCAAAGACTAGCTCATGCTTCCTTACTTATGTTTTATTAAATTTAGGTGGACTGCTTTTAGATTTATTTTACTTAAAAATTAAATTTAAAGATAAGTAATATTGGTAAATACTAACAACAAAAAGATTCGATTAGACGCTCATTCTCAACATAAAATAAACTTAAGTTACATTCTTTACCAACTAAGCACACCCTTAGAAAAAATATATTACATGTATAATTATTAATGCAATCTTTTTTTTGAGATTAATGAGGCTTATCAATTTTGCACCTCATAGAATGCTGTAATTGCTCCATTGCATATCACACATTGCCTTCAGCGCAATAGCCGCAGTACCTATAATGACCGCACGGAACCACAATGTGTGATTTTTTCTCTTTCTTGACACATAACACAACGATTAATAGGAGGAAGAGGATTATTTAGAACGGGTGGAGGAAGAGGATTATTTGGAGCGGGTAGAGGAAGAGGATTATTTGGAGCGGGTGGAGGAAGAGGATTATTTGGAGCGGGTAGAGGAAGAGGATTATTTTGAGGGAATGGAGGAACAGGATCATGGGGTAGGGGATTGTTTCGAGGGACAAGGATACGGGGAAGAATATTTCTAGGACGGAACATAGGCGGTTGAGGATTATTTAAAGGGATTCGAGGACGATTGTAGCAGGGACGATGAAATGTAAGAGAAGGATCGTTTTCATAAAGAGGAGGAAGGGGATTTGGATTCGGGGACGAGGTATTGGAAGAGGAGGATCTTCAGGATCCTTGGCATTGAGTGGAGGGGGAGGAATAGGATTTTGGTTTTGTGGGAGAATATTGTCTACTATACCTTGGACTATTGTTCTGGTATTTCTCAGAAATATGTACAGGTTTTCCTCGAAATTCAAGTTCTGGTTATCATTGAAAATTCTCTGAAAAAAATTGATTTAGATATATCATAACACAACGATTAATAGGAGGGAGTAACGAACAGGATTATTTGGAGCGGGTGGAGGAAGAGGATTATTTAGAGCGGTGGAGGAAGAGGATTATTTGGAGGGAGTGGAGGAAGAGGATTATTTGGAGCGGGTGGAGAAAGAGATTATTTGGAGCGGGTGGAGGAAGAGAATTATTTGGAGCGGGTGGAGGAAGAGGATTATTTGGAGGGGTGGAGGAAGAGGATTATTTGGAGGGGTGGAGGAAGAGGATTATTTAGAGCGGGTGGAGGAAGAGGATTATTTGGAGGGAGTGGAGGAAGAGGATTATTTGGAGCGGGTGGAGAAAGAGAATTATTTGGAGCGGGTGGAGGAAGAGAATTATTTGGAGCGGGTGGAGGAAGAGGATTATTTGGAGAGGGTGGAGGAAGAGGATTATTTGGAGGGGGTGGAGGAAGGTTATTTAGAGCGGGTGGAGGAAGAGGATTATTTGGAGGAAGAGGGGGGTGGAGAAAGAGAATTATTTGGAGCGGGTTATTGGAGCGGGTGGAGGAGAGGATTATTTGGAGCGGGTGGAGGAAGAGGATTATTTGGAGAGGGGAAGAGGATTATTTGGAGGGGTGGAGGAAGAGGATTATTTGGAGGAGAGGATTATTTGGAATGGGTGGAGGAATAGAATTATTTGGAGGGAGAGGAGGACAGGATCATGGGGTAGGGATTGTTTTGAGAGACAAGGATACGGGAACGAATATTTCTGGGGCGGAACATAGGCGGTCCAGGATTATTTAAAGGGATTCGAGGACGATTGTAGCAGGGACGAGGTATTGGAAGAGGATGATCTTCAGGATTGTTTTCATAAAGAGGAGGAAGTGGATTCGGGGACGAGGGATTGAATAAGGAGGATCATCAGGATCACTTACATCATCCTCGGCATTAAAAGGAGGGGGAGGAATAGGATTTTGGTTTTGTGGGAGAATATTGTCTACTATACCTTGGACAATTGTTCTGGTATTTCTCAGAAATATGTACAGGTTTTCCTCGAAATTCAAGTTTGGTTATCATTGAAAATTCTCTGAAAAAATATTGATTTAGATATATCATCTTCACATGACAAAATATATCAAGTAACTTCTTTACTAGTTTACAACAAGTCTAGAGTAATATCGTAGAAAATATTATTATATATAAAAATAGAAGTAATCTGTTACATAGTATTCAAATAAGTACTACTTTTGTTACATTTGAACAAATTGTAAACCATTGTAACAATATTAAACTAAATATAAATACCTGAGTAAATATATCGGCAATAATTTACGATCGATACGATTTCGTAAAAGGGAGGGCTTTCCGATGTCCGAGAACGGCGTAATTATATGCGTCCGCGACGGTATCCGGGATCAACCTGTTCTATAGATTCATTGCACATTGTTGTTTTTCTTATCAACACAACTCGGACTTGCGCACAATAATATAAGAGCTATGTACGTAGTGCTACATAGGCCCCTCCGGTCATCGTAAAGTTCCAGGGCAACGGAACGATGATCACAAATTTGCAAACACTACACTATTCACAAACTGAATCTGTTAAATAACATAACTATTTCGACACTTTAAAAAAATAATCAAACAAATTCTTCACTACATTAAAGTTAAACTTAAATTCCTCGCTGTTATTAAATAATACTAAATAAACGAACTTCATTATATTAAATTTGAACAAAATAAACTTCTGACCCGATAAACTGATAAATTAAAATAATCCTCTAACTAAAATAAAATAATCTCTCTTATCTGAATCATAACAATTCACTGATTCTCCATTCTTGTTTTGAAGAATGAACTTTGCATGTTTTTTACACCCGAATCTAATTTATTATCAAGAATTTTATTAACATCAACTCTTCTATAATATTTCTTTAATTTTGAAATATGATGCGTTCCCTTGTCATCATTACTATCTATGTCTTTTCATACATAAGAATCCGTTCCGACTTTTTTCGTAACAACATAAGGTCCTTGAAATAAAACAAATAATTTCGACATTTCTTTATTTTCAGCACTGGATAAATTTGCCGCTTTAACTAAAACTTCATCACCAATATCATACTTTATAAAATGTTTTTCTTTCTTCTTAGCATGTCGTTCACTATTTTGATGGCCCCTTTTAAGCATATTATTTTTGGCATCATCGAGCAAAATGTGATAATTTTGATTTGGTCTAAGGTCGGGAATCCATTGGTACCAAAATCGAACCGGTTTCATGTTCTTATGAAGCTCTTTAGGGGTATACCCAGTGGCTTCATTAAATACTTCATTTAAACAAGCCTCTATCTGAGGAATCCATTTATACCATCCATTGTGTTTATCTCTTGTTAATGTTCGTAACAGTCTGCCAATCTCTCTATTATACCTTTCGACCGGATTAGCCTCCGAGTGACGTACGCTCGTAAAGGTTACTTTAATCCCTTTTTCATCAAGTTTTTGTTTCCAACTTTTAGAAGTAAACTGGGTACCTCTGTCACATAAAATGGCTTCCATTTTACCACATTCAGGTATATATTCTTCGAACAGTTTTTTCACAACGGCTGCCGTAGTGGCCCTACGTAATGGATATATTTTTACATATTTGGTATAAACGTCTAAGAATACAATTAAGTACTTCATACCATAAGAAGATGCGACTAACGGCCCATAAAAATCTATGCTTACTAATCTACATTTATCAGTAGGGATAATATTTTGTAAGGGCGCAGAATTGTATAAATTTGGCCACTTACACCGCTGACAAGTATCACAAGTTTTTATAAACGTTTTAGTCATGGATAGTAGGTTTTTACAGTAAAATGTTTCGCTGATTAATTTATAAGATTTTCTGACTCCGATATGTGAATAGATTTTATGACTTGTTTCAATTATTTTCTCCGCGATAATTCGAGGTAGACACACTTTCCATGATCCATGATGTAAATAATGCAAAATACCGTCAACTTTTTTGTATTTTTCAAGAGCAATATCAGTATTCTCTATTTTCTTTAAAATCTCCAAAATGTCTTCATCCTGGTTTTGATAGTCAACAATGTTTTTTAAATATTGTGTGATTTGACTATCAGGTTGAATAATAACCGGATTGGCTAGCATATATTCAGTTCCTTTTGAATATCTTCTAAAGTCGTTATCGCTTCCTGGTGGATATCTGGATAATGCATCTGATAGAATATTTTCTTTACCCGCGATATGTTTAATGACTAAATCATATTCTTGAAGAAATAATGCCCATCTTGATAATCGAGAATTTGTCAACTTACATGTATTCAAAAAGATAAGAGCTTTGTGGTCCGTTAACAATGTAGTTTTACAATTTAATATATATGCGGAATTTTTTCACACAATGTACAATACTGAGCAACTCCTTTTCAGTATATTATAGCCCAGCTCAGGCCCTTCAAGGTACGACTGGTTAAACTTATTATTCCATACTGACCATCATCAAGCTGTTAAAACAACGCTCCCCCGATAGCATATTCACAACTGTCGGTACTCATATAATATTCTTTATTAACCAGTGGAAATTTTAAGATCGTGGTTGAAATAAAAAGACGTTTTATTTTTTCAAAATGGTCTTGTTCAATTCCGGTCCACCGCCATTCAGAATTTTTTTTAAAAGAGTTAAAAGTGGTTGAACAGTTTCACTGAATTTATAAACAAACTTAGCATTAAAATTTTTCACTCCAAAAAATGCCTGTAAGTCTCGCTTATTTTTTGGAACAGGAAAATTTAAAATCGATGCAATTTTTTCCCGCTGAGGAGTAATGCCTGCTCTTGATATATGAAAGCCTAAAAAATTGACACTTTTTTTATAAAACTTACACTTATCTTTATTAATTCGAACATTATGCTGCTTAAATCTCATAAATACTTTTCTTAACAGCGATAAGTGTTCCGCAAAATTTCCTCTAGTTAAAAGAAGTATGTCATCTACAAACACGATAATGACGTCATCTAATCCTGCCAAGACATAATTAAGGCCTTTTATTAGAGCCGCTTGAGCCGTTTTTAGCCCAAAAGGAGTAACGGTGTAAATATACGTCCTATTTTCAAACGCAAACGCTACATATTTTTGACATGACGCTTCCAATGCAATATGCCAGAAACTACTTGTTATGTCAATACTTGACATATACGTCGCTTGTCCGCACCGGGCTAAAAGAGTATCAATCGGCGGGGGACATTTAGGCTCAGGTAATATGTTTTTATTAAGTATCCTAGGATCAAGACATAAACGGATATCCTTATTTTTTTCTGTACAGGCCGCAACGGACTAATATAATCACTCGGTGCTTCCTTGATCACTCCACATTCGATCATTTTTTCAATTTCCGTCCTTATTTTAGGCCTTTGGCTTAACGGAATTGGAAAACCCTTTTGGAAAAAAGGTTTTGGATCACATAATTTGATTTTGTGCTCAAACCCTTGAATACGCCCTGTTTGCCACTAAAACCTCTAAAAACTCATCAACTAAATCTAATACTTGTTTTCTTTCTATTTCAGATAGCTCCGCATCTTCTTCTTCTTCACAGCTCTCATATTCACCCTGATTATTAAAATGAATTTCATGAGCACATTTAACACTTAAACCTAGCATTTCTTCCAAAAATTTAATGTTTATTATTTTATCTTCATGTTTAACCGCAAACATTTGTCGGATAAATCAATAGTGGCATTAATATTTTTTAAGAAATCTATTCCGAGTATAATGTCTTTCACTAAATTATTAACAGATAAAAACGGAACTTCTTTAATTATTTTTCCAAAGTTCACCGGCAATAGTACTTGTTCTTTGATTATTTTAGACTTAGTACCTGTTACTCCAACAATTCTCGTGTTAGCTAAGGGTAGTATCGGTATATGACTATTCTCTTGTGTTATTTGATCACTCAAAGCACTTGAAATACAGGTAGCTTCGTTTCCAGTATCAAGTAACGCCTTTATTTCTTTGCCGCATATGTTAATTAAAATCGATGGACACAGGTGATTACGTTCCTCTACAGTGTATGTTTCTTCAAATAAAAATTCTTTAGGATCATCGATTTTAAACGTTTTATTTTCATGAATGACAGTTTCTACCGCTTCCACCTGACATACTCTAACAACTTGGCTTCTTTTGTCTAAATGGCAAACAAGTGTTGCACCCTTGCCTTTACAGGCCTTGCCATTTATGCTGGATACAACACATTCTCGTTTTTTGACTTATTTGATTCATCACCTGATTCATTGACTGCATCTACCGGATCTGTCACCGTTTTCTGTTTCTTCCTATCCTGTGACAATTTTGAGCTGCCCTGAAATCTCTTAACTTCCCCATACTGAATCTTCGTTACTAAAATGTGAAGTACAACTATAAAAAAAAGTAATCAAATTTTTTCTATAAAGGTATTTATATTTTGGATATATATATATATATATAATATATATAATATATATATATATATATATATATATATATATATGACATTTTAAGTTAGTTCGTTTAATGCTTTTAAGATTTGTTTTTTTTTTAGGAATGGATTTATAAATTATTTTAATATCTCTCTCCCAGCCATTAATACTTTAACCATGGATTTATCACACCCCTTAACAGACATGCATGCAAAATTTTTCTTCTTGGGTTTATTTGTTTACAGTTGTAGTGTGTAACGGTATTGTCCATAGTTATGTAACACCGTTTTCTGTTTCGTCCTCTTCTGTGACCATTTTGAGCTGCCCTGAAATCTCCTAACTTCCCCATACTGAATCTTCGTTACTTTCCAGAAATGTGATGTACAAATATAAAAAAAAGTAATCAAATTTACTTATAGCATATTATACAAATCCTTGGCTTTCCAATGCTCCTGCAACATATATATATATATATAATATATATATATATATATATATTATATATATATGTTTTATTTATATCTATTTTTATTGAATTGTACAACTTCATGAATGTCAAATAGCTATAATTTTCTGGGACTTACATTGCCATCCACAATTGTATGAACAGTTATCAACTGATGCGCATCAACTAAAGCAAGGGGCAGAGTTTTAAAGGTTCCATCAATCATAATAACTCGAAAACGATGGTTGTGCCTCTCGAATAGCAAAGGGAGTACAAAAAAGAGGAGCTGGTGCTCATCAACCTCTATGTTCCCCTAATACCTAGAAAAAAATGGATGGTCAGAGAAATGCAGACACGGCAAACTATACTGATTCTAAAATAATTCGGTACAAAGTACCTATGAACTTCTCCTCTGCAGAAAGGATTCACTACTCATATCCTCACATCTTTGTGGCTTTGATAGTCCTAAGAATCTAAAAAACAACCAAATTTATACTGCAAATATGTCTTCGGACTCAATTTGAAACTAAAATTGTTTGACTTCTGATAAAAAAAAGTTATTCTTCCGGAAAACTTGTAGAGCTGACAATTTTCCTTTTTTAAAAAGAGTTAAGGTTGTGTCGCATCCAGTGATGGCATGAAATGATAGGATCTCTTTGAGAATTCTCCCTCTTTTTTCTTTTACTCAAATAATTCAACAACCTTATCAGGCTTTCCACGTCTACCAGGTTTTAAAAAATAATAACTTCTCATTTTCAATATAGTGAAAGCCTAAAACCATTAAGTCTGTGTCTTCTCCAACAAGGACAACTTTTTTACTTTGCTTAATCAAGCTTAAAGAGTGTTTAATAATTAACTTATAAGCATTATTCTTTGCTTGAATTACAGTAAATCCACCTTCTCGTAGGTGTAAAGCGAGACCTTGAATTAGTTTTTGATTTATTACTACTATTCATTAAGAAATCGTTTTGTGAGATGGTGATAACCTGTTTTTCTTTCAAATTGCCTTCTACAGAGCAACATGTTCCTCTTCTTAATTGTTCTTGAACTTTAGTGTTTGATATGTTATCAGACTCGTAACCGTCAAAAACAACAGACATTTTCTTAGTATCTCCATAACGCATAAGATAGCATGCATAAGAATTGTTTATATCTTCACAAGTCGCAAGTTGTTGCCATACGACTTTATGGAGTAAATGACCTCCGTCAATTACAAAATAGTAGTTATTATTATTTTTAAAAAAGTCTGTATTGCTTAAAGGAGTCAAAGTTTTGTCAAAATACTTTTGTAAAGAGAATTTTGTTCCCTGTTTTAACATATCTCCGTTTAAAAGTGAGGGAGAATAGTAACACAGCTCATACAGAGAACAATCTTTTAGTTGGTCCTCAGTTTTAGCTATGGACAAAATTCTTTTGTAAAGAGTCGATGGGTCAATTGAAATGTTTGTATCTTTATGTTTTTTACTGACACAATTAGAGAATGTTGTAACTCTGTCACTTTTTTTAACATGCAAATCACCTATAGGTTTTAAACAAACATTTTTCATTAAAACTTCTCCTATTTCTTTTGCATTGTGACAGTTGACACAATTAGAAATACTTTGTCAGCAGAAAGAGATTATCAACATTTCTATTGTCCATTTTTAAATTTGTTAAGTGAGGATAGATACTTCTAGATATATTTGTTCCTTAAAAACAATTTATTTTTTATATGTCAACAAGTAATTGGTTTAGGTTGTTTTGAAAACGAATATACCTAAATAATTAAATGAAAAGTCTCTCCACGGAATACAGCTATTTTAGCAATGCCTTTTCAACCTAGCCAGAGGCAGGCTATCATTAGTGCAGAACTGTTGAAGAAATAAAGGAAAAAAAGGTGAGTCTATGATTTAGCTGTATAGTAGATTGGGTCTGAATCATAGGCGATTCTAAGGGGGGGGGGGGGGCTAGGGAGGCTAAAAACCCCCCTGGTTTCCAAAAACATATTGCCTTTTTAGCTCCTAAAACTAAAATTAAATTTAACTTATATAATTGATACTACCGAGTTTTGCAAACATGAATAGTTGACAAATATTAATTGTGCGACACTAGGAATGTAACAAGCAAAATGCAATGCTACATCTGGGGAACTGTTTCATCATTCGTCATCATTGATGGCTCTACATAATGTCATGTCTCACTCTGTTTCGTTACTTCTATCTCATCAGGGCGCCGACAGAGCCTGTCTCTCACACAATTATATTATGTTAAATTTAACTTATTTAGAATATATTAAGAATTTAAATATTTTTATTTATTATATAAAAAATAAATAAATAATTAATTATGACTTTATTTTTCCTACTTTTAATAAGTTTAGTTAGCAACCAAAGGTAACAATCAACATAATCTACTTTTTTATGCTTTTAGATTTATTTTACTTAGAAGTTAAATTTAAAGATAAGTAATATTGGTAAATATGTAATTAAAGTAATATGTAATGCTGTAATTGCTCCATTGCATATCACCCGGTGTGGATTGCCTTCAGCGCAATTACCGCAGAACCTGTAATGACCGCACGGAACCACAATGTGCGATTTTCTCTTTCTTGACACATAAAGAACGATTAATAGGAGGAAGTGGATTATTTGGAGCGGGTGGAGAAAGAGGATTATTTGGAGGGAGAGGAGGAACAGGATCATGGGGTAGGGGATTGTTTTGAGAGACAAGGATACGGGGACGAATATTTCTAGGACGGAACATAGGCGGTCCAGGATTATTCAAAGGGATTCGAGAACGATTGTAGCAGGGACAAGGAATTAGAAGGGGAGCATCGTCAGGATCGTTTTCATAAAGAGGAGGAAGGGGATTTGGATTCGAGAACGAGTGATTGGATAAGGAGGATCGTCAGGATCATTTATATCATCCTTAGCATCGAGTGGAGAGGGAGGAATAGAATTTTGGTTTTGTGGGAGAATATTGTTCAATATACCTTGGAGAATTGTTCTGGTATTACTCAGAAATATGTACAGGTTTTCCTCGAAATTCAAGTTCTGGTTATCATTGAAAATTCTCTGAAAAAAATATTGATTTAGATATATCATCTTCACATGACAAAATATATCAAGTAACTTCTTTATTTTTTTTATTCACACCACCTTAACAGACATGCATGCAATATTTTTGTTCTTGAGTTTACTTGTTTACAGTTGCATGTCTTATGGTATTGTCCATAGTTATGTAACGCCGTTTTCTGTTTTGTCCTATCCTGTGACCATTTTAAGCTGACCTAAAATCTCTTGACTCCCCCATACTGAATCTTCGTTACTGTCCTAAAATGTAAAGTACAAATATAAAAAAAAGAGTAATCAATCTTTTTCTATAAAGGCATTTATATGTTGGAATTTTACTAGAATACAATATTTACCAAACAAAAAAACTTTATTTGATATATATAAACTTATGATTATTATATTATATATAATATATATATATATATATATATATATATATTATATTATATATATATATGTGTGTGTGTGTGTGTGTGTGTGTGTGTGTATGTATGTTATGTATACAATTTTGTTACATATTCTTAATATCGTTTTTGCAGATATTGAAAATACCAATTTTTAATGACATGATGTTACTGGTGGTTCTTCTGCATAAACTAACAAGTCACTACCGCTATGTTCAATTAAAATTTTCCTTGTGCAGTGTAGATTGAATTAGTATTATCACCTTAGAAGGATTATTTAATTTTAATCTGACATTTTAAATTAGTTCGTTTATTTTCTATTTCTATCTATGTTCAATTATTTTAATAAGTATATCTTGATAATCCAGGATACTGTTTTTAAGATATTAAGAGAATCTCTATTGTCTAATAAGTATCTCTCTCCCAGCCATTAATTCTTTAACCATGGATTTATCACACCGCCTTAAATTTTTGTTCTTGAGTTTACTTGTTTACAGTTGCATTTCTAATGGTATTGTCCATAGTTATGTAACACCGTTTTCTGTTTCGTGACCATTTTGAGCTGCCCTGAAATCTCTTAACTTCCCCATACTGAATCTTCGTTACTAAAATGTGAAGTACAACTATAAAAAAAAGTAATCAAATTTTTTCTATATAGGTATTTATATTTTGGAATTTTACTTAAATACAATATTTACAAAACAAAAACACTATTTGCTAGACATAACAAAATGTTCATAACAATATTATATATATTATTATACAATATATTTTTCTGGGACTTACATTGCCATCCACAATGGTATGGACAGTTATTAACTAATAAGCGTCATCCAATGCTAGTGGTAGAGTTTTGAAGGTTCCATCAATCATTATAATTTGAAAACGATGGTTGTGCCTCTCGAATAGCAAAGGGGGTACAAAAAAAGAGGAGCTGGTGCTCATCAACCTGTATGTTCCCCTAATACCTAGAAAAAATGAATGGTCAAAGAAATGCAGACACGGCAATCTTATACTAATTTTGTTATTTGCCAGAAATAACAAAATGTTCGTAACACTATTAAACATAAAAGTCCTATATTGTTTATATATAATAATAATCTGATATTATATATATATATATATATATATATATATATATATATATAATAATATATATATATATATATATAAATATATATATTTGACATTTTAAGTTAGTTCGTTTAATGCTTTTAAGATTTGTTTCTTTTTTAGGAATGGATTTATCAATTATTTTAATATCTCTCTCCCAGCCATTAATACTTTAACCATGGATTTATCACACCACCTTAACAGACATGCATGCAAAATTTTTGTTCTTGAGTTTACTTGTTTACAGTTGCATGTCTAATGGTATTGTCCATAGTTATGTAACGCCGTTTTCTATTTCTTCCTATCCTGTGACAATTTTGAGCTGCCTTGAAATCTCTTAACTTCCCCATACTGAATATTCGTTACTAAAATGTGAAGTACAATATATATATATATATATATTATATATATATATATATATATATATATATATATATATATATATATATCTGACATTTTAAGTTAGTTCGTATGCTTTTAAGATTTGTTTTTTTTTTTTAAGAAATGGATTTATCAATTATTTTAATAAGTATATCTTGATAATCCAGGATACTTTTTTTAAAGATATTAAGAGAATCTCTATTGTCTAATTAGTATCTCTCTCCCAACCATTAATAATTTAACCATGGATTTATCACACCACCTTAACAGACATGCATGCAAAATTTTTCTTCTTGGGTTTACTTGTTTACAGTTGTATGTGTAACGGTATTGTCCATAGTTATGTAACACCGTTTTCTGTTTCGTCCTCTTCTGTGACCATTTTGAGCTGCCCTGAAATCTCCTAACTTTCCCATACTGAATCTTCGTTACTTTCCTGAAATGTGATGTACAAATATAAAAAAAAAGTAATCAAATTTACTTATAGCATATATAACAAATCCTTGGCTTTCCAATGCTCCTGCAACATATATATATATATAATATATATATATATATATATATATATATATCTATATATATATATATATATATATATATATATATATATATATATGATTTATATCTATTTTTATTGAATTGTACAACTTCATGAATGTCAAATAGCTATAATTTTTCTGGGACTTACATTGCCATCCACAATTATATGAACAGTTATCAACTGATGCGCATCAACTAAAGCAAGGGGCAGAGTTTTAAAGGTTCCATCAATCATAATAACTCGAAAACGATGGTTGTGCCTCTCGAATAGCAAAGGGGGTACAAAAAAGAGGAGCTGGTGCTCATCAACCTCTATGTTCCCCTAATACCTAGAAAAAAATGGATGGTTAGAGAAATGCAGACACGGCAAACTTATACTGATTCTAAAATAATTCGGTACAAAGTACCTATGAACTTCTCCTCTGCAGAAAGGATTCACTACTCATATCCTCACATCTTTGTGGCTTTGATAGTCCTAAGAATCTAAAAAACTACCAATTTATACTGCAAATATGTCTTCGGACTCAATTTGCTTGAATATTCACAATTCAGGATATTCTCATACTAATATTTATTCAATGTGCTTATTTTTCACTTTGTAAAATTGTTTTAAAAATCATATACTTATCATTTGATAAAACTTATTGTCCAGATAACATAACTAGACCTAAAGAGAGGTATATGTACTAAGTGTCATTTCTAGAATAAATACGCTGGTAGTACGCTCTAATAGTACGCTCTATGATGATAACGGTAAGCACACATATGCAAATAGACAACTTTGTGAATCCTCTTAGTTGGTTTCTTAAGGTCTTTTAGAACCAACGGATGATTCGTCTGAAATTTACCTTTGGATTTTTAATAATTTTTCTATCTATAGTACAAAGAAAATGTAAAAAAGTAACAAGTTCATTGCTGATCGAAATTTACCATTGGAGAGGTGGCTCAGTGGGAATTACCTTAAAGGTGTTTCTTCTGAAGCCAACTTCAATTCCTCTACAGATCTACAAGGTGGTGGTTGAGCACCCCTCTGAGCTCGTGCCATATTAGCACGTGCAGACTCATAATTAAGAGTGGCGTTTGGATACCTACAAAACATAATGTACGAATAAGAATGTACAAATTTAGTACATAAATAGGCAATAACAAGATTTCTGTCTGAGCCTTTTAGGGAGTGTCTGTGGCTCTAAGCTGATTATTGTTCAAATGATTTGTGTAAATGTTTTAAGAGTTGTAAATAATAGATTAATCAATGTATAAAATACTTAATCATATGTGTGTGTTAGTTTGTGTGTCTATATGTATAGGTTTGATGAAAAGTACTATTTACCGCTCAATATTGGCAAGGAAAATATTTGAGAGATATGGGGACATTGGCTGCCTGGTCTCTCTAATCTTCCATCAATCTTAGATTTTCTATGTACTCCTCACCCTCGAATGGATGTGTGTCAGGATTTCCTGCTAAAACTTCGTTGTCCCTTACACGCATCGTACCATTGCCTAAAACAATTACATAAAGAGTGCAGGATTTTGAAGGTACCTAAAATGTAAACACGCCTAATTTTCCTGGAAATATTAGCTGGCTACACTTTATCCATTGCATATATATAAAGCAAAATTATAGTGAAAAATATAATAACAAAGCAACGTTTCGTTAAAAATAACTTTATCAGGCTAGTAGATGAAGGCACGTTGTGATGTAGACGGTTGAAGATGGGTGTGGCCGTGGACCTGCGCAGTGATGAGGGGGGTTAGTGCTTTTTATTTTTATTTAAACCTGGCGTCTCTAACGCTCCCAGTAGCCAGATATACGCTGACTCACTAGATCGCAACCTAGCCTCAGGAACGCTAGGTGGTAACTCTTTAAGCACCGTCACCTTGTAACAGCTGTTGAAGTCCTTGTTGTGTAAAGCCGCGTGTTCCGGAATAGATAAATTAGTCTCTTTTTTTACATCAGAAGCTCGATGATTGTTAAGTCCCAGTCTTAAAAAAGTAGTAGTTTCCCCTTCATAAAACGCTTAGCAGAATTTGCATTTTAACATGCAAACATCATTAGATGAGGTGCATGTAGACCTGGTCACCACAGGTAGAGAAATGTTGTTGACTGGATTAGTAACAGACGGGACAGTAAAACAAGGTCACTAGTGAGACATCTGGGTTTATTACATTTTTTCGTACCCATAGGGAGTTCTGTATTGATAGTAGGAGGTTTAGTTTTCACCAGCATATCACGTAAGTTCGGCGGCTTTCTAAAAATTACTTTTGGTGAACATGGTAGTAAATCCTGAGTGGTCCTATTTGATTCCAAAATATGAAAATCTTCGTTTCAATTTTACGGAGTTTGTGAGGTCCAGGTGCATATGTAGTGACTAAATTTACAGGTGAATGTTAGAATCTCTATTGTCTAATTAGTATCTCTCTCCCAACCATTAATAATTTAACCATGGATTTATCACACCACCTTAACAGACATGCATGCAAAATTTTTCTTCTTGGGTTTACTTGTTTACAGTTGTATGTGTAACGGTATTGTCCATAGTTATGTAACACCGTTTTCTGTTTCGTCCTCTTCTGTGACCATTTTGAGCTGCCCTGAAATCTCCTAACTTTCCCATACTGAATCTTCGTTACTTTCCTGAAATGTGATGTACAAATATAAAAAAAAAGTATCAAATTTACTTATAGCATATTATAACAAATCCTTGGCTTTCCAATGCTCCTGCAACATATATATATATATATATATATATATATATATATATATATATATATATATATATATATATATATATATATATATATATATGTGTGTGTGTTTTATTTATATCTATTTTTATTGAATTGTACAACTTCATGAATGTCAAATAGCTATAATTTTCTGGGACTTACATTGCCATCCACAATTATATGAACAGTTATCAACTGATGCGCATCAACTAAAGCAAGGGGCAGAGTTTTAAAGGTTCCATCAATCATAATAACTCGAAAACGATGGTTGTGCCTCTCGAATAGCAAAGGGGGTACAAAAAAGAGGAGCTGGTGTAACCGTCGGATATACCCTGTAGGCATGTACCTTAGAACTTAGGCTTAATGAGTGCTCCTTATAGGGTTAAGATCAAACATTCAACTTATTTAGTCACTTGTTGTGAGTCACTATGAAGTGACTCACAACACAGCTGCAGTTGAAAGTGGTAAACAAAATTCCTTTAGGAGAATTTAGTTCATGTACCAGATTCGTAGAAGTATGATAAGAACGATAGGGTCTTATAGAATGATATCATTTCCAGTTATTTAGTTTAGAAACCATGTACTTCTTTCTCAGAAAGAAGATATCAAACACCTGCGGACAAGTTACTCTGATAAGAGTGATAAGGTCTCTTAGAATGATGCATTTCCTGTTATTTACTTCTTATCGCACCAAACTTCCATGTACTAGTTTCCTAGAATATGATAAGAGTGATTACATTTTGGCCAGTCCCTCCAAAGGAGGTGGTAAATAACCGTGGTATAAAAGGGTATACATCTTATGGTAAGAGGAGAGACAGGTTCAAGTTCAGTTTTAAGCAAGTTAACCGTGTAGTTAGTTAAAAGTTATTCTCAACAGTCAGGTCGTGCAACCTCATGAAGTCCATCTCGCTAATATGGTTAGCCACCATCCGTAAGTACTAAATGTGATCTTTTACGTGTCATTAAATTAAAGCCATCAATTCCATGAACAATTCATTAGGAGTTAACTGATTCCCAAATATAGGTGCTTTGAGGCTAAGTAGAGAGGGGCTCACATACTAGGGTGTAATAGTTCAACAGTTAAACTAATGTAATGTTTTAATTTATATTGTGCTGATTGTAAGTTTTAAAATTATTAATGTTAATAACATATTAATTAAAATTAACTGTTGATAAATCTGAGTTCTTTCTCTTTATTGGACCACCTAAGACTAAGAAATCTTTTAGGAGGTTTCTTGTGGCTGTTGGGCCAGGAAGTAGTCAGCCTGGGGCACCTAACCATACCCAACGGTTACATGGCGCAGTCGGTAGGACCATTATAGGTGCATCCAGGTGCACAAGGAAAAATTAGGTGCAAGGAAAAAAAATAAAATTGTTGTGTTGTTGTTTACAGTTTTGGTCCATAAAAGTGAAAGAAGTCAGAATAATCTGAATTGTTGAATAATTAGGTTCCCCACTAAATTGTAATGGATCATAACTGACAGTCTTAAGACTAGACACCATTTAGTTAGATAGCCAAAAAAAAAAAATTAAGGAACGTAAAAATTTAAACTTAATTTTAAACTTAGGAAATTTAAAAAAAAATAATAAGGAACTTTTAGTTTAAGTCCTTTACATTTACGAACTTAAGTTATACGAGCACTGGACACGTCGTGGGTTGTTCGACACAAAGGTAAATATAAGCCAGAAGAGAAAGTGAAAATGGAACAACAATTAAGGGAGGATTTAAAAAGGAAGGAGGAAGAATTAAAAAATTTAGAGTCTAAACTTGACGATTATCGGACAAGGGTTAACAAATTAAGTACGGAACTCGTAAGCGAAAAAGGCCAAAACCTTGCCTACAAGGCAGTAGCAACCGCATCAAAACCGGATCTGTCTTCTCAAGGTCTCCTAAAACCATTTTCAGGGGTTGATTTAACTTACCCGGTCAAAGATTTTATCGCTCAATTTGAGCGCCTAGCCAAAATTGGCCAGTGGTCTAAGGATGAGATTTTGACAGTAGCCGAGAGTAAGCTTACCGGAGCAGCTAAAGCTGCTTTCCACGCCAATGCTGAAATAGCTCTCTCAATAGAACCCCTAAAAGAACTAAAGTCACTCTTAGAGGAGAGATTTTCAGATCGCAAACCGGATTATTTCCTTCGGGAATTAAATGGGGCAACTCAGAACCCGGGAGAAAATGTCTTGGCCTTTGCAGACAGGGTTACAGATTTAGGATATAGGGCGGTGCCAAACCCAACAGGGGAAACCAACGAGGCAGTGGTGCTAACTAACAAACATCGAGAAGCCCTTGTTTTGGCGGCATATTTGAATGGCCTAGAGGGAGAACCCGGATTACAGTTAAAATACAATCCACCCACTACCATGACAGAGGCCCGCCAAAAAGCCGCTACTATAGAAAGCGCACATAAGGACAGAGCACAGAGAGGCAATAAATTACCCTTAAAGGCTACTAGGGAGGGAAACTTTAATAAAACCCTCGAAAATCATAATTTTAGGCAACCTCTGGGAAACGCTAGGTACCCCCCCTTAATGGCACCCCTTCCAATAACTAATCCTAACAATACGCCCAGTAGAACATTCTATTCACAGGCTAGAAATCAACCTCAAAATTTCGGTATTAGAGCTCCAACTTACACCCCTACCCCTAGGTATGGCCAAGGGCATGGAAGGATGCCATTTAACCCTAACCTCCGTATACCTAACCCCTTTTCTGGGTTAGGTCACGGCCGATCTTTGGTTCCTAATCAGTATCCGGGTTACCCCTACTATGCCACCCCCAACAACCCTTTACAGGACCCCGAAATTCCTTCCCTTCCGGTGGTCCCCCTCTAAAAACCAAGGCAAAACTGGGTCCCCATATAGAAACCAGGAAACTGGGTGTTACGTTTGCAACAGCCCAAATCATTTCAAAAGGGAATGTCCAAACAGATCTTTTGCGAAAAATCAGTTTTCAGGAGGTCCTGGCCCTAGTACATTTAACTCCGTGGGGCCAGCAAAAAACGGTTCAAGGGGGGTTCCAAAGGACAGCCTTAGAAACCCCCTTGTCATTTCCCCTTTCACCGGTGCGCTAGTCCCTATGATATGGATCGATCTAAACATAAACAAACAATCAGTACGCCTATTGGTTGATACAGGGGCTGCGATTTCGGTGCTAACCCAGCCCCTACCAGGTACAAGGGTAGTACCGTCTAGAAAGGCTGCTAGTGGAGTTACGGGAACAACGCTACATTTGATAGGAGAACAATGGACTAGTATAGAGGTGGGGGACGGGTACAAGATGTCTCATAAATTTAGTATTGGGGCCGTGCAAGGATGCGAACAGGGGATTGTGGGGCTTGACCTATTACGACGACTTGATGCGATAATTTTTGTAAAAAACGGTCGAGTTCAAATAACCCCCTGGACCCCGCGGTTACAAACAAAAACGCGGACAACATTAAATACTAAACCACAACCACGTGAAAGAATTCCCATTAGGGGCGCATTAGGTCACCACGTACCGGAACAGAGGCATACCCAACCCGTCAAACAAAAACTAAATTTTGTTAAAAATAAGGGTGTTACAGGGAGGAAAAAGGGGAACAAAATATGCGAAAAAGAATGTTTCAATAAGGAGGGTAAAAACACCTCCTTAAAAGATATTACTAACGTCCAAGGCAAGATTAAGGGAAGTACCAAGGAAAATATAAACTAGACGGGAAGGAACAAGCAAAGGTTATAATAATAAACATCAGCAAAATAAGGCAAAAACGAGAAGCAAGTGTGGCTTCGATTTGGAAACAGTTCATAGCGGTACTAAACCGATAAGTGCAAGCAATCTAAACCCAGGAACCTGGTAATAAAAAAAAAATTCCAAAAGAAAATTCAAAACTAAGGTACACGAAAAGGGGAAATCTGAATCACAGTGCGACCAAGAATCAAAAAGATATTGTAGAGGAAACCTCGTGTCAAGAACCGGAGGATTGTAATAACGATCTAAAAGGGCAGGCGGAGACTCGGACTGAAACGTTAATAAAGCTCAAAGACAGAACTGGGCCTAGGAACCGAATGTTGATGGCTAGGGTCTCGGTTGCTAGTTATGTACCCCCAAGCTCCGAGGCTATAATCCCTGTAAAACTCCCGCAAACCCATAAAAATTATTTCTTCGAGCCAAATTACTCTCAGGAGGGTTAAAATTTGCTAAATCTGTTCACACAGCCTCGGAACCTAAAACTACCTATGTGCGGGTAATAAATCTAAACCCGTTTGGTGTTCATTTACAGAAACACACCCCCGTGGGCCAATTTGACCCCGATTTCGAAATTTTAGACCGTATTGATCCGTCCTCAACCCCCGCCCTGTCCCACACGGAGCTTGACATTAAGTTAAAAGACAAGCTTAAGCACTTGAACAATAAAGACCAGCAAGGCATGATGAGCGTCCTAAACAAGTACAGAAATATTTTAAATGGTCAGCTAGACAAAAAGGGTTGTACCTTCCCTGAGGAACATGAAATTATTACCGAAAATGTCCCCCCAATAAAGCAAAGAGCTTACCGCGTGCCCTATGCCTTGAGGGAAGAGATGAAAAAGCAGGTCCAGGAGTTACTTCAAAATGAAGTGATACGGGAAAGTAAAAGCCCATGGGCCTCACCCTGCATATTAGTAAAAAAGAAATCATTGGGAGGTGAGGTAACCTATAGATTTTGTACTGACTTCCGAAAGTTGAATGAGGTTATAAAAACCCCAATTATCCTATCCCGTTGATTCCTGAGATTCTAGACCAATTAGGGCAAATGAGCTTGTATACAAAAATAGATTTAAAGAGTGGATATCACCAAATAAGGATCAAGGAGGCAGATAAGGAGAAAACCGGTTTTGTAACGCCATTTGGCCAATATGAATATAACCGCTTGCCGTTTGGTTTGAGTTCAGCGCCTAGCTCCTTTATGAATATAATGGACCATATTTTGGCAGGGCTGATTGGTGAAACTTGCCTCATTTATCTTGACGATGTGGTGATCCATTCCCGCACAATGGGTGAGCATTTGGAGAAATTAGACCGTGTACTAAATAGATTCCAGGAAGTCAATTTAAAGATTAATTTGGAAAAATCGGAATTTGCCCAGGAGGAAATAAATTACTTAGGGCATGTCGTGTCAGCCGCAGGGATTAAGCCAGACCGAAAAAGTAAGCAAAGTTCTGAATTATCCCCGGCCCAGAACCGTAAAGGAGATAAGAGGGTTTTTGGGGCTAGCCGGATGGTATAGACGATACATAGACCAATTTTCAGCCATCGCTAGACCCTTGACCGAGCTCACCAAGAAATACGCAAAATTTGAGTGGACCGAGGCGGAGGAAGCTGCTTTCAACACATTAAAGCATGCCCTGTGCAACGAGCCTATCCTTGTGTTGCCAAATTTTGAATT
The DNA here is from genome assembly GCA_018340805.1 of Microvelia longipes. NCBI lineage: Eukaryota > Metazoa > Arthropoda > Insecta > Hemiptera > Veliidae > Microvelia > Microvelia longipes. The sequence goes on from JACMZG010001914.1 coordinate 20,185,895, forward strand.
ACCCTTCACCCTTACGACCGATGCAAGCGCGTACGGCCTGGGGGCAATTTTATCACAGGTTAATGAAAAGGGCGAAGACTTACCGCTCGCTTACGGGTCTAGATTGATGAATCACGCTGAATTAAACTATAGTGCCTTAGAAAGAGAGCTCCTAGCTATAACTTGGGGCATAAAACATTTCCGGTGTTACCTATACGGCAGAAAATTTACATTGAAAACCGACGGGCAGCGTTGATCTGGATGACTAAGGCCCCTGACCCTCCCCAAGAGTAAGTAGATGGATTTTATTTTTAATGGAACACCAATTTGACATAAAACACGTAGGAGGAAAAAGTATTTCTCACGTGGATACTCTAAGTAGGATTAATGCCATATTACCAGACTGGACCAGAGCCAAAGTAGCTCTTGCTCAAAAACAAGACCCTGTTTTACAGAAATACATAACTAAAAACCCGGAGGCTTGTATTGAAGACCAAGATGGTTTGGTATTCTTAAGAGGGGAAAACCCTAAAATCTTGGTGCCAAAAGAACTGATACAAAAAGTTTTGTACAACAGTCATGATATACCCTTGGCGGGACACCCAGGCATCGAGCGTACTAAAGCACTCATATCTCAAAATTATTATTGGCCAGGACTAGACACTTCGGTAAAATCTTACGTGCGTAGTTGTGTAACCTGTAATCGCAGTAAAACTCCTCCAGTGATGAGACGACGATTAGGTATGGCCAACACTGCCGAATTCGTTGGCCAGTATATGTATATAGACATAGTAGGTCCCCTCCCCCTCACACAGGCCGGTCACAAGTATTATTTATCCTCCATCGATGCTTTCTCGCGCTATGTGGAACTGTGCCCTCTTAGTGACATCACTGCTCCGACCGTAGCAAGGGCTTGTGTTGACCATATATTTTCACGATTTGGTAGCCCGGTACACTTAGTCACCGATCAAGGAAGTAATTTTATGAGCGAAGTTTTTAAGCAGGTTTGCAAAATTCTGAACATAAATAAACTCCAAACTACCGCCTACCACCCCCAAGGAAACATAGTTGAGATAGCACATAAAACTATTAATAAAACTCTATCACATTTTGTTACCAGTGATGGCCGAAATTGGCACAAACCTACCATTGGTGGCTGGAGCAATAAATAGTATTCCACACTCTTCTACAAAATTTACCCCAAATTATTTGATGTTCGGTAGAGAGCTGAGGCCAATTTTTGATTGCGATCTATCATTTAGATCCGGGGAAACGGCCCTCCCTACCACTCCGTTGGATGAGGCCGTTAGTGCTCTTAAGAATAAATTAGAAACTACATACGCGATAGCCCGGCAAAATACATTAAGTTCTCACGAGAAAACCAGTTTCACTATGATAGGGGAACCGAACCTCACGAATTTAAGGTGGGGGAGTCGGTTTATTTCAAACAAATGGTTAAGCCCGGCGGCGTCTCAAAGAAATTTTTTAAACCCTGGCATGGACCCTATAAAATTTCCAGGAAGATTTCGGACTGGGTTTATGAGATTGAACTGGGACCTGACAGGGCTGTGGTCACTAATATAGACAGGTTAAAACCTATGTACATTAGGGAGCTGGGAACGAAGGTCGCTAACAAAAACAGTAATGTGACTGATAGTCAGGAAAACGGTAACGAAGACCCAGAGCTAGAAGAAGATACCACCAATGAAACTCCAGTATGCTTACCTACCCCAACTACCCTTATTGAATTGTTACCCAGGGCTAGGGCTGAAGACGTTGACCCAGTCGTGGAACCCGAGTGTTCAACTCCTACAGAAATATCTGAAATATCTCAAGGCATAGAAGAAATGGATATTTCCGGTGATGACAGTATAAGTAGCCCCGATAGCCCCGATAAGTCAAGGCACGAACCAGACTCAACCTGGGTACCGGAGGCCCAAGATGAAAGCCTACCAATTATTCGGTCCCCATATAACCTTCGAAACCGCTGCAAGAGAAATATATAACTTAATGAAAAAAAAAAATAATAATAACAAATAAATGTACCTGATCACCAATCACCGAAAGAAAAAAAAAATATGAACGAACATAAAACATACACGTACGATAATTAAAAAAAAACAAACAAAAAAAAAATTAAAACAAAATTATAAACGATAATTAAATATTATAAACGATAATTATATATTAAAAAAAAAAAAAACTAAGGAAATAGGGCCCTATAGCTCTCAAGGGTTAAATGGGGAAGGTCTGATCACCCTTCAGTACCATAAGGTACCCTTAAAGGGAGCTGTTAACATACCAGTAAAATCAAAAAATACATAAAAATAAGTATGTATTTATATATGAATTATCGTATATGTAGTAATATATTTTTGGGTAATTACCATATCGTGGTAGAGGTAATTAGTCAAATATTAATAAAAATTAGTAAAATGTTTAAAAAAAATAAAATTAAAACAAACAATTAAGACAAAAAAGTTAAATTAAGCACTTAAATTTAAACTTTTAATAATATAATGGTAATCTTCCGAAATAAGATTACCTGACAATGACTACTAGTAGTCGTTCCGGCTAATTAAAGAATGGAAACGAGATAAATAAAATATAGGTAGATGTCAATCAGCTGGTCAAGACAGTACTTAACTACCAGGATAAATAGAATCTAATATTTATATTTGTATTATATATATATATATTTATTTATAGTATATCATATTTAGACAAGGACGAGGACGATAATTCCTAACAGTATTGAATTCTATTCATAGAGTAAAATACAAAGCATGAATGCATACTTTACTGGATATCTCATAGTAAAAGCTAGAGTAGAAGGAAATATTAGAGGGTTAGTAGTGAGAGGTGGAGGGTCTTGTGAGATATTCCATCTCCTTCTGACCACACGATGCACTATCTTCCCTCGCTCAACCCCTATAAGTTCTTTACGCAAATTAAACTACTACCATACACTATACTATATGTCTATCTGTACTATATGTCTATCTGCTAATTAACAATAATAATGCCGTTTATTCAAATACCAAACAATTTGCAAAGAAAACATGTCAACAACTTAATATTACAGATTTTCCCTTAATATTTTATCAGTCAAAGCCGTGTTTTATCTCGGAATCTGCCGTGTTTATTCGGAAATTTATTTTATCCCAACAGAAAAACAAAATAAACTTGTTCTTGTTATGTTTATTCGTGTTGTGTTTTTATTATTTTGTATTAATGATATGAGTAAATAAATTATACATTTATAATTGTTCATTATAAATAATAATAGTTGTCAACGAGTAATAATGATCCAACGGGAAAGGCAAACTGACTTACATACGGCAATATTAAAATAATAAACATAAATAATAAAATAAATAATAATAATTCTGATGGTATTTATAACACCCTGCCGTTATCTTATCTCGGTACGGAACTCGGTCAAGCTACAGCTGATTGACCTTTTCAATCCACCAGACTTCAAAGAATTTTATCTAATGTATAAAAGATAAAGATTTAAAAGGAAAAAATAAACAAACAACTTATCATAGAAATACATATGGAGATCAAGGCCATACTTATTTATGACAGGGACATTAACCTAGGAATACCCAAAATGGACCACCTTCAAAATAGCAAGGGGTAGCTGCCCACATGGCGGTCACTACAGGCTTAGAAATTATGTGCACAAATTAACACCCAACTTTAGACAGAACAAACAGCCTTAGGATGACAGCCAGCTGGGTAGAACCCCCAATCTAGTAAGCCAGCAAGTATTGGCGGGCTACATAACTAAACATAAAGTAAATAGTAAAATAGTCACTCACCTATTCCAAGTTGTGTTTCGCGCTCAATAGCCGTCACCGGGGATATATTGGAACGGAGGCATATGGGATGTGAGGGATTACAAAAAGGAAATAGGAATATATAACAATACTCCTTAAATAAGGAGCAATAGCAATATAAATAGCAATATAATTAAATAGGGTTAACAAATATAATCTATATGTTTAAAAAAAATAAAAATTAAAAAAATAGATGAATAAAAGGAAAAAATAAAGGTTAAATTATGGTTATACCACATAGATAAACAGAGAAAGATAAATATATATACAAATATACAATAGATAGAATAAGGGGAAATTCCAGGAGAACTAGAGGTGTTGATGGTCGGCGTTTATACAAAAGCGCCGACCCCTCTCAGTCCCGCTTTCGTAGGCATATAAACGGGCGTCCTCGTAGAACTTTATTAGCCCACCACCCGCCCNATATTTTGTATTAATGATATGAGTAAATAATTATACATTTATAATTGTCATTATAAATAATAATAGTTGTCAACGAGTAATAATGATCCAACGAAAGGCAAACTGACTTACATACGGCAATATTAAAATAATAAAACATAAATAATAAAATAAATAATAATAATTCTGATGTTATTTATAACACCCTGCCGTTATCTTATCTCGGTACGGAACTCGGTCAAGCTACAGCTGATTGACCTTTTCTAAAAAAAGAATAAAGATTTAAAGAAAAAATAAACAAACAACTTATCATAGAAATACATATGGAGATCAAGGCCATACTATTTATGACAGGGAATTAACCTAGGAATACCAAAATGGACCACCTTCAAAATAGCAAGGGTAGCTGCCCACATGGCGGTCACTACAGGCTTAGAAATTATGTGCACAAATTAACACCCAACTTTAGACAGAACAAACGCCTTAGGATGACAGCCAGCTGGGTAGAACCCCAATCTAGTAAGCCAGCAAGTATTGCGGGCTACATAACTAAACATAAAGTAAATAGTAAAAAGTCACTCACCTATTCCAAGTTGTGTTTCGCGCTCAATAGCCGTCACCGGGGATATATTGGAACGGAGGCATATGGGATGTGAGGGATTACAAAAAGGAAATAGGAATATATAACAATACTCTTAAATAAGGAGCAATAGCAATAATAATAGCAATATAATTAAATAGGGTTAACAATATAATCTATATGTTTAAAAAAAAATAAAAATAAAAAATATGAATAAAAGGAAAAAAGTTAAATTATGTTATACCACATAGATAAACAGAGAAAAGATAAATATATAACAATACTACAATAGATAGAATAGGGGAAATTCCAGGAGAACTAGAGGTGTTGATGGTCGGCGTTTATACAAAAGCGCCGACCCCTCTCAGTCCCGCTTTCGTAGGCATATAAACGGGCGTCTCGTAGAACTTTATTTAGCCACCACCCGCCCTCATGTGATAAGTGTAAAAATTTCCGGGTTCCCCGGGGTTGTTCCTGGCCAGGTGATACGTCAAACCTGGCCATTCGTTATAGAGAAGGAAACAGTCCTCGGTACAAGCCGAGAACACCAACGGATCCAGACCCAGCTCCGCTGGGTGGAACCAATGCCCTAATAAGGGGCACGCTAGGTCACAATCAAAGACCCCCCGTGGCAGGTCATGGCCGGGCGGAATGCCCGCGTATCTTAAAGACCGGAGCTTTAGGGGGTGGATCACCTCCTCCAGGGTGCTCCCCTAGTACAATAGGTGGTCAGAGTTTCACTGCGAAACCACCTAAGACATTACTAGTAATAAGAAAGGAAGAAACAAAAAAAAGAATTGGTAAAAATGTGATAAAAATAAAGATAAATAAAATAAATATGGATTAAAAAATAGTAATGTAATAAAGTGTAGGTTAATGGAAAAGGAGTTGTAAAATTAACGAATAATTAAATACTTAAGGTATGGAGTTTAGGCGATGGTGATCGAAGGGACGTCACGGGCTAAACTTAAGAGTACTCAAATCATGCCCGCTTTTATAAGGCATCCAAGCTCAGGAGATAAAATATAAGAAAATTGCCTCAAGGAGGGGACCGTCAAGTCTACCCTTTAGTCTTTAACAACTAATCCGTTATCAATTCAATAGGCTTCTCTAGCACGAGCAAGAACATGCTTTTGGTCTCTTTCTGTAGATAATATCAGAGACGTGTGTACCAAAGAATGGATTCATAGACCAGGCTACGAGATAATGTGTTATCTTAAAAGATAACTTCGTTAATTACGAGTTGATAATTATATAGTTAATAAATAGTTCATAAGTTAAGAGTCATAGATAAGACTAACACATTCTTTCTCTACGGAAAGTACGGAGATAAGTAAATAAACACAAAATTCTTTCGTATATGATTCCTCTGAATATATAAAAACCAACTATATTACTATACCGAATAACAAATGTGAAATAAATATTAAATATTACCCTTTCCAACTAGAGTTACAATAATACTTCTAGATATTTAAGGGGTGGGTCCTGTTAGGCTCACAACTTTACCCACCTAACTATCACTAAGGGACGGCCGTTTGTTTTGTTTGTGCAGATTGGCTAGGGAAGCAACTCTTGTCTTCCAACAACAAGACCAAATTGCCATTACTGGACAATCCTGGACAATCGCGTGGAAGTTACCAATAAACAACCTCTTAAACGAGTCACAGACATTGATTAAACAAACCCTAGAAGTGGGTGGTATACTTAAATTCCCCTCATAGTCCATTCTTTCCCCTCTGGCAGACCGAAATACAACACCTCATAGGGTCACTCCAGCATGGGGTTAAACAATTAAAAAATTTACCATTTACCCGCCGAAACATAGACACCCCCTACCCAAAATTAAGGACCCGTCAACCACGGCAAATTGTTTTAACTCTAGGGGCGGCCCTTGTCGGCGGGCTGACTAGTCAAGTTTGGTCCCACCTTTTTTCACATGACGATAGTATCTCGCAACACATACACCAGTTTGAAGCCAGTAAGACAGTTTACTTCATATTACCGAATCTCATCTCACATTAACAAAATTTTTAGAGACTCGAGTCAATCAAACAGAGACTCAACTTTTGGACTTAATATCTACTTTTGAAAGTTATGTAAATTCAAGTGAGCATAAAATAGCCTCTCTCCAGCACCAAGTTAATCAGTTAATTTTTAATGAAAATGTTTTAGTTTATTCAAGGTCCCTTGCAGTATCGGCTGCGATTTTACGTGATGACATTCAGCATGTCATTGCTTTGGTTGACGATGCCATTAAAGGCCAAGCCCCGACACGATCACATTGGTACTCCACAGACCTACAGCAAGTGCTCCTGTCCATAAATCACAATCTGACAGCGAGCGGACTAGATCTGTTGCTGCCTACCTCAGGCGAAGAATCAACTTTCTTTCAGCTAAGCCAAATTAACCTCATGACACAGGAAACCGGCCTCTACGTCTTGCTTAAATTGCCAGTTATTCAACACACCTTGTTATCTACTCTCTACAGAGTGTGTACGCTTTTCCTTCATACGATAATGTTTCACAAGAGACTCTCACTTTTCTACCAGACTACGAGTATTTTTTGGTCACACGCGACCTCACACGTTACGCTGTAATGTCTACTACAGATTTATTGTACTGCTCTAAGGGCTCACTCCGGCTCTGCCCACCGATAACCAATTTCTCGATAGAGCACAGCTATCATGTCTTAGCTCTCACTTCTTCAATAGTACTGGAAAGAACTTGTGCCAACGGGCCATTATGCCTTTAGATTATTCCTGTTTGGATCTATGACAATCTTGACCACGCCTGGCTATATAGTGTGGCAATCCCAACAGCTTTATATGGGACATGCTACAACTCCAAGCAAGCAGTTTTTGCGGCACAGGTGCATAGACAAAGGCCGGCTTTATGGTGCTCAGAATTGTTTCTTGCGAGCAGGCAAAGTAAGTCTGTTGCCACGCACAGTAACCAACAGCGAAGGCCATATCGAATTACAAGAGTTGTATCATCCTATACAAACTATTTTACTACCTAACGAAACAAGCGAATGGTTGGACGACAGTTTTTCGCCCTTTCGTACCGCTGCCCTAGACACCCTGCGATCGGAGGCTCAGCGAAGCCACAGGATCGCACAGGTTCCCCCGGTCTCAATAGCAGATTTGCTGACCCAGGCACGACAACTGCAAAGTCGCTCACAGGCAATCCACTCCTCCATTAAGTGGACTAGCATAGGAGCGACTCTTCTTCTTTTCGGAGGACTGGTGGCTCTCAGTCTTGGACTCTGGAGACGACGTCGGCAGCAGAGGCAGCAAGCTGGCCCGGAAATTCTATGTACTATACCAAGGGCCCCTGCTTCAATTCCCAGCATTGACCCTTCACTACATCATTTGGCCCCTGTTGTACAGGACCAATATTGGGACATTCATCTGGATCCCTCTGCATAGAGCGGGGCTCCAAAAACGAGGCGTTCGACTTGCCCTAGAAGGGCTAATTAATTAGTGCTACGTCTCCTCAAGTGATTTTTTTTTAATCCAGGTACTTTTAAATTTGTGATATATGTATACATATACACACAAAACATAGTTCTATTACATATTAACTAACTTTTAAATAAAGATATATTTATTTAAAGTAAATAAATAAATATATATATAATATATATATATATATATTATATATATATATATATATATATATATAATATATATATATTTTTATTTATATATTATTATTTTATTAGATAAAGTTAAAGTTAGTTTTAAAAGTAAACAAAGTTATTTTGTTTGTTCAATGTTTACTTTTTAATTCTTTCAAAGAAACACATTTAATTGAAATTAAATTTAAATTTTACTATTATTAATTTAAGTTAATTACTTAATTACTTTTTAAATTTATTTACTATAGTTTAATTTCAATATAAAAAAAAAAAAAAAAAAAAAATATCTTAGAACAAAAATCTAAGGGTATATAATTTTAGTATTTTTCCAATTTCATTATACTACTTGATGCTATTTTGTTTGGTTACACTAATCTTATTACTATTAGTAATACGTAGTTATTATTAGTATTACTTTTGTTAACCTTAACTATTCAATATGGCTATGACTATATAGGAATAGAATCCTAATAATCGGGGAATACAAATATTATTATTGATACTATTGTTAATTATACATATTCTATCTTCGATATAGATATGACTATATATAGATTGGAATCTTAATACTACTATACTAATGTATGCAATTATTGTTAATTTTATGTTTTTCTATTATTTTATGTGATCTTGTGTTATACGTTTTTACTTTTGTATATATAGTAGACCGTGTCAATGTACTAGTACTTTTTGTGAGCCTCCTCGTAGCTTCACCGCCCTTTAGTCCCCACTGTTTTAATTTGTTCTGTTTGTGGGTTCCATTCTCGAAGTCTAGATACGCAGCCCTGTAAGGCTCCGCATCTGAGCCTTCGTTTCTGGCCGTGGGGATACTGTAACCGTCGGATATACCCTGTAGGCATGTACCTTAGAACTTAGGCTTAATGAGTGCTCCTTATGGGTAAGATCAAACATTCAACTTATTTAGTCACTTGTTGTGAGTCACTATGAAGTGACTCACAACACAGCTGCAGTTGAAAGTGGTAAACAAAATTCCTTTAGGAGAATTTAGTTCATGTACCAGATTCGTAGAAGTATGATAAGAACGATAGGGTCTTATAGAATGATATCATTTCCAGTTATTTAGTTTAGAAACCATGTACTTCTTTCTCAGAAAAAGATATCAAACACCTGCGGACAAGTTACACTCTGATAAGAGTGATAAGGTCTCTTAGAATGATGCATTTCCTGTTATTTACTTCTTATCGCACCAAACTTCCATGTACTAGTTTCCTAGAATATGATAAGAGTGATTACATTTTGGCCAGTCCCTCCAAAGGAGGTGGTAAATAACCGTGGTATAAAAGGGTATACATCTTATGGTAAGAGGAGAGACAGGTTCAAGTTCAGTTTTAAGCAAGTTAACCGTGTAGTTAGTTAAAAGTTATTCTCAACAGTCAGGTCGTGCAACTCATGAAGTCCATCTCGCTAATATGGTTAGCCACCATCCGTAAGTAGTAAATGTGATCTTTTACGTGTCATTTAAATTAAAGCCATCAATTCCATGAACAATTCATTAGGAGTTAACTGATTCCCAAATATAGGTGCTTTGAGGCTAAGTAGAGAGGGCTCACATACTAGGGTGTAATAGTTCAACAGTTAAACTAATGTAATGTTTAATTTATATTGTGCTGATTGTAAGTTTTAAATTATTATTAATGTTAATAACATATTAATTAAAATTAACTGTTGATAAATCTGAGTTCTTTCTCTTTATTGGGACCTAAGACTAAGAAATCTTTTAGGAGGTTCTTGTGGCTGTTGGGCCAGGAAGTAGTCAGCCTGGGGCACCTAACCATACCCAACGGTCACATTAATATATATATATATATATATATATATATATTATATATTATAATATATTATATATACATACATACATACATAATAATATATATATATATATATATATATATATATATATATATATATATTATATATATATATATACATACATGTACATACAACACACATATATAATATATATAATATATATATATATATATATATATAATATTATATATATATATATATATATATATATGCCATCGTCTCACGCTGACTAATTCACCATCTACATGTCTCGTAATGTATCAACACACTTCCAGATCCATCACTCAACTTCCACATCAACAATTTCAAGTAGTAGTTAAAAATTTTTTATAGGAAAAGCCTTTATTCTGTTGACGAATATCTTTTATCGAAGATATGATTTGGTTTAATTTAATTTAATTTAGTTTTAGTTAGGTTATAGATTTTTTGACGTCACTAGACAATGTACAGACATTGTAATGGTGGGAATAAGAATTATTATTATTATTTTATTATATATATTATTTTTTGATCAATGAGTCCCAAGAAAAGATACAAGGTATACCCGAAGCACGGCATATATCATTTTTGTGTGTTAATTAAATCATAATATATTCGATTGCTTTTTTTATTGATTATTTCTTTACACATGTCTTAACTATATTATAAGAGCAAACTGAAAATTAAAAATTTGTATGACTGCTTTCCTGTTAACGATTTTTATTTTCTTTAGAGATGGAAAACATGAGAATTCAAATCCTCATAGGAGATTGAAAGTTGAAAGGAAACTTTTAACATGTCAATATTTTCTATTTCCTTTAGAAAATCTACCCCTTTTTCTTTCCAAAAATCTCATATTAAAATATACCTTTTTCGTTTTAGCCTAATACCTTTGAAAAAATTAGTATGAGTTAGTAGTAACTAGAGGGGGGGTAGGTGTGGGGTTGATTTTTTGAAGGAGGGGACTCACTTATCAAGAATATATAAATATTTGTAAAGGTTTATTAGGTTTATATATATGTATGTATGTATATATATGTATATATTATATTATATATATATATATATATATATATATATATAATATATAATATATATTTATATATATAATAGAGCAGGGGAATATCATGAAACATCACAAGTGCTTTCAGGCACAAATCATAGTACCACTCAGGCTGTATCAAAAACACCTAAAACGGATAATCCCACGTAGTGAAATCTTGTTTTTGTGACTTGTGGTTTTGGTGGTAGTTGCAACTATTACGCTCCAAGTATACCTGGATTGTTAACCCCTTGGTCGTGTTTTAAATGTCTGAGGACTAGCGAAGTGAGTCCGATGACATACTGCAATATAAATTTGGTGATTTGATATTTTGTTGTAATGAGGATCAGCGTTGGTTATAATCGTACTACGAGGACGAACGAATCGGATCCAAAGTGGTGAGGATGGTTGTTTAGCAAATTCGATATACTGAAGAAAACTTCCGAGGTTTGATTTTTTTTTTTTTTTTTTTTGATTCGCCCTTCATATTCGGCTTTATTGTATTTGATATCATCCATTCCTGGTATTTAATAAATTTTCACTCAAATAGAAGAATTTCCCTTTTTCTTTTTCAAAGAATATATATTTCTTTAAATATACTTTCCTACAAACGTTTTTTGTTTAATCTTCAGTTTTATTTCTCTTAGTATTGTATGAAGATTTATTTTACAAGAAATAGAAATATTATATGCTGTTGGTAACAATACTCTTAAAGTATTGTTGTATGCTTACATTACAAATACAAGTATTCCTGTAGTTAAGTATGTTTGATATGCTTACAGTAATTGTTTGTATGCTTCAGAATATTTTGTTTAAGTAGGTATGCTTAAACAATTTCCTTATCGATATGAGATTTCAAAACCTTTGAACTTAAAAGAAAATCGGATAAACTTTCGTTACTGTAGCAATTTAATAAATTGATCCTTTCATTTGGAATATGGGTAGGAAAAATGGGCTTATCAACAGGGCCTATTTGTTGAACTTTGCCTCCCCTCTACATTACTATTACTGCAACTGCATAGGTTATAACAATCCTATGTTCGTAATTTGGTCAAAAAAGCTTTATTTTTTTGGTTAAAAGAATAAGAATAAAGAGTTTAATATATTGATACTTTAATGTGGAAAAACAGTTAGGAAAAAAATTAGCAAAAAAGGAAAATCAACGTGGCCTATTTGTCGGACTTTACCTCCCCCTTCTCATTACTATTACTACTACATGTTATATAATAATTTCATGTTCATAATTTGGTTGCAAGAGCTGTATAATCTTTGTTTCTAAATATCACTTTAGTATTAGTATTTTTTTTGTTAAGTTGTCAGCCAGCTTACATTCAATAAATAAAGAAATGCTTCTATTATTTATTCTGTCCTTGCCACAGAAAATAGTGCACAAATATGAAATACTTATCTTACTAAGTAAGTTTAGCGGGCTGTTTTGTCTATTAAAACTACTACTACAACTACTACAAAAATATGTAGTGCTGTATCAGGCAAACTATGTTAATAACATTTTCATGTTAATAATTCCTCCAATTTATCTTTATCTTAAATATGTAAACTTACGCATTAAAATTACTTATTAAAAAATTAATTTCAGTAATTTAATTACATTTATGAATATTATGGCATAATTATTTTATTAATGCATACTATGCCATGCTTTATACTCAAAGAGACTAAAACTATTTGAGGGAGTACAGGATCCGTTTAACACAGTGATAAAGGGTCTGGAAGTGAGACAGTTTCCATAGGTGCCCTAACTGTACTTACCCCCACTATAGTCTCCCTAGAGAGAGACGAACTACTCCCCACTCCCCTACAACTTCTATCGGAGCACATATTTATACACCCAAAGAGACTAAAACTATGACGTCACCAATTTACCGTTAGGGCACCTAGCTACCCAAGGAATGATAAGAGCTATTGTATCCTCCCTCTAAGAGTTTTAGTCTCTTTGTTTATACTTAATTAATATTGTTAATTGCCATAATTTATATTTATAAATATAATTAAAGTACTGCAAGTCATTTTTTAATTTTAATGTTTAGGTTTACATATATATCAAATACTTGTTAAACCTACTAGTAAATTTAACATCTAATTTTACATAAGGTACATTAAAATAATTTATGTTTCTATTTGTTTATCAATTTACATATATGTTGATGTATAATGTATATATATGTTGATATAAAACCAACATATAATAGGGTATTTATAGCTACAAGGTATATGTTCGAATATCAAGTAAAACATTAGCTAAAATATAGAGCGTTGCGGTTGAAATTTGTCACCCCTGTATCAAAATCTTCGCATCTTCTCTCTCCTTCTACCTCTCCCCTTCCAATATAAACTCTATGCTTGTACTAAATAGAGCGTATCATACACGGGATTGAAGTATAAACATGAAGCTTAACAACGTTTTCAAAATTACTAACTAGTTCTATAAGATGATTCTATATTATTCTATGAGGTACTAGATACATTCCATTATATCTATGACCTATTTCTGCTTATCGTCACTATATCTTATGTTATCGCCATTATGTAAAATGAGAATAGCTCATGACAGAAACTAAGTTTTTGCTTAAAATAAAGCAAGATGGAACGTATATAAGGTGAGACCTCAATTGGTCTCGTGATTTTAGTTATGTTCTTCATTTAACGAAAGATATAACCCAGGTATTTAATAAACTTTAATAAATTCGCAAGCAAGCTCTTGTCATCTTTAGGTCCAATAGTCTAAACCTATTCCGAGTTAGTAGTTCATTTACCGTACACATACCGTATTTCACAGGTGATAGCATCTATTACGTACATTGTTTGTACGTAATAGTTTACTATTATGTAATGACTAAAGTTTAGTCATTATTACTTTTCGCCATCGCCAGCTGTGATGGCGATAGGAATAAGCATAAAACAATTTGGTTACCCTTTAATGAGTACTATATTATATGCACCTATTATTATACTTTCCTTAACAACAGAATAACAAAGCATGCATATGTCATATTTACAGTCTTGTAATGTCCGAGGTATCATTTACTTCACGTCTTTTTATTGTAAGATAACTAGCAAGCTGATTATCTTTGGCTTTGTACTGATGATGGCCTCTTCGTAGGTTGAAAGCGCTTTGCCAATAAAGTTTTGTTTTGTGAAGAGACTTCGTAGTTTTAATTATTTGATTATCTTTTGTTTCAGAGAGAGGTTACCAGTGGCGATGTTCAGTAGGAACGATTTCTCCATATGGTCAGTCTTAAAGAACAGCATAGGAAAGGAACTGAGTAAAATAACTATGCCTGTTGTGTTCAACGAACCATTGTCCTTCCTCCAGAGGATGGTTGAGTACATGGAATACGCACATCTACTCAGGATAGCCTCAGACACAGCAGACCCTATCCAGCGTATGCAGGTTTGTTATTAAGTCTTTTTTCTTTTATTTATTATGTTTTTCCTTATGGAAGGACACTTTTTTGATGATAGGGCACTTGTGAGACATTAAAAAATCACTTCCGTTTACTGTATGTTTATTATATTTAAGCTATATGTCGTAACTACCCTCAATACATATTTATGATATGACACTATAACGGTATTATAACATGCATATGTTTGGAGGTTAGATACGAAGTATAACATATGATGAAATATAACTAATATATTGAAAACAGAAATGATTATTTAATGTCCCATTTGTGCCCCTTCATCAATTCTAATGCAATTATGGAGACTAACACATATTCTAGTAGTAATTCATATTAAAAGTATAAGGTATGTCATATAAAACCGTATGGCAACTATGCCACCATTAATGACATAGTATATTACCTTTCTACATTCTTCCTTTAATAGGTAGGGTTGATAACAGGTGCCTTTGAACAGCACGAGTAAATAATATCTGCCGCGTGCAATGTAGTACAAATTTGGCCTAAAGCTGTTTTCTATAAGGATTGTGTAAAAGGGATAGGGTAAAGCACTAAGAAAAAGAAATTAATATCGTTGAAACTTGAAACGATGAATTTCAATTTAAAAGATAGCTATCAAGAACGGTAATCTGAATGAAGCTGTTGCAATGGCAATGAGATTTAGATGCTTTATGAATTGTCAGTTTAGAAACTGTTCATTAATAAAAAAGAAAGAAAATAAAATATTTTTATATAGTTATTTATTTTAAAAAAATATTTCTTTATATTTGTTTATTCTTTTCTGCTATCTACTTCGCAACATCATCAATATTAATGTTTATAGCTTTTTAGTTTTTATCGTTTTCCTAATTTACATCATTAAAGCAATTCAACCAATTGTAGTAATAATGTAAATTAGGAAAACTATGTATTTTAAGCTGCTGCGAAGAGAGATAGGAGAGACGAATAAAATTCCGTCATAGGATATACTGCCGATACAAAATTTAATATAAAAATTTATTTATTTCCTTCCCTGGACGGGGCCTAAATTTACCTATTAAAAATTGTATCATAATCTGACGACTCAGACAACTAGACAACAACAAGCTCTAGTTATCTTTTAAAATGACCTTCAAGGCGAAATTCCAGCATGTGGGTTATTTGTGTTTTTGTTGTATGCAACCTTTTAACATGAAAATAATCAAGAGAGAGTGCCTCGCGCCTCTCTGTGGGTGCTTTTCGGCCACATGGTTGTCCTTTATCAATGTGTCATTTTACTAATTTATATAAGTGGCATACTGACATAATATAAGCGGATTTTCAAATTATAAGTCAAATAACGTGATTTCTATGTATCTCAATCCATAGAGATATTACTTGAGGGACACTATTTGTTGAATTTTGAAACATCAAAAAAATAACCTGACTACCTTTGACTTTTAATATTATCAAATAAACAAAATAAAATTTCAGGTAACATATATTTAAGAACGTTTAAAATACACAGTAAAACACAGATAAAGTTCGGAAAGCTAAAAAAGATTGATTTATTATAACCTTAAATTACTCTTGAAGGAGGTTTCAATGGGGTTACACAGAGCCCCTGAGAGCCCCGAAAAGATGTTTCAGGCGTCTCAATGTATTTCGATAGACTATGCCCCCTCTAGTATGTATCTATATGTCTCAATCGATAAAACCTGAACTAATGCTGATAGTAAATGTTTATCTTCATACATGTATTAACCATACATAGTAGTGTATGTGTATAAAATCCAGTCACATCAGTTTAATTTTTTAAGTTGTGTGATTTTTTTAAATTTTTGTTGAGGTATTATTGTGGGTTAATGTCACACATATTTAAAAACAATAGGGTTCATGACTTTTGTACCAAAAAGTTCTAGGATGAGCATAAATGGAGTCCATCTTCAAGAAAAGTAAGATAAAGAGTCCTCTCCATAGAAAACTTTGTTTATTTACAAATTAAGCAAAGCGCTTTCGGCGTAACAAGAGGCCATCACCAGTACCTGACAAACAAATTTGTTTGATGATGGCCTCTTGTTAGGCCAAAAGCGCTTTGCGTAATTTGTAAATAAACAAAGTTTTCTGTAGAGAGACTCTTTTCTTTCTTTTTTGTACCAAGTTTCATTCCAATCTGAGAAATCTTTCGAAAGTTATTGTCCCGTGGAAACGTCTAGGAACAAAATCTTGTACATACATACATACATATATATATTTATATATATATATATATATATATATATATATATATATATATATATATATATATATATATCCCCCCAAACATTTCCCCCAACCTCTCCCTTCCTCTATGATCCCAACCTCATAAGCTCATATTTCCTTTCAAAATTCGCTAAAAGGCATTTGTAATAGACAGAATAAAACGAACTTTACATCATTCTGTCCTTAAAATTAATAAGACTTAGCAGGCAAGAAATGAGGACGTGAGACCAAAACAATATTACCCTTCTTATGAAAATTTTTAGAAGGAATTTCGTTTTAAGGAGGAATTTAATGAATTTACCCTCCATTAACATTCCTAATCGTTTCAATATTGGTTAAGTTGAGGGGGGCTTAGAGGAGGGAAAAAGTAGAGGAAACAAGTAATTGAAAAATTAAGGGAGAAAATAATGAAGGTTCAGGATAAGCAATTGGATTGATAAATAAGGAATTAGGAAAATCAAGGAAAAAGGTTTCCCGTGTTTTAGACTAGCTACTCGAAGAGTTTTTTTTTAGAAAAGCTTTCTCTGTTTTTCTTTTGTTAAAATTTTAATCAAAAAGGAACAATAGCTTAAGCAAAGTTCTTATTTTATTGAAGCATTACGTGATAACTTCATTCTAAAGACTTTAACCTTAAGTAGTAGTTAGTAATAGTTTAAAATACTTTTTTGGAAAATAAATCGGACACGGCGTACCTTGAATAAATCGGGTAATTTCCTAGACAATTTCGAAGTAGCTTCGCTCGTCCTAGAATGTTACATTTACCCAAAACCATGAGTGTATATTTTGCAAAAAATCTATTTTTCCGATTAAAAAGGCCAATATAAGTAATAAAGTTTTTTTATTTCATGATTGTAAGGACGACATTTTTGTTGAAAACAATGATACTAAAGAGTTAAAGCTCTTTTAAGTTAGAAATCCATTAGTCAATATTTGCAACACGGTAGCTAATACGCTTATGGCATACTTTACATTTTAGCTTCTTTTTATCGGGCACTTTTGATTACTATGAGACTTAATATCTTAAATAGCAAGATGATAATAAATTATTGTTTTAGAGCATTTTATTTCCCTGATGAAACGATCTCATATGAAACGCACTAAATATGCATGATGCATATTTAGTCTGTTCACCCTGCTAAAACAACCTCATACGACACTCATCTAATATTAAGTATAGGGAAATCTCTTATTACAAATGCTATTCGTATTATTGAAGATCATTATCGGTCTAAGGGAGAGTCGTAAGGATAAATGAAACTAATTTAAATCCAAACAAGACTAACATGAAGGTTAACAAGAAGTTAGAAAAACTACTCTTTCCTTATTTCCCAATAAGGACTCACAGGTACTTGGTGCCTTTCCCTGCAGACGCTCAGCTCCTAGCGCTTGCTTGCAGCTGAGTTTTTTTAAATCGAGAGTGGAAAATAGAAAAGCGACTCATATTTATGAATTAGCTTTAAATTGATTTTATTTACATTTTACTAATTTCTTTGGTCTTCTTTTAAGTGTTTAAATATTTACAATATTGGAAGTTGATGAACTTAAGAAAAACTTAGAACTACTTATAACGTGTAGTCTCAATTTGAAATACAAATTATAAATGATTAAACACAAAGTTACGATGAGTATCAAATTGACTAAAAAATTAACTACCGTTAGAGTATTTGTCCAGTTATCCTCGGCGCACACAGTGTTGTCTGAAGGTCGGCTTGTATTATTTTGTTGTTTGGGTAAAGTTGGTAATGCCGTTTGTTGTTTTTGTATTGGCTGTTTGAAGGAAGTGTCGTTAATTCGATTTTCTATGTAGTGCTGATTCGTTATGTTTGTGAAATAGGGACAGAACAGCTCGTCTTCAGCACCATCGCAGTCTACTGTACCGTCGCAGATGTATGAACTTTTGATGCATTTACGCGCCGAACTTGTTTTACACTTTAAAAATCCTTTTGGACAATTTTCCCGTTGAAATATGTAATTAAACCCTAAATTAAAAACATATGGGCAATAATTTTCATCGGAATTGTCGTAACATTGCTTGATCCCATCACAAATCCAATTTTGGTGAATACATCTATGATTGGTTAAATTAGTTGATTTCTCTAATTCATATTTAACACCCCCGTTTCGGCACATATAATAATTCTCAGGGCAGTTTCCACTTATAAACCGATAGCTGAAACCGTAGTAACCATAGTTGAAATTATATGAACAGTATTTTTCATCGGATGCATCGCTGCAATCAGGTATGCGATCGCAGAAATACTCGTTGCGTAGACATGTTTCGTGTTCGTTTTCATGGATTCCTCGCCAAACTTGACCGTTTTCGCAGGACGTAAAACCGGGTTTTAAATGACAGTAATTTGTGTTAACACTAGTTAGACAATATTTACACAAAGTCAATAAAATTATTAATTTAACCATTTTAAGAGAGTTTATTAAATGTTTATTAAATCATAAAAGTTATAAGTAAAAAATAAAACTCAAGGAATTTACAAAATTTTAATCTTAATGGTAACGTTGCGCATATTGTATTCCTGCAGCATATACACAAATGGAATCATTTTTATTGTAGCTTCATTAATTACTATTTACTTAACTACTAATTTGATTTAGTTTTCTATTTTGCAAATAGATAAAAGTTTTTATAGTAAAAAAAGTTAATTGTAATGGAATGGTATAAAAAGGCTTTAAAAGGTTTTTTATTAACTTAATTACTTTTATGAAGTAAAACTTTAGTGTTGTCTTTCATATTACGTTCACATTAAAAAAAAACATTTAAAATCTAAAAATTGTTTCACTGATATCAAAATTAAATTTATTCAAACTTAATTTACTTAAATTATTAAAATGTCCTGTAATTAAATAATCTTTAATTAAACTTATTGCATTCTATCTTATTAAACTTGGGTCATAGCGAAGAAGTTATGTTACTGATGATAAATAAAAAATGAACAGATGTTAAATCAAAATATTGCTAATTCATTTAATGTTCATTTAATTCAAAATTGTGTATGGATAGTTTGATGAGGTAGTTTTTATTCTGGGTCAGAGTTTAATACAGAGTATGACGTCAGAATTTTTTTTTAAATTCTATTGTTTATAATGTACTGTTATTTGAAAAGTATTGTGTTTACACTGAAAATTCGAAACAAAAATGTTTATTGAATAATCCGTTTCAGGGATGTTTAAGACCTTCGGAGTGGTTTTTACAAAGCTGTCTATCTGTATGTGTGTGTGTGGTGTGTGTCATTGTAGCTCCCAGTGTGTTTGTACTAGGGAGTTGAACATGGCACGAAAATTATATTTTAGATCTAGTTGTGTTATCTGAAAAATGTTGTTTTTGACGTCATTGCCCGCGAATTTTACTCTAATACCCGCTTTTATAAAATAGTGATGACTTCTAGTACCCAAAACGAAGAATAAGAAAAAGGTTAAATTTCTGCTTATTTGGTTATCTTAAGATAATTTTCTGACTGTCTATTGTAATCAAGGATCTTGAATAAAGAGGATGACGCATTAAGGAACATTTCTGACCCCATGGAAGTTGTTTGAGATAGAGTAATAGAAGAAAACTTACCTTCCCCTTGGTTATAATGAAAAATGTGCCAAACGCCGGTAATGTAGCAAGGTCTCAACTTTCTTCTGTGCTTCTCGTGATTGTTACATTTGTGGTGCTTGTTAAGTCATTTGTGCTTATTTAATTTTAAAATTTGGACTATACTTTTGCCACTTCAGTGAGTAATAGTTTAAGAGTGTTTTATTATAAGCTTCTCAAGCAATAAACAATGGAAAAACCATTGAGAGGTAAGTTTGCCTCTAAAATTTAAGACCTGCGCTGTTATAAGAATTGTAAGCATGCACAGTTGTACCACTTATAAAACTTATAAATTGTAGTGGCAGTGCACCACTTATAAATTGTCGTGGCAGTGCACCACTTATAAAACTTATAAATTGTAGTGGCAGTGTACCACTTATAAAACTAGTAATATGACAAACTGATATAGGACAACAACCATGTGGTCGCAAGGCAGCAAGAGAAAGGCGCAGGGGCCGCGCGGCGGCTGAGTTTCGAAACACCGAGGCCGCGGAGCTGCTAAATGGGCCTCTTGTTTTAAAGATCGTTGCAACAAATTAATCTCTTTTTGAATATTTCGCTTTATTTTCATTTCTAAATTCTTATATTTCCTTATAAGACTGGCTTATATTTCCAACCAAAGGTATCACACGACTGCTCCAAACGACAAAATAAGACAAAACACACCATTTAGATTAATTCATATTTTAAAGAAACACCTATTACTTTAACTTGCGTGACTTATTTGTTACCATGTAACCTAAATCCTATTTCCTATACTATTAATGATTGAAGTGTCAACAACGTTTACATAATACCTCTAAAATGATAACACTGCATTAATCTAATTTATTGATTATGTTGCAATTAGAAATTGACTATTGATTTTAAAACATTATGTGATTTTTTTTCTAAGGTCAAGTGCATTGCGTTTCCCCTAGGTGATTCTCTGCGTGTTATCATTTTCTTAGAAAGATTGCTAAAACAACATAAGACAGATAATTTTGCATTTCATGACCATGATTACGTAATATCATATGTGATATATTTTTTATTTTCCCCATTTATACCGTAGTCATATAGGAAGAGTATTGCGTATGCACTAAAAATCCGAAACCGATATTTGACCAGAATAATCCGTTTCAGGTGTTATGACCTCTAGAGTAGATTTTACAAACATACTGTGTGTATGTGTGTCTATTGTCATCGTAGCTTCCAGTATATTTATGCTAGGAATTTTAAGTTTGGTTGTGTGTTTTTTTTTATTACCTGAGGACAAGCGTAGCAAATCCGATATTTCGAGAAAAAGTTCCATGGTGCCCTGTATCCGATTTTTTTAATTTATTTCGTTGGATAAACGTTATATGAGTAGTACATGTTTAACGTTTAACTAATGTATCTACTTTAAGATAGTGTAAGATACCTATAAATGTAATTACCATGAATGAAATGAAGAAGAGGAAATAGATCACCTGGCAAGTCCCTGTCCCCTTTTGTTTACTTCCTAAGATAGATAGTTCATTTTATTATATAAACACTATCATAAAACACCAGGACTTGAGGCTCCATGTTTAAATTGCTAAAATAAGTGTCTATAGTTGGTGCAAGGACTGTGTAAAGAGCAATGAGCGTCAAATCTACTGTAGTTCGCCGAAGTCAATGGGTATATAACCCTTGATAGAATCTTGGCTAGCTTATAATTTTTTAGTACACCTATCATATCAATCTTCTTTAGATGGTCCTATTTTTGACAGTTGTCTTTTTTACCCAACTTAGGTCGTCCTTAAGTGTTTTTACGGCAACTTTATGAGGTAGGGATTAGGATTAAAGGTATATAATATTTTGTTAAACTTATTAAAGACATTGCGTAACTTACTCTTAACATAGACTTCTCTTGTGTGTGTGGTCATAGCTTTAGCCTCACATTTTGTCATCAGTGTGTATAATGTGTATAAATAACTGTGTATAAGTAATAAGTGTATGGAATTTAAGCAAAATTTAAAAGGTTTCAATGAGGCTAATTAGGTTACAATTAGACTGATTTATCCCTTCAAGTGGTCTGAAATCGACACTATCATACAATTTAAGAAGTTAGAATTCGTGTCAAGACTCAACCAACACGATGAACCTACTCTATATAATATCTCTATAGATTGCGGTAACAGAATTATGTTACTTATATCTAGTTTAGCTGTAATTTAGTGTTATTGCTGTTTGAACATAAGAGAATAGATGTTAACAATTCCCTTAGGAATTGTATGTGCTCTAATGAAAACTACTTTTCTTTCTGCTACCTCTTTTCTTTCTGTTCCCCTACTTTATTTAATCTCTGTAGGGAATTTCTGAAGAAAAAAAGCTAATGAGGCTTTTTAAAACTCGAGTAAGATTAATTCAAAGTTATTATAACATAGCATGTTTGATATGTTTACTTTGACGTTAATGCAATTATTTTATGATATTAAAATTTAATATAATTGTGTGAGAGAAACCTTAGATTGTATCAAGCAAAATGCTATTCTACATCGAGTAACTGTTCCATCATTCGCCCTGATGAATTAGGCGTAACGAAACAGAGTGTGGCATAACATTATGTTGAGCCAATAATAATGACCAATGTCGAATGATGAAATAGTTTACAGATGTAACATAGCATTTTGCTTGTTGTATTCCTAGGTGTCTCGTCTCTCGTACACACACATGGATATGTATATAATTATATATATATATATATATATATATATAAATATATATATATATATATATATATATATATATATATATATATATATATATATATAATAATATAATATATATATATATATATATAAGAACTGAGGTTCGCTTTATATAAGAAAGAAGTTCGCTTTTAACATAATCTTCTACAATTTACTGTAGAAATTTTCCTAAACATATTATATAACATAATATATTAATGTAAAATGTAAATTAACACTTCATTTGAATAAAGAGACAATATTTCTCTTCCCTCGCATTTCGTATTTCTTTAATCTACACCATTATCACATCGTATAAAATGTTATAAAGTTTTATCCAGTATAATAACAAAGATGACAATTTCAAATAATTTAAATATTTTATATTTAGTTTAACTTTATCTTATATGTAATATACTACATACGTTATTTTATCTTTTATTTAAATGCTCAATCGTATTTTATCTTTATTTATGTTTATGCATGATAGTGTGCTTACGCAATGAAGGGTATCTCGGGTCTTGTTCTCTACTTATCGGATTCTCTTCGCTCATCCTTACCACTTCGGGTTCGCTACGCTCGTCCTCATAATATGAAATTCACGTAATTTACATTATGGTATATCTTCGGGCTTGCTTTGCTCTTCTTCAGACTGTAAACATTTGTACATTCCCTACGCTACCTATCCACTTAATGCGGCTTTTCCACTCTTTATTGAATTCGCTTCGAACTCACCGATTCGGATTCGCTGCGCTCGCTCCAAGAATATGAAATTCACTTTACGGTATTTTGCAGCCTCGCATCGCTTGTCTTCAGACTGTAAAAATGTGTTATATTCTTAACGTTGCCTTTCTAAGTACTGACACTCTCGATTCTGCAAGAAATCCTAGATATATTTTCCATATCCGGATTTTCAGCTTAAATACAATTCTGCTGTTAATTAATTTAAGTTTATTGCTGTTTATAGGCATTTGTAATAAACAAATAAGACGAATTTTCTCAGCATCTATCACCATCTTATAAAAAGTGTTGTAGGGATTCCGTTTTTAGAAAGAGTTAAATGAAAATACCCACCATGAACATTCGTTATTCTTTCAATAATGAAGAGAGAGGTTAATAGAGGGAAAATCGGGTGGTTTTGAGTACAATATTTTATAGGATGAACTCAAAATTTTTCCTGTATCCTACAGTGTACATTTATAAAGACAATCTCCAACTTTAGTGCTTAATACATTTTTATTATTATTTATTCTTAATTATTAAAATTTACTTAAGAGTAATGGAATTTTTTAAAACTTGTTTTAGCAATAAATAACGCTTACTTAAATTACCTTTAATGGCTGTCAAAACTTGGTTTGGTACTGACTAAAAAATATATTAAATAAAAACCCCAAGTGGAAAAGATTCTTTATTTTCCGTCGTTTTTCATTTAAAAATAAATGTGACAGTTTTTCGCTTGTTGTTGTTCTACTTAAGATTGAAATATTTTATTGTTGCAGTGGTAGAACCTGTTGATGAAGATAAAACTTGACAGTTGATTGTCTAAGATTTTTTATTTTGCTGAAAATAGTAGCAAAACTGCTATGAATAATTTTTCACTCTGTTTTTCGTTTTATTTTTTTTTCTTTAGATTTTCTCAATCGCAAATGACGTCGCTTTTTTTTTCAAAAATAAAACAGATTTATTACGAAAATTCTAAAAAATATATTAGCTGTCCTGTTATAAAAAAATATTAAGTGGGTTTTCCTTAATAGATGTGCTTAAATGGAAAGATATCTTTATTTTTAAAGTAAGGTTGAAAATTCTAACCCTGTCCTGCTTACATAAGGTAGACATTACGAAGTTTGGTGAACTGCCGTTACCTTCTTTATATCTATGTTTTACGCCAGACTAACGACTTCACTGTAAACATTCCCTTTATTGACAAATGTTTAATCTCTCCCCCCCCCCCTTGATTATGATGTAATTTTATTATTAAAGAATACAATGTTATGAAAATTTAAAATTCTACTTATTCATCGGTTTAATTTGGTCCAAAGGACCCTGTCTAGTATGAAGGCGACTGTAATGTTCTGTAATGTTGTTGTTTGTTTCGTTTTTAATGTCCATAACTTAATATGAGGACTAATGTTCTCAATAACAACCAGATTAATGTCAGCAACAAAAAATGTCTGCAGCGTTGGCGCTGAAGGCCTGTCTGCAGTTTCCGCGCCTCCCTGTAATCGCTTCGCGACCACATGATTGTTGTTGTATTTCTAGTTTGGTAGGTGACTGCCAGGCTACAAGCAAGGATATTATATATTAGATATAAAATGAGCTTTTAAGGTTGGGGTAATAGTAAAGTATACACACACACACTACAGTCTATCGTTTAGTTTAAAAATCCCCAAGGTCATAAGTATTTTGGGGATTGACCAATCAGAGAAACCGCTGCCAACCTCTCACTTAAAAAGAGAAAAAAACCTATTATTCATATTATTTGTCCCTACCACAATAACCGCTATAGGGAAAAATCTTCTTCCTGGAAATCGTTCACTTTGTTTGTGGTTTTTCTTTTGATTACATTGTTTTGAAAACTACTTTCAAATTAATCTTAAAATTGTATTTTAAAATAAAACTACACAAAAGAAATGTAAAAAAGATCGCCAAGAAAATACGGGTAAATAACCTGATTTGTTTACATAGTTTTTTCCCGCTCCCTTCTTGCAGGGATTTTTTTCTTATGAATCAGTGGTGTCTAAGCTGACCTGTCAAGATTTTTAAACGAAACGATAGACTGTATATGCATCTTTATTATCTTTGATAATGCATACATCAAATCTTACATTTATTTGTATATCTTTTGAAACATATAAAATAAGATCTGGTATTAAATCAATTAATCATGTTGATTTGTAAAATAAATCATAGAATTATAAATTCTATTTTGTGATTCACTAGCTCTACGATCTATTAAACAAGTAATCCTTTTGATCTGTTAAGTTTTTATAGTACACATCTTAATATAATGAACCAGTGTGCTTTAATTAAAACCGTGTTAATATCATTATCGTAACATGAATTTCTATGTTTAAGTTCTATATTGTATAAACTACTTCATATGCGAGTTAGTTATCTTTTATTGAGTTATCTTTTATGATTTTAAGTTTTTAGAGACTGGTTTATGATGAAGTTAAGTCATAAAAATGTTTATTGACAACATCGTGGAGTTTGTAACAGTAAAAAATATTTCCATTGCATACTTGTTTTTTATTAGTATTAAAAATACTTATAAATATTATTACCTAAAGTAATAAAACAATTTATGATTAATAAGTGTAATTTATTTTTAAAACCACTACTTTCTTTTGCCCACCGTTTAATGCCATTTTTCTCAAAATTTTTGTAATACAACTTTAAAAAAGTGTTATAGAGTCATTATTAATACTTTTGTGTATAAAAATCAGTTTAGGGCACAGAAGGGACTAGTTTTCATTATATTAAATAAACTATACTTATATTTATTTATACTTTTTTATATAATATAATATATTATATTAAATATATAATACTTATATATTAAATAAAAACACTTACTCGTAGCATATTCATGTTAAATGCTAAAAACATTCAAGCACATTCACGATAGAATTGAACATGAATATGGTACGTGTTAGTAGTGAAATATACTTTATTTAATCTAATGAAATCTAGTATCTTCTGGTCCTAAACTGGCTCTCATAAACTAGCACACTCTAAATAGTCCAAGAGGATGAAAAAAGAGACTCATTTTGTACTACTTCAAACCAAATTTTTCTGAAAATATACCTTGAGTTATGAAGGAAAAGCATAATCTGCCTATCCAGAGTGATTCCTTTCATATGATTCGGCATGCTCAAAATCTAATAAAATCGCACAAATTTCAGTTTTATTGCTATAAGTGGTTCCCTGTAAGTCCTGTGTAAAACATGAAAAAACTATTTTTTAAAGCTGAAAAAATTTCCTATAAAACGAGTGTTTTTCGTCAAAATCGGATTGCAACTAAAGTTATAACATTTCTTAAATAGGCAAAAAATGCACAAAAGTCAATGTTTTTTCAAATAAATTCGCTGACTTTGCAAAAATTAACCATTTTTTGGTGTTTTGGTTAAACACCAAGTTAAACTTTGGTTGTAGTCATTTGATTTTGATGATTAAACAAACGTTGTTTAGGAAATTTTATCAGCTTTAAAAAATTGTCTCTTCATGCTTTGCACGACTTACAGGGAACCACTTATTGCAAGAAAACTAGAATTAGTGCGATTTTATAAAATTTTAAGCACGACAAACTGCTTTTCCTTAGTAATTTAAGGTATGTTTTTCAGAAAAATTTGGTTTAAAGTAGTACAAAATTATATAGTCACATTTTTTCAGGTCCGGGTCTTGGACTTTAACGTTATAATAGGGAGAAATATAAATTATCAGGTTAGCACCTGCAGTGTTTGGGTTTTGAACACAAAAGTCCCCTACCAAATGTTTGATTTCAGTTCATGAATGAAGAAAAAAATCTAATTCTGAGCTGAAAACAGCTTCCCTTACTGAGTTTTAGCGGGCTTTTGACTAACCTATTCAAATAGTATTAATTTTCTCCTGCACTCCTCTCTACTTTTGGCATCAACGACGGGCCGCAGTTAAAATTATATTTTTTTGGATTTTTAACAGAGAAATTGTAGCTTATGAGGGTTTGGATGTTTTTTTTATTTTTCTTGTATATAATAACAAAATGTATAGTAAAGATTTGACACAGTTACACGCCAAATTTATTTTAAAATTTCTGGCCAAGTAAAACAGCTATTAGTTGTTACTTAGGTGTACTACCACTAAGAGAAACTAAAACCTCGATAATAAGTGCAAAGTTGTTATCTTCGATTATAATATGAAAATATTCATGGGTATTGTACACGATTCGCGTCTCTTATTTGGCAATTTGTTCTTCTGTTAGTGTAAACCTTAAACACCTTTTGTTGTTCTGTTACAGTACGTGTGTGCATTTGCTGTCTCAGCCCTCGCGTCAAACTGGGACAGGCTAGGCAAACCTTTCAATCCACTCCTAGGAGAAACATATGAATTAGAGCGACCCGAGTTCAGAGTCATATGTGAACAGGTATCACATCACCCTCCTGTCTCAGCTTTCCATGCCGATAGCGAGAGTTTCATCTTCCACGGATCTATTCATCCGAAATTGAAGTTTTGGGGAAAATCTGTTGAAATTCAACCCAAAGGAACAGTCACTGTTCAGTTACCTAAGTAAGTTAATTTCAAAGTATATAATTTATTTTAACAATTTATAATTTTCATAGCTATTGTTAGCCGTTCTAGCGCTATTGTACTCGTTCTATCCTTAGATATAGCCATTGTTATCTCGTTCTATCCTTAGATATAGCCATTGTTATCTCGTTCTATCCGTAGACATAGCTATTGTTATCTCGTTCTATCCTTAGATATAGCCATTGTTATCTCGTTCTATCCTTAGATATAGCCATTGTTATCTCGTTCTATCCTTAGATATAGTAGCTTGCTCGTTCTATCCTTAGATATAGCCATTGTTATCTCGTTCTTCCGTAGACATAGCTATTGTTTGCTCGTTTTATCCTTTGATATATCTATTGTTAGCTCGTTCTGTATTTAGATATAGCTATCGTCGGCTCCTTTTATCATTACCTTGTCCTATCCTTATTATAGGTATGTTAACTTACTCTTTTGTGTTTGATGCAACTATTCCACCATATATGTTCCTATTGTAACGTTTTCGCTCACATAATTATTATTTCGTTGAGTCATAAGAGATAAACTTTTTAATTTTTGTATTTTTTTCTTTTTTAATTGTGTACTTTTTTTGAATAAAGGATTATTTAAAAAAAAAACTTATTATGTCCTACCCTTAGACTTTGCAGTTTCATTCTATCTTTAGACCTAGGTATTTTTTTTAATCCTTAGGTATTAGACGTTTTTTTTTTGCCCCTCCCTTAATTGTAACTATTAGCTCCAACTTGTATATAAAGTAGTTTGATCAAGATAGGTCAAATAATAATAGGTCTTTAATAAGATAATTAAAGTTATTTATTCCTCTCCTAAGATTTCAGAAATTTTGTCCTTCCTTAAAATATAGAGCTATTATACTCGAATGTTTATCATCATCCAAATCAGTTGAACAATTTATTAAAACCTAGTATGGTTGAGTTTTTAATTTTCCTTACCTTGACAACATATACTACCCACAGTGCCACTCAGTCTCAATGAGTGCCCTCAACCAAATGGAATTGTATTAAGTCACAGTGGGCTTAGAGCTTGACTGTTAACTAAATCTCTAATTTTTATATTAATTTATACAGTGATTATATGTTTCTGTTTTACAGATGGGGAGAAGCGTTTACATGGTCTAATGTTAATTGTTGTGTTCATAATATTATTATTGGTAAACTATGGATAGAGCAATATGGCACTATGGAGATAGTCAATCATTCTAGTGGTAATTATTATATTTATTTATTCTTGGTTTTCCATTTTTCCCAAGAGCGTCTTTTAATTTTTTAACTGCTTATACAAGATGCCTGTTACTGACTTGGTAAACATTTGTAATCTGTAATATGCAATCTGTTTTTAAAGAAGTAAAATTACAATTTCACCTCTAATTTTTTTTTTTTTTTTTTTTTTGGTTTGGATTACTTTTTATTAAATATTATTTTAGTCTCAACCAGGTAAGCCATAGCGGGCACAATGCAGGTATAAGACCCACATAAGAGGTCTAAGAGCCTTGGAGATAATATCCACCGGAAAAAAAGGTTGGGTATAGACTACTGTCTCTAATGCTAAATTGAAGAAAACAATATCTTTTTGGAGAGTTATTAACCCTCAATTCTTCAATTAGCCTAATAGTTTGCTTTAGTAGATTATATAAAAGTTGACTCATTAGCTAGGTATACTTAAATTAGTTACTTGATCGTTGTTATTATCAACTGATTGGATTTGAGGAAATATACCAATAACTGAAACAAGCTTATCCAGCAATTAACTGTTAAAACACTTATATATAATAACTGTTAAAAGGCTTATAAATAACTGTTAAAACCCATATAAATAACTGTTAAAACTCTTATAAATAAATGGTTAAAACTTTTATAAATAAATGGTTAAAACACTTATAAATAACTGTTAAAACGCTTATAAATAATTGTTAAAACACTTATAAACGTCTTTAGAAACATTAATGAAATAAATAACATTAATATAATCTTCTTTATGACAATGTCTTTAGTTAGACTATCTGTTATAGACATTAATGTTAGCTATAAACTGAGTTATTTCTGTTATTTTGTCTACAGGTTTAAAAGCTGTTCTCACATTCAAGCCAGGTGGATGGTTGTCAAAAGATCTTCATAGAGTTGAAGGATTCATTATGGATAAAAAGTAACGAGACATATTTTTAAAATTTTACTTTACCTTTACACTTTCAATCCCAATATCTTGGAATCGTATGTATAAAGTTTAATAAGTGTCTAATAAAGGCATTTCAATCCAATATCAGTTTGAAAAATTTAAGCAAATTCACTGAGCAAATTATATAAGGAACTAACAATTGAGAAATATCACGTTAGGGATAATAGTAACATGGAAGTGGTAGTAACTACCAGGCAGTAGGCCACGTTGTTGCCCTGTTTACCAGCTCCTTAAGATAGTGTTCTACCCTTTTAATTTCAAGTGTAGATAATTATCTAATCTAGAGAGAAGAGCAGTGAATTTCTTGGTTCTCTCATGCTTTTTCAAGCAATCATACATATTTCACTGACTCATATAGTCAGCGAAAACTAGGAACAACAGGGCCCTCACTGTTAAACCAAAACTCCATACACTTAAACTGCGGCAGACACATTATAGTATAAAATGATTCTACTATGAGGGTCCTAAATTTTGCCTGTACCCAGTTTCATTTAGGGTAAGAGATCTTTAACTACAGTCTATTGTTTAGTTTAAAAATCCCCAAGGTCATAAGTATTTTGGGGATTGACCAATCAGAGAAGCCGCTGCCAACCTCTCACTTAAATAGAGAAAAAAAAATCCCTACCACAATAACCGCTGTAGGGAAAAAACTTCTTCCCGGCAATCGTCACTTTGTTTGTAGTTCTTCTTTGATTGCATCGTTTGAAAATACTTCAAACCAATCTTAAAAATTATATTTAAAATAAAACTACACAAAAGAAATGTAAAAAAACATCGCCAAGAAAATACGGTAATAACCTGATTTGTTTACATAGTTTTTTCCCGCTCCCTTCTTGTAGGGATTTTTTTTAAGAATCAGTGGTGTCTAAACTGACCTGTCAAGATTTTTAAACTAAACGATAGACTGTAGTACCTGACAACGCACAGGCTCGAGACCACCGGCTTAGTTGAAATACATCTATAACACATAAATTATTGTTATCTCATGTGATAAGAGTGGTTTCCCCGCCAGAACTTGAGTTTACTAAAAGAAACTGTGAAACTGTTTTGCAATAGAATAAAGCAGCTAGGAGTCTGAAAATAAAAGGTACGTTAAGGAATAAAACCACAAATAATAAAACCCACAAATAGTTCTAAATAAAACACGCCACAACAACAATAATTGGAATACTCTAAAAAAAATTTGCAAGTCCTATTATTCATTTTTTTTTTGTTTAAAAAACCTTTATTTTTAAAAATATACAAATATTAATCAACATATGTTATATTAGCAGATTTATCCCTCCACCAAAGATAAAAAGATATCTTGTGCCGTGGAGGGAGAAATTTAGTATACTTTTAAATAAAAATATATTTGGCAAACATGCATCTTCCTCATTATCTTTGGTTAGACCAACCAAGTATCTAATAATTCTAAACTATAACAGGGAACTATATTAAATAGTTTCAGGACTTCTCCTTATTTTCAGAGCTTGGCAGTTTGTTCTTTAAAATAATTCCTTTTTAATTATAGAATTTGCTCTTTAAAGATTTAATATTTATTTATTTATAGTAGGTATGTATATCCTTTTTGGATTTAAGAGAGTGTTGCAAATAATCAGTATTACTTAATTTGTTTTAAAATTTTGATGATTCTATTTAATATTAAATTGTCAATAAAGTTCAATATAATTTTGTTTAGTAAGAAAAAGTCACATTTCTTGTATGGGAAATGGACAGAGTTTATCAGGAGTACTGACATAGCTTCATATGAAGACTACTTCAAGGAAAATTCTCACAAATTTAGGTAATCACTCTCATCCACTCTCCTTAGTACTTTTCTATATTTTTATCACACTAAAAAAATCATTGAATGAGCTTTCATACAAAATTCTAACTTTTCTTTCAGTTTTTAAAGTTCTTTATGTATATTTTTTAAAGTTAATTTTGCTTTTATTTATTCACTCTTATTATTTATTAAGAATTTTAATTAGTACACTAAATTTATCTTATCAAAGTTTTTTTTTCGTGTGGCTGTAAAATAGGCACTTTACATCCTTAAAAAAGTAGGTGAAATGCATTTTTTACAGTCTGTGAGAGTTTCGTAATTTTTTACTGTCGGTGATAGTAAAAGACTTTTTCACTGTTGCTGGTAACGTTGGTACGTTGGTAACGTACAAAGTCATAATATTACCTTCCTTGTTCTTTTTACAAAATAAGGTTGGGGCCATAGGGGGAAGTGGGGGAAGGTAGATTTTAAATGGGGGTGGGGGGGTGGTTCTCCTTGATCAAATGTAATAACATTACATTTAGGACTTCTTAACCATATATATTAATATATATATATAAATATATATATATATATATATATATATATATAAATATATATTTATTTATTTATTTATTCATTTATTATTTAATGTGTGTGTGTGTCTGTCTGTGAGTAAATTATTAATTATTTAATACTTTAATACAAAGTGTTTAATAATCATGGTTAGTGATTCAGACATTAAAAATATACCACCAGACTTGAAACTTTAGCCGACAAGGCAATCAAAAGAAGTGTACCGGCAAGTTTTTATACATTATACTGTTTTTCTTCAAAATAGTTGTTTACTATAACTACGCCCAAAAAAAAATAGGATATGCTACATGATCGAGAAAAGCTTTTTTGTAACTCAGCTCCTTTTTCTGTCTTGCTTCACTTCACAGTCTTGTAAAATAATATAATATTATTTATTTCACATGATAAATAAATGTTAAGAACAATCATGAACCATCAATCAAATTATTTATTCTTTAAATTGCTCAAACAAATTGACATGAAAGGTTACTCTTCAGTGAGTGACTAATTTTTAATTCTGTATTTTTTATTAAGAGTAATATTTCTTTCAAAGCTTAGCTCTTTTTAAGTATTAATCTCCAAACATTTCTTACCTGTAATATTGTGTATAAATGAGGGTTGTAATATTATAAATTATTGTTTACTCAGCCTTTAAATTTTTTTCTTTACTCTCCAATAAAAAGAAGAACTAAAGTAAGAATAATGATCTTTGTTCATTTTAGATAAAAAGGGTTAAACTTCTTGAGAAGTAACCCAAGTCATGCAAAGTATCTCGGGTCGCCCTTCCTTTATTGACTTTGTTCTTCTGGAATCTTAAACTATCCTCAAAGTATCATTCCTCTTTTTTTTAGAAAAAGATTTATTTTCCAAGAAATAATCCAAGTGTATCTTACAATGTCCTATCTCTTTAAAAGATCATCTATTACATTTTTTCGTGCTTACTTTACTACTGAAAATTTTAATATACTTAAAAGTTATATATATATATATATATATTATATATATATATTAATATATATATAATAATATATATTATATAATATAATATATATATATATACTTATTATTATTTTTGTTAAAATAGTATCATTAGTAATTTATTGTAACTTTAATAAGTGTAAACTAAAACAAAGCCTTAGTGACATAGATCAAACCCAGCCATAAATATACTGGGCGCTACGATGACAACAGACACACACAATAACACACACACACACATACAGACAGACAACTTTGAGAAAACCACTCAGGAAACGGATAATTCTGGTTTCATCCCGGTTTTGGAATTTTTTTGCAAACAATACTTTTCCTATACACCAACGGTATAACTGAGGAAAAGTAAAAAGTTCAATTAAACCTAAAACTATTCTGAAACCTTAATTGATAAGAAATGAAAGAAAATGAGTGCACAAATAAAGCAAATATTTTTTTAAAAACTTACTTAACATTAACTACACTAGTTTACTAGTGTAGTTTACTACTACTAGTTTACTTACCTATAAACTATAAAACTTACTTATTTTATTACTATTACTTAATTATTTATTAGACTTAAAGTTATATATTATAAAACTGTTTTATTTGAATTGCTTCTGAATTGCTATTTTATTATATTTTTTATTGCTTTTTTATTCAACTAATTTCTTATTTTATCTTAATTTCAAGTATGATAGTGCTAGTTTATTTCATATTAGAGTTAATGTCAAGTGTAGACACTATTTTATTTAATTTCATGTTTAGAAATGAAAATCTTTTCATTTCAGGATAACAAATAGAACTGCCAAAAAAAATCATTTTCTTTTACTTCTAGATAATAAAAGCCAATTATAAGGAATCAAAACTATAAAAAAGAATTGTTGGATCACTTCATACCTATTATATACCTGTATATTTTAGTTTCAGTATATCTTGATTTAGATAGTTCAGTGGTAATCTCCTTTTCCTTCTTTTAAATACCTATAACATTTATATGAATGCTTTACACAGATTGAAAACTCTTTATTATTTTTAATTATTTAATTATTGTAGCATCTGGAATCTTTCCCCTGTAATATTATATTTTTTGTATGCAATGTCCTTAATTATTTCCCTGTATTTAGTTGTATTATTTGCATGTATTGTTTGTGGAATGCTGTAGAATTGTTTTTTTTTGTTTTTGGATAACTTGTGTATATGAAGTCAATTTAGTTTGGGCTTTATTCTTGGCAGATCTGAGTCTAAAGGGCCCACAGGAGCATCAGACAGCCCTTCACACACGCCCAAGAAAGTTTTGGCTAAATTGAATAGTCTCAAAGTTGGACCCTTCAAATCCCAGAATTCTGTTTCAGAGGTAACTTTTTGTTATTAGTTTTAGTATGTATTTATTGTAAAAGTGCCGTGTAAAGAGGCCATTTTACTATGACCTCTATTTTGACTATTCTAACTTTTGTAAGAAAGACAGAAGGTTAAGTAATGTACAAATGTATACAGTAGGGGTAGGGGTGGATATCACAGTGTTCCAACTCCCTGGTTTAAGGTGGTCCTAAACCAGGATCTAAGGGCTCATGCTGTAACTTTTAACTGCCATTAATTTCTACAATAACCCAGTGCAATAACCTAGTTCACAATGGATTGTTTGAAATGTAAAAAAACTTGAGATTTTGAGGTATTAAGTGAGCCTTTAAGAGAGCATTAGCAGAGCCTTTAATTAAGATATTAAGAGTTGTTTTCCTCAGTATAAATATAATATATTAATTTAATAGAGTATGTGTGCAGTTAGTCTGTAATGGCCACCCAGTGCCCAGTGGCATAAAAGCCAATTAGGTTGGCCTTTTTGCCAGTAGTAATAGATTGTAATAGGGTGAGGAGGCAAAGCCAGGCAAAAAACCACTTAGTTCGGCCCTTCTTGCCAGTAGTAATAGATAATATCTGAGTGCAAAGTTTAAACAGTTTTACTACGAGGGCTGTTTTATATGAGGGTTTTATATGACTTTATTACTTTGATGGTGGATCAAAACTCTCTCTACATTTCTTATATTATGGTAACCACATTTGCAGTATAATTTCAGTGATGTTATTGCACTTAAAGGGTCCCACCAGCCCTAAGCTATCACAAAAAATATAATACCTGAATTAAAAAACATTCTTTTTATGCATTTTTGATCTCAGGGATAATTGTTAAACATTTTATCTCTTAAATTTTTGTCTACAATAATTATTTTTACATTTACAAGCCCTAAGAGCTAAAAAATTCGGTTGTTAGACTATAATATTAGACTTACTAGTTAGTTACTTGTAAGACTATACTAGAATTGGTAAGTTAGGTTTAACAAAAAATCCATTATGTGGTTTTAATTGAATTTTTAAAAAGTTGGTTTGTATTTCTTAGTATTCATGACAATAAAAGGTACATTTTTACAGAAAAATGTTTATGTGTGTGTTTTCAGAATGATGATGGTCCAGATGATAAAGAAGAATCAGGTGACATACCGAAATGTGACTCGACATATTCTATTGATATACCGAATTCTACCACCTTGTGGGAGGTTGAGACTAGGCCTGATAATTCAACTCAGTTCTATAATTTCACAACGTTCGCCATGTCTTTGAACGAATTGGAGCCTGGCATGGACAAGAAGCTTTGTCCCACAGACTGCAGGTATTGATACTCATGCCACATTTACAAAACAATATCATATTGTTTAATTATTACTTTCCTCATTTAGACCATAGGTATATAGGAAAAGTATTGTGTTTGCAAAAAAAATCCATATCTAAATTATCTGTTTTTGGTGTTTTCACTAAGTTGTGTGTTTGTATATGTGTGTGACTGTTATTATCTTGACTCCCAGTGTATGTATACTGTAGAGTTGAAACTTGGTGCAAAACCCAAATTTTAGAGCTAGTTGTGCTATTCAGAAAATAATTTTTAATAATAATAATAATAATATGGATCCACTGTCACAATCACTAAACATTGTATAGGTTCGTCCTTCCTACTTAAAACTAAATAATAAAGACTAGAATAAATAAGATAAATTAAGACGTTATTAACTGGCAATATTAACTCAGGACATTTTTTTAATAATCCTAAAACTTTTAAACAAATTCATTCTATGAATTTTAACTGAATAGAGCAGCATACTATAAAGATTAGCCTCTAGAGGATTGTTTAATTTTTTTTGTCTCTGGGGTCTTTACATTTGCTTAATATAAATATTTTACTAATTGAAGTAGTAATATTGATTTGAGTTCTAATATTCATTTGAAATAATGAAAGGCATATTGCATGTATTGTATGCGCACGCAAGTGGGCACATACATGGGCTTGCTCATAAATTTGCCAATTTAAAATTATAATTGAAAGTGTGAAAAGAAATGCTTTTTGCAGATCTAGTAAAAACAAGATAACTTATCTTAGATTAAAAACAAGTTAGTAAATTTCAAGCTCAAAGAGCTTGTATATTCAGGTTCAAAATATTAACATAATTAAAACTTAAAATTATTGAAAAGATCATATATCATAGCTTACAACTAAAACTCTCCCTAACTTGCTATAAGGGAACTCCGTTTTTTCTTAAAACTTAATTGACAATAAAATAATTCTTAAAATTACTTAAATTATAGATAATATAAAATAAGTATAGATTTCAGGTTGTTAATATTAGTTATCTTCAAAGCAGGAATTAATATTAGTAAAATCGAGTAAACATCTAATTAATAAAAATCAGGAAGCACTGTATTCCAACTGTGGTAATGAAATCAAAAATCGGGCAAGGCTATTTTTCAAGATTAGTTAGGTTAAATACATGAATGGTAATGGTTCATAAAATTAGACGTCAAAAGATAAAATATTTAAAATAGAAATAGTTTAGAAAATATAATAAAATAATTTAGATAAGATAATTAAGATATCTTAATATCTTAGCACAGTTGATAGCGAAAGCCGAAAGCCGGCTCTGCTATTCAAATATAGACATTCTTGTGGAAAAGACGGAATTTGTAGTTTGATGTTATGAGTAATCCACAGCGTAGTAACGTACCAATAACGTACCAATTAAGATATGGCTTAGCTGTAGTTGGTTAATGCAAGATACTCCTTGAAGATCCCGTGAGATTATCCGCCAAATCAATAAGTTGTTACACTTATGGATCATTTCCACAGAAGTAATGATCCATAAAATGTTAAAATTTATACTATGCAATTTTTAAGAAGATCTGACACACAATTAGTGAAGTAATGATTAAAAGGATTAGCTATTTCAAACTGATTGATTATCTATTCCAAGCTGATTGATTAGCTAGTCCTAACTGATTATTGATTGTCTTGTTATTGACTTTTATTTATTTAATTGAACTATAATTCCCTGAACGTTCAGTAATTTTGTTAACTGTTTTCCACTGCTTTTTTGAGCTATTACATGATTCCAGTTTCTGAGAATAGTAACTATTTTTTGTATTTCTAATTAACTTCCTAAACAAGTTTCTATTCATAATAAATTGAAGACGAATATTTTTTACAATTACAGAAACTTCACCATATAACGTTTGATGTATAAATATGGAGTTTACAATGCCCTGGTTTATCCAAGGTTTTATAGGTTTAATTTTATTTTTTATGTTTACAGTTTTAGTAGTCTTATGGTCCTCTAAATAACCTAAATAATCATAATTTTACTCAGCTTTTTCAATGTATCACAGTACTATATTCAGTAAAACCATTAAATAATTACAGCAAATTAGTAAAAACAATGATGCATATGTAACTTTAAAAAGTTTAATTAAAGCTTACCATTATATTGATCATTTCTGAAACTGTGTCATATCCTGGATAATTTGATACCAATATCTCTGAAGTCCAGTAACTTTTCCTAGACCTTTATTTTTCTTATACAATGTATTTAAAGTGATGTATTCAGGTGTACCACTAAGCTTATTTTTAATTATAAAATGATTAATAGTCCTTATGTATTCCAAATGATAGCTCAGGAAAAAATATCCGGAATTTAATTATATTGATATCAAATTGTCCAGGATATTTCGCATTTTCTGAGATATTTAATACAAAGGTATGCTCTAATTTAATTATTTAAGTTACTGAAGAAAAAAGCATTTATTTAGGTAATCATTACATTAAGCATTTTGGTATTCAGATTACCACACATGCCAAAGGATTACCAAACAAATAATTGGATCTATGAACTTCCAGTGGTCAACTTTATGGGGGTAAATTCCATCTATCTAATTTTATCACGATAGCTGCACACAAAGCTGAGTTAATCAGGGTGATGTATTTGAAATGTACCACTCTGTGTTTGTGTGTGTGTGTGGGTTCAGCCTTTCAGCTCATATCTAAATTTTTAGTTTTCATCGTCTGGTCATAGTTAAATGAATTTTATTTAAAATTTGTTTTAAGATTGAGACCGGACATCAGGAAGTTAGAGAATGGAGATTTGGATGGAGCTGCTGCTGAAAAAACTAGATTAGAGGAAAAGCAGAGAGACGCTAGGAAAGCCAGGAAACACAAGAAGGGACAGGACTGGGCTCCCAGGTAGGTTCAACCAACTCTTCCTAGCTCTTAGAGGCTGTAATATAAGTCAGAGTTTTATGGCTCTTATAGCTTCTAATCAAAGGAATAAATTTAACTGCAATGAAAATATTTCTGCTTCTAAAATCAACAATATCTCGAAGACATGTCTTCTTTTTAAATATAATTTCTGCATATTGTTAACCAGTTACTGCATAGTTTCTAACACCAAATGGCTTTTTTAAGAACTTCAATTTTTAATTTATTTTCATCATGCACAAGACAAAAGTAGTAAATGTACACAATTAATAAATAATTACAATTACATATGGTTTGTGTCATTAAGGATTTACTAATACAAACCCTGGTTCCCTGAAACCCAGCTTTATGTTTCCTTGTTTGGCGTTATTTGTTCTTATTTAGCATTTTTTCATGTCATTAGCAAATTTTTAATTTCTGATCTATCCAATAGAAATCTGGATGTATATTTTGTTCTATGCCACCTGATGGCACTTTCTAAAATGTTGCATTTACTTATTTAGATGGTTCTGTAGCGGTACTAACCCATACACAGGACAAGAAGACTGGCTCTACACAGGTGGATACTGGGACCGAAATTTCGCACCTG
Source organism: Microvelia longipes (assembly GCA_018340805.1). NCBI lineage: Eukaryota > Metazoa > Arthropoda > Insecta > Hemiptera > Veliidae > Microvelia > Microvelia longipes. The sequence goes on from JACMZG010001914.1 coordinate 20,226,036, forward strand.
ATCCTGCCATCTTCTGAGCTCATTCCTCACATTAAACAGCAACAATCAAACATGAATTGAAGTAACTTTATTCCGTTAAATATAGCTATTAAATAATGACATAAAATTTTTAATAAAATGAAGAAACAGGTTTATATTAAAACAATAAATAAAAATGATAAAATATCAAAAATAAAACCCCATTTAAATTAATTTACCTTTTTTTAAGTTAGCTAATTTTGTTATTAAATTATTTGAGATAAATGAATTTTCATTTTTAGATTTTTAACAAAGTATAACTCCTGTCTAAAAATATCAATAAACACTCTTACTAAAAAATATACTCCCAGGTCTATTTTTTGTAAAAAAAATTGATTATTTTGCCTATTAAAGGAGATAGATTAAGGTGATGAGAAGAAATCCTATGAGAGAACAATAAAAATAACCTTACAACTAAAGATGATATTAGTTGTAATATACCACCATGTAATACACCAATGAGAATTTTCCGAGGTACTATACTGTTAAACTATGATACTAACGATAGTAATAAATATAGTAAATAAATAAATATAAAACTATAATAGTAAAAAAGTTTTAACATAAAACTTTTTATTTAGAGACAATTTAAGTAAGGGTGGTTAAGATGCAAAAGTAAATTGTAGTAAGGGTAGTTAAGATGCAAGGGCAAATTGCTGTAAGAGTGGTAAAGATGTGAAGCATATTGTAGTAAGGGTGGTTAAGATGCAAGGGCATATTGTTGTAAGGTTGGTAAAGATGTGTTGGCAAATCATAATAAACCCTTATTATCGGTAAAGATGCAAAGGCAAAAAACAAAAAAAAATGTACTTTATTTTTTATTAAAATCTACATCCTCTGATTCTAGTCATTCCTTTAAGCCAGATGTTATTTTATTGTAAATATGTGTTTTTATTGGCTGTGTTATTCATTGTATGTATTGAATTTTACTGTTGTTTTTTTTAATATTTGGATTTATCTCTCTTAGTTTAATTAGTATGTTTATTAAATTAAATATTTATGTAATTGTTTCTTGGTGAAGACATTTAAGGCTTGTTGTGGCTAAGGCTGGTTAAGTTGTTTATGTAGAACAAAAAGAGCCAATATTTAGGGCACCACTTTGTTTTCCACTTTCAGCTAAATTTCAAAGAAAAAATGCTTTTTAAATGGTATACTCTTTGCTCACTAAATATTCTTTTTTAAATTTATCCAAAATAATAATTAAAAAAAATTATTTAGCACTCTCATGGTGTCTTCAAAATGTAATGAGTAGAATGAAAAATGTTGAGTCATTTTGAAAAAGTCCAAAGTTTTAAATGTTTTAAGTTTAGCAATTTTATATTTGTAAATTTGGGATTTTAACAAGTAAACTATCTCTCTGTTTACTTGTCTAACCAATTTTTTTCTTAGTCATTGCATTATATACTGTTTCCCAAGAAAGTATGATAATTTATCTAAAAAACTATTTAAATAAAATAATATCTGCCATGAAAGTGTTAAAATCTATTTTGAAGACAATATTATTTTATTAAAATTAAATTATTGTATTCTGATAAAATGTGTTTGTTTGTTCATCAATTAAAATCACATTTTTTCTCAATCCTAACACTTATCTCCCTTCTCATTGGTCAATTGTAGCATTGTTTTGTTTTTTATTATTTAAAAAAATTATATTTTTTAAGAATCGTTGAGAAAAAATGTGAACTAATGCAAAAGTGTGCATCAGTTGTGTGATATGTATCGAGTTACCTAGAAGATTGATAGTACTATATCGATATAATGTAATGTATGAGTATTGATTGTTATAAAAAAATACAATTTGGCTGTTCCTGTTCATCATGTTTTGTCTGTGTCAATTTATTACTCCTTTTTAATATTTAAGTACATTTTAGTTTGGAGGGTAAATAAGCAAAAGAAAATAATTGGTTTAATACGTGGTTATTGAATTAGATGCAGTAATCAACCAATCTACTTTGTTTATCTTATTGTAAACTCTCACAATCTTTTTTTTTGGTTTTATTAGTTATCTGTTAATAAATATTTTTTGGATTATATTGTATAATTTTAATGTTGTCCAATAGAAAGAAGTCATGGCTTAGTAAGTCATGTCAGTAAAGTCATGGCATGCAGACTCTAGCCGAGTTGCCTATAGGCCATGGCCTAAGAAACCATGGAAGAAGAATTAGACTCATCTCACCGGCACTGATGATGATCATTAAAGTCGAAAGCTGGCTATGTATGTTAAATTACATGAAAAATTCTGTTTAATTTTTTAAGAATGGATGAACATAAAATAAATTTATTATTTTTAGGTTTGAATTTGTTCTATTGACTTAGAAAATTGTTTGTACAAATATGACCCATCATTCCATTAGTAAGTTAGGGATTGAATAAGATAAGGTACAATACCACACTATTTCTCACAGTTATAAGAATTAAGTGTGTCAAATTAATATTTCCTAGTAAGCTCAGAAAAACATGTCTTTTTTGTATGATTTTTCAAAGCTTTCTTTGCTGTAAAAATACTATTTTTAAAATTTTTTAGTCTGTGAGTAGAGTAATAAAAGACACAGCTTTAAATATAGAGATTTTTACTTCACCTTACTACTATTTTTAGGTATTTAAGAAAAGTATTGAATTAATCCTAAAATTTTAAACAGACATTTAATTTGAATTATCTAGTTAAGGTGTTTTAGGACCCTCTGAATGGTTTTTACCATGCTGTCTAGCTACAGGTGTTTGTTTATAAATTTACTTCTGTCACCTCCGATTTACTTTCAGTCTTTATCTCTTAATATAATTAAATTTGGACAAAAAGAATTTATACCAATGCTCATGTTCATTTAAACAAATTTAAACATTCAATTAAAATTTTATTGAGGGAGCCAAGGTTTTATTTTTTTATTTCTTACTTTAGGAAAGAAGTATTCAAAGAGATGAGATGCCAAACATTTAAGCTTTATACTTTTAATTTTGTATTTATTAAATAACCATAATTGTTACATCTATTCTCAAAAACAAACTTATACAATTTATCAGAATAATAAAAAAATAAATCGAAATATCATTGTAATGTAATTAAAACTTATTTGTATATAAACTATTAATATCTTTATCTGTTGTAGTTAGATAAAGTAAATTTTGGATTATTTGTAAATGGTGTATAAAATATATATGCATTTGTAATTATTTTAATTTTTGTTCTCTTTATTTATTTTAAATTATAAGTAAACATATTTAGAGAATATATTAATTCTATGTAAGTTGTAGCATTAGATTAGACAAAATAATGGCAATATTTGTTTTAGATTATTTGCTAATTTATTAATTATTTATTTAATTTTTATTGTTTAGGGTTATGTATTAACTCTTAGTTACATTAAAGTTATAATAATAATGGGCTTATTTTTAAATGCTGAAGTTAAATAGATGGTCCTAATTAAAAGTTCAAGGGTTGCCAATTTCTTTCTTTTTTTAAAAATCATGGATTAAAGATAAAAAGGATTTTGTAAAATATAAGTCATTCCCTTCAGTATAATGACTTTTTTTTGGAACTATTATACTCTTCGTGCTGTATTTTGCGACATGAAAAAACAGCTGTTTTAATAAGAGCAGCAGGTGTCCAACTTCGGAATGAAAAAAATACCTACAGGTACTTGGATGATTTTTACTTCGCCTTACTACTATTTTTGGTACTATTAATGCTACTTGGATGAAGTCACATTAAAACCACAGTATAGTGGGCGTGCTCGAAACACTTCTGTCCTGATGTATTTAAAAATCTTTTCACATGCACTCTGATCTTCCTTTCATTCGTTATGTTTTCCCATCATTTTGTGTTCGCCTAGAATGTTAATGGTTTATCTGTTTTGGGGTGTAAATAAGAGATTTTTGTTGTACTATTTGAACAGCTATATATCTCTGGTTCTATTGCACCAATTCATTTATTGTCAGTCAATAAATTCCATCTTGAACCCGGTATTAAGGTGACTGCCATAAAGATTTTAAGATAAGCAAAAAATTATATCGCCCTTTTTCACCTGCCTTGCCTTTTTCAAATTGATTGATATTAATTATTTTTAATTGTAGTCATAGTTCTTCTGTGTAGTAATAATATGACTCAGATTGAGTGTGCAAGAATGCTATGAAATAACAATATTAAAATAGACACTGTTTAAAGTAATAAGAAATTAAAAATAAATAATAAAAATCTAGTTAAAAAATAGTTAGTTTTGAATAGAAGAGATAAGATAAGAAGCGATTGAGATCATAAATGTGCCGTAGGTGTGTAAAATAACCTGACTTACCCCCATTTACACATCGCCTCCCTTGCAGCTGTAGGGACTTTTTCTTCCTTTTAGTGTGTTACAAGAGTTGCATTTTCTCCCTTCCTGCTGATTTTTAGTCATGTGACCATGTCAAAAGATATAGCGCCAAGAGTGTGGCAGAAAAAAATATTTAAAAGATATTGAGGTTCCCAAAAAATAATTCCACGTTCCTTATTGATTTTTTCTTATACACTGTTTTTTTATATAATGTTTTACCAACACCTTTATCTTCTTTTAGAGTAAGGAAACAAGTAACAGTTGCAAATCTTGAGAAGTATACTTCTCAATATGTCTGTTTTGGTTTATCAAGTTTTTACACTATTAACTTATATGCCTCTATTTTATTATTAATTTATCATTTACCTATATAGTTTAAAGTAATACTAAGTTTAATCATCATTCATCAAGATATTTAACCAAGATGTTCTGTTTAATAATTTAAATCTTTATAACAATTCAATTAATTAAAAAAAAATAAAGATTCTGTTTTTAATCGATTATATATATATATATATGGCAAAAAGTATTGCGAAAATTGGGACCAAACGAGATGCTCAAAAAGGAAAAGGGAATGAGGCCATTTGAAAATAGTTGCTTACTAAAAATATTATCAGGTTAAAAGTGCATTCAATCAATGGGAATAAAAAGTTCAATTATTTTTTCCAGGTTAATCTAAGCTCAACTAGTTTAATATTACTAACCAGACACTTTAAAAGTTTCAATTGATTAAAAATGAGTGGCCAAGGTATGGCTGTTTAGATTAGTAACAGCAAGAATATAAATCTGAAGAATAATCTTTATGCAACAAGTAAAATGAAATATTTTATTTAGTTGGAATATACCGTAAAAAAAGCTGCCTCCATGGTGGAGGTCATTAGAGCGTTTGTATTTATACTAACCTTTGACACCACGGAGGTCTGGGGTTTGTAGCCCAGGTTATGCTCTCAGTTTATTTATAAGATTTCGTCAAATAATATATTGCCAACTTTAGATTATACTTTGAGCGTAATGGTTTCCACAACCACCTGAGGTGGTTCCCGGAGGGGTCATTCCTGATAAGCTGCAAGGCTCTAAATGGGCATTATTATTATTATTATTATTATGCCATAAAACATTATCTAAAATAAGATCTATTTCTTACAATTTAAATCAAAAAGGATTAAAATTTAATAGTTTTACTTAAAATGAGATTTATGTGTAGAATTTGCTCTCTAATTTGAGTAATGCTCTAAAATATCTCAATTTCAGATTTTTTTTTAATTCAGCTTCAAATTTATTTTGCAATCATAATCCATTAGAAAAGAAAAATATCATTGAAAATAACCTCAGTTATATAGAAATTATATTTTTTATTTCGAACCAAAAATATATATTTAAATTAATTCTTGTATAATAATTAGGTTGTGTGTCATATTAATTAAATGTTGTAAATAATGTTACTTAGTAAAAAGAAAAATCAAAGTTACAAAAAAAGGTATTTAGAATTTTAGCGTTAGGTAATGAAATGTAAACAGTAGCCTAAAAATATAAATGATAATGCAACTTTTAGATTATAAAGAAACTTGTCTTTTCCAAATGTATTAATATGAAAAGTTTCAAAAGTGAAAAATGGAATAATGAAATTTAAAATGTAATTTTTTGTTATTTTTCAACTTTTATAAATAAATAATTTTATTGGTTAATAAAAAGATGTATTTATAATTTTAAACAAACTGTTTGTTTTGTTTTAAGTTTTTATCCTAATTCTTAACCTTCAGAAGTAAGTAAAAATCATAGGTAAAGACATTAGCATACAGTAGTCTTCTGTTTAGTGTTTAAGTAAACACAAAATATAAGTAAAATAAAAAATTAAGAACCACAGCATCGCATTAGATAGTTAGATTAGTCACACCATAGTCCACACTATGATCTGCTAGGTAGCTCCACTAGTCTGGGGATATGCTTATAAACTCCAATTCTGCGAGTTTCATATCCCAGTAAGAGTTACCTTACCTAATAGCATGTTTAAATTTTTCATCTTAATTAGTGTTGAGTCCACAAAAAAATCAAAAAATGAAAGAGGCCACCCCAAATTGATGTCTCCCCTCTAATTTAGAATGAATTTAGAGAGTAAGTCCATTTTGCACTGGATCAATTTAGAGGATTGTAAACTTACTTTTCCTCATACCGCACTAAGTAAATTAATCTAACTAATATATTTATGAGATAGATACTAAATTATAAAAAAAAAAAAAAAAATATTGTAAAAAATATTTGATCGCAATGACAACAAATCTCATTACGAAATATCTAGACAATTTATATTCCAAAAGACAATATTAATTACAACTATTGTCTGTAAGCTTCTTCATCAAATCATGGACAGATATTTCAAATTAAAATTATAATAAGACATAATGCACCAATTTTCCTCTCGGAGGTTTTGGCCTAAGAAGGGTCCAATAAAATCAAGATAAATATTTATATTGACTTCGAATAAATTAAAACCTCAAAAAACACAGAAAATGTCATTCTACTCTAAATTTGTTGTTTACCTTCCGTATTTTCATGTTTTCCAGTTATTTACCTCAGTTCTTGGTTACTAAGCATGATAAAATCGACTTCACACTGGTTTCATTTGATTCAGATTAAAGACTCTTTTTCTATTTTTAACCCTTAATTTTACCCTTAGATTTTTGAAAATTTTTGCTCAAAATAGAGATATAGAAAGTAAAGGAATTAGATTTATGTGGCCTTTATCCCACCTCTCATTCTTACGTATTCTAACTATATAAAACCTGATAATATATTGGTTAAGACATTGATGCACCACCAACCCCTAAATCTTCTACTAAAGTTAAGCGGATTGGCCTATTGCTACATAGAAGCATATTTCTCACCTCTCAGGAGTTGAAAAAGAAAAAAAAGAAATAATAAGAACCTGATACATAGGTGTTTAGAAAGTGATGCTATAACCAACCGTAAACAGAATTGGTCTGGCTTAAGAGCGAGTAGCATTTATCTTAGCCTCTCAGGCATTGTTATCTTGATATATAGGTGTTGAGACATTGATGCACTACCAAATCCTAACTCTTCAGTGACCACTCCAAACAGTCATCGAGAAACCCCTACACTCTGGAAGCCATTTCACTTACCTAGTCCCTTTTACCAGAAGATAATTATATGTATTTAAAAGTATGACCTACCAGACTGAACTTAAAACTAAATAACAAATATTTAATTAACAAACATTTGTATTTGTAAAATACAAATGCTTATTTCACAATAAAGGCAATTTAAGTACAAAATAAACAGGTTAACAATAATTAATATACAATAAATAAAAAAATGTTAAAATAATACAATAAAAATACAACTTTATGAGGAAGAAATGGGGAAGAAAACAAACCAGAATAGAACATTTTATTTACAAAATAACGTGATTTTTACAATATTTAAATACAATTGTAAAAATAAATAAATAATAATAGAATAGTCATACCCACACAGTAAAGAGTTATTAGAGAGAAATTGTAAATATCATATAAGCAACTCTAAGGATACTTTCGGATAAACAATAGAAAAGTGTGGACACCTAAAAAATAATTATTTTGAATAAAGAAAACTTATTTTATTTAAAACATTTTACTAAAATATCTAATAAAATCAAGATTAGTAGGAATTAGCCCTAAAACATGATTGTATGTCAGTTTTCCTAGATTATCAGAGTAACTAAATAACTAAAAACATTTTTAAACAATTTCTCTCTAATAATTATTATAAAATAAAAACAATAACATTTAGAAAATGTGAAGTATTTTAGCAATAGCTTATAGTAACTTTAGTAAAGAAAACAAAGAGTTATCACACCAGAGAGTCAAATTTCACAGTGGATTGCAGACCTCTTCCGAGATCCTAGCACTGATTTAAAAACTAGTGTTCTCGTCCTGGCCTTTTAACAACATAAAAACTAATGAAAGAAATTGTCAACAAATAAAAGTTTTCCAAAACAAATTTTATATAGACTGGATTAGATAAAAAATTACAAATATCTTTTGAAAGAACTTTAAGAAAGAGTAAGGGGAATTTAAATTTTAGGAATTATATAAATAATGTAAACAATTTCCAATAATTTTAACTCTTGAAGAACAATTTCAACTTAAGAAAGATTTTTTTTAGGGCGGCTGTCAAGTGTCTTCTTCAGAGTCTCAACAATGCTAGAAAAGAACAATTTTAATGCTAAGGCGATAACATTTTTTATGTTCGCCGGCTGTAAAATTTAACTTTACAGCCCCTACACAAATTGTTAAGTAAATTAAATAAAATATTTATTTTACTGACTACGCCCCCAAAAAATAGCATATGCAAAATGGCCATAAAGCAAATTTATTTTTGAAGGATAAATTTTGACTCATCTTACTCTCATCATAAACAAAATTTCCTATATAAATCACAAAAATTTCCCATATACCAATGGTATAAATACGGAAAAGTTAAAATAAAGCATGTCAAAAATGTTCGAATGAGCAAATATCTTCTAGTTAGATTTTTGAATCTTCTCTATTGACACCTCATTTGGCTTCTTGTAAAATACTAAAAAGAAGAGGTCCTATGGCTCCAAAAAAAAAATAAAATAAAAACAAATAAAAGATGGTTTAAACAAACAGTGAGTAATGTCGAACGTATTAAGTTAAAGACAAAAAAATAAGAAAGAAGAAGAAGAAGAACAGGAAGAATATACGAAATTATATCTGTTGATAAACAATGTAATTGCTTTGTTCTCATTTTATTCTTAAATTTAATTCTACAGATTTAATTATTTATTGCTTGATATTTCCTTTGAAGACTCTGCTCTACTATTAATTTATTTCAAGATGAAATAATTTGGTAAGTTTTTTTTAATGAAATTGTTAATATGATCATACTTAAGCTGGATGGGTGTAACTAATCCACTGTTTGCCCTATTTTCGTAGCTACTGTCGTAACTTAAGTTCCAAGAAACAAGGAAGTCAATCGTCAAAAAATATAGATAATTTTTTTTATAATCTTATATGAAAGATTACCTATATTTTTGAAGTTGTTTATGTAGATGAAAGTTCTTTATTGTACAAACAAGTAAATATTTTTGTTTTTAAAGTAGTCTATTTGAGAAGTTTACTTCACTGATAATATAACCCTATACGGCAATTTTGCCAACTTCCCTCTGATTCTACTTTTGGAAGACAACTAGTGATGGTCTCTTAAAATAGCAGTAAGATATGAAAACACATGACACTTCCTTCTGCTTGTTTACAGTTGTTAATTTGTAACTGACACATATTAGCTCATTGGGCTGTATTTGGACATGATAAAAACGGCAAGGTGTCGCATACTTTAACGTTTATTATTTTCAATTAATAAAAAATGTGCCAAATGAAAAAATGACACACTACAGAGGCAAAAACTCGGTGCTCTGCTATACTTAAAATGAATTTATGTAACACAAATAGTAAAAGCATGCCCTTATGCCTCATTGAATGTATTTAGAAAAATTAAAAGGAATTTAAAATAAACTATCAAAAGGAGAATCTTAAAGAAATTTTTCAATCAATGTTCACAAGTGGTTATAAAATTAACATATAATCAAGTAATCATTGTGTACTCAAGTTTGTCTGTCACGACGGAAATACACGACAAGCATACTATGTTTTCTCCTCTACCTTGGGGGGCGGTGCTGCTATGGAACAACCAAATCGTTCGAAGTTGGATCCCCTGGTCTACTCACTCTCGAAAAACATTGGGACAAAGAAAACACTTTATCGAGCATTCCTGATGTATACAGGTGCTCCTCATTTGATGGATATCAATCTGTCAATTTTTTGAAATTGTTTCCTTTAGGAAATTGATTTCCTAAAGAAGATTTTCTTGAGGCGTCTAATTTCAGAAAAAACTATGGATATAAAACAATAAAACATTTTATTTAACATAGATAAAAAATTAATTCAAATGAATTAATAGAAAAAACACATGAAGTGCAAATTATTACTATTATTAATATTAATATTCTTCCTCCCTGTAAACTGATTTTAACCGTGTTTATAGCTATAGTAGTTATTTAAAAAAATGGATTTGATGAATTCGGCATTTTTCTAATTTTTTATTACTGAGAAATCTCGTTATAAGGTTTTCTACTCTGTGTACTAAGGTAGCATAATTTTTAAAATATCTATATTGTATATAAAGTATTTCTTTCTCCTGATGTATATAGAGGGCCTAGTGATAGTAGGGGGAGGAGATAGTTCACCTATCTAACTACAACCGGTAACTAGATATGTACTATTATTAGCTACAACCGGAATCGAATGCGGACTGTCTGGGGTGCAGGCACACATGCTAAATATTACACCCCTAGGACTCCCTAATATAAGGGGCCTGGTTATAAAATATGGAGTCTTTGTTGAATATAATTCATAAATTATTTTTAACATGTAAATCGGGGTTTAATATAGGACGTAATTTCTACTCAACCCAGCCTCTGAAGCAGATTAAGTTCAATTAAAGAGTTTTGTCATGAAAACAATTCTGGTTTGACTCAGCCCCAATCTTTATTTTATTAAGTTATTTTTCATTTTATATTTACAAGTCCTTTCAGCATTTTTTATGAAAACACTTAGGAGTTAAAAATGAGATTTGGTTGAACCATGTTTCTTTTGCATGGAAATTAATTAACAATTTATTTTATTAACATTTTTTATGGTTACACTATCTAAATTGATTCACAGAGTCAAATTTAGTTAGTAATTGTAACAATGTTGTACTATTTCTATTCCTTAGGTAACAAAATGTACAATTTTTTTTTAATTAAGTTTATTTGTTAGTATTGTTGGACTATTAAGTTGAGGTTATTGCTTATTATGACTTCTCCGTCATAAGCCTAACTTAACGAGATTTTTAAATCATAACTTTTAGAATTTAAAGCTCAAAATATTTTAATTTGTCACTATTGTGAATTTGTAGTTTATTGAAATTTTCGGTGAATTTTTATTTTTTTGTAAAAGCTTTTTATTTTTTTATACTTTTATTATACAATTGAATAAATAGAGTTTTTCAATTCTAAGAATGTCTTTGGACCTAAGAATTTTAGAAACATGCTACGGTAATTATAATTAATTTAATCAATTATATCCTTGATACTTGATGTTGGATTCTTGCAAACGAAGAATGGAAAGTGGCCGGTGAAGTTTGCATAAAACCAAAATAAGTTTTCTCATGTCATTCATCTATATGAAACCAAAATAAATGTCTAATGCCATTCATCTGAAACATATTTACTTGTTACAGGCGATTGTGGTGCAATTTAAAATTCTACATGGAGGCCTGTGAATATTTTAGTTCCATGTCTGGTCTGGCTGGGCGAATCAGTTGTGATATAGAACTGACTAAGCAAACATATCAAGATCTCTGGGCTGGTTTGAATCAAACAGAAAGAGACCAAGTTATCAATGAAAATATTATCGATCCTGCTTTAGTTCTAAAATATAATGCTCTTAATCAGGTTTGTTTAATTTTATACTTATTTATTGTATTGCTTGTACCTTATTTTGAATTCCCCAAATTTGTCCGTCACTTTTTGTCGTAGAGACTTAAAATTTTGTAATCATACTCAGCAAATCGTGCTGATGAGTCTAGCATCTTCTGATTTTTGATTTTTTGCTTTGGAACTTACTTTTAGTGAGAAGATCAAGTTAAATAGATTTTTAAACTTCATTAAAAAATACTAATATTGCTTGGTTATTCTGCAGGTTTCAGTATAGATTATTCCAAAAATGAATTTAGGCATGACAAAAATAGAGAGAGAGAGCTGTTTAACATCCAAATTTTAAAAGCAAGTTAAAATGAAAAATTTACAGTAAAGCCAGTATAAAACACGTGGTTTTAAACCCCAAATTTTTCCAAAGGCTCTCCTTAAGGACATAAGTATTAGTTTTGATTTGTGAATGACTCTATCTAGGTGAGGGTTCCAAGTCAGTTTTTTATCTAGTATCACTCCAAGGTACTTTACATGATCAGTTAACTGTAATCTTTCTTCAAACAGCATTGGGATTCTTACAGTAGGTTGATTTCGCTGCTTGGTAAAGATTATTAGAGCTGTTTTAGAAGGATTAACTGAGAGATTAACATCTCGACACCACTTTTCAATTAGTGATATTGGGTTTTGCATAACTTCAAGAGCTGTATTTATAAATTTGCCTGTAATTATAACCACTATGTCGTCAGCATACCAATGGTAAAATACCCATTACGATTTAAAGTAGATAAAATTTCATTTACCACCAGACTCCATAAAAGAGGTGATAGCACTCCACCTTGAGGGCAACCTCTTGTAACTCGTGCTTCTACAGCCTCTCCAGCTATACATGCTGTTATTTTCCTTCCTAGAAGTAAATTACCGATCCATTTGCAAATTGTGTCTTCAACTCCTCGATCCTTTAACGATCTAATAATAGTATCCAGGAAAGCACCAACAGCACATCCTTTGTTAGCAAAAGCAGTTTCTATCTTGTTCGCCACAACATGCAAAGCACTCTCACATGATTTGCCTGCTTGGTAAGCGAACTGATATTTATTTAGTGGATTTACAGTGAGAGCAGTCTCACGAATATGCCTGTCCATAATTTTTTCCATAGTTTTCACCAGAAAAGAAGATAAGCATATGGGTCGGTAGGATTTTGCTTCTGAGTAAAAAGGACGTCCAGGCTTAGGAATAAAGGTGACGTTGGCTGATTTCCACGAGTCAGGAATGTAACCAAGAGCTATGCTGGCTCTAAAAAGACTAAAATTAAAGGCGCCAGTACGTCTATCCCTTGTTGTAAGAAACAGGGTAAATCCCATCGGAAAGCATATATAAGTAACCCCATTAAAAATAATTTTGTTAAATATTTTTTTTCATGACTTATAATTTTAATTTTTGGAAACATTTTATTTCTGAGAATGTACACTATATACAAAGAAAATGATATCTTATCGCCTGACTTTAATTACGTGATTTACGTTATCAAAATTTGACTAATGACTGTTTCAATTATCATTTTGTATTACATTTGTTGCTAATTTGATTAGAAAACAATTAACAATAGTAAAAGTATACTGTTTCATTTGGAAACATTTTATTTCTGAGAATGTACACTTTATACTATGAAAATGATATCTTATCGCCTGACTTTAATTACGTGATTTACGTTATCAAAATTTGACTAATGACTGTTTCAATTATCATTTTGTATTACATTTGTTGCTAATTTGATTAGAAAACAATTAACAATAGTAAAAGTATACTGTTTCATTTAGATCTTATTATTTGTGGTTTTCTGCATTGTTAGTTTTATAATAAAATTTTATTTACATAAGATTCTATTGAAATTTTTCTTTTTTTTCTTCTTATATTATAGCACACTGTTTCCTATGCTGTTGACAGCATAGGAAAATTAGTTTCATTTTTCAATAAGGTTGGCCTAATATAAAATTGTGGGCGTGGTTTAACATACAGGCCTAACCTCATTGACTCCCTCGAAATTATTTTCCCACACTGTCAACTGATTATAACAGTGTGTTAAACTATAGTTAATTTGGTTTTTATGCCTAACTATTCTATAGTTCTTTAATTATTTGTTTTTCTTTTAGGGTGCTGGTAAAGTTAAAGCAAATTCAACATTTTCTTGGTTTACTAAGAGTCAGCTAGATTTGTACAATGAAAGTTTGAAAGAGCTTGAAAAAACAGAGCCGGTAACTACAAGGAAGAAAGGGCCTGCACCAGAACCTCCTGTTAGGAGGGATACAACTGTTTTGAATGAACAACCGCGGAGAAGTAGTGTTGCACACAAAGTGAATAATGTACAAGAACATAATAGCATCCACAACCGTAATAGTGTCCAAGATGTTCCTACTGCCCCAACACAACCTCTCAGAGTTATAGTTCCTAGTCCAGTTATGGCAATGAAAAAACGTGCTTTAATAGCGTCTCCTCCCTCAGAACCAAACAATTTATTTGGACGTCTCAAAAATCGTCAAAAAACTGAAGACCGACAACCTCTAGTCCAAACTGAGTCTAAACCAATTTGTAAACAACCCGAATCTCTTCATCCCTCTAGCAATCCGTCTAGATTGTCAAAACCAAAAACTCCACCTCCTCCTCCACCCAACATCATCATGATGACTACTGAATCATTATCCATAACAACCACTGAATCAGTGTCTTTGTTGTCTCATGATGAGATTGATTCTATTCCGAAGACCGGTTTTGATTTCCTTGATAATTGGTAATAGTTAAAAAATTCTGGTGTTTTCACAAAAGATTTTCTACATTTCATTTATATACTTTATGCTAAGATTGTTGAACTTAAATTTGTATGTCTGATTTACAAAAATTAATTGAAAGTCATCTTGTAAGTAAAATAAAATAGATGCTTTTATAGAATGTGACTAATACTTAAAGGGAGTACATAGCCCAAATAACACAGTGATAAGGGGTCTGGAAGTCGGACAGTTTCCGTAAGGTGCCATAACTGTACATACCCCACTATAGTCTCCCTAGAAAGGGACTTGATACTCCCACACCCCTCTACAACCCCTATTGTATCTCGCCCTCTACAAAGGCGGACATTTTTCAGTGACGCTACACTAAACCACTTTATTCATCACAGAAAATTAAAGAATATATGCAATAGATAATAATTAAAACTAATTTTAAATTTATTTTCTTAATTTAAGACATAATAGTCTAAAAATAATGTAATATTTACATGAAATTTTAATTATTATGAAAAATCAAAAAATGATGTCACCAATGTACAGTTACGGCACCTAGCCCCCCAAGGAATGATATGAGCTTTTATATCGTTTCACAAAAAATTATGTCAAAGAAAATGTTTTAAAATAGTCATTCCTAGGTCAGAATATTAATGTTTATTGTTCTTTCTTGCCTGATAACAGATTTTTCATATTATCTAACTTATTTGAACTTACCAATGCATAATTTGGTATTAAGTTGCTGTTCCTTCATTGTCCCTTCTAGTTCCTAAACTCTTTTGCTGTTTTTTCTTAATTTTAATCTTCAACCCTTTAATCTTTAACTTTTTCTTAAGTAAAATAACTAAATAAATAAAGATTTTTTTCTACATTTAATGAAATAGTGAAAAATCTTTTCCCTTTTTTGTTATTTTTTTAATAGTAAAGTTCTTTTTTTAAAGATATAACTAAATATCAACTTGTATTACCTCATATATGGTTCTATCAGAAAATAGTTATTAGAAAATATATAGTTTAATATAAAATAAATTTTAATTATAAAATATCAAGTTTATTTAATTTTTTACAAATGTAAAAAATAATTTTTAATTTTTCTGTGTAAACATTGTATATTGGGTTTTGCCTGTTTTTTTTTTATAAATAAATAAATGATAATAGCTAAGTTATCTCAAAAATCATTGACTTAAAAACAAACTAATTCAACACCATGTTGGTAATTTTGAAAACAAATTATTTTTTTATAAAAATTAGTATTGATAGAGAGGGAAATCATATAATGCCAGGCAATCATTTTGATTGCTGTGTTAACTGAAATGTTAGTTTATTTATTAAATAGTGTGAGGGAACATCCTGAATCATTTTCCCATCCTGTCAATTTAATCTTTAGGTGACATTGCAGTATTTTTTAGTTGATTTTTAAGTTAATTATTAATATACTTAGCTAATTTTATGTTTAATTTAGTTTACAAACTACATTACCTAGTTGTAATGGTATAATTGCTTTAAATATTATTATTTGTGCCATTGTTGCTTGGGTGCCATTCAAAGTTATTTTTGTGCTTTAAAAGTATGATTAAATTATAAAATACAACTTAATTATAAATGTTTAGGTTTAAGTATGATTGATTTGCTTATTTATTGCTTATAGTTTCTATTTTAGTGTGAATTTTATTATTATTTCTTCACTTATGGATTAAATGGATCCTTAACAAGATTTTTATAAAGTAAAAGACTAACTCAGAACAGAAAGGAATGAGAGGTGTGCTGATTTCGCCTATTAAAGTTTTTCTATAAAATTGTAACCTGCAATGATTGTTTTTAACATTTTATTTTGATTTCAAATGACCCGTCAGTAAAAACTATAAATCATAGATAAATGAGAGTTTGTGAGTTGTGTTTATCCCAACATACGTACTGGTTTCGGTAATACTCATAATTATGATCAAATTTATCAAACTTAATTTTACTTTTTGTTGTTATTATCTTCAGAAAAAACAATCATAATGACCTCAAACTTTTATTTTAAATTAAGTTATCAAACCATTCATTATCTATTTTGGTTTGATGAAGTGCTTCTATTTGTAATTCAATATCCAGTGTTATTGCAAAGATTTATTTTATTTTATTATATTTTTTGGTTGGCTGTAAAGTAAGCACTTTACATCCTCAAAAAAGTAGGTGAAATGCGTTTTTTACTTTCTGCGGCAGTTTTATGTTTTCTACGTGTGTCTTTCATTTTAATGCTTAAAAACTTATTTATCATCATAGAAAGTCCCCCACTTGAGAGCGAGCCTTACTTCGCATCCACTCTTTCTGTCATCTTGATTATCACTTGACGAACAATTTTTAAACATTTTATTACTTATTGATTATTATAATATTGGTTGCTATTTTTTAACAAGTTATCCGACCATTTTTATTTTGTTTTAGTTTGATGAACCAATTAAACTATTATATTTATTGTTTTTTTTTTTCTTTCTTATAATTATAACTTTTATTTGAAAGCTTATTATTATTTTTTTAAATTTAATCACAGATCTTTTAGCAAATTTCCAAAGGAAAAATGAGCATATTTTTTATATTTTATGTATTTATTGTTTTTGTGTTTGTAGTTTTTTTAATGATTATTTGTATATCAAGATCTTAAACAGGTCATATTTAAATTGTATAAAATAAATAAAATTGATTATAATTGAAAGTGTTTAATTTTATGAACCTGTTTTGTCAAGTCAAAGCAAGAATTCTAAAATGACTAAAAATTTCTTGAAAGTATTAATGTTATTGGTGATGAGAAAAGAATCACTGGATTTGGAGTATAAAATGACATATGGTCTCTTAATTTCATATTGATTGAAAATGGTAAAGTCGTCTGACTGCTGGTATTGTGGCAGCCTGGAAACACCTCCCCTGCCCATCAAACCCTTAATGTCTTTAAACTGTATCTTCGAAACTCTAACTGTCCTAAATAACCTGTTCCTATACCTCCTCCAACCTAAATCCTCCCAAGCTGTCGTTCCAGGATTCATTTCCTCCAAGGCTCATCAGGAGACTTTTTTCAGTGAAAATGATTTCCAAGGTACTTTGACCTCTTATGTGGGTCCATTGTACCTGCTCAAGAGCCTTAGGAAAAAAGTGGAATAAGTATATCTTAGAAGCATCTGGCGATGAGAGATTAGTTATAAAAGAGTGAAAAGAAAAACAAATAACCCGAGTCCCATTAACACTCTGCCTGTACTCTGATGCTTAGATATATATTACTAGAAACCCCTATTGGTTGAATTTTGAAACATCAGCAAGTAACCTGACTACATTCGATTATCTAAATAATCAAATAAATAAGACAGAATTACTCTAACTTATATAGTAGAACATTTAAAATGCAAATGAGAAAAAAAATGTATAATAACCTTAACTCACTTATGGAGGAGGTTTTAATTAGGTTACATAGAGCCCCAAAAAGATGTTTCAGGCCTCTTTATGTATTGAGATTGGCTATGCCCTCTCTAGTCTATAACTCTATACCCTGAAGGGTAAAGTGGACCCTACTCTGACTTTGTTATCTCCAGTTTTAGCAACCCCAAAACTGGGGATGACTTAAGTGACATTATTATAAAGGAATGAAACCAAGGCTCTCAGGTATCAAGGTTAAGAGCTTTTTTTGCAGCAGGAAAAGAAGCACCTTCGTATAGAGACCTTCCATTTAGAGGGTAAATCTTCTGGTGAGGAAAAGATCGAAACCTGACAGGTTTTAGCTTGGTCTTATAATTAAACACTAGATTAGTTTGATACAAGTACATATTTGGAAATAAAGTAGATTTGGAAATTTTTAGGTTTTTGTTGGCTACTTTGGTTGAAGGTAGAAGATTATTTTTGATAATATTAGCCGAAAACCCTGTCAATTAAGGCTTAACTCAACCAACCTTGCTGTTAGAGGAGAGCTAGGTGTCAAGTGTATCATTGAAGTAACTTCACCAATTTAAAAGGTCTTACTGAAGAAGTTGATTGGATGTATTTACCAGTGACTGTTTACTTGAGCATCACCAGGTGTTGAATGTTCCAGATTTGGGAAGTTAAAAAACCATGACCAGGGTGCCTGCTCTCATTACTCCACAATTGGTCATTTCTCCAGGGACTGCTCCTATAAGAAAGAAAGGCCATCTTAGGTGTGCCCTTTATCCCCCAAAAAATTTAAAAAATAACTTGCCATTTTTTAGATTACTGTACTGAATCCTCAAGTCACTACACACTATTTTACCAAATATTTGGGTGCTTGCCCTCCCCAGGGTTGATTTAAAGATAATTGTCTGTTCCAAAGATAACATGTTTTCAATAATCAGCCAGAAATACACACACACACTCTCATATAGTGTGTTTGTATAGTCAGTCTCACAAAACCTTTATCTTTGTTTTTGGGGACTTCTATGACCCTCTTGGGTTCAACATTCAACCCATTTTTTTTAACAAGTAATTCATATCTAACAATTGGGCTAGGCTCTCACAAGACAAATATATAACTACCACATTTATTATTTTTTTTCTTTGAAATACACTTTTGCAGCTCTCAATAAAGAACAATCACATTAAAAATCATTGTTGTTTTTTCCATAATTTATTTATTGCATTTTAAATAATTAGAACGTAATTAATATTGTGTGTGTAATGTGGGAACAACTTGATTTTTTTTAACCTTGAAAAATTCCCCATGCTTTGTTAAGAAACAAATATTTCATCTTACACATACATGTATCCACTTATGTTTCAATAATGTTTCATTTGAATTTTTATAGAGATTTGTTTAAGGAACAAAAATAAGAATATTTTTCACCCAGTAAATATTCAAATTGAAGTGAACAAATTTTAAAGTCTAATTTTTATTTGTTATAAGACTGTTTTAATTAATTTATTTATTATTATTATTGTTTATTTAGTTATTATTATTATTTTTGAGAAGTGTTAATTTTTTACTGGTTTAGGTAAGATATTTAAATTTTGTATGTTATTAGCCAATTTTCATAGAAATTAACGTCAGTAGTGAAAATCCAGAGACTTTTTTTGCTTATCCATAACTTTCAAACTTATGTTTGACAGAAATGAAACTTGCCACCAGAATCAATTCAATGAGCCTAGAAAGACATATTCTTTATAAATAATGTAGCTTAGCCAACTTTTAGCAAATTTCCTTTGGAAACAATATTTTCTGTTTCCCATTTTACTGTGATAATTTCATTAATCATAAATCGTTTTCATTTCATTAACTTTCGAAGGTCACATTCTTAAATGTTTTGTCTTGTGAAGAACAAGATTTTGTTTTAATTTTCTTTTTCTAAATGTCTGGAAAGACGTAGAGAAGAGTATTGTTGATAAATAAACAAGAATTTACTGCTTTCTTAATAACAACTCTGTCAGAGTGTTTCATAAAACCTTGTTCTGTTTAGGTTTTATCTTTGGCTTGTAAAGAAGGGGGAGCACACCTGTAATTTTAATTAATAACTCAAATCTATAAAAGAGTAAATTTCTTGGACTGATATCCTATATAATATTTATATGTAATTACGATTAATGAAGACTGCAATACCATAGTAAATATTAATTTATTTAATAATTATAACGTTTCGATGATTGGAGCACAGCATCTTCAGGTAATTGCATTAAACGCACTAATAAAACCAAATCAAATAGGCAATAACTTCTAAAAGTTATTGGCAATTTTATTTGATTTGTTTCTAGTGTTTTCATTGTTTACCATATTACAGAATTCATATTTGTTTGACACTTCAGGGAAAAATAAAAAAATTGATTCCTCTTACCAGGGGGGGTTAACTTAAATGAGGAAAAGTTTGGATTCGATTATCGCAAGCTACTAAAAATAGCGCTGCGGCGGACCGATGCGGACAACTCATGAACTAACCCCAATAGCTTTCCAAAAATGACTGATTATATTTTTATACTTAAATTTATGATACCATGACAATTCTTGGTTATGACAGCTACATTTATTATTATTATAAAATTATTGTTTTCTGTATGTATTTTTCACAAAAACGGTTCGCCGTTGCATGTTCTGTATTTCAAAAATTCAGATACTAAAAGTAAATAGAAGCTTTTTTAAAACTTCCAGAAAACGCTACTGATGGCAGATAAGTGTAAATTTCATTTAATTAGTTGATTGATTTAGTCGATTTTATCAGGTAATTACATTTAATCACATGTGCGCATCTTACTGATGTAATTAAAATGCAGGCTGCATTAAATGCCAAAAACTATCTTGTACCACGTGTAAACTTGGTACCACTATTTCATTATTACCTGATTGATCGATTAAATTAATAAATTACTGAATGAAAAACTTAAAAATAATCAGAAGCGTTCTGCGTAAGATTAAAGTGTAGGGTTAGTTAGAAGTATAACTATGCAAAGTATAAATATTAAATTTCAAACTGACTGTGGGCAAAAAGCGGAAAATTAAGACACGCCCACTCAATTGAAAGGTAGGTCCACCGCCGCGCTAGTGTCGATCGGAATCCAAATTTTCCCACCATTGAGTCGAAGTCTTACTGTTTAAGTATCTATAGTCCTGCCTCTTACATTACTATATTTCGACCCCTCCACAAGTCATATTCATGTCTAAAATAAAAATAAAATAAATAATAGATTTGAAAACCAATAACAAAAATTTTATGAACTTCAAAAAGTTTCTTGTTATTGGTTTTCAAATTTATTTTTTTATTTTCCTTTTATTTTAGACATGAATATGACTTGTAGAGGGGTCGAAATGATGTAAGAGGAATTGATTTTTTATATTTACCTGAAGTGTCAAAAAAATATTAATTGATTTCATTTAGTTTTATTAGTGCATTTAATAAACTTACCTGCAGGTGCTGAGCTTCATTCAGCAAAATGTTGTAATTATTAAATAAATTAATGTTTACTGCAGTCTTCATTAATTATAATTATATATAAATCTTATAAGTAAATGTATATAAAATGCAATCCTAACAAGTGTTCCTTTAAGTTTACAATTGCTTTGACATGAATTAATGCTTGATAAACGTAATCTTGTTTGAATTGTGAGTGATTGCAAATTGGAACTGTATTATAACGGTATATTAGTATTCTATCAGCTTTTGAATGGCTGTTATTTAAGCTAATGCTTGGCATAAGCAGTTATCTATTTTAATATTCCCTAATTATTTTTTTAAATCCTTGTTTGAATTGTGTGTGATGGCTAATTTTAACCGTATTAGTCTTCTATTAGCTTAGAATGGCTATTATTTAAGCTAAACTTGACATAGGGGATAGTCATCTTTTTTAATGTACTAAATTATTTATTAAAGTTTTTTTAACCTTTGTCTAAATTTTGAGTGACAGCATGTATTTTTTTATGAATAAAAAATAAACAAACAAGCATTGAGCACTTGAGCATTTTAACTTAAGTTTCTAGATCACAAAGTTTTAGTATCAATCCTCTCTAAAAATGTAACTAACAACGTTTGTATTTTAAGAGCCTTGTTGTTTCCATCTCTATTAAAAGTTAAGAACAAAACCTTGAGAACAACATCTTCAAAAAGAAATTTCTATTTTTGACAATGCTCAAGTTTTTGTAAATAAACATTCTCGTATTCCAACACTTCTTTTCTGAATAATTTAAGTATGTCAAGAAATAAAACATGCTTCTATTATATGAATAATTTGCTTAATTAAATTAAATTATACTTCATCATTGTTTTTTAATATTGCCACAATTTTGTTTTTATTTATATTTATTACTCTACAAAAAAAATTTGTATGTTCTTTGATGATATAAACTATTTTTTATCAATGAGGACTTTCAGTTTATTTTTTCCTACAAATGTTTATGATTTTAGAAGTCAATGTTAATTTATATTTCTTTTAGACAGACTAACAATTTTTATAGTTTTTTTTAAACAAAAGAAAATCAGTAGGAGAGGGAAATTCTTTTGAAAACAAATGTTAAAGTTTTTCCTTAGTCTAAAAGGTGGTTGGTGATGAAAAAATGTAAATGCTTGTAAAAGTTTTAATTATTGGTATTTTGTTAATTGTGTTTTTTGTTTCATTAAAATATTGCTGGTATAATTTCTTTAGAAAATTAAATTAATTGTGTAATAAAATTGAATTGTAATCTGAAATTTGTTTGGGTTAACGGAGTCTTATGATAAGATTTCTCTTTTATAGTGTCTTAGTAAATGTTTTGATCCAGTAAGAATCAGATTACCTGAAAAACTAAAACATTTTCCTGGTCTTAATATTTTTTATTATCATTTTAAGTAAGTTTATCTGATTATTTTATTCAAAGTTAAATACATGGTGTCTCAAAATGCTAATTTCGAAAGTAAAACTAAGTAATATTTAACATTAAATTTTAGGTTTTTGTTGGCTACTTTGGTTGAAGGTAGTCATTTTTGTTCAGCAATATCCATAAATATGTTTATTTATTAATTACCAAAAAAGAATGCACTGAAAATCGAATACATCCCACATTTGTGTTTAAATACCCTTATGATGTAGTCATGCATAGCTAACTATTAGACAGTATATTATGTGGCGTTTAATGACTAGTTTTTATTTCACTCCCAAAGGAATAAAAATAACTTTTCACTCCCTTGGGAGTATAAAATGTTTTCTATAATTGGGGTTAGAGCCTCCAAAATTTTTTGGAGGGGGGCATTTCCCCATTTTTTGGGAGCTGTATCTTCTAGACTTATAAGGGGGACAGATCAATTTTTTAACACTTTCTCGGGAATGGCTCCGACCAAAAAATTATTTTATTTGCTTAAAATCAGTTTTAGGCCAAAAGAAGTTGCTTGGAGTAATATTTTTTTTGGGGGGGGGGCACTAAATTTATGAGGGGTTTTTTTAATTAAAAAAAATACAACAAAACATGTGAAAATGAGAATATAACAATAATTAAATGATGTCAACATCTGGAGATAAAATCTTGTATGCACCTTGGGAGAAAAGCTATTTTTCCCCTTGTAATAATTACCTCCCTCCACTTTGCTTCAAACACATGAATCCTCTTAACACCAAACTGTTGCTGGGATTTTCTCCAGGGGTTATAGCCCAAGGGCCCTAATATACATGTCACAATTGAAAAATTCAATGTTAATCATTTTGTTTTAAATTTCAGCATGACACGAAGTTAAATTGGATTTAATCGGTACACAATGGCTTATGAAGTTCATGTAATTCACATTGGCTACTGTAAGCCAGAAGAGGGAGGGGGAGGTATCAAAGCCAACTGCACCTGTACTGTTATTAAAGGAAAATATAATGTTATAGTGGACACAATGACACCCTGGGACAAGGATATTATTCTAAAAGGTAAAAATCTGAAATTCAAATTTTTTTAGTTCTTTATTTAATACCACTTAACTTTATTTTTCTGCCATCTTCTTATAAAATTAACTCTCTCTGGACACCTACCAAAAGCTTAGTCCAATAATAAATACAAATTGTTTAAAAATTTAAGAAGCCTAAATAAAATGGATCATAGAAGGCCAAATTTTATGTATGAATTATTTAATACATTAATACTATTATTTAATTTTATATCATTTTATTATTACTTTTATATATTTAATATGTAATATTAATATTAAATATAAAACGATTATACTAAAAAATATTTATATAAATATTTTTAAATAAATATAAACTAATTATTTAAAGAGTGTTTTAAATTAATTATTTCAATTTTTCAAGGACTAAGGACTTAAGGAGTCAGAGTCAGTGAAAATAAGCCGACTCAAGCTCTTTAAAAAATTGCGACCTCTGACTTCAACTCCACTGCCCTAAAAAAAGCCTGAACTCTGTATGACCATTAGTGAAGTTTACTGCCTGGGGTTGAAAACTATTATAGTTTATATCCTTAGAGTGAGCGTGAATGGAATCCATTATAAATAATAAAAGAAAAGAAGTCTCTCCACAAAATAAAACTTTATTGGCATTGCGCTTTCTACCTAACGAGAGGCCATCATCAGTGCAAAACTGTTGAGATGTAAAGAAGAAGAGAAGTGAGTCTATTTTTAATTAGATATGAGAGTCAGTCGCTTGTTGATGGCCTCTAGTTAGGTTGAAAGGGCTTTGCCAATAAAGTTTTATTTTGTGGAGGGACTTCTTTTCTTTCATTATCTATTATAGTTTGTTTGTGTATACTTATTTTGTGGCAACAAAGAATATTTGAAGTATATTTATAGTACTTATTTTAGTAAATATAGATATCCCAACATTTCTGCTGTGAAAAGTCAAGTGTGAAATGAGAGAAATAAGATTACTGTTAATATAGTTTTTTATAGGATTACAACCTTAATTTATTTATTTCTAATTGACTGTAATCCGTTAATATTTGTTTAATTTTTATTTTGTAGGATTGAACGAATTGAATTTAACATGCGATGACATCCACTATCTGGTCAGCACTCACGGTCACTCTGATCATATTGGTAATAATAACTTATTTCTGAAAGCAACTCATATTGTGGGCTATTCCATATCACATAAGAACCATTATTATGATGACCCTTTCACTAAAGGTATGTTGATACTTTTATGATTTTGATACTGTTAATGCATAATATTATTTATCTTTAGAACCATTACAGGAGACCTCAAGCAATGAGATCAATGTATATAACTTAAAAGACCCAATGTAGTATCTACAAATGTCTCAACTATTTAGGTTTTGCAAAACTCGGTAGTATTAAATGATATCATTTCTAGAACTTTACTATCATTGACTGCAAAATTTTCAATGTTTAACAACTGCATATGAAAGACATTTCTTTGAAAAATGAATTTTATAATTATATGGATGTTATAAATCTGCTTTTATAAATACCTGAAAATTATTATTGGCAGATATTGCTTATTAGAAACAAGAACAAGCCATCCCCTCTTAATGGGGATAGCTGGATAAAAAGTTTTAAAAAGAATTTAATTTGATCAAACTTTTTAGTTCCTTTTTACACATTATCGGGGTATGATAAATAAATAAATAAAAAATGGCTTTATTTCTTATATAAGATATGATTGTTTGAGTTTTTGTTAATGACCAAGCCTCTATTCTAGGGCCCTCTGCACACCGCGTAGTGGCCAAGAGGCTGAATGCCTCTTGTTTTATAGGTGGTGAGGGTGGCATCCCTGCTTGCGAGCGCCCTTGGTTGGCGTGTATTATATATACTAAACCCGCATAAGCAAACCAGTTGCAAAATAATTTGAATCCCGCTACCACAACCCTAATCACTGTGCTATATTTCCTCCCTCTCGTTGTATAAGTCTCTTTTCTTATGAAGAAACCCCTTTGTTTTATATTCTTTTGCAACTAAAGTAATATCTTTTATTTTAATAATCATTGGTTTCTGTGTAGGAGATGCCTATCACATAGACGGAGAAGATTTAAAAATAATAGGAACTCCAGGTCACACTATGACTGATGTTTCAGTTATTGTAAGAACACAACTTGGAACTGTCGCTATAACTGGTACTGGCATGTTTTTACTTAATTTACTATGATCGTGACTATGTTAAATATTATTTTGTCTACCCCTGGGGTAAACTTAATCTTGTTAGATCACGGAAGTCAAGCAGCATTGGGCTTGATCAGTTTTAGGGTGAGTGACCACCTTATAAAGTTGTCACTGGCTGAATATATCACCCTCTATTTAGCCAATGATATTAATCTGGATGTTTAACCACTCCCAAAATTTCATATCAGGCCAACCTCATTGGTTTCTCAACAATATTTTCCCACACTGTCAACAGATTATAACGGTTGACAGATTATAAAACCAAAAATAAATTTGAATCCTCCTTTTTTTTAAATTTTCTTACAGCCATTATGGGGCCATATGGGTCTTTACATCAAGTTTTATTATAAGGGCTAATAGAGTTGCCTAGGGATTCTGAGCTTCTTCAGTTCTTGAAATTGACAAAAATGATAAAGTTTGAAAATTAATAAAATTTTGAATCTTTCTTTATTAATTTTTAAACTTTTTCATTTTTGTCAATTTCAAGAACTGAAAAAGCTCCAGGATCCGGATCCCAAGGCGAAAGCTCTTCATCAATTTAATTTATGAAGACTAATTTATCTCATATTTATGAGGTGTAAGCTCGTACAAACACGACAAAATTTAATTCTATCTGATTCCTTCTCTATCTTAGTTGCTTCATTTAACTGATGAATTTAATTTGCAGGAGATTTATTTGAAAGGAAAGAAGATTTGGAAGATGAGAGTATTTGGTTTGTAGCAGGCAGTGAGTGTCCCGAACTACAGAGGAAGAATAGAATCAAAATATTGAATATGGCCGACTTTATAGTACCTGGCCATGGAGACATGTTCACTGTATTCCAAGATATGAAAAATTTACCTACGTCACCGTAGCAACCAGAATCAATGCAAATACCACATTTGGAAAGACATAAAATCAGCAAATTAGTTAATTAGTTGAATAGGATTCAACTGTCTTATCGTTTCATTTAAACCAAAAGAAAAAAATGTCTCAAATAATACCTGTATTTCTTTAGTCTGTGACCTTATTATATCTCGTTATAGATCCTGTCATGTTAAGTCACTTGTTATTCATCTGAATCACTAATTACTAAAGAATTGTAGTTGTAATTTTAAACAGTAAAAAAATATTTTGTGTAAGTTGTGATTAATCTCTCTTTTAACTAAAATGTTTCTATAAATCAAATAAAAATTTTCAAACAAATTATAATCAGTTACTGAATTTTTATAAATATTGGTAATCATTACAGTTAAATTTTGTTTTCTAAAAAAAATATTAAGCTGCTCAGAGGAAAAATGAACTGATTCATTAAAATAGGCATCTTCAAATCACTTTTGTAAAAACTAATATATGTGAAGTTCTAAAATAAAAAAATTAAAAGTAATAATGTTGTTATTTTATTAACCATCAATGTATAAAATGAGGCTGATTTTGAGTATTTTATTCCTGGTACTATATCTTTCTACATGGTTACGTGACTAAAAATCAGCTGGAAGAGAGAAAATGCAATGCTTGTAACACAGTAAAAGGGAAGAAAAAGGTCCCTACAGCTGCAAAGGGGCGTTGGGTAGAGAGGGTAAGCTGTGTTCCTTTCCTAATATGTATAATAAACTTACGAAATTTTGTCTTGATCTTGATATTCATTTTTTTGTTGAGTATCACTTTGTTGCCAAGTCTTTGATTTATCCTCAGCAGGAGGATCTTCACTTAAATGTTGCTGCAACCCTTTATCTTGTAATACTGCTGTTATCCTAAACTTCTACGCAGCAAAATTCTTTCCATTCAATTTTGGAATGGAGGTTAGCCCGAAATTTTCCATTTTTCACTTTTATTAACAGAACCGAAAAACCGACCACTTCTATAAAAACCTTACAATTCGCGTTTGCTATTTTTAGAGATCTGGGCCCATAATCAATGTGGGCTTTAAAATAAGAAAACATTTTTTAGGAAAAATAAAACTTAATTATTTTATTAATCATAGAAATATATACTAGAGGGGACATAGCCTATCTTAATACATTGAGAGACCTGAAACATTTTTAGTGGGGCTCTCAGGGGCTCTGTGTAACCTCATTGAAACCTCCTCCAAGAGGGAGTTAAGGTTATAATTAATCAATTGTTTTCGGCTTCCCTCAGATTGTTTGTGTTGTGATTTGTATTTTAAACATTCTACTATATAATTTACTGTTTTTTTGTTCTGTTTATTTGATGAAAATGATAATCGAATGTGGTCAGGTTACTTTTTCGGTGTTTCAAAATTCAACCAATAGGGCCCCTCTAGTAATATATATTTATGGTATTAATTATATAAAACCAAGGATGTTGTATAAAACATACAGAAGTCTTGTGGTACAAGTTTTAAGACAACAAAAATCCAGGTTCAATCCTGTCAGTTGCGCATGGCAATAGTGTTGCGGGTCTTGTATATTCATTGTTTGAATTTTTTATATCCATCTAAAGAAGTAACTACAGTCTATCGTTTAGTTTAAAAATCCCCAAGGTCATAAGTATTTTGGGGATTGACCAATCAGAGAAGCCGCTGCCAACCTTTCACTTAAAAAGAGAAAAAAAATCCCCACCACAATAACCGTTGTAGGGAAAAAACCTTCTTCCCAACAATCGTTCACTTTGTTTGCGGTTCTTCTTTTGATTACATCGATTTGAAAACTACTTTCAAATTAATCTTAAGAATGATATTTTAAAATAAAACTACACAAAAGAAATGTAAAAAACATGGCGAAGAAAATACTGGTAAAATAACCTGATTTGTTAACATAGTTTTTTCCCGCCCCCATCTTGCAGGGATTTTTTTTCTTAAGAATCGGTGGTGTCTGAACTGACCTATCAAGATTTTTAAACTAAACGATAGACTGTATCTATAGTTACACCCTTTTAGGTGAGTTCTATACTGCTTTTTATCTATGTGACCTTCTTTAGATTTTTACCCCTTTGACAAGTCAGACTGGTTACTCCCCTAAGTTTTTTTATTTTATTACTAATCATTATATATTTTACCTTATTATATTATATTAGCGCTTTCCTGGGGATGTAGAAAAGCATTGGGGCTTTTGCTGGGGTTAGAATAGGTGGAAAGACAATGATATTGCATCTTAACTAAGGGGAGTAACCATTTAAAGAAGGTCTCTGAGTAACCTTCTTCAGATGGTTACTCCCCACCTCGCTATGAAGGGAGTAACCTTTTCAGATAGTTACTCCCGTACAACGCTATCTTTTAGTGCATAACTTCATGCTCCATAGTTTCATTTGTACCAAGTTATGTATTTTTTCCATATTTACAATCATTTAATGACATTTGTCATTTTTGTTTGACTTTTCATTTAATTTTAACAAATTCCTTAAATTTGTTAGCATCTTATTCTTTTGTAAAAAAAATCACAGTTCACTTTTATTTGACCATGGAAATCTCATTGTGTACGTTTTATCTCAAGTAAAATCGAATTGATATTATAATTATAAAAGTGTTTTCAAAGTAAGTAAAACATTAGAATGTCTTTACTTTCATGTTTCTGTAACTGTTTTACATGTTTATGTATTGTGTTTTTATCAAATTTGCTTCTCTGTCGTCTATGAATATTGTTCTTAGTTTTAAGTTTTGGCGTTTTATATTTTTAATTCAACTTTATATAATTAGTTACACATTAAATAAATAGGTGATAAGGGCACCTATTTGCCCCTTTTCTTTTTTCTTAGTTCTTAATATACATTTTTGCCCTTAAACCTTTCTTTTTCTTACTTTGTTAAAAGGGAGTAACTATCTACATCAAATCCTTTGTTACTCCTCTTTGGGGAGTAACCATCTGGGAGAGTAACTATCTAAAGAAGTACCGACAACCCTAGCTGTAATAAACAAATTATGATCATGAAGTACTAAAGGGATCTGAACAGACAAACGCAATAAAATTGAACGCCAACTATGCTCTATTGAGAGCTGTGCCTAAGCAAAATTTGCTGCTAACACGCCTCAAATTTTTAAGGATGACAAGCAAAACTTGCAAATACTATTGCGATACCTCCATCAAGCTGACCCAATTACTGACAATAGAATTTAAACTAAATTCTAATTTACTGCTCATCTAACTATCCTTATTATTATATAATTACAACATCTATGATTACTTACACCTCGATATTATTATTCTATAATCAAAAACAATTCTATTCTTAATAATTATTCTATAACTCAATTTTCTTATTCCTTATTTACTTAAACTTAAATGGAGAAACATTTCCCTGCAGTTGACATCCCAAAAATTATTACTTAGTAAAATACATTCCCTAAGATAGTTATAACATTTTTGAACTCATTATTTGTTAACATACTATAAGTTGCCATATAACAGGGGAAATCCCTGCAGCCTCAATAACTTTCGGTGGCGTGTCAGTAGAGAGTGAAAGTGATTACCTAACAGTGTATCATAAGTTATAAGTTCCCAATTTATTAAATAGATTCTTACTTAAAGACAAAAAAAATGACAAATTAAATTTATCTAAAAGACCCATTGAAACCTGGGTAGAGACCATCTTTGAGGATTATTCGAGGGACTTAAAAGTATTTTATATTATCAGTTCTTACCTATAACATCAAAATACCTTTTTTCTGATAATAAAAAACCACTAAATTAAAAACTATTTTTAATTATGTGTTTTATAATTGCAATTTTAATTTATAATTTATTTTTAACAGAAAATAAAAATTATTTTAATTACATTGTAGTCGAAAAAGAAACATAAATCTATTGTCATAAGATAAAATAATGACTAAAAACAAAAAAAGTAGTTTTAAACAGAAAAAAATACTCTTAAAAATTAAAATTATAATATCTTTATTTATTTTAATAAAATTTGTTATTAATTGACTTGTTTTCAATTGTAGTAGATTTCTTAACATTTTATTCTAACTATTTCTTGAGTTCTGGGCTTAAGAAATCGGGAAGGAATATATATTTTTTTATTTTCAAGACTTCATAAGCAAATAACCAGTCTCTTCACAATTTAAATGTTTATTTGAGAGCCGACTTTCAACCAGTTCTGGCAATCATCAGTAATGCATGAAGAGCTAAGAAGCTATATGTCTTCTTAGCTCTCCAAGCACGACTGATGATGGCCA
Organism: Microvelia longipes; assembly: GCA_018340805.1. Classification (NCBI taxonomy): domain Eukaryota; kingdom Metazoa; phylum Arthropoda; class Insecta; order Hemiptera; family Veliidae; genus Microvelia; species Microvelia longipes. Next base: position 20,257,281 of record JACMZG010001914.1, read on the forward strand.
GAAGTGGTTGAAAGGTGGCTCTCAAATAAATATTTTAATTGTGAAGAGACTGCTTATTTGTTTATCACTTAATAACTTAACAACGCAGCAATCTATAAGTATTATGATAAATGTTATCATAATTTTATATGTAGAAGTAAAATATACGTTTATTAAGTTTTCAGATGTAAAATAAGAAGTGTAAAATGTTGATTACTTGGGATTTATTTCCTATCAAAGAGTATAACTGTACCTAGAGAACTCTCTGCATATAATTGTTTGAATGCTATGCATTTTTTTACAAACAATTAGATTAATATTGTCTCTAGGTAAAGTGATACTCTTTGAATATCTTTTTGCTTAAAGCTTGTTTCATAGAACAGCATGCTTATTTTCATAGAGATATAAACTAGAGGGGGCATAGTCTATCTCAATACATGGCTCTCCATGCATTGAGATAAACTATGCCGCTGAAACATCATTTTGGGGCCCTCAGGGGCTCTGTGTAACCTCATTGAAACTTCTTCAAAGACTGAATTAAGGTTATAGTGAATCAATTGTTTTTGGCTTCCTGTACATTGTTTGTAATTTGATTTATATTTTCAATGTTCTATTATATAAGTCACTGTAATTTTGTTCTGTTTATTTGATTATATTAATAATCAAAGGTGGTCAGGTTATTTTTTCAATGTTTCAAAATTCAACCAATTTATAGCCTCTCTAGTAATATATCTCTAGGCTTATTTCATCAGCTAACACTTATTAAAAAACAAGGATTTCAAACAACCTTACATTTACAATATGAGTACCTTAAATTTTTTGTTCTAACCTCAGTAAAAATAAAAAAAAATCCACTACAATTTTCAAAATTATAAATTTTCACATAGACACCATTTTAATATTTAAGGCATAGTTATTTATCTATCTACAAATTTATATAAAAATTGGTAAAATTTTATTTTTATATATTTTTATTCTGTATTTTTTATTATTAATTACATATCACATGGCACTTGACAATATATATTTTTTTTATTTAGTTTACATACATTTTTTTTTATTAGTAAGCCAGTAAAGCAATGGAGAACTTTTCAACGTAACTTTTTAATAACTTAGAAAATCTTATTAAAAATAGTTTAATTTTTAGATAATTTTATTATAAAAGAAGTTTGGTTTAATACAATTATTACCAATATTTTAGAATTAATACCAATGGTATTTTATAACTATGATAGTTTTTACATTAAAATTATCCATTACAATTACTAACTTAACACAAATGGGTATTATTAAACATTGATTTTATTGATTAATTTATTTAAATATGAGTAATACTCATAATTAAAAAATTTTATTAGCTAAGTTATTTAATTAGTTTTTTTACAATAATTTCAGTTTAATGTTAATGAGTTAACAAGAACAAAAGCAAATACGTTATAAATTATTAAATACAATTAGAGAAATAAATTTCTTTTAAAATTTGTTGTAAGTATTTTTATTTATCACCCAAATAGGTGTTTAAATAATATATTTTTTTAAAAAAGGATCATAAATTAACCAGAATTTATCAAAAATAAGGAGTCAAAAGGTATTTTAACCAAAAAGAAAAAAGAGCCAAGAAAATATTGTTTAAAACAACCCTTTTTAGGCCACCCTGATGTCGCACTATAATTATAACTTTTTAGAATATATTTTTTCCAAAGCACCTCATATTACCTTTATTTGACTGAATTTATTAAATTAAAATACAGGGATATTTATACAAAAAGCCATTGCATTTTAATTATTAAACAAATAATATACCAGCAGCAATTTATACTAAGAAATTAACAATCATGTGTGGATCCAAACTTCTTCTTTAAAAAAGAACTAAACAAATTGTCAAATTTTGAATTAAAATAATAGAACTTACAACTAATTATTGCTTTACAGTTTTTAACTTTGTATTGACTATAAATAATTTTAGATTGTATACATAATGGTTATACTTATTGAAAGGACAACAAAAATAATAATTATTTCAGATAAAACTTCTTAAAATTCTATTAATAGATAGAATCAAGGCAAAAGAGTTTAAATATTTAAAAGGCATTTTGGTTACATGTTTTAAATAATGTGACGATGATAGTTTTCACAATTCCTTAAATAAGGCAAGATTAATATAAATTATTTTTTCACTTTGAATATAAAAATTTGTATTTTTTTACATTTAAGGCAAAGAAAGCAAGGCTATTTCATGACATATAAGTCCATTTTTAATACAATATATTTTAACACAAATATATTTAAATAATTAATATTAATTTTCAGACTATTTAATAATAAGTGTGTCAGTCAATTAAATGTTAAAAGGTCAAATTTACAATTTTTTACTCTCTTAAAAGGAGGAAAATTAAAAATTCTGAAAAAAGTATTTTAAATAAAATTATTATTTTAAATTTAAACATTTATTTACAAATATAAAAATTAATTTAAAAGTTGTAACCTTTAAATAAAAATAAATTACCTCTTTTTTATATTTGTATAAATAGAAATATCATTACTACATTAATTTGTTAGTTTATTTTAATTTTAGTTATTTTATTTTGTTGCTTTTCAGTTAATTGACATTTCAGTTAAAAAGTTTTTGTAAAAGTAACGTTATAATTTTTGTAATTTAATTTTAATTTCTATTTCAATCAGTTGTAAAAGTAAACACACTGTGTATTATATTAGTTTTTTTATTTTAATAGTAATTAGCTAAACAAAAATAATAAACAAAAATAAAAGATAAACAAAAATAATAAACTAAAAGAGCAGTATTCAAGAATATTGCAAGAGATATAGACTTATTCTTATGATAATGACATAGGAATAAGTCTTACTCAGTCTCAAGTAATGTTATTAACATTACTCAGTTCTTAAGTGTAGCAGTTCTAAAAGAAACAACAATAATTAGGTTACACTTTTTTGTTTAGTCACATCAATAGAAAATAATTAAAACAAATGTTACAACTTCCTGATTTTAAAAACAAAGGTTGCCAAAATTGGTTAAAAATAAATTTAACAATAAAAGAAAGGTAATAAAAAGATAAATAAAGGTTACAACATTTTTAAAATAAAAAAGCAATCTTATTCAGCAATCAATTTAGCATTGATCTATTATTATATTAGTTTTTCCAACTAAATGATACTGGAAATTAATTGAAAAGATTTTATTAAAACCCATTTTTTGGTTCATCATAAACACTGGCACCATTTCAGATACCTCATTCTTAAATAAAACTAAACAAAAAGAGAGCAATTTATAAAATAATAAAAAAAAGTTCCTAATAATTAAATATAGGAAATTTTCAACAACAAAAAAGTTTAGAATTTAGCTTAAAATTTTGTTATATTTACTTTGTTTAATAAACTTTCATTTTTGTGCATATTTAATAATACTTATTAACTGGACACTGGTAACAAGTTGAATTTTTTATTTTTTTAAACAAATGAATAAACTTGGTGATGTTTGTATAAATTTATTTTATTTGTATATAAAAATAAAGGGACATCAACCAATTATTCAGTGTATACAATTTTTTAAGTATTTTATGATCATAAAAATAGGTTAAAAATGAAAAATTGTTATTTTGTTCTAAAATAAAAAAGGAAATGGATAATAAATTATAAAGATACATCCCAAAGGGTTTCAACCAAACAGTAGTTAGAGAAAACTTAAAATAATAGCACTCAGAGTTTTCTTATAAACAAAGAAAATGTTTACACAAAATGAGCAACAACTTTATAACATTTTAAAAAATTTATACTGATTTACATATTTGAATCACAACTTCAACTAGAAAAGATAAAGATATTTGAAATAAACAAAAATTATTTTGCAAAAAAATAAATATTCATTGAATTTATTATGTATTTCATATTGAAATACATTTATTATGTGGAGCACAGTAAATTTTCTTAACACTTACTGTTTGTTATAGCTTTGGTTTTATCCATTGACAGCAAGCTGAAAATCAGTGAGGTGAGGAATTCTATTGGTTCATTCTAATCTCACAACTAAGGAATCAGTATAGACCTATAAAATTCCTTTGTAGCTGATTTTTGGCAGTCAGTCAATTAATTAAAAAACTATATCAGCAATTGAGTTACATGAATGTTTGCTTTTTAGTAATAGCAAAAAAAGTTGATAACCACTCATTCATAATGTAACTGGAATACATTTATTACGTGGAAAGATTGTGTTATAAAGTAGCCCTCATTATTTAATTTTTATTTTTTTGTGCTTCTCTTAATTTTCAAGCTCCGTATTTTATTAATTTTAAATTTTGCACAAATAAAATTACAGAGTTTGTTTTGATTGTGTTATATTGCACGTGTTGGCGGGTGCTAGAAATCGACGTCCCAACCAGTAACGTCATCTGGGGGAGCTCCATCAGCATCTGGAGGATAATCGTCAAAATTGGACGTATCTACTACACTCCTTACTTTAGGCATTATAGGAGGCTTCAGAGTTCGAGATCGCAAACCTTCCCAGTTGAAACCATCAAACCATCTGTAATATCAAGAAAATCAATTAAATTCGTGCTAAATGGGGACACAAGCTGCTTCCAGTTTTCAAAACGCTCAAACAATAAATTTAAAATATGTTATTTGAAAAAAGGATTTCTACATTGGAAAAGTATTCATCGTTGAAATTGAGGTTATAAACAAAAGGGTTAGATTTTAGTTGGATCAAGAGCAGGGATGCAAGCAGTTCTAAAACTCAAAAAAGTAGGACTTTCATCATAAAAATGTTTGTTAATAATTATAGGTAATATTTTAGGCTCAGTGAGGCTGCATTAGATCAAACTTAGGAATTTAAGGAACAATTCTAAAGTCCCTGATTAGTTTATGATTAAGTATTAAGGAAAATTACTACGCTAAAAATCCCCCACCCAAGTGGCTGTTTTGGACTTAAGCTATTTAGGACTTAACCTCAACTATTTAGGATACATTTACTACAGTTTTGAATGTTTCAGTTACAGTAGGTAATTAGACGACATTGTTAAATCTTCTTAACTAACAGTGATGTGAGAAGCAATTCATTGAAAGCCCAGGATGGGGCATGACTGTAAAATTTAATAAATCAATATTTTAGGTATTTATTTAAAAAAGTGACTACAATAAAATTCCCACTTTGGACTTGCTTTGCCCAAAGCTTAAGGTAGTATCATTTTGGTCTCGCTGAGAGTGAGGTAACCTTATGTCTAAGGGTGTTTAGAACTTAGGATTTTAAAATGAATTAAGCGAATAGCCATAATAAAACAGGAACTAATTTTATTATGTTCACAAATGCATTAAACAATTTCTGGTAACACTTGGCATCCTGTTTTTATAAGTTTTAATTTTTAAAAAAGACCATCTAAACTAATTAAGAATATAATAATTTTAATTTTAATATTACATTGAATTTTGACTACTAGTTCTTTATGTTTCACGTCAAAAAATATTTAATCTTAACCTTAATAGTTATAACCATGAAAATTTACAAATTAGGATTCAATATTTGTAAAATGGCGACAGATATCATGATGAAATTCAGTGAGTCAATTCATGAATAGAGAAGTAAAAGGTCCTACTTTTTAGTAGGATGTGTATCAAATTTCAACTGGATTAGTCAAATGTTATACTTAATGATTTTTTAATAATGTTTGACAAGTAAGCAAAATAGGTTTTGTACAGTCTTAAATGGTAGAAATGTTAACAAAAAAAAAATGTTTGTTTAACATTTTCCCTTTAGGGCAGCTCAACTAGACCTTAAGTCTTATTTTTTGTATAGAGTTCCAACTCTCTAGCACGATTTATGAGCAACCAAGCCACGAAGACACCATGATAAAAGCCACTCATTGTGTCTTCTGAGCGTAATAACGTAATAAATTCACAAATTTAGGCTTTATAACAAGTAACAATGTCAGTGAAACAATGTATTTATTGTATACTTTAAAATAATATAAAAACTTTAACAAAGAATTCCATTATAATTCGTTTTCTTAAATTCATACACATAAAATTTTGACTTTTCCTAATTTATACTGTAGGTATATAGGAAAAGTATTGTGTTTTGTTTTCAAATACAAGTGAAAAAGTAGGACCTTTCCTACTAAAAAGTAGGACAACTAAGATCCCTGCAAGAGGTGAAGCCAATTTTCACTGGACTCTAGGAGTAAGCTCAGAGGAACAATGAATACTCATAACTTTACAAAGCATATATTTTTCTTCCATATACGTAAATATACATGACACAAGAACAGTTCAAAAAAGTCATATACAGAAACAAAACTTTTGAAAAGTCAGCCGATGACTGGAGCAAGCTAACGGAATGCGACTTTGGGGCCCTTATTCTCTAAATAACAAGGTCACATTCTGATCTATCATGATAGATATTGGACCTACAGTAACAAAGGTATGCTACATTTCAAGCAAGCTCTGTTGCAAGATACAATAATTAAAGTGTATACGTACTTAATATTATTCAAGCTATTTTATCAGTGATTATCATAATATTTGATGATTGTTTATGAACTTAGTTATTTAGTTTTTTTTTAAACTTTTAACAGTAATAAGTAATTTTTTAATTTAACAGTAATTTTTTTAATCATTTACAGTAATATCTGTAAAAAAGACTTAATAATTATAAAAAGAAAAATAGTGAAACTATAATATAGTAATATGACTTTTTTTATAACGTCTCAGCATTCATTTGATAACAGCCAGCAATTAAAAAAATAATAATTTAGCCAACCATTGACCGCTGTTAACTTAGTAAATGGAAAAATATGATACATTTTTTTACTTTCCCACTAATGCAAATTTATAAGTGTTAAAATGTATTTAATCATATTATAAAATTGAATAAAAAAATCATACTGACTTGTGTTTTTGAATTTCACTAATGCCACCTTTCTGGTATCCTAATCTTTCCGCAGGGTTATCTCTGTAACACGTACAAATTAAATGTCAAACTATATCAAAATGTAGTCAAATAAAAAAAGATATAAAATAAATAAAGAAGCATAAAATTATCACAATTTAATCATGTATTAAGTACACTACTTCACTCTAGTTGGTGTTAGGTTGTAAAAAATTATGCCAACATAACAGGGGTTTCAGGGTTTTTTCTATATGTGTCATGTTGGTACTATAGCTAGAATGTAAATCAGTTAATGTTGTATATATCACAAAGTAATTCTATATTAGTCTAATAAGACTAAAATAATCCAAATCAAGATACAAAACTAATTTTTTTAAAAAAAATAACAGTAAAACCTGTAAAGTCAGGACATTTAAAAGTAAAGAAAGAAAAAAGATGAATCTCAGGTTATTTGAAGTTATTAGCAAGCCATATTCAGTTAATTTTGAGCTCTTATATTCCCTTAAAAGATAATTTGTCAATTTAACATTGAGACTTTAGATTTAGAAGAATAAATTAAACATATACCAGTAATATTAAGGAACTTGATATATTTATGGCAAATATCTGTATTTATTAGGTGTAGATAAAATTTAATATGCACCAGAAAAGAAGATTTCAACTCTCTAATTATCTAACTTGGACAAAAAATTAGTTTGGTAATCCAATTTTATCAGCTTTTAAGCTGTGGTTCCTCATGAAGGGAGAAATTATATCATTATAATAATGGTAAGAGAAGAAAAATTATTTCAGTGAAGTAAAAATGAGAAATAAATTATGATTAGCTTTTATCTACAAATAATACATTAATGAATAAGGAATTACGGGGTATTATTAATGATTACGGGGTACCCTGGAACTTTTCCTCATCACATCGGATTTCCTACGATCATCCTCCCTACTTTGGACGCTTAGCTCATCCTCGGAATATACAATTCCCAAATTTATACTGCAACATGTCTTCAAGCACAGTTGGATTATTGTCCGATTTTTTGCAATTTTTTAAACGTCAACAAGTCATTCGATTAAAATTAATGTAATACTGATAATGAGATGAAACTTGGTAAATATGTGGGTCTTATATTTGAATACATGCGTGCCAAATTTACCTGAATTTTATTATTGCGGGTTAATGACATCATAAACAAAAAATGTCTGGATAGCACAACTAGTTGTGCTAACAACTAAAGATTGATTTTTTTACCAAGTTTCAACTCTCTACCATAAATACACTGGGAGATACAGTGATAACAGACACACATATACAGACAGACAACTTTGTGAAAACTACTCAGGAGGTCATAAGAAAATAAAATTAAATTTAAATTAAGAAAATTAAATTTTTTTGACTTTAGATCTTTACTTTTTTTTGGTTTCGCCCCTTATACAAGTTCTGACTGGCTACAGGCCTGAGACTTGGGAACACCCAGTGGAGATTGGTATTAATGTGACTGAATAAGAGTCTTAGTTTTAAGTAGCATTATATGAGTACATTGTTTTTGCTTCAATGAATCCATTAAAATAGAATTTTTATTGCAGTTGCCAATACAACTTAAATCAGTCAAAGTATAATTACCTGCATAATTTCTTAATTAGTGCTGTAGCATTTCTAGTTATATTTCGAGGGAACTCTATGACATCAATTCCTTTTAATATTATATTATAAGTTTTCATTGGATCTGAACCAGTGAAAGGAGGCGTTCCTGAAATATGCAAATAATGTAAATTGTATAATTCTAAATAATATGTATTGTTTTAAGTTTAAAGTAAAATAATTGTTAAAAATAAAGTAAAAGTAAGAATTTAGTTGTTAAGACATTATTAAAACAGCTAGCATAGAGCTTTAAGCAAATTTGGAAACACCAAATCAAAAACTTTCGTAGATAAACAACTCATTAACATTTTTTTTTAAAACGATTGATAACTATTACTAATAAATTATTACACACTACAGTCTATCGTTTAATTTAAAAATCTTGACAGGTCAGTTTAGACACCACTGATTCTTAAGAAAAAAAATCCCTGCAAGAAGGTAGCGGGAAAAAACTATGTAAATAAATCAGGTTATTTTACCCGTATTTTCTTATTGGCGATGTTTTTTTATTTTTCTTTTGTGTAGTTTTATATTAAAATATCATTTTTAAGATTAATTTGAAAGTAGTTTTCAAAACGATGTAATCAAAAGAAGAACTACAAACAAAGTGAACGATTGCCGGGAAGAAGGTTTTTTTCCCTACAGCGGTTATTGTGGTAGGGATTTTTTTTCTCTTTTTAAGTGAGAGGTTGGCAGCGGCTTCTCTGATTGGTTAATCCCCAATATACTTATGACCTTGGGGATTTTTAAACTAAACGATAGACTGTAATCAGTTTATTATTACCAGAATAAGTGTATTATGTAAATACTTTGAATTCCACAGCTAAGGCTGGTTTAGATATTAATTTTAATCTATAATTATTTATTGAGTACAATAATAAATTAGATTTCAACTGTAACCTATAATAATTTGTTATTGAATACAGTTCAATTATTATTAATTTGAATAATACAATACAAATGATAATCAATCATTTGTATAGTATTTTTTTTGATCTTATAAATAGTTGATTAATTTATTCAAAATACAATAAGTTTTTAAAGGACTGAAGCCAATTTAATAAATTGGGTAGGATTCCACGGTTATTTAGTCTAAATATTCCATGGAATATTTCTCGGAATACTTCCGGTGGTGATCACATCAAAGTAGATGATATGATCCGATGTAGACAATATTTAATTTAAGCCTATTTTAATTTAAACCTATTTTATTTAACACAATGCATACTTTTGTAAACAGATTCAATAATCTTTGTTTTAAAATTGATACTGGTTTAACATTGTTGGGTTATTTTAAACCATGTTTGATTTGCAATGAAGATAAAATTCCAATCAAATTGTTGAAAGCCAGTTTTCTTCAATAATTAAGTATCATACAGTGGAGATAATTTTATTTATTGTTATATGAAAAAGCCACCTAAATAGTCAAGGTTGACCAAGCACAGAGGTCTAAGTTTCCAAGCCAGAATTCTGCTCTAAGATTACACCAATAATTAATAGTTTTAACGTATTAGGAGATAATTACCAACTTAAATTATACTTTAAACAGCCAGGATGGGGTATAACTCACTATTTTTGGGGGATAAACAGGGCCTACAATGGTATTCTTGATACGCCGATAGCTCTTAAAGGCCTATTAAAAATTTATTAAATAGAAGTTTCATACCTGTCAAAAGTTCAAACATGAGAACACCGAGTGACCAGTAATCAGCACTGATATCATGACCTCTGTTTAAAATGACTTCAGGAGCAACATATTCCGGAGTACCACAGAATGTCCATGTTTTCCTACCATGCTGCACAAAATAAAGTAACATTATAGCTTATTTTACTTAATAAAAAGAAAACAACGTACAGATATCATGTGTGATAATGGAAATAGTCTGAGCTTACCTGTAATTTCTTGGCAAATCCAAAGTCGACTAATTTAACATAACCATCAATATCAAGTAAAAGATTTTCAGGTTTCAAATCCCTATATATTATGTTTCTAGAGTGTAAGTAATCAAACGCTTCAACCACACAAGCTGTGTAGAATCTAGTTGTACTGTCATCGAAATGTCCTTTGTCTCTGCAAAATTCATAATAAAATAGTAAACAATATCGCTGTGTCTAGATTATATTTACCATTTCAATAATTACAATTCATCCAATTTTATTGAACCCAATCATTTAATTTTTAGCAATACATTTCATTATTGTGTTATACGTTTTGTTAATTTGAATTTTTGCTTCTTGTAAACAAACATCTGGTATAAATAATGAAACAGCACCATAGACATATTAATGCTAGAGAGGAATTTGGCCTTGGCATTAACTTGTTTACATTGGTAAACAACCAATGAAAACAACATGTTACAATGTTGTAACAGTTGGTCCTAGGGGTAAACCGCAAAGCGAGGTGGCTCCGCAGAAATGTGCAAGATGCTGACACCATATTATTTTTAATATGACGATTTCCTATGTGTCCATGGCAGCAGCAGCATAAATAATTATTGCACTATTTTGTTAACTTCTTACGTAATTCATGGGAAATGACAGGGTGATCAAAAATGTTTTATCATATGAATAGCATGGGAGCCAATAGGAATTATTTATTTATTTCTATATATTTACATAATTTGTGATAAATGAGTTAAAAATTAATAGAACGACCATTGGTGCTATAAAAATGTTCAATATTTCATAAATACTTTAATTATTCCAGGATTTTAAATATATAATAAGCCTCTTATCCTCTAAGCCTCTTATCACTACAGACTTTTTGTTAGTTTTTAAACTGGTATTTACCAATGATTCCATTTTATTATAATAAATGAAATAAGACACAAAGGTTGGAAATGTCATGTTATTATACTTCTTACAACCAATTTCATACAATAAAAGAGTAAGTTTGTGCAAACTAAAATTATTCTAAAGTAAAATTAATCAACAATAAATAAAATAAAAACTTCTTATCAGTTTATTTTAAAACTCATGAAAACCCATTTAAAATGTATTTTTTTCAATTAAAGAGTGACTTAAGTGAGCTTAAAGGCCCTAAAACTAATTAAAATAATCACTTCAAGAAAAAATTTAAAGATAATTTGTTAAAAAATTAGAAAAAATTAATAAACTCATATATATATATATATATATATATATATATATATATATATATATATATATATATATATATATATATATATATATAATATATATATAATATATATATATATATTATATTTAAACATTGATTACCCTTTTGTTATCAATTTCTTATCAGCGACGGTGACACTGCGGAAACTATTTTGAATTGCGAATAAGCATAAACTTTGAAATCAAGTAATCAGTTAAAGTAAATCAAGTAATCATATGCAGAAAGTAGCCGATGTTATGTTATTAAGAGCAACACAGTATACAAGACTAGCAATAACAAGGAAATATGACACATGGGAAAACTTGAAACAAAAAAATTAAGATTTAATTCTATTTATTTATTTATAAACTAAGGGAGATTATTTTAATTTGAAACTGTCACTCACCACTATCACTATTCAATAATAAAAGCAATTATTACCTAAGAATGGTCCACAACTCTCCTCCAAGACAAGATTCCATAAGCATATATAAATATTTCCTATCTTTAAACGTTTTATACAATTTAACAATGAAATCGCAGTTGGCTTCTCCCATGATTTCCTTTTCTGACTTAATGTGCTGTTGTTGCCGTGTTTCTACGATCTGTGGACAAAACATAAATCCATTGTGAAATGAAACAAGCTTCACAGTTAATACATTTAAACAGTATTGGAGAATTTCAATAAAGAGAAAGAATATTCATTAAAAATATAAATATAAGCTGAGCTGCTCTTATAAATATCATATTAATTAATCATAACTATAAATTCAAGTTAAAAAAGAAAATTATTAATAATACCAACCTGACTCTTTTTCATTTGTTTAAGAGCAAACGATCTTTCTGGATCAGACATAATTTGAACTAATTCCACTCTACCGAAGCCTCCCACTCCTAACGTAGCCAGCACCTTCAAATCACTCAGTCTCAAGTTTTCAAATTCAGCATCCAATCTAGGAAAGAAACAGATTATTATTAGCATTTATAAATTACTGATTTTAGATTTTTAAAAATTATTACTTACAGCTGTTCACTTAACAAAAAGAGTTAACTGATCAAATACTTAGCAATTGCTTGGCTCTAATATTATCCAATCTCATTAATAACTTAAAAACTTGTTAAAACAGCCATTTACAATCAAGAGAGATTTAGAACAAGACTTAACTATGTATATAAGGGCTAGTTCAACTCCTAACACCTTACAATTTTAACCTCTCTGAATGATAGTATAAATATTTTATAGATGCATACATTAGATTTGCATTTTAATTTAACGTAATATTATATTTGTGAGAATATTTCTTATTATATTTAATGTTATAATAGTAATATAAATATATCATTCTTTGACAAATATTTGCTTACTTATGACAATTGCTTACTTGTGAGAGAATATCTCTATGTATATTATACAGACATAATTCTTTGACATATATATATATTTAATTGATTACAATCCATAAGCAATTTGAGACTAGCCCTAAACCAAATGATTATAAGTCTTTGGATAAAACAATCAACTGCTCTACAAAAATAAAAATTAAATCCTATACATAAAGTGGGTGTTATTACTATTATTTTATTAATTTTAATTTAGTGTTCATGATAATTAATGATTGTTTTTCTGTAGTAATTATTATTGATACTGTACAATTGTATTTTTAAATAACTTGCTTAACTAAATAAAATTAAATAATTTATCAAAATTAATTAGAAACAAGATTGAAAAGAAATGTAAGTATAAAAATGATATCTTTAAAATAACATACATATAACTTTTTATAAGAGTCAATAAATTATTAAAATGTCTGTATACAGTTTAATGTAGTGATATAACCTATTCATTATTATCTGTTAATTATTATTAAAATGATTAACTTCTCCAGAAGGAGTACAGTCACTGGGAAGTTTCTCCTGAAACCCTCAAGTAATGTCACCCTCTACCGGTGGATTTATCCACAAAAATAGAATTTTCTAAAGAAAATTTTTTGTTCATTGGTCAATGTTACACAGTCTGGAGGTATGCTTCAAATAACATGAGTATCCGTTAAGTCAGAGTGAGCATATATTTATATGAATATATACATTGAAAAAAATTGTATGTATTTTAGTAATGTATGTATTTTTTCATATTACTTTTAATTTTTCAACTTAAGTTGTTTATTTGTTCACTTCATTCATAAAATATAACTGCTGTTACATCACTCCACTAACCCCCTCCCAATCTAAAAGTATCCCTTTTCCCCTGTATTAAAAAGCTGTGATGTTTCTGTGATGTCCGAGAAATAATTTCATTTATTCAAAAATATATTTTAAATGATTAATTATTCACAACACACATAAAGATTATTTTTATTTTACTAATTATTTGTTAACCTTTTAGAAGTTATCGTGTAACACATATATGCAGGGCAACCCTGTGGCGCATCCAAGTAATTCAGCAATAGTAATTGCAAAAATTATAGTTGTTATTCAATACAAGATTGTTTAAAAAACGGCTAAAAATTAATATCCAGTTATTAAATAGAATTTTTCATCCCTTTTTTTCTATTGTATAATTCTTATTCCTTCTTTTTGTTTTATTATTTTACTTATTATAAATATACAAAAACATGACACTATTAAACATAATAGTAAAAAACTTACTCTTTATGTGTCTTATAATGAATACAACTCATAAATATAGATATCGATGAATAATAAAATTTATTAGACAAAATTTTCTGTACCATTGTAAAATGTAAATAAATCAGTGTGTTTTTAAAAATAAATATCACCAAACTAATCTTAAATATATTAACTTATATCTGATTTATAATCTGATCAGATATGATCTGATATTTAACAAACTTATCTGACATATTAAAGTCAAATAAATGCTACATCATGAAGCATTGCAAAATTTAATAATTAAACCTTTTAAATAAAAGTTTTATTTTAAATTATATAAAATACATTTTTTATAAACAAAAGTCTACTTTTTAATTTAAAAAATAAGTTAAACATAGTAAATAAAATAAATTAGAATAAAGATTACTAAATTAAATTTGATTCACTGATTAACATTAGGCACAATGTAATGACTTCAAGTTTGGTGCCAAGGACTGGCATAAGTGTTCAAATTGTGAAATTAATACCCACAGTTTCAAATAAAGTAAAATTTTAACAAAATTATCACTCAAACATCAAACTAAACTATAAGCTAAATCTCATTTTCTAATAACTAACTTAATAAGAATTAAATTTAACTAGAAACTAAAACAAACTAACAAGAAAAGTGAGCTAATGTGAATGGAGTAAGACAAATGTAAAAACAAGGAACTATATTACTTTATACTATAATTACAACTCCACAGGTGTTTCATACTATGACTCATAAGTAATGTAATGCAACTTGGTAAAACCTTTATCATCAAAAAATATAAACTATTATATCATATTTTACTTTGTATTAACCTCAGCAATGTTTAATAATTATTTTTAGGCTTATTCGTTTTTTTCTTAATACATTTATATTATCAACTATCGTTATTCATCCTTGTTGATATAATAATGCAAACAATTATAAAAACACTGATCTAATTTTTCCATACTTTATATTTCTCTACTTGATTCAGAAATGAAAATTTATTCAAACAAATATAAATTAAAACTTAATTTTTAAGCTTTAAAAATGTAGAGGTTTTCCTATTAAAGTGGGAAATAAATAATTTTCGTAACAAACTTAATTCTGATAACTGAGTGTTAATTTGTAAAACTATATATTATTATACGATAACTTAAGTTTCAGAAAAAGAAGTATACAACAAAAACTTTTACAAATAAGACCCAGTTTTTATTTAAATTGTTTCCAAATATATTTTGTCTTTTTTAAGTAAATAATTGAAATGTAACCTATCTATGGGTATTGAACAAAGAGACTAATACTTAGAGGAGACTAACACAGGGATAGGGGTCTAGAAGTAAGACAGCTTCCATAGGGTACCATAATGGGACTTACTCCTACTAGACTTACTCCCCACCCTTCTATAACCCCTATCATAGTACATGTTTATAATGTAACCTACAAACAGCAGACATTATTCAGTGACATCACATCAAATCACTTTATACAGCATAGATAATTAAAGAATAGATAATAATTAAAACTTATTTTAAATTCATTTTACCTAATTAAAAACAAAATAATCAAGAAATAATGCAATATCTACATCAAATTGTAAATATTATGAAAAATCAAAAAACAAGGTCACCAGGCTACCCAGGGATAAGAGCTGTTGTATCCTCCCTCTAAGTATTATCATCTTTGGTATTGAATAATAACAGTTATCTTAAGAACTGCCATTTGTAAAGAACAGTTACTAATCATTATCAAATAACCCCCTTTTATTAGTTACTAAATTTTCTTACCAATCATTTTATATAATTCTAATAGTGCAATTGTAAATTAAGAAAAAAAATATTTTTTTTATAATTTGTATTTATTCCTTTGAACATATTATATTTTCTTATCAACTGCTAATTTATCGCAAAATAACTTGAAATTTGAAACTGCCCACTACTGGGGGTTTTCCATGGGATTTCCTTTAAAGTTTAGATTATTCTGACATTTAAGTTATAGTGACATAAAAGCTAAAAGAATTATAAAATGATAAGACAAAATTTAGCTCGTCCTAACAAAAAATACTTTTTATTACAAAACAGTATTAAAAAATTAATATCCAAAACTTGAATATGATAAGTAAAAAATTAAAATCATTCTAAAATATTGACATGTGTGTTAATTATTTAAGTATTGCCTAGCTCAAAGAATAAATTAAAAAGTATAACTTATTTAAAGGACAAATACCTTGTTCTATCAGGCGCTTCATCTTTATATCTGGTCCTAATTTCATCTAGACTAGATATAAGTTGATTAAAGGTTTCTCGATCGATAACCAGACAGGTGACTCCTTCCTCATCATCAGCTATGATGTTGGCTGTGCGCAAGTCATCCCTGTAACCCAAAAAATAAATATTAAGCAGGAAATTTCAAAATCTAACTGATATCTTGGGTACTACCATTTTACTCGCAACCTTACCAGCAATACCTTACATTTTTACATGCAATACTACCTTTTTACAACTTGAGAACACTATTAGAAAATAAATAATGTCTAGCAGTGAATCAGATGCTAATAAGTGAAACAGTAACCATCCTGACTACCTAAGATTATATGTATAAAGCATAGCAACTTTCTCAATCCACATTCTACAACTCACAACCTAGATCACTAGAAATAAAACATTTACTTGTGAAATTAGTCTTGATATGAAGGCTGAAATAAAATGTGTGTGATTCAGATATAAAACCTTTAACTCTGGTTTCCAGAATCTTTTATTACAAAAAGTATTAATGAAGTAATAAAAACAGATTGTTTTATTTTCCTTCATTTATAAAATATGTATACAGGAAAGTTTTTCGTTTGTACTAAAAATCAGAAACTGAGATGTCACCTGAATTTTTCAACAATTTTTTCTATATTAACACATTTAGGATTTGGGAATATTTTACAGGAATTCTCATAAAATGTCAATCACAGACTACTTCAAAATTAAAATATATTATAAAAACAGGACATGAGTAAAGAAAATAATAATGAATGTTTAATAAAAAAAAACACATTAGAATTAAAAACAATTAATATATTGTCAACCACAATAGTATACAAAAGTATAAACTGTCAACAGTCTGTAAACAGCTCTGATAATGACGTGAAGTCGAAACCGGTCAGTTATAATTTTTTATAATACTATTGTGGTTGACAATATATTTATTGTTTTAAATTCTAGTGTTTTTTTTTTATTATTAAACATCATGGTGAGTATATACCACAAAATCTCCGTCAAAACAACTAATGATATAATGAATGTATCACATTTTCTAAATTCGCATTGAACAATTGGAACATCAGTGTGTGATGATCTCACATACACACTAAAGATAATTTTTAATTAATTAAATAAAACTAGTCATGTTTGTTTACATTGTTATATTTACATTTTATCTGTCAGAAATATTAAAAATAAATAGTTTTAATGCAACTTTTAACTTAAATGAGGAAAAGTTTGAATCGATTATCGCAAGCTACTAAAAATTAGTGCTGCCGTGGACCGGTGTGGGCAACTCATAAACTAACCCCAATAACTTTCCAAAAATGACCGATTATATTTTTATATTTAAATTTATGAATAGCATGGCAATATCCAGGGTTATGACAGCTATATTTATTGTATTATAAAACGATTTTCTTTATTTATCGTCATGTTCTGTATTACAAAAATTCAGACACTAAAAGTAAGAAGAAGTCTTTTTAAAACTTACACAGAATACTACTGATGGCAGGTAAGTGTAAATTGCATTTATTAATTTATTGATTTAGTCAATTTTATCAGGTAATTACATTTTATCACATGTGTGCAGCATCTTGCCAATGTAATTAAAATACAGGCTGCATTAAATGTCAAAATCTATATTCTAGCATGTGTAAACTTTAGCCATTAATTCATTATTACCTGATTGAATCAATTAAATTAATAAATTACTTGAATGAAAAACTTAAAAGTAATCAGAAGCGTTCTAAGTTTAAAGACCATGAAGGCCGTGCGAAGTGGTACGGCTAGTTACAAGTATGACTATACAAAGTATAAACATTTAATTTCAAACTGACTGTGGGCAAAAAACAGGAAACTGAGACACGTCCACTCAATTAAAAGGTAGGTCCCCCGTCGCACTAGTGTCAACCGGAATCCAAATTTTCCCACCATTGAGTTGACAGTCTTACTGTTTAAGTATCTATAGTCTCTGGTACGGACTTTGGCAGTACATATTATTACAATTACAGGCAAACCTAGTGTTTACATTTTCCTCTGTTTTAACTTGTTGGTCAGGCTTTAGTTCAGACAATATTTTAATAAAAGATTTTATAAGTAAGTCAAAGTGTATCTTACCCAGTGAGAGCTTTTTCTCCAAAGAAATCCCCTCTGTTCAAAGTCCTTATGTACTTGTCTTCATTAGAATTAGCTTGTTTAATGGTAACTTTGACTTGTCCTTTGCTAATAATGAAGAAAGTATCACCACGAGCTCCTTGTCGTATTATATAGTCACCTACATTGTAGTATGTCTGCAAAAATAATTAATTCAACAAACTAAATATCAGTATTAATACTTCTGTGTGTCTTTACAATACAATATGAGAATCAGTTCTAATTATCATCTAAAACTAAATATCATTAAGATTACTAACTTAATGTTCAGAAACACGGCCCATTAATATAATTAGATATACACATATACATGTATTCAATAATAATAATAATAATATATAAAGATAAAATTTTGGTATAGCCTCAATCTAACAAAATCCTAATTTTATGCTCACAACAGTAAAAACCTGTATTCCCATAGTGGAAGTTAAGTTTCTCATTATGCAAACTTAACAAACCAAATTATGCACCACAAGGTAAAACAATCAGAAAGGGCTCCTAGTAACAAACCCTTTATCTTTAATATACTAAAACAATACTTGAAGCAATCAAAACTACTCCTTAACAAGGTGCTGAAAATGCAGAATTATTTGTAACCTTTCAGTCCCATGCCTTTAAGGTAAATATTTCTTAAATATTTTAAAAAGTGTTGCTCCATGTAATAACTTAAGAAATCATTGAGTGACAGGAAAACCAAGAAATGTAATATTATTAGCTTAATTTTAAAAAATAGAAGAATACCTGATGGAAACTACAATATGCTAAATTTATATAACACCAATGCATTGCATTTTAGTCTAAGCAAATTGAAATAAGGCGTGTACAACTAATGAACAATTTGAAATTATCATCTTTTAATATCTCTTCATCTTAGAAATATGAAAGGACGCAAGAAGTTACAAAAACCCCCTACTCTGAAAAATCCCCTAAATTTGCTATAGATAGTTCTATGGCGAGCACTATCAGTCCTTTGAAATTATACCTCTCTGCATTTAATACACAAAAGAATAATAAAAAGAAGGTACATAATTTATTACCTCTTCTAATACGTCTGATATTTTTATTAAAGTTTCTTCTGGTAAATTCTTGAATATAGGCACACTGAAACAGAAAATTTAAATTATTTAAGAAAAAATTAGGCTTATAAATATGACATCTAATATGAACTAAGTGTCTAGACATTTTGTACTACGTGGCCCCATTTCACGAAAGTACAAGTCTTGTATACTCGTACAACAAGTAAAAAGCTACAAGTTTACTAATAATGTAAACTTAATTGTAAGAAAGTTTAGTTTAATTGTAAGAAATTTGTTTCACTTATATACAAGTGTAGACTGGTAATTAAAAGCGATTTTTATACGATGGTATTAAAAACACTCGTAGGTTACAAGCTTTATCTTAGATCTCCTAGGAAAGGAGCATATTTGTGTCAAAATATATTAAAATTTGATTATCCTCCCAACAAATATTACATACTATTGCACAAAAATAAAGCGTTTCACGAATATCATTCGTGAGTACAAGATGTTAGAAATGTATAAGGTGATTCAATGCGATGTAAACCTATGATGTAAACAAACTAAACACATTCGGAGGTTATAACCTGATTTTTTGTGAATGACGTGGGACCATAGAGATATATTACTAGAGGGGGCACACTCTATATCAATTCATTGACAGTCTTAACATCTTTTGGTGTTCTCAAAGGCTCTGTGTAACCTCATTGAAACCTCCACTAGGAGGTAGTTAAGGTTTTAAGGTTACAATAAATCAATCGTTGTCTACTTCTCAATCATTGCTTGTGTTTTGTTTTGTATTATATGTTATGTATTATGCAATGACGTGAATTCCGGACTATAACCTAACATGTAAAAAAATTGATTTCATTCCAAAAACTCTCCAATTGAATCACTTTATAAATTTTATAAGCTTGCAAGGAGGTCTAAGCGTTTAATACAACTGTTTACCAACGCGACTGTACATTCTAGCTACATCAAGAAAGAGTATTAATTCAACCAATAGTAATATACATAGAGATATTATTACAAGAGGGGCTTTATCGGATTTCTAATCATCAAAAAAGTAACCTGAACACCCTCGAATATTGTGATAAAATGTTATATATGTTGATGAAATAAACACTAAAAATACAGTTATTTATATAATACAACGTTTATAATAGGAAACAAAACCCAAACAATGCGGGAAAAGCCGACAACGATTAACCTAACTAACTAACTCTAACTAAAACTAAACTAAACTAAACTAACTAACTCCCTAACTAAGATTTAGGTCTTTCGGTGGTAGAGCATTGCGTTTCTATCCATGATGTCCTACATCCCTGAAGATGCCTCCCACAGTGGAAGCGAAACGTCGGATTCTTCATCTACATTGACGCGGTCACCACCGGAAGACCTAAATCTTCATGACAACAACCGCGGAAGCCTACGCAGTTTATTCCCTAACTAAGGTTATAACCTAACTTCCTCTTAGAGGGAGACAATGAGGTTAGACAGAGCCTCTGAGAGCCCCAAAAAGATGTTTCAGGCCTCTCAATGTATTATGATGCCCCTTCTAGTATATATCTCTATGGTAATATATCCTAGTTGGCCTTCTAGTTTAATAAGTTAGAAGATACTAACTGTTTTTTAAATATATCTGAAAGACATAAAAATTTAAAAAAAGAACATTGCGTCTTTTATTGTAATGGTTCACTTAGGTTATAGGGAAGTTTTGACAAAATATTTAAATACATTGTGATTTCTTTGCATAATATTAAAGCTACACTACAAAAATAATATTTGAAAAGTTATTTTTTGAAAAACGGAAAAATTTAAGTGAAATTTTAATGCGCTGAGAAGGTTTTATTTCAAGTACGATCGCCTCTGAAAATACATACAGCGTATCGTGGGAAGGATCTAGTTTCAATCTCCCTAGAACTAGCGTATCCGACTGAATTCCTTACGCATGGATCTTACAGCGTATTTAACTTTATTAAACTAGCGTACTAAATAAATAATCCTCCAATTTAAAACAAATTTTTCTAGACTATTTTGATTGTTAAAATAGAACCAAACGCTAGATGGTTATGTTTTATAGTTCCGGGTCATTGAGTCCGAAAATCACGAACTATGTTTATGTTCCCATCTGACCAGAATAACGACTCAAGGTAACGCTTCAGAAAGTTATAAAATCCACAAATTAAGACCAACCTAACAAATCTTAAAAGGTAAAAAATAATAAAGTACAAATAATAGGGGAAAATGTTCTTCATAAATAGAAAACCAAAAAGTTTTCGTCAAGGTCAAAATATTGTTAAAGTTGAACTATAATACAACTTAAAGAATATTGAACTTGAAATATACAACAATGCCTACCGTTGCTATAAGAAAAAACGTTAATTATAAACATTAAAGCTAAATTGAGTTTACAAACTAACTTATAATTAATAAAAGATGGCTAGCGTCAATAATAAAGCGATCATTAGCGGATTATCTAAAATAGAAATTCGTTGAAAATCTATATAGAAGATAAAAATTCTTCGAACCCCAATAATAGGATTGAATTGAAGAAGCTGCGAATGTAATCAAAGGAGAGAAAAGATTCAAAGCAAATGAACAAAAGAAATAACTGAGCAACGGGCCTCAGAGAAGTTTTGTTACTCAAGTTCATTAACACCTACTGAGAGTAATAGTCAGGGATGGTGAAAATACAGCGAAGTCTCTCATATTGAGTCTGCGAGTGCCATGGGCCAAAAATTCAGGAACGGTACGGTCGCGACCTCTAGGATCTCTAGAAAGCATTTGTAACAAGAGTAGGGGATTGTTTATATATTCTGATGTATCTTCTCTTAATGGTTTTATGAAGAGGCCAATATTTAGGGTTAAAATTCAGTAGTAGAAATCACAATCAAAGAACTGAATGAAACAAATTTCAACTACGTAGTAAAATCTTTAATAACAAATGTTTAGATGATTTTATCTTTTGTTACTAATTATATAAAAACGTTTACTTGGACTTTTAGATTTAGACACTCTATATATACTTTAAACAACAGCTATGTGACTATTTTAGCGAATTTTCAAAGAAAATTATATTAAGGTAGAACAAATAGGGAAATTTAACTTAAAGTAATAAAATATAAACCATCAAGTGTCGTCAAGGTAACTGAAACAGATACCTTAACAACCGGATTCTGAACCCCGGTCTCATCTGGAAGTCCTGTTAAAAGAAGAACTTTTACAGCATGACACTTTACTCAAGGCTCATGGACAAACATCCACTCTTGTAGGGTCAAATGAGAAAGAGTTTTTAAATAATATACCGTTCAAAATAAGTGATGACTAAAAAGATACATACTGAACTAATGAAACAGTGAAACTATTTTTTTTTTTTTCAAGCAGCTACGGTAATAAGAATAAACTATTCAGAAAAATATAACATCGAAAGTGAATACTTTTATTGATAACCTATATTCGTTTAAGATTCTATAACAATCATCTAGATCTAGAACGTTGCACTATGAAGTTAAAGATATACAAGATAGGGGAATAAATAATATTTCAGAATAAAATATGTTAAGTACCTCTTCAGGAAGTCTGTGTATTCTGCCTGCCTGATGAGGCCAGTCCTCATCATAATGGTCTGGAAACATGGTCTCTCTATGGCCCATAATTTACAATCAGTAGCAGCTAGAACACAAAACAAAACAAACATTACAACAAATTCTCTTATTTATGGTTAAAAATTATCGAAAACAAGACTCCTCCATTGGCTCATCACATAAATCATCGAAACATTCACGGCAAATAACATTGAAAACATAACCTTCCAAGGAACAATAACCTCTTTCAAACCTTCACATATAGATTAATCACGTCGAACAAAATGAAATTGGCTTTATAAGTAATAAGAGTTAACGAAGACAACAGTCCGAGTTTTGTTAGCTTAATTTATTTCGTGTCAGAGCTTTCGCACAAACGATACTTGCATCCTTAGTAATTCTAATCACAAGCAAACAAGACCACAGACCAATTACAAAACAGAATTAAAATATACACACCAAACAAGGAAAAAAACAATCCAAAACAAGTGCAAGTTAATATTAAAATTAATCTGGTGTTGTAACCATATTACTTATTGTAAGTTTTGGTTAATGATTACTTTAAATATTAACTTGCAATTGTTTTGTTGCCTTGTTTGGTATGTATTTTTGATTTCTGTGTTGTGATGGTTTTGTTTACTTGTTATTAGATTCACTGAGGATGACAAGTATCGCTTGTGCGAAAGCTCTAATATGAAGAAAATTAATCAAATAAAACTCGTACTGCTGTCTTCATTATCTCATATTCCTCATTAAGATTTTTCACAGTCCATTAAACTTAATTCTTAAATTTAGCTTATAAGGTAATTTTAATTATTTTTAAAATCAAAGACTTTCAATAAATTCTTTGCACAAAAACGTCTTCCATATTTTCCATATCCAGATCATAAAAGTTGCAGCATGTACCTTCAATATTTTATTATAGATAATTAATAAAACAAATATTGAAATAATATACAGCCACACACAAGCATCACGCTTATGTGGCAAGCAATATTTGACTTGTAAACATTTAGTACTGTAATTAGATCAAACAAGTATTATGTAGCTATCTTATACGATTATTTAGTAAATTTATTTTAAATAGATTATTATTATAAATTTAATTAAAATAATTAAATGTTTACCTTTAATAGTAGCAGTTCTTTTACAGTTATATAATATGGCAAGTTCTCCAAATACTTTGCCAGGAGCTAGAGTACTCAGGTACTTGTTTTCTCGACTAACTTCTACTCTACCCTCTGAAAAACAGAACGATGTAATTATATTAATGGTGCTTTAAATATAATAGCAATAAAAATATAAAAAAGGCACTCAGGCCCGCTTCGCGGGCCTGAGTGGCTTTCTCACAAACTTGATTTTACTAATTGAGATTTTATTAATACTCTATTATTAATAGTATGCTATAATATTAAAATTAAGAAGCATTATAAACAAAAATATATTATTCATGATTTTTGTTTTTAAATAAAAATACCGTTTCCGTCACTAAAGATTGTCTGATTGAGCTGAAATCGGTCGCAATGGTTTTAGAATGACTTCGACCATATAAAGACAACTTCAACTCTTACTTACATTTATGATTGTTTATAGAATTTAAAGAAAAATGTCAAATTTTGTTTTGTAAACAAATTGTTTATTTGAGTAAAATCTTAAGGTTGAAAAAAAATATATTCATGATTATTTAAAATACCGTTTGCGTAACTTAGGATTGTCCGATTGAGCTGAAACTGGTCGCATTCGTTTTAGAATAACTTCGACCATATAAAGACTACTTCGATGTTCTTCCTCTTTACGGGTCTGCTTAGCTCGGCGTGGTTCAGTGGAAGCCATTTTTGCCCTGTCTCTCTGGGACAGTAGGCTTAACATGATGGAGCAAGAGGTAGAGGTATCTCTTTTATACTATATCCCCACCCTCTAACACTACTGAACCCAACAGATATCGTACGAGTCTTTGACCTAGACGTATACATATATACAGATTATATATATATGTATACCAATTTGCGCCATTTGTGATGGTTCGATTGAGCTGAAATTGGTCTTAATCGATTCAGCTAGCCGTCTACCTAAATACTAGATACCTTGTTTTAAAGCCATTTTAAGTTTCAAAAAAAAATTTTTTTCATGAAGTCATAACTTTGGTTGATGGCGTCATAATGTTATTATAAACAATAGGCCTCGTAACCTCCTCAACATCTCGCGATTTGCAAAGTTTCGTTTCAATTTGAGAACGCCTTCGAGAGTTATCGTTCGCCATACGAAAGGGTAGAAACTCTTACATACATATATATAATATATATATATATATATATATATATATATATATATATATATATATATATATATATATATATATATATTATATATATATATATATATATATATACATATATATATATAAACTTTTTTCGGACATATATTTTTGTTATCAGGAAGCCAATAGGAACCGATTCCACTCACTCCCACCCTCAACTTCCGTCATCCGAACAACCTCATAAGCGTCATTTTCATTATGAAAATTCGCTAAAATAAGGTTGCACATATTGAGACTGGGCATCACATCACTAAAGGTGTGATGGATTACGAAAAGTTGAGTATATTAGTATAAAAGTCAATCTTAGTAGTTTAACGACTACTACTATATTAAATAGTAGTTATAGCATGACATTCTTTGTCTAAAATAGCGTGATTACGTTCCTTCTGTATCGGTAATGAACAGATACAGTAATTTGAAATTGCAACGAATAGAACACTAGGAGTTGGCAAAAAGGGTAGTCGATCTTAAGGAGTTAGCTTAAGTTAGTTAAGATAGTTAAGGAGTTATAGGGTCCAACTAGTTAAGTTAAGTTAGTTAAGATAGTTAAGGAGTTATAAGGGTCCAACTAGTTAAGTTAAGTTAGTTAAGATAGTTAAGGAGTTATAAGGGTCTAACTAGAGAATGACTAGAGAATTATAGAGTACTAACTGTAGAGTAGAGAATTATCTGAAAAGAACCAACGACTTGGTCTATAAGCTTGATCTTATAGGGAATTAGCTGAAAAGAATTGATGGATTATCCTAGCAGCTTTATCTTATAAGGAATAAGATGAAAGAACCAACAACGTGGCCTAGCAGCTCACCCTTACAGGGCATTAACTAAAAAGAACCAACGACTTGGTTTATAATCTTGATCTAATAGAGAATTAGCTGAAATTAATCTAAGACTTATTCTAGCAGCTTGATCATTTAGAAAATTAGTTAAAAATAACAACTTGCCAAGCAGCTTGATATTATAAGGAAAAAGCTGAAAGAACCAACGACTTGGCCTAGCAGCTCTCTCTTAGACAATTGATAAAATGGATCAAACTACGACACCTAATTGCTTTATCATAGAGTATTTGGGATAAGGGGCCAAAGACACTGTGTATACCAACTTGATCTTAGATACCAGTAATCAAGTTGGTATACATTGCGTCTTCGTAAAAAAAAGTCTGGGTAAAAAGGACACAAAGATGAGGCTTTTTTTAGTATGAAGTTGTCTAGTTCTAAGCTAATTGGACAACTAGCTTGATTTATTTATTTTATAACATATGCTCTGATTTAAACAAGTTTGTCTAGTAGAGCTTAAATCAGAATCGTAATCATTATAATTCTGTTGCACAATAACTGCCATATATATTACTGCCATAATATATTGCATTGATATTACTCTTACTGCCGGAAGTTGCATTCATAATACTCTCACTGCCGGATATTGCATGAAAAACAATAAATCGTTTCATCAAAATCAGACGGAACACGTGATACATCCAATGACCAATGACCTTTTACGATGTATTTTATAGAAGAAAAATCTTTACACCAATGATAAATTATACTTTTTACCACTACACACTTTCATACTTAATACGAAATATATTTAATTTTTTTTTGTATAAAATATCATATGTTCAACAATGATGTATATGTCAAACAATAATGAGCAAAAGTATAATTTCCAAAAAGATTTCTTTATAAATCGATTGCCTTATTTTATTTACTTTCTCATTTTATAATAGAGTTTTGAACAAGGCGATACGAGACATTCCTTGACGCTACTTTTTATCAGTAAATATTGCATATTATTCAATCTGCATAATTGACACGATCATAACTGACCGTAATAATCGAAAGCTTTAACCAATCATTTATATGAAAGTTATCGGAAACAAGAATGCAAATAATTATTTAATAATTAAATGATAATTCGTAGAAAGCAAAGTGATCATGCGATAATTTGAATTTAATTACGTGACGTAATGATTTGATATAAAATTTCACTTAATAATAATATCGAAAAGGTTATCAAGGGGTGTTTAAATTACAATAAAACTATTAAAATTAATGCAAAAATGAATAATACGAAGATAGCTAAACAATGGGCACTAGGCCAGGGGCAGATACAATTAAAAATCTAGCATTGGTAAAAAGTAAAGGGCATTTTAAAAAAAAAAAATCGTTATAAATAAATAAAAAAGAACATGATTCTATTTGCTGCTCAAGTGCTTGGCTTATGCTTTATATGTCAGCATGAGTAGTACCACTTTTGTTGTTTGTAAATCTTAGATCTTTTAAATAAAATGCGCCGGTTTATTCCATAAGTTGTACAAAACTATGCTCGCCCTTCCTAAAATCAGCTTTATGCGAGAAATTTACATTCATACAAATCTTAATTTAAGCAGGACACACTCCTTAATTGAGCCCCCCATTTCATTATGCGAATTGTTTCGACATGAAATTAGCAAGAAATGAACGAAAAAATGCAACACTAATGAATTAAATAATTCTGTGCAGTATGTATGGCATTTGGCATTGGCATAACAGTTCGGCATCTTGGTCCGGAAAACGGAAAAATACTCATAACACCTGAATTAGCAAAAATCAACAATTTAGCTTCGGATGGCAGTGGATTGTTCAGCTACTTATCGAGGAATAGGTGAATTGACAAAGGAATATCCTGATCGGTTATATTTCATGTACATAGGTCTACATAACAAATGAACACGTATTCACTAAGATATTCTTCCAATTTCTTTACAAGTTTTGCATTTCAAACCACATTTAGACCGTTTCAGAACCATAATACGATTTAGTATTTCATTTATTAGCATAGAAAAACAGAGTGTATAATAAGAAAAGATTAAAACAATATTACATAAATTATAAGTAATTAACCACTGATTTAATTTATTTATGCCTATAATATTGCTAAAACTATTGCAGATAGGACCTTTTTACTACGAGTTTAAAATAAGACGCGGATTGGTCTTTCTTCCCCTCACTGACTGGCTACGTGAAACCATTCTGGTCCTACCCCTAAAATACAAATTTCACTTATACAAGTTAAGCAGATCAGTTATTAAATTTATATTATTTATTTAAACATACTTTTAAACTTCTCCAAAAATCTTCCGTTAGCTTCCCATGTGCAGAACTATGAGTAATCTTTCCGTAGTCGGCACCGACACTATCGAATAGTTTTCTTTTCAAAACTTTTTTCAGTTTTGGAGAGAACAAAACTGTTAAACAAAACTTCAAAAAAGTTTCAAGATAATTTAATTCTATCAAAAAATATTGGTTATTATATTTCTTCCGAAAATCATTTTTCAATAACAGGTTTATATAAACGGCCACTACTCCCAATTCCATTGTCATATGATGTGATGTAACAAATCGTAGAATCAATAAGACTTCTTCAAAGTATCAACAATTTTCCACTCTATTCGAAATATTTTTAATTCCGACAAAAGAGAATAATCTTTTTCGATTTCTGTTTATAAAAGGTGTCCAAAGAACTATTAAGTGTCTAAAGATAATTTTCCAGCTTCAAAAAGATAAATCATTTTTTTAATCGCAGGGAAACTATGGATGTTAGCTTTTCCTGTTTGACAATCGGACACTAAAAATTATTTGATGTAATCTGTCACACTCTCTACATTTTATTTTCTAAATTTTCCTTCTTTGTTGTTTAAGTCCTTTTAGATACAGTGATGAGTATTGACAATTTATTACATCGAAAATGATGCATTGGAAGATTGTCACGTCTGTTAACGTAAGTCTAAAAGGAATCAAATGAAGCCGTTAGGAGCCATCTTTTCAACTTTTTCAAATTTCCTTTTGATTTAATATAGTATGACACACGGTTAAAATCAATAGACAGCGTGGAAAAATATTGCGAGGGAGCCAATGAGGTTAGTCCTAGATGTTAAAACCACTCCCACAATGTCATATAAGGCCAACCTCATCGGTTCCTCAAAACTATTTTTCCTCTCTGTCCACTGATTTTAACTGTGTGTCATACTTATAAACTCCCTTCCCAACCGAAACATTAAATTGTTTTTATTAAATGTATAAAAATTTCAGAATTCTATGTTAATTACTTTATAAAAATTATTTTGTTTCAGCAACCGAAAGAACTTTGTGAGCTAAACGCACGCCGCATCTGTAGTAAATGTCATCGAATGCAAATAAATATCATAGTTCACCCTAAAGAGATCAAAGCAACATGATAAATAAGTTTGATCTTTGCTTTAGCAAGGCGTGGCTGTTGGTATTAAACTCTATTACAACTATTGCACATGCAATTCTTAAGTTTCCCTTTCTCTAACAGGCATCCATAATAAGAACTCCTTTGAAAGATAAATAGTGATACCTGTAGTCTCAAAATGAAGTCTTAAATTTCAATCTTATTGTTATGACAAAATCATTTGTGCGAGACAATTACCAGAATTACACCACACAATCTTCATGCTGGACAGCATGTTCTGTCCTTGAATTATTTTTGCTCTGATAAAGTTTAATGACAAGTCTTCTGATTCATATAAATAAATAACTTAACATTTACCAGGTTTCAGGTACTTTAATGTGTCTATGTTGTATAGTAGGTACATTAAATCTACAGGACATAAATAATAACAAAAGACCTTCGGCCTCTTTGCCGCTTCGTGGCCTCACGCCTCCCTGTGGACGCAAATTAGCATCCCTGTGGTATTGCAAATTAACATACAAAATCTTTTGATTTGATATGTGAGAATATCTACCACTCCTTAGAAATATATGATTTTTAGAAAACCGAAGACAATTTTTAAAAATATGCCAAAAATATAGACGAGAAAAATAATTTATGTAGCAAATCGGATATGTTTAAAAAGCACTTGAGCAGTAGATGAAAAAGCGTTGTTAAATTTATTACAGAAAATAAT
Organism: Microvelia longipes; assembly: GCA_018340805.1. Classification (NCBI taxonomy): domain Eukaryota; kingdom Metazoa; phylum Arthropoda; class Insecta; order Hemiptera; family Veliidae; genus Microvelia; species Microvelia longipes. Next base: position 20,287,758 of record JACMZG010001914.1, read on the forward strand.
ATGAAAAATTGCAAAAATGAATAGTTATCTTCTGTACTAGAGTAATTGACTTTTAGTAGCATACAAGAAAACTTCTACCATGTAAAACATGTTTTGCCGGAGAAAAAAACGGCTCTTCTGAAAAATCTACAGACGAAAAAAGCGTTTAACCCGTCATTTTGCCTATATAATCGGTATGGTAAAATTCCATTGTTTATCAATAAATTCATAGACGCGATGTCTTCATTAGTTAAATGGAATACTTATGCATCCACCCATTGTGACCTTAAATGGATAATCAGTGTTGCTATTCTACAAATACGTATTAATCAGGCCTTCCAGGGATATCACTTTAATCTCGATTCGCATAAATATGTAATGTTCTATTTATAAACGAACAATTAGATAAATATTTAGACTATTACGAGAGATATAAAAAAATCATGAAAAACACATTAATGAAAGAACGATCAAATAACTTAAAGTGAGTAAGCATAAACAAAGAATTTCTAAGAAGAAAATAAACGAGACTGTCGTATTAAAAAAAAACCATACCATAATGTGAATTATTTAAATCACCTTGTAATTCACCTGGCTAGGGCAAGGATACAGTGTGATGGGGATGAAGTGTAGTCTAGGTAACATTGAACCAAGTTTTCTTGGTTTTCTTGCTAGAACCTCAGCATAAAATAGCAAAATTTATTAAGGATAGCAAAATAGGATCTCCATTCTTCTAAAACACTAATAGGGTCATATTTCTCTAATGCATTTCCCATACATTAAAGAATTCAGTTTATGGCAGCTCTATCGAGATGGCAAAATTTTCTGTCCTTAAAAAAAAATTTTGGTCACTTGCTATTATATTTTACAAAGCATCCCCAACTTTAAAAATCTATGTTAACTCACTGAATAAGTAATGCAGTCTACTAAACAATGAAAAGGCACTAAGAAAAACTAGCAAGGAAATATGAAATAGCTAATTATCCATATAAGTGGAAACATTACCTTCAAGTCCTTAAGATCATCTTAGATCACAAGTTCAAAAGGTTAAAACAACATATCACTGCAAATGTTGCAATTAAAATTACTTAAATCACGTAACATTACAAAAAAAGTCACTCGTTGCATACTAAATCAGGGTTACACACGAATCTGAAAAATTGTTTGCACTTCGAACTTTAACTTCAAGATATTTTATGGCATTTTTCGTTACATCCGCAGCGAAATGTAATATAATATTTTGAAGTAGCAAACAGCGGGACCATCTTAAATCCAACGAACTTGAACAGCAGGGCTCAATTGACATAGAAGATTTAAGGCCTTATGCCTCTTGGGCGCTACACAGCTTCGGCACAAGGGGCTGCTTCGCGGTCACATGGTTGTTGTCCTGTATCAGTTTGTTACATTGCTAGCTCATGAAAAGTGGCATACTGCTACGATATATGCGAATTTCCAAATGTATTAGTGAAAATACGCGATTTGTTTAAATAATATTATATATGTCAATCGATGATAAAATCGGAACTAATACTGATAATTAATCTAACTGATACTAATACGTGTATGAAATTTCAGCTCGATCAGAAAACGTTTTAAGGTTTTGTTATTTTTTAAATGTTTTGCTGAGTCATTATTGTTGGTTAATAACGTCATAAAAATTTCAAAACAATAGGCTAGGTAATTAATGGACATTTATGACTTCGAAATTCATACCAACTTTCATTCAGATCGAGAAAGCGTTCGAAAGTTATCGCACGTCATTGAAACGTCTAGGAACAAATCTCGTACATGCATACATACAAACACACAAATATACATACATCTTGATCAGAAAGTCCCCCTCCCCTTTAAAAAACTAATTCTCCTTACCATGACACCAACCAAGCTCAAATTTTTTCTTGGGAAATTCGCTAAAAAATAAGTAACCTAAAATTTTTGACTTTTATACAACAGCACAAAATCTACCAAGTCATATAACAAATTCATTCATTTCTACTCAACACTGAATAAAAATAAATTAATTTAAATGATAAGTTGAGGGTCATATTTTTCACGAAGTTCACCTGAATACATATACACATTAGCAAAGCCATGAGGAAGTAGATACAAGTTCAAGTACTTAGCTAAGTTCCCACGGAGCGCTACAATCGCTACGAATAGATAAAGTTCATCCAATTCAAATGATGTAATGTAATTTAATTAAACTTCCGCTTTTTATTAAGTTAATATACTAATACTTTTATTTTTAACATTTTAAAATGATATATTCTATTTTTCTCTTAATTTTCTTATTTTTATGAATAAATTAGTATTTGCTTTTTTCGTGTTCTGTTATTACTTATCATCTTTGTCATTGTTGTTTAATGGTATAACATTTTCATACAAAAAAACTTTATAGTTGAATCATTATTATTGATTTATAATAATGATAATTTAATCATATAATCATAATTAAATTAGATATAATTATGATTAAATTGTAAAATAAGAAATAAAAATCATTAAGCGATTTTCATTTAATGGCATGTTGATTGAAATAGACCAATAATATTATTTACATAGTTTTAGATACGAAGTAATAAACTTTATTGCTATAACTAACTTTATTTGAATAAAAGATAAAACGAATTCTGTAATAAAAAAGAAATATAAATTTAATTTAAAGAATTAAATAGCTTTGTAAGACAGTTAGATAATAAGAAGGCTAAAGACAATAAAGCATATTGACAAGGACTTTTTCCGTGTAGGCGGTGTGGCTTTTGTCTTTGAATAGTCTTGACTAAGAAGAATGTGTGACAGAGAAGTATTGTCAGGCATATTTTCTTATGACATTTATTAAAGAAACCGTTATTCCACATACTAGAAAGACAAAGGGTTAATAAAAAAGGTTTTATAAGAAGTATCAAGATGTAAAGGAATCAAGCTCGCAGCTGCAGATAAGTATGCATGATGCATTGTTAACTCAGATGTAATTTTACTAGTGCTGCGAGGCATTGTAAAATAGAGACGGATAAAAAATTATAAAGGTAGCCTATTTTATAAACTTGTAAAAGCTATTTTGATAATTATTAAAAATATATTTACTACAGTCGGTTGAATATAATTGACTTAGAATTAATTCTTATCACTTAACATAGCAATTGGGTTTGACACCTTATTCAGCATACTATATAACTATACAAATTTTCCAGGTGGAGCCACAATAACGATTAGAAAATGGGGAGGGAGGGAATGGAGGGGGAGAGGGGTAAAGTCCACAAAGACCTGCACGTGGCTCCTGACTTAGCCTATTTTTCAACTAGCTTGCACAAGGAGAGCATAAAGTCAAAATAGTGTCCCTATTGCTTAACAGAGAAATAGAGGGCCTCGAAAAACATTGTCCCAGCTCTGAGTTTTAAAGTATTGGAGGTTCCTATGTTTTTAAATTTTTACTCTTAACGTCTAATACGCATAATGCCAAAATTTGGTTTGTGTGACCAGATCGCTTATGTTGAAGTAGTATGCCAGTAGTAATACGGTAATCTCTCGCAGTAATTCCGAGGCTGAGGGACGCAAAACGGCTCTCAGCATCAACACCGCATAACGGACAAGAGACCAAAAGCCTCTTGTTACTTTTTAGGGTAACAACTTAAAAATCCATCTGGTGAAAGAATAACATTAAATACGTTTAATTAACTACTTTTAAAATCTGCTTAACTAAATTTTAATCAATTAGGTTAGTCAATGTAAGGAGCTAAAACTCAAGCTTATCAAATAGCTTTGTAAGTCATCTTAAACTTCTTAGCCTGACAAATTTTATTTTTATTCCCTCGTCAAATATTGGGGACAAATTAAACGATTGATAAACCAATGTAGCACCTCTAGTGTAAGGTAACAAAAATTATCATCACAAGGAGTTGATACAACTTTACAAGAATCCATTTTACACCTAAAATATTCACCTATGGTTAATTGCATTAAATCAGGAATGGTGTGGATTTTTTGCGCTCGCCTTATAGTAATTAACAAATACTTGTTCTTCATCATAAGTTGAACATTTGAAAACAATATACTCAATAAAATTGATTTAAATTTGCATTAGTTCGAGATATAAGCAGTCACACATGCGTACAAGATTAAGTATATAAAGAAGCTTGGTCATATGAAAGCTTTAAGTATGTACTCTTGACGAAATGTTCGAAGTTTTAAATACAATGATTAATGATCTTAATCTGAATTTGAAAAAGAGTGATCAAAAAATATACAATCAAACGATCATCAAGAAAACTTGCAAAATATTGAAGTGAAAGTAAATAAATATGAATTAACTTCAGTTTAATTCTTAAACATTTGGCATATTTTGACGAAAAAGCTAGATAATAATTTATGATGCCATCAGAGATATAATCGATTCACCAAATTACCAACGTACGACTTTTATGTGTGTTTCATCAACATGGTTAGGTTTTTTTAAGACAATAATGTTACTTATGCTAACTAATAACCATTTTACGCCAAAATACGCCTAAAGGAATCTCTCTTTTCGCAGATCAACAAACTAATTTTTTAAACTATTTAAGTTCCACGTTATAGACGAGATGCATCATCTAATATTCATCTAAGATTTTTAAAAGTGGGAATTTTTTGCAAGAAAAAGTGCTGATCTAATATTTAATATTATCAGATTAAAAAATTCTTAATGTTATACATTTGTATATTTTTGAAAAAAACATTTCCCGGAAGAAGTTTTTAAGAATTCTTAAAACAAGATGTTGATCATTCAATTGATTGTCCTAAATTAATACGCCTGACTCTTTTAACTCTAATATTATACAATCTTCTGTTTAAAAACAAACTTTTATAACATCTCAAGAAATAATAAAACATGTGTTAGATATCATAATCATATAAAACTATAACATAAAAAACAGTTCTGAAGATATAAACACGAACATTTTATAGTTTATGGTTTTAACCCATTATGTAATATACAGGGTGACTTACTCTTAATGGGACAAAATAAAAATCTTGATTCTATGGACCAGGATGAACAAAAAATGTCATGTAAGCATAGGGTCGATTCTCAATAGTTCTCTAGAAAAATCGATATATCGAATTATTCGATACTTTACTATCTAATTCTCTAAACGATCTACAACTTGAAAACTACTAAAGCTAAAGAGATGCGGTTTTCACTATTCAAGGACATTAATTCCTTTAAAATGGTATACTTTATGTCGCAATCATCACAATTAAACTTTAATTTATTTGCATTTAAAATAAAATTTTTTATTAGTACTAAAAATGTAAAAAAATTTAAAATGCCAAAATCTTCGATATTGTTCACTCATATTTGAAACCTAAAAATCTTAAAAACAGCCTCATTCCATACCCTTTAAAATGATATAACATAATCTATGGCTTGTTTTTAACTTTAACCGAGATATTCTTAAGAAACTTGATGTAAGTCGCTTAGATTCTAAATTATTCACTATGTAAACAAAGACATTTACATTTAAAATTATTTCAATTTGATTTACAAAATAAACTTTATTTATTAGTTATAACTATATTATTAATTATTCTATGTTTTTGTTAATCATAGAAAATAATCAACCCCCCTCCCCCCACTCCCATATAGCTTAAAAACTTAATTTAAGTATCTTATAATAAAACAAATGCAACAAAAACATTTCTTGAAGAATTTTGTTGAAAGAATACAAAGTAATAGGTATATTTATACATAATTAAATAATAAATAAATAGTTGTCGCAAAACTCCGAGTTGTTTGCAAAACTCGGTAGTATCAAATGATAAATAAATAAATAATTAACTTTTTACTGCAAGGGGAATTAAAAATCATTCTTCATGTAAATCATAAGAGAGATTCAAAACTTCCTCCTTCAACTCTAATACATAGTCTACATCTTCCTAACACTGATTGTGTAGCTTTTTCAATTTGTGCTGCAGTTATTGCAGCTCTTGACTCATGCACTTTTAGCATCAGGTCATCTCGATTTATCTTGCCTGTATACTTCATCTTTCATTGCGCCCCAGAAAAAAAAATCTAGAGGTGTAATATAAGAAGATCTCGGAGGCCAGGTTATTGGTCCCTCTCGTCCAATCCAGCGATTGGGGTAATTTTCATTCAGCCCCACAAAATGAAGATGACGTGATGCTAAAAGTGCATGAGTCAAGAGCTGCAATAACTGCAGCACAAATTGAAAAAGCTACACAATCAGTGTTAGGAAGATGTAGACTATGTATTAGAGTTGAAGGAGGAAGTTTTGAATCTCTCTTATGATTTACATGAAGAATGATTTTTAATTACCCTTGCAGTAAAAAGTTAATTATTTAATTATGTATAAATATACCTATTACTTTGTATTCTTTCAACAAAATTCTTCAAGAAATGTTTTTGTTGCATTTGTTTTATTATAAGATACTTAAATTAAGTTTTTTAAGCTATATGGGAGTGGAGGGAGGGGGTTGATTATTTTCTATGATTAACAAAACATAGAATAATTAATAATATAGTTATAACTAATAAAATAAAGTTTATTTTGTAAATCAAATTGAAATAATTTAAATGTAAATGTCTTTGTTTACATAGTGAATAATTTAGAATCTAAGCGACTTACATCAAGTTTCTTAAGAATATCTCGGTTAAAGTTAAAAACAAGCCATAGATTATGTTATATCATTTTAAAGGGTATGGAATGAGGCTGTTTTTAAGATTTTTAGGTTTCAACTATGAGTGAACAAATATCGAAGATTTTGGCATTTAAATTTTTTTACATTTTTAGTACTAATAAAAATTTTATTTTAAATGCAAATAAATTAAAGTTTAATTGTGATGATTGCGACATAAAGTATACCATTTTAAAGGGAATTTAATGTCCTTGAGAATAGTGAAAACCGCATCTCTTTAGCTTTAGTAGTTTTCAAGTTGTAGATCGTTTTAGAGAATTAGATAGTAAAGTATCGAATAATTCGATATATCGATTTTTCTAGAGAACTATTGAGAATCGACCCTATGCTTACATGACATTTTTTGTTCATCCTGGTCCATAGAATCAAGATTTTTTTTTGTCCCATTAAGAGTAAGTCACCCTGTATAACACTCTTTTATAACTGTAGGTACTAAATATTTTTTAAAATTAACACATTCGTGACTATAATATATAATATTAAGTGACTATCATAAGATGAGAAATCTACTGTTTCCAGAGCGCAAGAAAGGCTACAAGCGACAAGATTATTACTACATAGGTAGATCATTTAAAACCAAAAACTAAAGATCTTATACAAAGGAAGTAACACGCTAAGTTGGTTTACAGTATAACAAAGTGACCCCTCTGATGTTAGGAAAATAGAGAAATGTCTATCCAAAATATATGCCAAAACGCACAGCATGTGTTTATCTATAGGCAAAACTACCTGGTTTCCCTACAAATGGTTTTACATTTGATCGCTAAAAAAAGTTAATCTTAGAATTATCAGTTCCTTTATGACAAAGAATCTAAGACGAATAGAAAAATAATATAATTTTTCTCACAACAATTTGTAATCAAAATCAAATATATTTTGTTTGATTAATAGTCCTGGGAACTGCTATTAGTAGCTAGCAGCCTTCTTCAACCCAAGATCTTTTAACCTTAGTAACACACAAACTTCTGTGGGAAATCATCATTTTTAGACTTTTTATTAAATTTCCTTTCTTATTTTTTTACTATAGTTGAACATCTTAAAAACCCGTAGTTCAAAATCGAACTTTAAATGGAAGTCAATCGAAGTATCAATATACTTCAAAAAAGGCTTAATAAGTATAGAAGAGTGATATTTAAGCTAAAATGCTTCTTAGAACTTAATAGTTCTAATCATTTTTTATTCTACAGATAAATTATTAATATACATATAATTCTCTTATTAACTATCTAAAATTATTTTTACAATAACAGAAAATACCTCACAAAATAAGAAAATAATTACTTCGCTACGACTTTTATAATTATTTGGCATCTCTTTGAATCAACCTTCACCTCAAAGATAGTGAACTAGGAAGAAAATTTCTGTTCATTCATTGTTAGTTATGATTAATGAGACGATTAGTTCAGCGCTAGTGTAGCTCCAAGCCTTTAAAAACATTAGCAAAATCCATTAAGTCTTCATTCTTTTTTAGAGCTGTAATGATTTATTCCATGAAGTTTATTCTGAATGAAATCTGTGTAAGCGGCTATATAAAAGGAAATTTAACAAGTTAATTATTAGTTCATAATGTTTTAATTTTAGTTTTTAATGAAAATGGCCGTAAGCAATAAAAACTTAGACGTAATTATTACTGTAATATAATTAAATAGAATTAATTTTTGGAATGGAAATGTATTGCTTTTCTTTTAACTAAACTAAGAATCCACCGGTTGGTTGGCCTGTAGTTGGTGAAAAGACAAAAATTAAAAGAGCGCTAAAAGGCGGAGCTTGTAGCGTAGTATGTGGGAAGGGTTTTTATTATGGTTGCCACCGCAACTTCCGTCTTGCTTGGCTCGACCCCAAAATAAGAAAGTGAGCCACCGTTGAGGACGCAAAATTTCAAAATATCAGTTTCGGTTTTTAGGGCAAGCATAATACTTGTCATATATACCTACGTTAGTAGGCAAGAAAAAGTAAATAATTGATAAATGCTATAAAACCTAACTTTAAGTGAAAGTATACAGTTAATGTTTTACTTGAGATAGAATAAAATACAAAAAATGAGTTTGATTCAATGTGGTTTTAAAAAAAATTAATGAAAAAATAAATATTGACTATAAGTTAATAATTATAACACCGAATACTATAATAGAGCGAAACATCATATAAAATAAATAACGTAATATAAATCATAGCTAAATTATAACATCGAAAAATCTTAAAACATTTTACAATGAATTTATGTAAGTAAGGAAATGAGAGATTCTCCGTGTAACTTAAAATTTACTCGTCAAGCGCGTCTTTAATATCGTCAACAAAATGTACCCTTATTTGATAACGCATTATACAACGCACAATATTAAGTTACACCTACTTTACAATAAGGACTTAAAAATATTAACTTACTGTTCACTAAAAGACTTAAACAGACGTTAAACAAAAAAAAATGATTCCTTTTCTACAATTTAGTAAAATTATATTTCGTTCATACTATTATAATATTCGAATATTTCTGGAAAGAAAATTGAATTTCATACGTTACAGGAGTTAATAGTATAATAGTTAAAATAGCATCTGCAATTAGATTTCGTCTGAAATGGGGATCAACTTAAAAATTTTGGGTTCTTTACATAATGTTATTAAAATGGATCAGTTTGGTCCAAAATAGAGTAATAGAAGAACCTGATAAGTTGAATTATAGGATCAAATGTATCTATTGTACAAAACTGAAATTCAGTTTTGAAGAGCTACCATTATTTCTTACATCCCTGAAGATGCTTCCCACAGAGGAAGCGAAACGTCGAATTCTTCATCTACATTGACATGGTTCCCCCTAAAAGACCTAAATCTTCGTGAAAACAACCGCGAAAGCCTACGCAGTTGTACTTAATTTGTCTTAAGGCTTAGGGCAGCCTACTTGGTACTAGGCACCTCCTATAAGTAGGCACTTCCAATAAGTAGGTGGGGCCTACTTGGTATAAATAGACGGGTTTTAAAATATTAGTTATTTATATTAGTCATTAAGTTTCCGCGAGACATACCTTCGTAAAAAACACTCAAATAAGTCACGCTCAAACTTAAATAATGTTGTATAAAACCGCCTTTTAATGGCATAAACAATAGAAAATCTAACAACAAATCACCGAAAAATCAATCAATCGACAACTGACCAAATGTTAATAATATCTTCTTGACCAAGAGGAGATAGTCGTGACGAATTTCGGAAACTAATTCAGTCAAAGATCATTTACCATTGATCTCACTGAGGTAAGAGTTTCGGTATCTTTCCAACAGTTATATAACGAATTGTTATTTCCAAATAGTTAATCTATCGTTAGACCAAATTACGGATATATCGGTTAAAAATAGTAAGGTTTAAAATAGTCTTAAAACTTATTTAATCATTTTCAGTACCAAAATAATCTAAATCATTTAACTAAAAATTATTATGTTACATAAACCTATTAATAGAAACCTCTTTGTTACGGTAACTTTTAAACACCATCTTTAAGAAAAGCATTATACAAAAAAGTATCACTTATCGAATGTAGAAAGCGAGACAGGAGGTGCATCTTCACGCGCGATACGGTCGTGAGCACGCTCAAGTGAAAATTCAAAAGCGCTCTTTATTTATTAGAAATGCAATAAATAGCGTGATCGGAAAAATAGTGAAGTAAAAAAGGAAATAAAACAAATAAGGAAATAGAGAAAGTTTAAATAGTTTTGTAATATTAATCTGCATTAAATAGTAGATACGTGCATTTTGTAATAAAATTTCTATTATGAAATATGAACATCTGTATTGGTAAATTAGGAGAAGCAACTAAACAAATTAAACAGGAGCGATTGAGGAGATATAAATCAGCCCAGTTAATATAAAGTGTGCCAAAAAATATCTTGCGCCAATAAAAATAGCTAGAATTTTTTAAAAAAAATTTCTAATATTCATAATGATTGATTAGAATGCCGATTGATAAATTTGCATACCTTACACTTTGAGAAAACCAAAGTCATACTGCAAAGTTTGATAACTTACCTGAAACAAACAAAGAAATCGAAATATTAATTTATAGAAATTTAATTGAAATAGAGATATCATAAAGCCGTATTGAAATGAAACGAGGTAAACTTTTTTATTTTATAGAGGGATAAACTTGTGACAAACTCGAATGGATTAATTCTTTGAATTCAATTATGTTTTAAATACGCATACATGTATTCGATAACTATGAACTAATGCTGATAATGAGATGAAACGATAGATATTTTGACATTGCATGCTAAATTTAAATAGATTGAAGTTTCCATTAAAGCCGGTCAATGATGTCATACATGATGTTCGTACCGGAGCTAAGAATCCCGGAAACCATCCGGGAGCTACGATGATACACACATATACATAAATACAGGCAGATACACTAGTGAAAACTAGTTAGGAGGTGTTAAAACACCTGAAACTGATAATTGCTGTGAAATTTTGGTCTCGGAACCCTTATACTTACGGTAGCATAAGTAACAATGCAAATGATTCGAGCTGGCAAAGCAAGCAAATGGTAGAGCTGTTTAACAGTGTGGTAACTGTATAGAGTAAATAGTTAGGCCTCTGGTTCAACTTTTTTGCATTTGATGTTTAAGGGAGCCCATGGAAAGTATAATATTTCCCCATACAAGCGAAATATCCTCTCTTATTGGGTAACAGAAGGTCAATAGCTAAAATTTTGAACTATTTCAACCGTAATTAAATTATAGCAGTTTTATAAAACAGTCAAAAAGTGTTAATAAAAACTCGAGAAATACATTCTTATAATGTAATAAGAAATATGAATGAAAGGGCGTATATTTGCGTGTTGGCAAACAAATTCGCCCAGGTATTTAGTCTAATTAAAACCAATTTTCGATTTGACGACTATAAGCATTGCATTAGTGGTAGCGGGGTGCAAAATACAGCGAAGTCCTAGTGGAAGTTCTTTTATAAACCAACGGAATACTTTCCTCATTGTAGTAAAGCATAATACCGACGCCCCTCAAAAAAAGGAGATGTAAAACCCATTACTGGATTGGAAAGAAAATTAACAACGTAACCCTAAATACAATGAAAATATAACTGAACACATAAAATATAAAATTTGAAGATACTATAAATCATATTGACCTCTTAGCGTAGGATGTATCATATGGTACTGTGTTAGTTTGAGGAAAATACAGGTATCGTATACAACACAGAGGTGGTACAAGGCACGTACCCTGTACGTCAAATAATGATATATGAAGAAAATAATAAAAAGATAATGAGTTATAGAATAGGTCATGAATATATTATTCTTATTCAAAATAATAAACCTTTAGAAAATTTAAATGAATTTATAAATAATAATAGTAATAATCAGTAAGAGCTAGAAACATTCAACATATGTCTTTTATAATAATTAGTCACAGCTATATCATATCCAACATATATGTTTCATAATTATCAGTCACAGCTAATCATATCATACAGTCACATATATGTTTTCATAATTATCAGTCCAGCTATATCATATCAACATATATGTTTCATAATAATCAGTCGCAGATATATCATATCCAACATATATGTTTGATATGATATATATTTTAAAAATCATTAAAACATCAGGTCGATTAGGAAATAAACTTTTCTTATAAAACCTATTTAAACTAAACTTTGTTAACATCATCATAAAATAGATATCAGCAAATAATTTTAAATAATTCCTCATTTACTCGAGAATAGATTAAGTACAAGCAACGGAAGGCTTTCTGAATTCAGAGACAAAGGTAATTCAAAATTATACATATAATAATGAAAATTCTCTCTTTAAATAATACCAACAGTCATCCAATAAGTATTAAACATCAACCTATCAACATATCCATAAGAGTGAGACCTAGGTGGCCCACCAATAAAGGTTTAGGAGGGTTGGAGGTATTTAAACACTCCTTGATTTTTTTTCTGTTCAAAGTATAAATTCTATTAATAAAAAACGGAGAGCATAGCCCGGGGTGTGAACCCCGGACCTCTGGTGCCGAAGTCCAGTACTATACGACCGCGACTACGGAGGCAGATTACTTTTTACAAATATAAAAATTCTATTGAAATACATAATTAATCTACGCTAAGCTACTATTAGGACATTTTTTTAAATGCCTATGGCATTGATTGCCATTAAAAACTAATTAAATTCTCATCATACTGAAATCATCATTTTGAAAATTCAGGATAATTTATTTGTATAAATTAGTTCATCTTCACGTATTAGAATGCTATCACTAATGATCAGATGTTCTGCGGAATAAGAGCAATGAACTGGGGCATCAATATCCTATGACGTCAGCAATAAAAAAGGTTTTACTGAAGTTAAAATCTAAAAATAGATGATGACAAAACAAGCTCAATTATGATTGGCGATCAATCATCGCAGTCAATTTTACGATTGAGCCAAATCGTTAAGGCACTAATTACATCTATGGACAACTTAATCCAACGCTAAGTATTAAGTTAAGATCTATATAAAGACGTAAGACGTATTTGGGCAAAGATTATGATTACCCAAAGTATATAAATAATACTGCAGAGAAAGACTGCAGAGAAAGAAGGAAACCACACGTTTCCTAGAAACGTATTCAATAAACCTATAAGTGATAAAACTGATAAACTTGAGTAAATGTCAAGTAATAAATCTAAGTAAGTTTTAAGTGATAAACCTAAGTAAGTGATAAGTGATAAACTTATGTAAGTGATAAACCTATGAAAGTGATAAGTGATCAACCAAGTAATAAGCCTATCTTCTTTAGGGAGACAGTTAGTAAATGTAAAGGATTACAGAAGCAGAACAAAATGAGCACACTATTACTTCGGAACACGGTTCAATCCCGTGTTCAACCCCCTTGAGGATTCAAACCCAACTGTTCACATTTTTAACTTATAGATTAGACTCAACTCTGATATAAGTTTCAGAGTGAAACTCTGTTCAATCCCCCTCACACGACAACTGGCAGGGGGTTAAACCTCCTTGGGTTTTTAACGTGTAAACGAATTATATGCAACATCGATCAAATAAACTAACGTTTAAACGAACGGGACAAATATTACTGTTAATCAGCGAAGAAGAAGGCAAAACCACTCACACACACAGCAGAATCTTTAAACAATCTTCAGTCTAAAAATACTTTATAATTTCTCTCGTTTCTCCATCGAATTAGAATCTATTCGATTTCATTTTAAATTGGATGTTAACATAATAATTACTTAGAGGCGTCTAAAATTTCTCCGCACTTAAACAACCGGTTTGGCCTATAATCACGAAATTAAATCATTTTAAGAACTTGTATAACACGTTTTGAACAACGAACGTTTAATAAGATATTGGTAATGGCAAATAATTACTTAACCTTGTAAAAAACTAAATTTAAAATTAGGTTTTGCTCTCTTAACAGTGAAGATGTACACTTCTAACTAACAAAAGGAAATATTTCAGCGAATTTCAAATGGAAAAAGAGATTCTGGTCAGGGAGGAAGACAGAGGTGAATAAAGAATATATTTACTAATAATATTATATATATATATATAATATATATATTATATATATATATATATATATTATATATATATATATATATATATATATATATATATATATAGAATACCAAAAGTTCACACACACACGCCTTAAAGTAATATTGTTGGCCGACGAGCAAGAGTCTCTAGCAGATCTCTTTTGTTGTAGATCGCTGCCTGCTGCAAATCTCATTTTCCACCTCCTGTAAGTTAGCATTATATTATATATATATATTTATATATATCTATTATATATATATTAATATATATATATATATATATATATATATACGCGTTCTCACCAATCTCGGGATAAGGTTATGAATAAAAACACAGCTTTACATGAAACTATATTTATTTCTAGCCAACGTTCGAATTTAACTACAAATTCTTCATCAGGCCCTTTGCAACACAAGATAACATCAATCTATTTAGATAGTGTAAAATGAAAATAGATAAATTAAATAAGAATGAGCAATAACAAAAAACCAAGAAAATTAGAGAACTTAATTTAAATATTTTTATATAAATAAATAAAACATTTTACTTACGAAAAATCACAGTCTTCATCTACTATGGGCCAGGAGACCCATGTAAAATTTAAAATAAAAGTTTAAAAAATATAAAAAACTAAGTCCATTAATTTAAATATATAATACTAAATAATATATATATTAATTATGTATATATATATATATATACATAAAACTTTCCGCATAGCAGACTTTTCAATATAGCAGAAAGACATGTAAAGCTTAAGAAATAGAAATAATTTTTAACTAAGTATTTTATACAAGTTTTATTATAAGTTTTACAGTTAATCATTATACCAATTAGTTATTATATAGCAGTTATTAGTTATTATATTAATTAATTTCGAGTTATAATAACTAAATAGTGGACTTTTGAGGTAAAGTTTTAAGTATTAGGTGAATTTTAAGAAATTACTTGAGGTAGAGTTTTAATAAAAGCAAAAATGCTCGCCCATAAAAAAATGAGACAAGGAAGCAAAAACAATTTATAAAAATAAAAAAAAGAATACCAACGTGAAAAGAAGATAACAAAGAAAATATTTTTATAAATTATCGACTACCGTGTAATTTTAAAGATTATAATTAACGAGTCGAAGCAAGCCACGAATTATTTAACATATTAATCTCGAAGCGATCACACAGACATAAATGTTAAAACTTTCTCCGGAACTACCATCCTCAACTTCTATTCAAAATGGAACCGGTTTTTGTGAACGCAGTCATATTTTTAACAAATGGATCAAAAGTCTTAATAATATTATAAACTTTTTTGGGGGGGGGGGGGAGTTATATCATTGCTGTTATATTTTTTAATAATTTATTATTAATTACTTGTGTGTGTGTGTTTAATGCTCATTTTAACAATTTATGTTTTTAAATTATTCATTTTATTATGAAATACAACTTTTTTTTAATTTTTAAGGGTTAAATATATTTAAACTAAAAAAAAAATCAGTTCAGTCAGGGACATTTTTTTAAATGTTATTTATGTTTTAGAGGTTTTATTTTATTTTCGTTTAACTATGTCACTAATAGCTACAAATCTATAAACGTTTAATAAAAAACTATACATTTTTGCTTTTAAGCAAAAAATAAAAAATTTATCTAAATTATTTAAAAAATAAAAAATAAAAATAATTAATTAATAAATAACTAAACAATATCCATACTATCATTTAATAATTAAAATCCAATAAAAAATAAAAATAAATATAAAATATTTATCAAGTGCTCAAACATAACAAACATCAAGAAGAAAATAAAAATTGTTGATAAGTATAAATAATTATATATTATATGGCTGTATGGTCCAAGTCGACAATGCCAAAAAAAAATATTTTCGTTATCCCTTAACCGGAATGCAGGATGTTTTAGGTTCTATTCCAACTCGAGATTGGTAATAAGGATCCGGAATGATTATGGATAATGGAAAGATTGGTGGAATGGATCCGAAAGAGGGGTCTAATCATCAAGCTTGGCCTTCCAATCTCTTACTACTTGTAAATTCTCAACAAAGGATCTAAGAACAACAAATGACCACCTTCTGCTTCTTGACCTTTACATGGAGTCGGAACTGATGGCCTCTTCGCGGCCTCCGCGACTCTGTGAGAACAGAAGTGTGTCCAAAATCCCCGTGTCAGATCTCTGATGAGGAAAAAACAGTCCTCAAATGCCCGTTTAGAGCGATTTATCATAGTTAAACCCTAAGGGAACCACCTCGTTGGTTGAGGCAACCGTTACGCTCAAAGTGTATTCAAAATTTGGTAATAATTTATTGAAACAATAATCATGTATAAACTGAGAGTAACCTAGGATACGAACCCCAGATCTCCACACACAAACACACAGATATATATATATATATATATATATATATATATATATATATATATATATAATATATATACATACATACATATTATATATATATATATATATATATTATATATATATATTGTGTGTATGTGAGTGTTTGATGTATGTGAGGGCATTTATGTATGTCTGTATGACATCTCATCAGCACCATGATGTTTAATAAAAAGAAACACACTAGAATTAAAAACAATTAATATATTGTCAACCACAATAGTATAAAAATTATAACTGACCGGTTTCGACTTCACGTCATCATCAGACTGATGATCATCAGAGTCTGAAAACAGCTCTGATGATGACGTAAAATGGAAACCAGTCAGTTATATTTTTTTTATACTATTGTAGTTGACAATATATTAATTGTTTTTAATTCTAGTGTGTTTTTGTTTTCATTGAACATCATAGTGAGTCTATACCACAAAATCTCTGTCAAAACAACTCTGATTTAATCTCATCAGCAACTAGAAGGTCGGAAGTGGAATAGGTGGAATAGTTTGTCGCCCTTTTTTAAGAAATTATTACATCTTTAATCACTAAAACCAAATAGTGCTAATCAAAGACAACTAACAATGAGATAATGACATTTTTACAATAATATATTCTATACATTTAACAATTTAATCAAACATATCTATAGATAATATAAATGAAAAATAATCAGTTAATAGTCAAATGATTGATAGTTATTACTTTTATACAAGTATCGTTATCAGAAATCAATAAAATTATTCGATTCGTGATAACTGTGACACGTTTAAAAAATTAAATTATAATACCCCCCGTAGATTTTCTATATAGATATACAGAACATTGATACGGCAATGAGAAAAGATTTCGAAGAATAAGGTGTCTATACAAAAAAGTAACACGCAGGAAAATGTGTATACGATTAGTCATAGTAATCCTCTTCTATAGTATGACACACGGTTGAAATCAGTTGATAACGTGGGAAAATATTGTTGAACAACCAATGACGGTGGCCTGATATGAAATTGTGGGCGTGGTTTAACATCCAGGACTAACCTTATTGGCAACCTCCTATTATTTTCCTACGATGTCAACTGATTTTAACCTTGTGTCTTACTAATAGCCTTTCAATGACTACTTCAGATCGAACAATGGCAAGAAATAGGTACTGCCATTTTTATGACTTTATAATTTTCTCTACCTCTACCTTTTTCTTCGATAACAATAGGACATATCAAGCGGATGTTTTAACTGACTTTAATGTCTAGATAGGACTGAGTAATAAATATTATTAGTACATGTGCATGAGCAGGAGGGATTAATTTTTAAAGCAAAATATAAAACTTTTTTGGCAATATCTGTAATCTACCAACATTACGGAGAATAAAGACAACCTACTTATATAACAGCTTAATTATTGGTGGTATATTCAAGACCGATAAATGATTAAAATGTCGTATAAATTTCTATATTTGCAATGCCAAATGTTTTGCATTTTTAATACAGTTGACACAACTGTCTATTCTATAAAAATATATTGTAACAAACAAGATAATATACTTCATAAGGTGTTTAAATTGGAGGGGTTGTTTTCTGAATAAAATCAATTTTTACTTTTCTTAATTTATACCGTAGGTTTATATATGAGGACATTCACACAACACAAAAAGTATTGTGTTTGCAAAATATTCGAAACCGGCATGTCACCTGAATTTCTTTTTCAAGGCCTGCAAAGTGGTTTTCACAGAGTTGTCTGTCTGTATGTGTGTGTGTCTGTTATCATTGAAGCTCCCAGCGTATTTATGCCAAAGAATTGAAACTTGGCACAAA
The DNA here is from genome assembly GCA_018340805.1 of Microvelia longipes. NCBI lineage: Eukaryota > Metazoa > Arthropoda > Insecta > Hemiptera > Veliidae > Microvelia > Microvelia longipes. The sequence goes on from JACMZG010001914.1 coordinate 20,306,188, forward strand.
AACCAATGTTTAGGTGTTCTTGTGCAATCCGGAAAATAACATTTCCGTCATTGCCCGCAATAATGACTCAGCAAACTTTTTTAAAATTTATAAAACGCGAAAAAAAGTTTCTAACGATTAGAGATCAGGCACGCATGCTTAGGCCACAGTTTAGGCTGATTTAATCCTATAAAACTATAAGCCAATATTGTAATTTTCAATATGTAATATGGATTAATAAATGGTATATTATTATTATTATTATTATTATCAGCATTGGTTCAATTATAAATGACTTGTGTATGTTTTTTAAAAAATCGGAAAATAATCTAATTGAGTTGAAATTCCATACAAGTATATATCTTTACGTAATAAATAAGTACACCAATTTTCGTCTCAATACGAGAATTATATCCATGCTTTTTGTTGGATCATTAAAGTTAAGCACCAAGAGCGAGGTCAGTGACTGGATGGAATCGCTTGGAATGAAATGAATCTTAACTTCAGTAACTTCAGTAAGCGCAGCGAAATGAATCTATTTACTATCTTAGGACGAACGAAGCGAGCCCGAAACGAGTCCGATGTGATGAGGAAAAGTTCCATGGTACTCCGTATCCGTTTTTTTCTTACTAGGTTATAGTCCAGCGATGACGACGTCGTTGCAAAAATTAGTATGGAGAATTTTTAATGTAAGCCACCTATACCAATGCCTGCAATGACGTCACACGCCATTCGGAAAAACCGTCAGGTTATAACCTCCGACTATGTTTGCTTTGTTTACATCGAATTGAATTACCCTTAACTGTCTATCATCTTGTGTAGCAAACGCATTTTTATTAATGCAATGATTCACTAGGAATGATAATTAAATGCATAGTTGTATAGTTATCATCCGATTTTTATGTCATCAATTTTAACTTTTTGGTCGTCCTCTATAGGAGTTCCAAATAGTAAATGCGTTAATTTAACAACCCCATACTTATCTGATCCAGATAAAGTCTTGAGTAATAAATTAAAACCATTCCAGTAATATACTCGGATCATTGAACCCTATTACATGATCCGAATTTATCTTGGTAATCGTTGTTGTCATCAAGGATTCCACCCAAAAATTTTCCCTAATCAATCATAAAATGAAATCAGTACTAAAAAAATATCAATAAAAAAGAGACAATAAAACTACGTTAGTTAGTCCTTGGTGCTATCTCAGCGACTCCAGCTGATGCAATGTTAAATTGATTTTAAATAATCCAAACATATCTCGACCCCCATAAATAATATCAATAAGGACTCCAAATATAAACACGAGATGCAATCTTGATAGACATTATTCTCATTATTTTATATTTATAAACCGTGCGAACCTAGTTATATAAGTTAAATAAAATTCACATAATAGCTAATCCAGAATGTGCAAGTTTTAAGTCCTATGGGCTTAATAATTATCAAAAGTGGAGCAAAAAAGACCTTAAATTTAACCAGCGATAGTCGACAACATTGCTTTAGTAACAATTTATTACGTTTTTGAAGGAAGACAAAATAGGTGATCCTAATTTATTGGGTAGCAAAATTAATAAAGGGTAAAAGAAATATAAAACTGATTCCACTATAAATAAACTAAATCTACAAAATTCCTTGGCTCAATTGTTGTTATTTGTATGAAGACATACAATAAATTAAAAATTTGATATAAGAAAATGAAAACAGTTTACAAACGTTCTAAAGTATTTACAGAACGACTTAACAAATTTATCAATCACTGTAATATTAAAAATCAACATTTAAGTATTACTTAATACTAATGTTAAAGTGAAACCTATTGAAAGCAACAAGTGGTTCTCTCGTAACAAAATATGTGATCCAACAGGTGTCAAGTGTCGTTTAACATCCTGCTCAATAAAAGATCCCGACTTAACCTACTTAGATACAATGTCTGCTTTACGTTAAAGGTATCCATAAAATTAATAAATCTGATTTTTATTTAAGCATATACAAAATTGATTCTACTTACAAGTGGATGGATTTCATATGTATTGACAATAATAATAATTAAACTAATGCTGATAACGAGATGAAACTAGGCAAATTGTTGGTATAATATCAAGACATTTTTCTTCGTTTTATAAACTTTTGCTTTATCCTCTTTACAAGTAGCAATAGGTAGTAAGGCCAAGCTTAATGAGTAGACCTCTTTATAAAAATTTACATGAGTCATAAAAAATTATGTTTCAGATAGCACAAATAGACCCAATTTTTTGGTATGACTTTCGTACCTATTTTCAACTCCCAAGCATAAATTAATAAATCTGTTTTGTTTTTAGAATCAACGAAATTGATTCTAATTACAAGTGGATGGATTTCATATGGATTGACAATAAATCCACAAAAAAGGGGAAACACAGTCCAACAAAGATTGGAAAAAGGAGTCAGAGACAAGAGTAAACATCAGTAACTCAACCCCTGTTAATTTTCTAAACTAAGTAAACCCTGGTTAACTTTCCAAAATAAATAATAAAAATCTACAAAATTAGTAATAAAAATCTATCTTTAATAATAGCAATTTAATAAGAGCAGACGTACAATGATCCACCCGGTACACCATTAGTTTAAAATATTATTTATTAAAAACTAGATGACGGTATCACAGTTATGTCATGGTTTATGCTTCGAAATTTGACATTACTTACAATATGTTACATCATTTGATTTAGTACTACTTCGGAAATATAAATGTGACATTTTACAGAAGTATAATTTTAAGAAGCACGGATTCAAGGATAATTATATTGAAATAAAAAATAAGTTATTCAAAGCAGAATGATTTGAATTAATAACTTCGATCTCTTAGCCGCTACGCGGCGGCAGCGCTGGAGGTCGCTTCAAGGCCCCCGCGACTCTGAGGCTGCCACCAAATGGTTGTTGTTCTATATTAGTTCGTCGTATTACTTGATTATATACATGGCATGCTGCGAATTTTATATGGTATGCTGCGAATTTTACATGGCACGCTGCGAATTTTCGAATGTATTAGTCAAAAACGTGATCGGTTTACATTATGTTATATCTGCCAATCAATAACATTGGAATTAAAAAAAAAACTGATAATAAAATGTAACTTTGTATTGTTGTTAACTATATATAGTAGTACATGTAAAAAAATGTCAGCCCAATTTAAACACTTGGTGAAGATTTGTGATTTTTTGAAATATTTGTGAGGGGTCATTTTTGTAGGTTTATGATGTCACACTTATTTCATATACAATAGGGTTTTGGATATTAACAAGATTGATTACTGTACCAAGGTTCATTACAATCCGATAAAGAGTTAGAAAGTTATCGTGAAAGCTACCTTCATCGGACTCGCTTTGCTCGTCCTCAATATACAAGTCATTAAATTTATACTGCAACACGTCCTCCTTTGAAGGATTGAAATTCCGCAGAATCCTTGAAAATATGGCACTTCTCTTATTTAATCTTGACTACGATTTTTTATTCAATGCCTACAAAAGACATTTTAAACTGATTGCTTTCTTGAGTACATATGCTTTTATAAACGGCAGAACTCGGACTAAATCAGAATCAACGCACGACAAGAAAAATGAAACATACTATATTATTATAATTTACAACTCTTGATTCTTGAATTAAAGTGTTGCGTAAATTTTACGTAAACATGCGCACTAAAAATTCATAATAAATATTGAGAACATCGTCAAAGTAAGATATCTCGAATATGGAGTGAAAGGCTGTCATCCCACGCTTCGTTACGAACTCAAAGATTCTCAATAAATTTTAAATTATCTAATCCAATGTCAATAATAAATATTATGACATCATGATATACTCATATTCCACGATTATAGATTATTATAAACATATAAAATACGGTACGTTATGCATGGAAATGATCATTAACTGTCGTCAAGTTTATACTAAGTCTTGTAAAGATTTACAAGATCCAAGAAATTGATCAAATTTCATAGCCAAAAATTAAGCCTTCGGCACTGGGGGCCGCTATGCGGCCACTTGGTTGTTGTAATTTATCAATATTGTAATTTATCAGTTGTATTTTACTGGTTTATATGACCACGGAGGTCTGGGGTTCGCATCCCAGGTTACGCTCTCAATTTATATAAGATTATTGTTGATATAAGTCATTGAAAACGTGGCCCAATATATAGAATATACTTGGGCCGTAAAGAATGCCACTACCACCTAAGTGTAGAGGCATCCATGTGGTTCCTGCGCATACAGTTACAATATATAATATATATATATATATATATATATATATATATATATATATATATATATATATATATATATATTATATATATATATATATATATATATATATATATATAATATATATATATTATCTATACTATAGAGAAAGAGAAAAATAAACTCAAAATCTTTAATTCTGACACCAATCTTTCTATAAATTTGAATAAGGTACACTTACCCGAAATGTAATAATGTGTTTATTTTTTATTTTTTATAGAATACGTTATTTTAACTTTAAATTTTTACTTATAATATGACACATATTTCTTTGTTTCTTAATCTGCAGTTTAAAACTACGATGCTTTACAAAATATAAATATACAAAATACATATAAAATAGGTAACACATATTGAATATAGAAGTTAATACATTTAAAATGAGAAGAAGGAAAACAAATACACTAATATATCTATAGAAAAACAGGAAAGCTAAAAACTATCGGAAATGACAAAAAAAACTCAAGTTTGAATTCAGGTCAGTGAACTCATTTAGTTGATTTTTTCTATCTTTAGAATTCTAAAATAACGAAAAGTATAGGGAAACAGAGATCGAGTTTGAAATAATCATGGTTTTGGGGGACTGAACTCGGGTCCATCTCACTTCCGACGTGTAATTGCATGATCGGTCGTCCTTGTAACTCAAATCTAACGGACGATCAGGCTAAACATTTGATTTTCACCTGCCAATATATTTCAGGATATAAACCTCAATGATAAATACAAAAATAAAATTTTGGAAAAAAAGGAAGTTGATGTTAAATAACAACAAAATGTTACAAAATCGGATACCTGGGAAATGTACTTCAACATATTGGATTCGCTATGCTCATCCTCACTACTTCGGATTCCCTTTACTCAACCTTTTATCTAGACATTATTAACAATTGCTTCGTTCCCAGCGGCCACCCTTCCAAGCACCTTAATCAATGCTGTTTAACATTGATGAATAACGAAAACCGTAGATATACTAAACCTATTTTAATAAAACTTAGTATATTTATTTATTACATAAAAAGATACTCTATTAGATTCTTAACGAGTTTATAAATTGTATACATGTCATTTGATAAAAATTTAACTAATGCTAATAATGTAATGAAACTTGACACATTTGTTGGCCTTATATATGACTACATGCATGCTTAATGTCAAATCGATTGAAATATTTCCCGCGTTTTATGAATTTTTGCTAAATCATGAATGCCTGTTAAATAAAAAAATATTTTCCGCATAGCAAAACTAGTTCTAAAGGATAATATTTGTACAAAGTTTTAAGTCTCTAGTAAATAATTACACTGGGAGCTATGATAACAGACAAACACACAAGACGAACACCTGAAACTATAAATTTGCGTTAAGTACTGGTTTCGGATTTTTAAAACAGACTCAATACTTTTTCATATATAAATAAAGAAAGCTATGCCGCTTTTAATCAAATTAAGGCATTCAATTGACTAATGAAATCGCAAACGTTTCGAAATAGCTTCATACTTAGATTTTTCCACTTAACTAAATCTTGTCTCAATACAATAACATTAACCACTTTATAAATTGGTTAGATGTTAAGTCAGTAGCGAATACATACAAAATTCACATTTTTAATTTGTTCTCTATTACTAAAATTAGCAGAATTTGGAGTGGATCAAAAGTAAGCAGCATTCTTGGAGGCCTCAGTTATACTAGGATCAATAGTTAAGAGCCCACTTCTGGTACCCCGATAATACTATAATAAACAGTAATTACTCCAATTCTATGGGGCCTCTGATATAATAGAATCGCTAGTAAGCGGCTCCCTCCTTTGGTCAATTATACTAGAATCAAGAGTATTATAATTCTTTCGGGCCTCAGTAATACTAAAATCGCCAGTAAGTAGATTACTTCTGAGGGGTCCCAGTTATATTAAAATCACAAGTACGTACCGCACTTTGGGGACTCAGTTATACTAAAATCGCTAGGAAGTAGTCCAACTCTTTGTAGCTTTAGAGTTATATTATAATAGGCTAATTTTATATTGGGACAATAAATTTAGTTCATAAAAAACTCTGGTGTCATTAAGATCAAGTAATCTTGAATTACTATCCTATGATAGTAACGACAGTGGAATAAAATAGGACTTAGATATTTGTTGTATGATATTTATCTTTAAGTTGTTGATTAAATGGATGTTTGATGCTGTATGACTGCGTATTAGCGAGCTCACATAACTTAAGGAAAAACGAACTTATAAATGTTAAGAAGTTAAATAAACCTAAATGACAGCCAAAACCAAACACTAACTGACCAGTTATTTCATTATCTTTATATATTGCGATTGCGAGCTTTCAAATTTACTAAAAAACAGTTAAATAGTTTCAATAACTAGTGTGTTTCCCACAACTTTAATAGTATTATTTCTTATAACATTGAAAATTATATCATTAATAATTAATAATGATTAATAGTTATTAAACTAATTTTTTTAAAGAATAAACTTCCTACAATTAATGCCAGAAATTAATGACCTAATGAAATGAAACCAAACAATAAAAAGTTCATTCGTCCGGCGTAATCATTTTAATAGATCAAGGCGTAATTGTATTGTTTTTATCGCCGCGTTTCATGTAAACAGTAATAAATTCCTATGAAAATACTTGAAAGTTGAGTAATTTTAATTAGTGATAAGGTGGTACTTTTAGCTTATGATGTTAGACAATAAGATTCTTTTAATAGACATTTGCAAACAATTTATTCAACAAAACTTAACAACAAAATGAAAAAATCAGGTCGTGTTATAATGAAATAAATGACAATTGATCAACTTTTGATACAGGACTGTAGAAAGAATAAGGAAATAGTTCATTCCGAGATGTATAATAAAACAATAAATGTCAAAAAAATAAACGAATAAAGTTTAAAAAATGTATAACAAAATAAGTAAATGATGAAAAAAGAAAAAATAAAATAATGTACGAAGTACTGTAAATTAAAATTAAAAAGAAATTAAAAATAAAGAAAAATTAAGAAGACATCTTGGCATTAAAAACAAGAATCTATTTCTACAAAATCTATCATTTCAAAAAGTTACAGACTTTAGGGTTTTTAAAACAAGAGCTAGGAGGCCTGAACAAATATTTGTGTAGTAGGAAATCAAGACGTGAGGTACGTGTTTTTTTAACGTAAAGGTGAAGAAAAAACATTGTATAGTCTTGGCTTATCTGTAAATTAGCCAAGCATTAGATTCATAATGAATCCAGCTTAGTTTGATGATGGGTTATCAAATTAGGAAAATTTCTTGGTTTTTTGGCTTCCTATTTAAGTTCCGCTACGCAGCATCATTTAGGATATCACGACAAAATAGGGCTAGGCCTAAGGCATTTGCAAACCCTTTCTCATTACAAGCACTATAACTAAAGTTTTGATTAGCTTTCTAAAAAAATAAACCTGATTAGACAGTTTGATTTAAAATTTAATAATTGGTAATTACCCTTAAGTAGTTAGAAAACAAAAAAAATATATTTGATCAATAACAAGGTTTCTTTACAGCGGTTTGTAAGCAATTAGTTTTCTTGCGGTTTTATTAATATTTTTACTCTTTTTTTTAATTTTTATAGTTAATAACGATTTAAGTATTTACGTATAGGTAAGAGGAAAGAAAGTTAAAAGAAGGTTCTAAGTTTTGTTTAAATCGAAGAGTGCATCCATATATCTATACTTTATACGCATAGAGATATATACTAGAGGAGACATAGCTTATCTAAATACATTGAGAGACCTGAAACATCTTATTGGGGCTCTCAGGGACTCTGTGTAACCTCATTGAAACCTCCTTCAAGAGTGAGTTAAGGTTATAATGAATCAATTTATTTCGGTTTCCCTCACATTGTTTGTGTTTTGATTTGTATTTTTAACGTTTTACTACATAAGTTATTGTGAATTTGTACTGATTATTTGATTATATTTACAGCGAATGTGGACAGGTTACTTTTTCGATGTTTCAAAATTTAACCTATATGGCCCCTCTAGTAATAATATCTCTATGCTTATACGTATAAAGGCAAAGATGTTTCGATCTTTGGAATCTGCAGGCGTGGAGCGCCTTTAGGTAAAAGAAAAGTAAGTGTCACTAGTTATTAGACCAGGTTGAGTTAGATCAGCGTCAAGAGGAAGGTTACTTCCGAAAAACGTGTCTTAAGGTTATGATTTCAACACGGTTAAAATTAGGGTTTTTGTTTTTCCGGCTAATTTATGTCGAAACAGCATATTAATAAATGAGATAATTACAAAAACGTAAATAACATTTGACGCACCGAAGCTACGAAAAATGTTTTTACTCAAATTTATCACAAAATTACTGCCTTTAAAAATAAGGTATCTATTAATCAAAATTGTATTGAAAAAAAAACAAAGTTTGTTGACACCTTGCAAAATAATGATTCGTCGTTTTAACACACTAATATAACTTTTAGCACTTATATTTTGACTTATATTCATAACATCCAAGTCAATTTGTCGATTTAAAATATTTTAAGACCTTATTTCGACATAAATTAGCCGGAAAATCAAAAAACTAATTTAACCGTGTTGAAATCATAACCTTAAGACACGAGGATTTCCAAATTAACCTCCCTCTTGACGTCAGACCTAACGTAATCTACTGTTAATCTCGTGAATTTCATGTTTAGATGAAAATATAGTCATTAAAATAAGTGCATTATTACAGTAAAAATAATATAATAGAGATGCTCTATTATATTATAGAGTATGCAAGCCATATTCAGCACTATCGGGCCCGGGCCCAGGAAGTGCAGAAAGTAAGAAGAATAATTTTACAAGAATGTAAGGACGTATTATCGATGTATGTTCTCAGACTTTTAATCTCATTATTACGTATCAATCGTAGTTAAAATTACATTAACAGATACTAAGAACGAATGATATAAACTCTAACAACTATAGGAAAAGAAATGCAAAAAGCGCAGCTCCTTCAACCAGATGCGATATAAGTTGCGTTAGAAAGCATTCAAATAAGCAATTAAAGTTTATATAGGAAGGAATCAAATGGGAACTAGTTTTAATATAAGTTCAGTGGCCGCCGACAGCTATAATAAGGCTTATATGTTATTATCAGATAGTAATAAACAATAATGAGAAAATATAGAACAGGTTGAATGATAATTATATGCAACAAGAAAATAATTACCTCCAAACCCAATGAACTATGAAGAACTATGAAGAAAAGTAAAGCAATTTAAATGTTGTCAACTGAAACTATTAAGTAAATCTAAAGGTCCGAACTAATCGTATGAATTCTAACAACACAATATTTTATGGTGATGTGAAAGCGTATAGGCTTCCGTACTTAAAAGAAGAAGTAAAAACTTCTTAAGGTGTAGAGCAGAGAAAGAGAAGAACCACTGAAAATGTGGAACTGTGGAAACGAAGAGTAAACTAAGTTCCTAGTCCATGTGGTCTTTACTGCCGTCATATTGCAGAATATCTCGGTGTAGACTTAACCGCCGGAATTACCAAAAAAGAAAAATTGAGACTCATTCGGTTTAAAATTGATGATAAATAAAGTATCACTAACCTTATGTAGTATCAAAGTATTGAAGCAGTGCTTAGAATAAGTAGGGTCAATGTGAGCATTTTTTAAAATGCCACTGGTTAAAAAATTAGGAAAGAAAAAAAAAATAAAAAGTTCCAATACAGCTTTAGATTTTAAGTTTGAAAAATTGTATTTTAAGAAGAGGTTAAAATCTTACAGTTAAATATTAAATGAACAAATGATCTTGAACTTTCTCTAGTATTGATTTAATTGCATAATTAATTGTTAATTAATATTTTAATATAATTTATTAGATATTAATTAAATTTGAGCCGAGTAATAGACCAAGGAGGGCCAGGACCTTGGCATAAATAGTCCGAAAATTATTTCTCAGTCCTACCCTTGACCAAAATTAAATAAATTAGATAGAAATGAGACAAATAGAATTATTAGGATTATATACCAAATCAGATAAAGTCAATAATCCAATTTATAAGTATAATAAAGCGTATGTTAACTTCCATATCTTGTCATATTGGAGTGGAAGCATTGTAAGAGAAACAATTCTTTCCATCTACTCTTTTTTTATTAAAAGTCTATGTTTCAGCAACTACAGACCCAAATAATTGGAAGAAAAGGTGTTTTATGTTTATTAAATCTATTTTTCGGGAAGTGTGTCCGTGAATATATGTGCACTTTTTGTGATTACACAGCAGGCTCGATAGATCACCCGATTTAGATGATCTATCTAGCACAAAAATAAAATCTTCACAGAGGAAGGAGTAATTTGATCTTAAAAGAAATTCCACATTGAGTTTTAAATTAAGTTGTAAACAATTCTATGTCCTTTTTATGTTTAGAGTTTTAATTTTATTTGTATATATTAAAAAGTTCTAAATATTTGTAAAATGGTGCACGTTCCCGTTGTATATTTTTGAACCTCTTAAGCGTATTGAGGTACAGAGGTACATAGGTTCTATGCAATGTATATATTGTTATTTTATAACTCACTAAAATGATGTCATTTTCAGTAAAAAATAAAAATAAATTTGCTGAACGTGTGTGTACCAGCCACCAACACAGAATAGTATGGAAGCAAAAAAACAGAATGGTATGGAAGCACCAAAACAGAATGGTATTGAAGCACCAACACAGAATGGTATGGAAGCACCAAAACAGAATGGTATTGAAGCACCAACACAGAATGGTATGGAAGCACCAAAACAGAATGATATATGGAAGCACCAAAACAGAATGGTATGGAAGCACCAAAACAGAATGGTATTGAAGCAACAACACAGAATGGTATGGAAGCAACAAAACAGAATGGTATATGGAAGCACCAAAACAGAATGGTATATGGAAGCACCAAAACAGAATGGTGTGGATACACTAAAACAGAATGGCATGGAAGCACCTAAACAAAATGGTATGGAAGCACCTAAACAAAATGGTATGGTGTTATAAAACGGATAATAAGGTGAAAGTCGTAAATAAAATTGTCCTTGTATATGGCGTCATTCAAACGGTTTTTATTAATAGCACCTCACAGTGAATACCATGTATACTAGTATCTGTGTAAAAGACAAACACGTGTGTTATATTCACTAGTAAGGTCATACAAGTGAATATGCACGTGTAATATGACGATGCTTCTCATACAGCATGTAGAGAAGATTTAGGACAGTGTCCAATTGTATTACAGACACATGTTTATGATTGTTTATTCCCTACAGAGTACTTCTATCTTATAAAATAAAAACCTTTATAACATAATGTTGATCTGAAAAACACATTCCCCTTTATAAAGAGATTACATTATAATAATCCTATTAAGTCTTATTTATCTGAAGAAAAACTTAACATGATAAACAAACCTGCATGAGTAAAGCTTTCTTGTATAAGATCTCATTGTACCAAGGATTATGAATAAAGGGGATGACGCATTAAGGAACATTTCTGACCCCATGGAAGTTGTATGAGATAGAGAAATAGGAGCAAACTTACCTTCCCCTTAGTTATAATGAAAAAAATGCGCCAAACGCAGGTTATGTATCAAGGTTGTCGAGTTTGCTTCTCAACTTTCTTCTGTGCTTCTCGTGATTGTTACATTTGTGGTGCTTGTTAAGTCATTTGTGCTTATTTAATTTTAAATTTTGAACTATACTTTGCCCTTTAGTGAGTGATAACTTAAGCGTGTTTTGTTATAACCTTCTCAAGCAATAAAAAATGGGAAACCATTGAGAGGTAAGTTTTCCTCTTAATTTTAAGACCTGCGCAGTTTGTACCAAGCATGTGCAGTTGTTTTTTGTTGAATTCTCTCTATTTCTTAATTTTCGATGGGATCTCTAGTTTGTATGGCAAGTCGATTTAGTGCGTCATACCCTTTATTCAAGATCCTTGCATCGTACTAATACTTTAATTAATATTTTAAAGAAATAAAATTAATTATTTCTGGCGAAAAAAGGCAAATTTACTTATTCAGAATCCAGGCTGTATCGTAGAAATCGAAGAACAAACTTGAGCGCAAGAAACCCAGGTTTAGTCATATTAAGGTTAAATCCTTTCCTTTTTTATTTCAAGGTCACTTTTATAATGATCTTATAATTTCACATGACTAAGAATTTTTACCGACTCATTCTAAGTCTATTTTTAATCCAATGATAATAAATTTAAACAATCAATAACATTTTACCAAAAGAATTTGCACGAAAAGTTTCGATTACAATTTTCCGATATACGTATTAACATTTATACCGAAGAATCCATTATCAACGATTAATATCTGCAATGGAGAGATCACAGTTAGAGTGGTATTTTATGATATTTTATAAACTTAAAAACGTCTTAAAACGCCATGAGTGCCATGAAAGGAAAATCTTAAATATAATTTATATAATCTTTTGTGACTTTCCAGCGACCTTGCTGAATATTACATTACAGACCGCAGAAACCGAAAACCAACATTTTCATAAGATCTTTTCCTGCAAGATAATTGTGCGGTTTTCTATTACCTTGAATAAACAATCTATGAGATGAATTCAGACTTACATGTACCTCGAAATAAAGAAGTTGTATGACATATAAATTTGTTGGTTCAATTATCTTATTTTATTTTCATTTTTCTTCTTCTCCGTTTTCATTATTTATACATTTTTTATTCATCTTTTACACTTCTCTTATTTATTTTAATCTTTATTAATCTCCTTTATTTATCTTCACCATTGACCATTAGTATCTTCACGTTTTTCTCTATTTTTCTTCTTTTTTCATTTCTTTTATTATTCTTCTTTAACTTATTCTTAATAGCATTCATTATTTACCATAAATTCATGTATCTTTTTGCGAGAGGCTGTAATGTAAAAAAGTAGAGTTGATAATCAAACAGCAAGTAAGTTAGAACAAGTCTTTGGGCCCTTTTGAACTCCTAAGGAAAGTAGAAAGAGCTTAATTTCTTATGCTCCCGGTTAAGATCATTGGGGATAAAATTTCTAATGTACTTCAAGACTTCCTATACAGTATACAAATAGAGTGAATAAAAAATAGTAATCTATTAATTTAATTTTCCGTAACAATTCATAAAGGAAAAAGTTCACTAAACTTCAGAATAATAAATAAGAAACAAATAAAACTAATATAAAAATGTAAATTTAAAGTAAAACGTAACTAAGACTATAACATGAATAATAAGTTAGCTATGCGTCAATACAAACTAAGTTCAAAAGGAAATAAAAGCAACATAAAAATAACAATAAAATACATAAAGAATAAAAATAAATAACTATATCGATAACAAAAAAAGTAACAAAGTTTTATACAGGAAAAGAAAAAAATAAATATGTCTCATCGACCCCGGAAACACATTTTTTAAAGATACTTTTTTTACATGATTTCCACAAACAAAAATGATCATAAAAATAATTGCATTGACGAAGTCTTTTCACAAGTTAATTTGTAAGATAATTTACAAAATAAGTTTTTTTACATATTTTTATGTAATGTATGTTACATGCATAAGATATTACTTTCATAAATTACATTCATAGAGGTAATTAATTGAAACATTCTATCTATGTCATAAGTGAACAGAAAAATTACATTAGCAGATGTAATGTAAATGTGTTTTAAGTGTAATTTTTAAAATTACACTCTAGCACTGTATTCTAAAACGTTACTAAAGTTTAAGTTAACTTAAATTAATGTTAAATTGTTAAACTAATGTAATGTTCTAGAATTTTATCCTAGAAGCTCACTAAAATTTAAGTTAACTTAAGTAATGTTCTTGAATAATTCTGCTAGAAATATATTCTAGAAGATGAAGATTACAAACGTTTAAGTTAGTTTAAGTAATGTTTATCTCATAATTGTATTCTTAAATATTGTAAAGTAATGTTCTAGATTCTAGAATACTACTAAATATGTAATTAAAATTTTGTTTTATCAAATACATTGTGTTAGTTTAAATTTTAAGATGTCAAAATAATAAACCAAAAATTCTCCAGACAGTTATGGAGTGCCATATGCAAGGGTAGAAAGTTGTAAATACGTACACATATATAAAACTATTTTACGTATAAAATATATCATGCATTTTGATACGTAATATTTTTCAAAATAAATTTTGGAATAACATGGCGAAGCGGACTGCATCCCCAAACTCTCTCCTCCACTTCCGTCATCAAACAACCGCTTAAGCGTCATTTTCTGAAAATTAGCAAAAAGATACCATTTTTTCTTCGGCTATTCTAAAATAAAGGCGGAAATCCCAACCGAAAACGAAGTAATGACAATAGCATACAGAATTGAGTAACGTTACTTTGAGCGATTTTTTCACAAAATATGCTAGAAAGTTAAGAATTCAAAAATATCAACAAAAAAAATGTCAAACGAATTTCAAGACAAAAACTGATCGTAAAGATAGTCAAGTAACACATTTTCCTATTAAAGCATATTTAAAAAATCAATCCGGAAAAATATAAGATTGCCTGAGTCATTACACGTAACTCCTATAATATCAATATAACGGATCTGAAAAAGTTAGTAGTCATGAAGTTTTTCATTAAACTAGAGTAGACGTGGTACCGTTCTAAGACTGCCGTAGACATGGGACGTGATCGCTTCATGACTAGTCTGGGATCCACGTCCGTAACGCAATCACATTATTATGCCATACTGAAATTGTCATTGCTAATCAAAAGTTGTTATCATGGGACACAATGCATCTAGTTTGAATAGTATATTGACATAAATATATGGTTAAACAGTTATATAATATATGTATGTATATATATATATATATATATATATATATTATTTATAATATATATATATATATATATTCACGTTAAACGGAAATATTTGGACCAAAAATGAATTATCGATATCTTTCTTATAGATAGATTATTATTATGTCTATCTTAAGATAGACCGGTAGATCTTTTTTAAGATAGACACCTTTTTCAGAAAATTTGCAACCAGAAATTTGGATTTTGCCATAAGAAAATTTCCACCGCTTTAAGCGATTTTTTTTTAATGATAGGTAGGTTTGACAATGCTAAGCTTCTAAACCCAGCGCTTTAGCACTGATTTAGTTAAACCGATCACATATTTTTACATGATCTATATATATATATTATATATTATATATATATATATATATATATATATATATTATATATATATATATATATATATATATATATATATATATATATATATATTATTCAGATAAATTACAATACCCTTACATCTTAAGTTAAAGCCCAGAATAATGGTAAATTGAAAGATTATTAAGTATGATATAACAGTTATTCTATTGATTGCTTATTCAAACCATGTACACAGTTAGATATAGATCACAGATAGCACTATCTGAGTCCCGTACTGTACTTATACGAGTCTTTCCCAACCTAACCAAGTCAACGTTAAGTAGGACAGTAACCATTTATAGATCATTTGATTGTTATTTTGTAAGCTCCTTTGTTCGAAAGAATAGTAACCAGTTAAAAAACCACGTAAATAAAGTGTAATAAGAAGAATTATGTATAAGGATAAAAAATTAAAATGATTTTATTAGATGTTTACTATAAATGGAATAAAGAATTATAATTGCTTTTTAATAATGCATATTAAATAAGAAGTAAGAATAGTAAAAGATATTTATAGAACGTAATAGTATATTGTGGCAGTATAACCTTCAATGTACGGCATGTTAAACTTGAGCCTGTCTCAAGTAATTTTCTTAATAACAATATATATAAAAAATCGGGTTCAGTGTACCTCGGAACTTTTCCTTTTCACAACGGATTCACTAAGCTCATCCTCCATACTTCGGACTCGCTTTGCTCGTTATCAGATGGTAAATTCATTCCTTTCATTCCCCGCAATCACCTATTAAGACACTGACTCTGCTTAACTTATATGATTCTACAAAAACCATAGATATATACTTATTATTATAACAAAACTTAGTGTGCTTATTTATAACGCAAAGGTATACACTTGTACCAAATATCAACAAAAATAGATTATTTTCTGATTTTTTAAATTTTTTCTTAAAGACGTAGACATGTCATTGGATAAAAATTAAACAAATGCTGATAATGTGATAAAACTTAGCACATATATTAATCATATACATAGCTACATGCTAGCCAAATCTCAATCCGATCGCATTATTTTTTGCTTTTATGATTTAAAAAAAAACTCGCTGTGTCATTATTGTGGGTTAATGACGTCATAAAAAATATTTCCCGGATAGCACATCTAAACATATAGACTAATTGTAGTACACTGTTTTAACTCTCTAGCATAAATACACTGGGCGCTACGATGATAACAGACATACAGACAGACAACTTTGCGAAAACCACTCTGGAGGCTTAAACCTATCCATCCTTAGTTAAAAATATAAAAACTGAGAGGTACGATGATAACAGACACATACACACAAGACAGACAAATTCGTGAAAACTACTTAAGAGGTCTTAAAAACACCGGAAATGAATAATTCCGGTGACATCCAGGTTTCGGATTTTTTGCAAACACAATACTCTTCCTATATACCTACGGTATAAATGAGAAAAAGTAAAAATCAGGAAAGTGGTGCCTCGCAACATTTTCTCAACTTATTGAATTCGCTTAGCTAATATTGCTTTCATCCTAATACTTTATGATAATTCTAATACTCAACTGAAGGTTGAAACATAACTTTATATTAACAATTTGATACGAATATAATTAAACGAAGAAACTTTTTTGTATGATAAACAGTTAAAATTATATCAGCGTAACACAATGGAGACACATAATAATCTCAATTTGAAAGCATAAAAGAATCTAATGAATGGAACGCTCTGCCACTTAATACTAATAGTAACAAATTACTAAGACCAATTACTCTCAGAAAGAAATAGCCCGCAGTAATAGAAGCCTATCCAAGAGTAAAATAACTGTCTAAAAATTATCAAAATATAAAGAATGAGCAATAGAAGATTATTTAACTGTGCCATGAAGTGTGATTGTATGCGAAAAGAAAAATGTAATGAAATTGAAAAACATTTATTTGTGGTTAGTAGCAAAGTAATATTTGACTATTTCATATTATGCGTCATAAATGTTTTATAACATTTTTATTGAATAATACAACAAAAATAATTGTTGAGTAAGAGTTAATACAGTTTTAGTGGCTTCATAAGATTTGCAAGAAAAACAACCCAGTGGTTGGAATCTAATTTTTTGTTTATAGAAAATGTAGTTAATAAATTGTATAAATAAATGTAGAAAAGTGTAAGTTGATTATAGATTAGAGATAATCAAATAATCAAAGAAAACAATTGATAAATAAATTTAAATTAAGATAAAATGACGAGATTAAATTAAATTATAAATATTGATCAAAGTGAGATTTTGGAGACGATTGGAGTTGGAAGGCTTAGTCAACCTCACAATTCTAGATCATATCATGCTGGTTTCAATGCGACATTATAGATACTTAGTTACTTGCGTGATAACTTGTTTCTTTGTTGTTGTTACTTAGTGAAAACTTAGGCCCGTATTCAAAGACATTTTCCTTAAGGAACCCTTAAGGAGAATGTTAGGAAAATGTTTTAAGCCACGAAAACCATGTTTTTTCCCACTTTTAAACACGGGAACGATCATATAAATTTCGTGGCTTAAAAACATTTTCCTTACCTAAACCTAACATTCTCCTTAAGGAGACCTAACATTCTCCTTAAGAAACCCTTAAGGAGAATACTAGGAAAATGTCTTTGAATACGGGCCTTACACCTTCGATCCAGAAGTGACTCAAACTTGAAGCGTTTCAATTTAAGGTCAAGCTACCGGACAATGGTATATTGAGTATGTAGACCAAGTTTAGGATGACTGGAGGATCAAAACACAAGCAATGTGCAGGAAGCCGAAAAACATTATTTCTTATAACCTTAACTTACTCTTTGAAGAGGTTTTATTGAGGTTATACAGAGCCCCTGAGAGACCAAAAATAATTTGTACAACACTGATTCCAAACAAAAAATATTAACTTGG
Organism: Microvelia longipes; assembly: GCA_018340805.1. Lineage (NCBI taxonomy): Eukaryota > Metazoa > Arthropoda > Insecta > Hemiptera > Veliidae > Microvelia > Microvelia longipes. The sequence goes on from JACMZG010001914.1 coordinate 20,324,525, forward strand.
TAACACTTTAATTCACTTTATGCATTATCAGCGGGTTCCAGTATAGCCAATTGACTACAACTAGAGTTAGCAGCAAGTCAATTGTTAAAAATTAAAACAACTCAGAGCTTAAATAATAGAGTATACATCTAGCAACAAAGCCAAGATTAAGTTCGTACGCTCTGCTCTAAACCTGAAGCTGAGCTTGCTTTAAGTCTAGAGGTAGTTTATAACAATTATGGCTTAGCAACTTACGATTAAGATGTTAATAAAAATAAGAAAAAAATAATGAAAACGCAATTAAAACAAAAAATAAATTCTTAGATGCGGAAATAAGTTTGCAGTCGATAATATGAAGGTTAGAAACTGTTAAAAAGAATTGGTTGAACGCATTAAGAGAGCATCGACACTTCAAACTGACAACGAATGAACTAATAGGAACAATAACAACACATTTAGACACGGAAAATATCAGCTAAAAGAACTAAACAAGCATAAGGAAAAGGCTATAATGGAAGCGTAAAAAGAACGATAATAAAGACAAAAACAATTTTTAAGAAAAAAAGTAAGAACACAAAACAGAATACTGCAATTGAAAACAGAAATGTAATAAAAGGACTCAACCAAGGATATTTTGGCAAACAATACAAAAAAGGAAGAATAAAAAAAATTATAAGGATTATGTGATCAAAGAAATAAAAACTTTTAAAGCGTAACAGGAGTCATTAACGTAGAGAATAGTCCGGCATATTTATATTTGGTTTGAGGTTGCTAGTTATGTAATTATTTACTTTGCTTAAAGGATGATACACAAACATCCTTGTAAACAATATCGTCATTATATTTTGCAAAAAATATTTAAATTATTTTAGTAGTTTATTGTTTATTTAATATGTTTTTAATTGTTTATTTTTTCAGAAAAAGAATAAATAAAGTTATATGTTAAAAATTTAAATTCGTAAAAATGAAATAAAAAAAATGATGTATTAACTTTTTTTTTTTAAATATATAATTAGTTGCACTATAAGGTATTTTTGTAATATTGTCAAGAATAGGTAAGACAATAAAAAATGTAAATATTTTCAATTCACTAATGAAATTATTATCTTCAAATAGAGCGAACAGTTTAAAAATAAGGATCTGACGGTTTTTATATAAATCTGATACAGACTCTTCCTCACAGCACAGTCCGTGCCTCTAGTGAGGGATATTCTCTAGATTAATTAATTAGTAGATTTAAAAATTGTAACAAAAAAAGATCTATTTAATATTGCAATAGTTCATTAGTGAATTTTCAATAGAAAACTAAGCAGATAAGATAGGCTGTAATTTATTGAATGACAAGACTGTAATTTATTGAATGGCAGCACACCATGTAGCTGCTGTGAATGGAATTATATTTGGTACATTCTTCATTTACCTATTGGATTGGATTGGAAATTCTAAATCCATTAGAATTTCTTTTCTAATGGAAATTCTAAATCCATAAGAATATCCTTTCTAATGGGAATTTTAAATAAACATTTTTATTTATAAATGTTCATTTGGTGATTATTGATAAAAGTTATAGTTATCATTAGAATTTGGTAGTGTTTGATAGTTTGGCCTTCTAAATAACAATTTTAAGTACAAACCAGAAAAGACCCCCCCCCCCCAGTTTTTCTATTCCAAGAATTTCCTTTGTAGTTTCTCTACCCAAAGCATGTAAAGAATTTCATGAAACAAGCATATCAATCCAAGGAATCAAGCTGTTACCTGAAAATTAAGCATTTTACAGGTTAAATTTAATTATGTACACCTAGACGTGATCTAGAGCACCTGAATACGTTGCTAACTTGAAAAACCTATACTTCATTTAATTTTTATCAAAGCTCTCTTTATTAAGAGATAAGAAGTATTAAAAACGAGGAAACAAGAAAATATCTCCATATATAATCAGATAATAAAAAAAAAAAACATTAATGTACTTGCTCAGTAGAAAAAAACCGTAACACTAATGTCTAAGATTAGATCAATGACTTAAGATAAAACTAAGAGTTGACAAAAAAGACAGGAAAACTAAAAGGAAAAAGAGAAAGTCCAAAACATAGATAAAGAACAATAGAGAAACACTTTCAAATATTTAATTGAAATAAAGGGAAATTCAAACATGTCGGACAAGTTTCACATTTAATTCTAAAATAGATTTCTCTACAAGTTGTTAGTTGCTGATAAGGAGTAAGTCTATTTAACATAAGTAATCATAGCAATTGAAATTTATTTAAAAATATATTACCAATATAAGTACACTTTTTCTCAAATACCGCATGATGTAATAAAAATAATATTAACCTGCTTTTTATTTTATTATAATTTAAATAGATTTTTAAAACAGTTGTTTCATGTAATGTCAACCTAAAATTAAACAAACATATCTCGTGATATATCAATCCCACGTGTTTTATTTTTAATGGCTTCTTATAGCACGTGTAATTCACGTAACCATACATCTTCGAGGAAAAAAATTGCACGTACAGTAAAGTTATATTAAACACGTTTTAAATAGATTAGGAAGCTGTATAAAATTTGTGAGAGAAAAACAATAAACAATATATATTTCTATAGTTCATTTGTAAGAATAAAAGAATTGACAGAACCACGTACCTTATTCCATTAGTTTTAAAATATCCTAAACGAAAACTTATATGTATAGGTACTTACAATTTATTTAATTTCTCGACATTCTTTTTTTAATAAATTAATTATAAACTACACTTTTTAGAAAAATATTAAAGATACGACTATAAAAAGAAATACTTAGTAGGAGTGTTAAGATTGAATAAAAATGTGTAATTCAAGTAAAAAGAAAAAAGTGTTATTTATAAATAACGAATAGTCCAAGAGCCAGGCCTAAAAAATGTGACTCATTTTGTACTACTTCAAACCATTTTTTTTGTTGAAAATATACCTTAATTTATTAAGGGAAAGCATAGTCTGCCAATCCAGAGTGGATAGGCAGACCCCTTAATATGAATGTGCTCGCTTAAAATATTAGAAAATCGCACAAATTCCAGTTTTCTTGCAATAAGTGGTTCCCTGTAAGTCGTGTGCAAAATATAGAGAGTCCATTTTTTTAAAGTTGATAAAATTGTCTATAAAACAAGTGTTTTTTCATCAAGATTGGATAACAACTAAAATTATGAAATTTGTTAAATGTCCAAAAAAATGCACAAAAAGCCAATATTTTTTCAAAGAAATTCGTTGACTATGCATAAAATAACCATTTTTAGATGCTTTTAAAAGAGCTATAACTTTGGTTGTAGCCATTCGATTTTGATGATTGAAAAAGTTGTCAGCTTCAAAAAAGTTTCTCTTTATGTTTTGAACACGACCCACAGGGAACCACTTATTCAAGAAAACTGTGATTAGTGCGATTTTATAAAATTTTGAGCTAGCGCGATCTCTGAAGAAAGGCTTTAAACTCTGGATAGGCAGACTATGTTTTTTCTTAAAAAAATAAGGCATATTTTCAGAAAAAAATTGGTTCAGTCCGGCTCTTGGACTTTAATAAAAAGAATAACTTATAATTTAATTAATGGATATAAAAATACAAAATAAAAATGTATGAATAAATACCTCCTCAATCAAAGTATAGTGGAGCAAAAAGTATTTTAACTCACCTGTAAAAAAATTAAATTATGTTAGAGAAATATCAACATGAAAAACAAGGAAATTATAACATGAACAAAAACTCACTACAAAATGAAATAATACATTACATAACGGTGCACAAAATAGAAAACGTTTCTAATTGGCACATTATGTTACAAAAATACAAAACAACATATGTACTCCATTATATAATCAGATATCACAAGACCCAAATATTGATTTTTTTACTAAGTTTTAATTCTCTAGCATAAACACACTGGGAATTATGATGATAACAGACACAAATATAGACACATTCAACTTTGCAAAATCAGCTCATGACGTTTTAAATCATCAACAACAGAAAATTTATGTGAAATACCGGTTTCGGAAATTTTGTGGAAACAATACTTTTATCGTCTATACCATAGGTATTTTTATATACCTATGGTATAGACGATAAAAGTAACAAGATTTTTAAGCTACATGATCTCTCTTATCTATCAGGTTATTCATCTATAACTGTCAGATATATCTTAAAATTAAAACATTAGGTATTAAAAACATTAGGTATTAAACTATTAAAAAATATTTCTTTTTATAATACGACACACGGCTAAAATCAATTGACACCCCGCCAAAATTCTGTGAGGGAAAGAATTCTATTGGCTCAGACCGACCCCGCTCTTTCCCCCTCCACTTTATGCCAACCTCGGAATAAAAAAATACCTTTTTCGTAAATAAAATCATAAAAAGGCAACACTGGTTGTAAATATTTGTAACCTCGCGTCGCTTTTATTTCCCTCATTGTGCATATTTAGCTGTTCGAGTTCGTTTCGTTCCATTCCAATCTGTTTAATTCATCCAATTATTGCAGAGTTGTAATATGATTTGAGTGCCTATATTTGACGCATGGACATTGATGTATTCTTCAAGCATTTCTTGCTATTAGAGTACAGCGCAGGGTCTGGGGTCTGTCAACCAAAAGACAGCATTTTTTTCGAAAATGCCAATGTCTTTCAATAGACGACATTCTTGACTTTTTTAAGTCATGAATGCATATTGTGTCATATTATTTTTTATAATATGAAACAATACGCATTCAATTATACAAACATAACACAAAAAAGCAGTTTATTTTGGAAAAAAGTAATTATAGCTGACGATTTATTAAAATCGTCAAACTTTTATCATAGAACTATTATGATCCATTGCATTACGTAATCAAAAACTTTAACTTCACTTAATTCATACTTCCCGAACAAATTTAATGCAACACTTAGGTAAATTTATAAGATACAACGATATTCCTACTTAAAAAGTAAATAAATAAATTTTTAAAAATAAAAAAATACGATATCAAATAAAAACAAATCATAAAATTCAAAACATAACCTGACTTTCAGTGTTGCCAGAGTAGGGATTTTTTTTTTGTTACTATAAAGAAGGGATTTTTTTATTTAAAAATGAGGGTTGAAAGCATTGAGATTTTGGCGGGGTGTCAATTGATTTTAGCCGTGTGTCGTACTATAATTAACTCTATACTACTGTCATTCAGATCCTAATATTTCCTGTCAAACAAAATCGATCCGACAGGAACCTCGCCTGACACGGAAATAACCAAAGAATTCAAATAAACATAATACAATGAATTGACAGGGGTAGACGTCGAATTTCAAACAGACTTTCGAATTGTTAATACTTCATTTCAAATAGCAGAATGAAAGATCGTAACATTTAAGTTTCAAGCTCATTAGACTAAATTAAAAATCCAATAAAAGGTCAGTAACCATTTTAATAAGACATTTACATGGTACTTCAATACTGAGTGAAACCGTCTCTGAACCTTCTTGGATTCTATTCCAATCTAATAAAACCGTTGTTAGGTTTTTATGATGTTACTATTCATTTATCGATTTTAATTTCACTTGATTAAACTTTTATAAACTTAAAAAAAAGTTATAGACACAATAGAAGGCAACAAAAAATTGACAAACTTAAGTTCATAGAAATTTAATGTGGGGAAGATGTTAGTTGCTGTTCTACAAGAACATAACCTCAACCTAATTTTTCAATTTAGGTTCAAAATAAATATTTCAATCCACCAAGTTCACTTGGTAGATTTAGAGGTTGAAATAGGATTCAAGTAGATAATATACTTGGCGGATTAAGAGGTTGAAATAAGAGTACAGTAGATAATATACTTGGTGGATTTAGAGGTTGAAATAGGAGTCAAGTAGATAATATACTAGGCGGATTTAGAGGTTGAAATAAGAGGACAGTAGATAATATACTTGGAGAATTTAGAGGTTGAAATAGGAGTCAAGTAGATAATATACTTGGTGGATTTAGAGGTTGAAATAGGAGTCAAGTAGATAATATACTTGGAGAATTTAGAGGTTGAAATAGGAGTCAGTAGATAATAGTTTAGAGGTTGAAATAAGAGGACAGTAGATAATATACTTGGAGAATTTAGAGGTTGAAATAGGAGTCAAGTAGATAATATACTTAGTGGATTTAGAGGTTGAAATAGGAGTCAAGTAGATAATATACTAGGCGGATTTAGAGGTTGAAATAAGAGGACAGTAGATAATATACTTGGCGGATTAAGAGGTTGAAATAAGAGTACAGTAGATAATATACTTGGTGGATTTAGAGGTTGAAATAGGAGTCAAGTAGATAATATACTAGGCGGATTTAGTTGAAAATAAGAGCAGTAGATAATATACTTGGAGAATTTAGAGGTTGAAATAGGAGTCAAGTAGATAATATACTGGTGGATTTAGAGGTTGAAATAGGAGTCAGTAGATAATATACTTGGAGAATTTAGAGGTTGAAATAGGAGTCAAGTAGATATATACTAGGCGGATTTAGAGGTTGAAATAAGAGGACAGTAGATAATATACTTGGAGAATTTAGAGGTTGAATAGGAGTCAAGTAGATAATATACTTAGTGATTTAGAGGTTGAAATCAAGTAGGACAGTAGATAATATACAAGGCGGATTTAGGGGTTGAAATAAGAGGACAGTAGATAATATACTTGGAGAATTTAGAGGTTGAAATAGGAGTCAAGTAGATAATATACTTGGTGAATTTAGAGGTTGAAATAGGAGTCAAGTAGATAATATACTTGGAGAATTTAGAGGTTGAAATAGGAGTCAAGTAGATAATAGAGTACTTGGTGGATTTAGAGATTAAAATAGGAGTCAAATAGATAATATACTTCGCGTAAACATTTATTATCATTAATTTATGATTATTATTAACCTTATGTCAATGATAATATATTTCGGGTTTTACACCAACTTCAGACATAAAGTATACATAAATCGACTTGAATATAAAATAGATTCGATTTGACTCAAAATGGTTCATTGTAACTCATTAAAAATTGAATAAACTTATCAAAAATAAATTATAATTTGGCACATTTCTATGCAGTTTATATTTTAGAATTAGCAACAAAATCGGGATAAAATTACTCTCACAAACATATTAGATCGTTTTTAGACATTATTTATAGTTATAACACGTTTTGTTCAAAACATAAAAATATATTTACGAATAAGTCACGCACTTTGACAAAAGGATCTAATTTATACATCACGGAAGTTATCCTAGAAATATTAGAAAAGCAGAATCTTAGCTTAACATTATTGTTTGTTTACATAATACTCATTTCCTTTAAACTATTAATGAATAATTTAGTTGTAATACATAATTAAATATAGGATATTTTGGAATCATAAAAACGTGTATAAATCCTAAACAGAATCAAAAATCATACTTAATCACAGAATGTAAACATAAAAAATAATGTCAACAAATGTAAGATTAATTTCCGTGATGGACATTGCCTAACAAAATAATAAATTTTTACAAAAGCTTGACATATAATAAATAAGTAAATGCCTGTTTTAGGGCCTTTCAGTCCATCGAGGTATACACCCTGCGGGAACAACCTCAGGTAGGTTGCATCTACTATGCTCTAAGAACTAATTACAGTTGCCAAAATCTTTGTTCTATAAATACTACTCAGAGCTCAGGACTGCTAACTCCATACCTACGATGTCAAAACTGTTTGACATCGTTAGCTTATACAATAAATTATCCCCCCCCCCCGTGCCTGTTTTTTATCTTACAACTAAAAATCAGGCACGGGATACCTCGGAATTTTTTCTCATGTCATGATTTTTGACAGATGTAAACAAACTTTTCCCTAAAATTTTAAGTATGGCACCAATAAATATATATTATTGTCAATAACTTAAAAAATAAATGTTTAGATTTTCCGCTATCTGACGACATGCCACACGCCAAAAAAAGTTTAAAAAAGTTACAAGTTATAGGCCGTAAAATTTTAAAGTGAATATTTCAAATTGGCAAACAATATCAAATTTAAATTCAGCATTTTTAGTTTTGCCAAAGTTCAATTCATTTAGTCAATTTTTCAATCTATTTACACAAACGGCTAAGACAAACTACACATGGTTGCTTCTAACTGGGCATGCTCAGTTATTTAAACATAAACATAATGCCTCTTATCTAAACATACTGTTCTTGAATAATTTAATCTCATCACTGCCGTCATTTTTGCTACCAAGGTTTTAACAATACTTTTGGTTAAGAAGAATCGGATTGATCCCGAAAAAAAGTATTCACGTGAACCTTTTGTTACAGCCTGCTGGGAGAGGGGAAGGTTAGTTAGCCTCTATGTACAAAAACGTTCGCAGAGTGCAGGAAGTTTATCTGAAGAGGCATCCACATTATTTAAAATCCTTATTTCTTAAATCGACTTTAAAAATTCGATAGAATTCCATAGAAATACGATAATTCACACTTAACCAGAACTTGATACCAAACCTTGATTACAATTTTAAATGTCAAGTAACATAAAACTTAATATGACTTAACTACCACCAGACTATACAACACTTCAATACAGAGTAGCTGTAAAAGTGAAGTTTATAAAAACCTTATTAAGCATATTAAGGACTATAACAGTATATAACCTTCGCATTCCCTTAAAAGGTTATTTAATTGAAATGTTGGTCTCGTGATCCAGTCGGGTACTGTCCTACTTCTTATAAAGTATTTATAATAATTATTTAACGTCAATATTTCTATAGATTTTTTTACTTTTCCTAATTTATACCGTAGTTATATAAGAAAAGTATTGTGAATTAAAATTCAAAATCACTGATAAATCAGCTGAATTATCCCCCCCCCTCCTTTAAATGTTTTAAGAGCTCCAGAGTTGCCTTACTTATAAGGCGTAAGAATCTTTCACAGCCACATGGTTGTTGTCTTATATCAGTTTGTCGTATTACAAGTTTAAGTAAGTGGCATACTTGCCACGATATAAGCGAATTTCCATGTATTAGTAAATAAGTTGTGATTTATTTACAAATGGTTATACATGTCAATCGATAAAATCGCTACTAATGCTAATAACAAAATTTAACTTGCCATTTATAGCAATATAGGTGTATGAATATTATGCTAAATTCTTAGCTTGATGCAACAATTTTTCAAAGGTTGTAATTTTTAATAGTTTGTTCTTTGTAGCACTGGAAAGTTTATAGAACTCCATCTCAGGCTTAATTAAGGGGACTTTAGTTCTATAAAAAGTTTTGAATGATTTATTCAATTAATATATTTATTCAATAATATATATCATTGTAGGCATTTTTTTATTTTATTTTTTTTTAAATTTTTAAGCTGTGATTTTTCTAGTCTTACCATTAATGTATTGTGTTTGTTTATTTATTTATTTATTTTAATGGTTTATTAATGTAGCTTGTAAATATTAATTCTGGTGATGCCTACAATGATAGGCGAAATATATTAATTGAATGAATCATTCAAAACTTTTTATAGAACTAAAGTCCCCTTGGGGTTGTGATTTTTTGAAATTTTCGCTGAGTCATTATTGTAGGTAATAATTGTGGGTTTGAACATTAATAAAGTTTCAATAATATCCGAGAAAGCGTTTGAAAGTTATCCAGCGCTAAAGAAACGTCTAGGAACAAAAATCTTGTACAAGCATTTATATATATAATATATATATATTATATATATATATATTAATGTATATATGCTCCATAATAAAGCAACCCCTTTTATTAGCAAGCTCATTTTATTTCTAATTTGCTTGAAAGATTTAGTCAATTTTAAATAATACTTACAGCATGTTAGATGCGACCCACCTGAGATTTTCATAGCAGGGGTATTTTCATATCATCAAGGGCCGAAAGACCCTTACTTAATACGAAATTGGTTGGAACTAAATTGGAACTAAATTGGTTGTTAGCAATAATCATAAGGAAGCAGAATGTGTAAAAAATCCGACGGGAAAGGCGCTAGAAAATCCTCCACCGTAGGACACACGGACTAAATGTTTAAAAGGGTAAGAAGTGAAAGCTAATCTGAATTGGAGATTGGTCACGGCGGCCTTGGGAACTATTAGTACTTGAAAATAGATTTAAAGTTTTAAAGCTAGTTGTTATAATACTAAAATAACATTTATATCTAAGTTATTATAATGGTTTATTCAAATATAAACAAGATAAAGAATAATTAAAGTACATTTCATAGTAGACTTTAAAAAAAAAAATAAATAGCTAAACATCTTAAAAGGTATAAGACAGTATTCGAAGATAATTTCTCAACTAAAACTTATAACATGTTTCTTAAGGTTGTCTTGCTAGAGAGGGGGGGGGGGTTAAATTAAAATAACCTAGGTCCAAAACACACCTAAGAAAAAATTTAAAGCGGTACTATTTCTAATTTTAGATAAATAATGTTAATAACGGAAGGAAAATATTTTCGTATTCATCTTTAAATCAGGCATAAGTGTTAGAGAAGTAGACTTCATAAAATAATTTTTTCACCACAAAACATTATTAAAATCTTAATAATTAATATTAAAATCAAATCTAATAATATTACTCAAAATCAAAGGACCAGATAAAAAGTCCATATCATCAAGAATTAATATAATATAATTAATTAAAATAATAATATAATTATTATTATTAATATAATATATAATAAATTAATTATATAATTAATTAAGAATTAAGGGTACAAACTATCGAGCACCAACAAAATACTACAAATCATCAAGATCAAATAGTACAATTGATTGAGAATCAGAAAAATAATACAAATCAACAAGAACCAACTAAATAGTATTCATCTGTTAAATAGGAATGGCGAAAAGGTGGCCCAAATGGGCCTCAGGGCCTCCTGGGCCACTTTGTTTCAATCTGAGAAAGCCTTCGAGACTACCGATCGCCATACGCAATAGTAGAAACTCTTTCATTCATACACACACACACACACAAAATATATTATATATATATATATATATATTATATATATATATATATATATATATATATATATATATATATATATATAATATATATATATATATATATATATATATATATAACAATTAAAATAACTTACAGATGGTTAAAAATATAGAAGGAAAGGATGTACTCGAGCTTTCGCCGTGCGGCTTCGTCAGGAGTGTAGCACGTACTCCTGACGAAGCCGCACGGCGAAAGCTCGAGTACATCCTTTCCTTCTATATTTTTAACCATCTGTAAGTTATTTTAATTGTTGTTTATTATCTTATGATTTGTTTTTCTATTTTCTTTTTGTTGTTATATATATATATATATATAATATATATATATATATATATATATATATATATATATATATATATATATAAATTATAATACATATATAATTAATTATATATATACATTATATATATATTATATATATATATATATATATATATATATATAATATATATATATATATATATATATATATATTATAATATATAGGATACATAATATACATTTTCCGGGCATATATTTTTGGTACTAGAAAACCAAATTAGTTCGACCTCCCCCCACTCCAAACAATCCCATAAGAGTAATTTTCATGATGAAAATTTGCTCATACCATTTACTTCTGACTCGAGAACTATAAAAAGACCGTCTTATTTGTTATCTTGGAAAAATACAACTTTAAAATCATTGGCTCTCGTACAATTCCTAGCAATATTTTTAGAAGCCGGTCATTTTATCTGTAATAAGAAATAAATAAAGATTTTTGAGTATGTTATAAGCAAGAATCAACAAATCTAATTCAAGATTATAATGTAAACAAACTAACTTTTTATGATTTTCTGATTGAGATTCCTTAAGACAAACCTTCTTAGTCATTTTATAATGATAAGATATGTAATTAGATACAAATTATTTAAAACAGTAACATAATCTTTCGTCGTTAGTTTGTGACTCATCGGGTAAGTCGGTTTTAAACTGAAATTTTCGATGTTCTGAATAATTTAAGCCGTATGCCGTAGGTAGTAAATCCAGTTAACTTTCATTTTATAATGTTTTGTTTACGAGTTTTATAATAACAAAGACAAGCCAATGACCTGGTTAACAATTTTGCAAATTAGCCAATTATATACGTGATATAATAATCTATATAACACGAATAAACAATAAAAATGAAAATAGACATATAATAATTCATTTATGCAAAGTCATTATAAAGCTCTGGTGCCGTAAATATAAATGTTAATTTCTCTGTTAATCAGCTGCAAATGGTTTTTGCTAGAAAACAATAGTATTTTTAGCTTAGCGCTTGCATATTCAGGAGTATCGAAGCTCATTCCGCGCTTCCTAATTATTAGGGCAATTTTAATGAACTTTGATATTGCAAACTTAGAAGCTCACATACAAAAACTATTACATTTTTTATACATGTAAACCTTTAATACAATGTATTTTCTTACGGTTTTGCTATAGAGTTATCAAATTATTATCAAATTCGCAAGCTCATCCTACCAACTACGGACGCGCTTCGCTCGTCCTAAGAATGTAAAAACATTAATTAAACCGAAAAACGCATTTTTCTTTTTTACCGGTTTACCGGACCAGGAACGCTCATTCTCATAAAGTAAATACATTAGTTTAATTTCCAACTGATAATAACTTCGCTCGATACTGCATAACTTTTATAATCCAACAAAAATTATGGCTATACGTGAGGTACTTAAGTATTAAGTACTCGATTAGATTATTTTCCGGTTTTTTATTTTTTTTAAAACGTATAACTAATGCTGATAATGAGATAAAACTTGGTGGCTAGGCGTGCCTTAGTTATTTTATACATATATATATATATATATATATATATATATTATATATATATATATATATATATATATATATATATATATATATATATATTCCTGATCAGTGAATCCCCCCATTTAAAAAATTCACCTCCCTTCATGACCCCAACTTCGTAAACTCATTTTTTCTTCGAATATTCCCTAAAACCCTGCATGACCTCAAATTTCTCTGCTCATTTTCCCTTTGGAAGTTCTCTTTAATTAAAACAAATCAATTAATATAATTAATTCAAGTAAACGATGTCGATTTAATTGACACCCTTTGCACCTCTGTCCTCGATAATCCATCACTTATCATTTGTTTAAAATATCCTTGTTTTATTTTTTATATAGAGAATAATGTCACACATCTGTCTTCACATCCGACAACCTTAAACTTCGTTAAACATCGTTAACCTTCGGCTCTCTTCGTGAGGCAACTTCATAACATCCGAATATGCTAATAACATGTTAATTTATCATTTCCTGAAGAAGTTCATAAAAACTTTCCACTTTAATGAAAACTGTATAAATAACATAATAACGAATCAATCGACAAATATTTGCAAATAAGATTCTTTTCAACCTTTAAACCGAAAATTTGCTTAAATATTTTTTTTAAATTTAAAATAAATGCATCATAAGTTATTAATTGACATAATAATTAATAAAAAAATCACACATAAATATGCCATAGTCATAAAGTCATCAACCTTGCACAGTAGTCACCTTGTGTAGTTTTTTTTAATAATAATTATTGAATTAATATATTATGATTGAAAGATTAACAAAATACCTATTGTGATTTAATAAAGCAGATAATAAAATAATTAAGATCGCAACTTATAATAAAGTATAAAAAAAATTTCTGTATGATACCTGCAAGATAAACAGCTAAAAATGCAGTTTACATAATTATTTATCTTAAGGATTTAGTAAAAAGGGCCTAATGAAAACGGACCCCTTACTTCTCTAAAACACAGAGAACAATCTGCCTTAAACATATATATCTCAAACAAACCCAGTCTCGAAGTGGCAAAACGGATGACTTATATGCTCAATGCTAACAAAAACTGCTTACAGTTCCAGACGACAACTGAGCATGGCTTAATTTAGAGGCAAACTTACCTTCCGGCTGGTTCCCCACTAAAGGTTAGAAACAACTGGTTTATAAAACATTTAAATGACCTTCTCTATAAAAATATAAAATAATAAGACACGAGTTGGTAACAAGCAAAATAAAGTAAATTACTTTTCCCTATATTCTTATAGCCTTTAATAGAAAAACGTTTATCATTTGATACTACCGAGTTTTGCAACACATGAATAGTTGACACAATATACTTGTGCGAGAGACACCTAGGAAATGTAACAAGCAAATGCAATGCTACATCTGGGAACTGTTCCATCATTCGACATTCGTCATCATTGATGGCTCGACATAATGTCATGTCCCACTCTGTTTCGTTACGTCTAACTCATCAGGGCGCCGACAGAGCCTGAACTCACTCTGACCTTCAATTAATTCCGAAGAATATAATGTGAAGTACTTACCAGAGACGAGCGGTGCTCTCTTACCGCCATCATGCATGGCAAGCAAAACATATATCATTTGATACTACCGAGTTTTGCAACACATGAATAGTTGACACAATATACTTGTGCGAGAGACACCTAGGAAATGTAACAAGCAAAATGCAATGCTACATCTGGGAACTGTTCCATCATTCGACATTCGTCATCATTGATGGCTCGACATAATGTCATGTCCCACTCTGTTTCGTTACGTCTAACTCATCAGGGCGCCGACAGAGCCTGAACTCACTCTGACCTTCAATTAATTCCGAAGAATATAATGTGAAGTACTTACCAGAGACGAGCGGTGCTCTCTTACCGCCATCATGCATGGCAAGCAAAAACATATATCATTGATACTACGAGTTTTGCAAACACATGAATAGTTGACACAATATACTTGTGCGAGAGACACCTAGGAAATGTAACAAGCAAAAATGCAATGCTACATCTGGAACTGTTCATCATTCGACATTCGTCATCATTGATGGCTCGACATAATGTCATGTCCACTCTGTTTCGGCGCCCTGATGAGTTAGACGTAACGAAACAGAGTGGGACATGACATTATGTCGAGCATCAATGATGACGAATGTCGAATGATGGAACGTTCCCAGATGTAGCATTGCATTTTGCTTGTTACATTTCCTAGGTGTCTCTCGCACAAGTATATTGTGTCAACTATTCATGTGTGCAAACTCGGTAGTATCAAATGATATGTTTTGCTTGCCATGCATGATGGCGGTAAGAGAGCACCGCTCGTCTCTGGTAAGTACTTCACATTATATTCTTCGGAATTAATTGAAGGTCAGAGTGAGTTCAGGCTCTGTCGGCGCCCTGATGAGTTAGACGTAACGAAACAGAGTGGGACATGACATTATGTCGAGCCATCAATGATGACGAATGTCGAATGATGGAACAGTTCCCAGATGTAGCATTGCATTTTGCTTGTTACATTTCCTAGGTGTCTCTCGCACAAGTATATTGTGTCAACTATTCATGTGTTGCAAAACTCGGTAGTATCAAATGATATATGTTTTTGCTTGCCATGCATGATGGCGGTAAGAGAGCACCGCTCGTCTTCTGGTAAGTACTTCACATATATTCTTCGGAATTAATTGAAGGTCAGAGTGAGTTCAGGCTCTGTCGGCGCCCTGATGAGTTAGACGTAACGAAACAGAGTGGGACTGACATTATGTCGAGCCATCAATGATGACGAATGTCGAATGATGGAACAGTTCCCAGATGTAGCATTGCATTTTGCTTGTTACATTTCCTAGGTGTCTCTCGCACAAGTATATTGTGTCAGAAAAACGTTTGTCAGAAGGTAAGTTTAAAATTTAACAATTGCAAGCATGCGCAATTTATACAAAGCATGTGCAGTGCAGTTGATTTTGACACATATTTTATGATCGATTATTCTCAACGGGGTCATTTTAATATAGGGCAAATCTACTTAGCGCGCCATCCCGTTTAATAAAGGTCCTTGGTCCCCGCCGAAGGGGGGAAACGGCCAGGAATCAAAGTCCTTAGTTATTAAGTAAAAACTAACTTTTTGTTATACGTTATTTTATATATATATATATATAATATATATATATATATATATATATATATATATATATATATATATATATATATATATATATATATATATATATATATATATATATATTATATATGTACCCCCGATTAGAGCCCTCAGGGATAAACCCTGCGGGAACTACTTTCAGTGGTAGAGCAACGCAACCAAAACGCACAAAGTATAATCTAAAGTAAGCGGTAATATTTCTGGACTATAATCTTATATAAACTGAGAGCATAACCTGGGAGGCGAAACCCAGACCTACGTGGTGTCAAAGGTTAGTATAAATACTGACGCTCTAACGAACTCAACTACGAAAGCGACTTTCCGTTAAAAAGTATTTTTTAATGTTCTTCTAAGGAATGTTAAAAAGAAAATGACTTTCTTATACCGCCTTTTCGTTACATTAAGCACTTAAAAAAATATAATTAACATTAAACTTGAAAAGTTCAATGACACCAATTTTATGCAAATTATGCAAAAGTAGTTAAATATATGCAAAAGTATTGAAATATATGCAAACGCATATTTCTAAAGAAATGTGATATTTTTCCATCATAGAGTATGATTTTTTTGAATTGTAAAATAATTTCATTTTAACGTGGGATTTAGTTTTTATTGTTGCTAAACGATTTTTTTTTTATTTTTACAACCAGGTACGTTTCGTTTATACGATTTCAAGACATTTTTTTGCCATCAACTCATAGTTGAAGAGAAACCAGTTTTTATTAGAGAGAAAAAATCTTAGAAGAAATACATAACTAGTTAACGGGACTTTATAATAAGTCTGTCTGTAATTTAAAAGTGCAAATAGACTTTATATGATTTTTTTATTTTTAAGGTGAGGTTGTCTCAAATTAAATCAGTTGAATAAAAACATTATAAAAGAGATACAATATTTGATATTAAATTAAAAGCTGAATTCAAAAGACAGTTAGATTACATAATTTAAGCCTCATAAAGATTCTAAAAAAAATAAAAATTATCATATTAAAATCAAAATAAAAAGAGAACCCTAATGTTTCAAAAGATTAGCATTTCTTAGTGTATTTTCTAAATACCTAAAAAGGGTAAAAAGTGCCTTAGAACTTCAACTTTTTCACACCTAATCATATATATATATATATATATATATATATATTATATATATATATATATATATATATATATATAATATATAATATATATACATTGACTCCTGGTCAATGTATATACGTTAAATCAAATGAACCGATCTGAATTCTATACAACCAATAGAAGTCACTAAATAAAAAATCAAAACAAATTGCGATAAATAACTGGATAATTTAGAACATGGTAAGTAAAAAACAAATAGGTACAATGAAAATGGTCCGGAGTCGATCGCAGTACTTAAATTACTTGATTCCAGGGGCCGGGTTTTGGATCTTTGTCCCGGAGATTTTTTTTTACAATTTATATGATTCTGGCTATGAGTACTTAAAATATTGAGCAGAACTGATTAAACAAGAGCGAGCATAAATTTAAAAAATATAAAAATTCGCATTTCCTTTGAAAAAATACAAGCAAATAGACAAGCGAGAAGGAGTATTTTTCCGACTGTAAATCATTAACTGAAACCCTGAGCAAGAACTGGATCGCTGGATATATATATATATATATATATATATATATATATATATATATATATATTATATATATTATATATATATATATATGTATATAGATAAATATATATATATATATATATATATATATAATATATATATATATTATATATATATATAAACTTATACTATAGGTATCCCTTATTAATAAGCATAGGTATATTTCCTCATTTATACCATATATATATATATATATATATATATATATATATATATATATATATATATATTATATATATATATATATATATTATAATATATATACATATATATATATATGTTGTATATATTCCTCATTTATACCATAGGTATATTCCTCATTTATGGATATTTCTCATTTATACCATGGGTAACAAATGAATAAAAAAATAAAAATTTTATAAGAAACAATAATAATAAAAATACCTTATTATTAATAATAATATACCTGTTGAATAACAATGTAAACATAAATAACAAAATGGTGCCCTAATTTCGTTTTTTATATAAAAATGTGCGAAAGTGAGTTTGAAAGTTTATGTTAACCCGCAGCTGTTATTATAAAAAAAATCATCCTAATTCATCCTATAAGAATATCGTGAGAAAAAAATGGACGACAATTTTTACACAAAATGAAATATATTTTTTCAGTATGAATATGAGTGAAATCAAATTTATTACAAACGCATCTTAAAGGTAATATTTCGCATTTATTATATTTTCATTAAAGTATGGGAAAAAAATATAAACCAACTTTTTTGCAATTTCCTGTTTTTGAATTAATTAAAAACGATTAAAGCGAACAATTAGTTTTTAATTTCTTTTGGAATAATTATGTGCTAATAAAATTAAAATCGCTATGAAATTAAAGAAAAAAAGAAATTGCATAAAAGAATAAATAATAAAAATAATCCTTTTTTATTATTTATAAAAATAATAAAAAATACCGATATAGCGAGGAATATTTCCTCGCTCTATCGGATTCGCTACGTTCAAGCTCTTTATTTCGGACTTGCTTCACTTGACCACAGAAAAGGGAATTCACCTAATTTATAATGCAGTAAGTGTAATTTATTCCTAGCGGTAACCTATCCAGGCACTAACTTTTATCGAATCTGCTTAACATTTGAGATCCAACAAAAAGCGTTGATAAACTGTAACAAAGAGAGATAAACTCATGCCAAATGTCAACTCAAATGGATTATTTTTCGATCTTTAACAATTTTTTTTAAAGAAAGTATAAATGTCATTTGGTAAAAATTTAACTAATGCTGATAGTGAAATGGACAACTTAATAAAGTAAGTCAGAAGGTCTTATAAAATCATAATGCATAAATCAGTTGGAATTCCGGTTTCGGATTCTTAGAGCAAGCACGTTCTTTATTAATTATATTTAGGTACAAATGAGTTAAATTAATAACATGAAAGAATAAACCAAGATTTTACTACGTATGGATATTTTTTTCAGGATTAGTCGTAGAGCCAGGTCTAAAAAAATGTGACTCATATTGTACTACTTCAAACCAAATTTTTCTGAAAATATACCTTAAATTATAATAGAAAAGCATAGTCTGCCTATCCAGAGTGGAGCCCTTCATATAAATGCGCTCGCTCAAAATATTAGAAAATCGCTCAAATTCCAGTTTTCTTGCAATAAGTGGTTCCCTGTGGGTCGTGTGCAAAACACGAAGAAAACATTTTTTTTAAAGGCGCGATAAAATGTCTTATAAAACGAGTGTTTTTCATCAAAACCGAATAACTACAACTAAATTTATGACATTTGTTAAATGACCCGAAAAATCAGAAAGAGCCAATATGTTTCAAAGAATATTGCTGACTGCATAAATAACCATTTTTATAACTTCATTAACTTTTATAACTTAATAACTTCAGTAAGCTAATGAGGTCAAATTGATCATAGTTTTGTAGTTAATTGATACAATATAAATTTATTTATATAACTTTTATTTATAACTTTCATAATATAAAGTTTTTTAATTATTTTCTTTCCTGTATCTGTTTCTAGTCTAAAGCAAAGTATCAGCATTTTCTCCTATCATAAATGACTGAATCATACTAACTATTCATTTTCTTACATTCATCAAAAAAGGAAAAGCAACTACAGATGCTAAAAGGAAATTATTAGGCAATATTTAGCGGATATGTTTTTGGTACGCTACGATGCGTAACATATGACCTTATTCCATACTTAACTCAGATCTTCATAAATTCTTGTATCCTTTAAAAACTCCTATATTGAGTTCGTACATGTGGTATATTTTGATTATTATTATTAGCATTTGATTTACGTCTTTTTAAAATAACAATGAATCACTGAGCAAGCTTTAGCTCTGCAATCTGTTTAAAATACCATGAAATAATTGTTTGACATAATTGTAACAAATGCGTAAGCATAAGAGTAAGTTAATACGTTGTAAATCATCAATATCATCCTGTACATGTCACGTTCCACTCTTATAATTTTTTGATTTAATTTTGGAGTACAAAGAATAGTAACTGTTAGACTTCATCATGCATTGATAAGTAGAATCGTAATGGTCCAATTTGTATTGAGATTAAAGAAACGTTATTCTCTGCCTTGGAGCTCTCATAGCTCATCCGCAGTTATTTTTAGATATCCAAAACCTATTACAGCAGGGAAATAGAAAAAAGTCAGTCGGAAATGTGTGGCTTTCTTGCGCAACAATATATTTTTTGCATAAGTTTAGGGTTTATGCTATATAATCTGACTAGTCGCATCAATACTTGTAACTCAATATTTCCGAATGTTAAAGGAAATGCGCTTATCTTTGCCACGAGTTAATCGAAACTATAGTCATCAATCGAAACTCGACACAGCGCAGCATTATTTGCGCTCATGAAATCCTTAGTTTATGCTAATTTTTAAAATGTTTACCACATTTCCGTATCCTTAATTTTCAAACCCTCAATTATACCAATCTTTTAGAGTCTAACATAGAGACAAAACATGAAAACAATTTAACACTACAGAGTACTTGATACTGAACTTATAGAAAGTATACTATAACGCCCCTATAGAGTTTGAGGCTAAAAATGATAATTGCTTTAGTGAGAATTTTTAGAGGGGTTATCTTAGCCCAGTAAACAAAATAATGTTCCCCTCCAGGTCCTTCCCATTGGCTTCTAGAAAAAGAAATAACGTTAGCTCAATTTTAAGTGAAGTGTATGTAATATATTCACCTTAATAGACATATTCTGACACAGCGAGAAAAGAGATAAATTTTGCAGAATAAACATTTGAAAAAAGTGCCTCAGACTAATAAAATTATTTTGTTTGATATTACAGTATACTTCAGCGTAAATGTTCAATAAGTTTATGAAGACTCATAGCATTAAAATAATACATAAATAACCAGCAAAGTATGTATCACGAACCAACCAGATAATATTCACGAGTTATATTACATTTGCTACATCTAATATATTTTATTACACAATCATAAAATAGGCTAGTTCTTCTTTTATCCAAAAACTAATCCAAAGTTTTACTATCTACTTTATTTCAGTAGTTCCCTTTTCACACTCATGTTTTTTAAATAGATATTTTTATTCCTTTTCATAAGTTTCATTTTAGTGGTCTTTAATATGCTAGCTATTTTCTTCCTCATTTCATTTAATTACTCATTTCTTCTCCGTCGTATCTCTTCCAGTTCTTCGTTTCTTCATTCCTATGTTCTTTTTGTTTCACGTTGAATTATTTATTATTAGAATTAAAAATAATTTAAAACAAATTATGCAGGAAAAACAGAAAAATAAATGTGAAGTACTACACCATAACATTCATGTGGAATTCGTGCAGAGAAAAATTCA
Source organism: Microvelia longipes (assembly GCA_018340805.1). Taxonomy (NCBI): domain Eukaryota; kingdom Metazoa; phylum Arthropoda; class Insecta; order Hemiptera; family Veliidae; genus Microvelia; species Microvelia longipes. The sequence continues at coordinate 20,345,986 of JACMZG010001914.1, forward strand.
AGTGAAAGCGTACACAGAACATTTGTTATGCAATGCATGTAACTTTGACAAAACTTTGCTTTTTATGATTCGTAATGATTACAATTTTTATGGTCAGTTAGAGTAGTTATTTTAGTAGAAATAGAAGAATTTAAGTAGGCAATAACTCATATTTTATTGCAGCCCTATCCATCCCAAGGGTTCGACCTAAATTGAGTCACTAAAGAATTATTTTGGGAACTTTAACAATATGTACTATTAAATCCATAAAACATGCTTGGGTGCTCTATAGGACTATGGGTTTACAGTCGGAGTCCCTGTGTTGTCATGGTTAGTGCCTGCCAACCAGACAATCCGGGTTCGAACCCGGTCGGGGCCCTTAGGATTTTCATGCGAGGGATGAAAATCCTTTCACGTGCCGTTCTTTGGAATGGACGTGAAGCCGGTGGTTCCGAGCCTGAGCAATGTCAGGTACTCGAAAAAGATCCCTAATACTAAATGAACCTGCTTTAGACAAAATTTAGGACCATCAATAGCACTTTATATAAAACATATGCTTCTGTCTTGTGGTTTAAAGATGAGGAAAGCTTAGTCTGGCAGTGAGGCACGTGTTGTTTCTAGTTGAAGCTATTGAAACTTATAGTAAAACCCACGGCTCTTCTGTAGCGTATATTATTTAAATATTCAAAATAGCCAATTTACTATGGGAAATAACCAATTTATTTTCGACAATATACCAGTACTTCATAAGAAAATAAGAATAATTTTAAAATATAAAAATAAAAATAAAATAGTATAGATTATTAAAATAGAAATGTGTAATTATTATTTAAAAATGATTAAAGATAGAATTATTAGAAATTAATAAAATGTAGTATTTAAGCATAAAGTAACTATTGAGTATGAATAGAATTTAAGTTGGTGTACCAAACAAGATTTCCTCTACGAGGCACCACGGCTCAATGCCGAATTGCGCATGTGGAATAAAGTAATTGTAAATTGTTAAATATTTTGTAAATTCGTATTCTTAATGTGTAATGTGCAATAAATGGTTATTTATTTTTTATTTATTTATACCAGTACTTCTTCAGGCTCTCCCGCTCAACTGTGAGGGTAAAATATACCTTAATTGAATTTGTAGTGGATTCGGCGAATTTTCCAAAAAAAAATATGCTCGTCGGGTATTTAACCTATCGAAGTCAAACCTATTACTAGTTACATTACCACATTTTGGCACAGTGCAACATACATTGAATTTACAAGCTGCAATAAAAAGATAGAGATGGGTCGTTCCACAGTTTATATATAAGTTATGGAGTTCCAGAGCTAAAAACTCGTAACATAATGTTACCATTTGTAAAAAGTATGTATTTATTAATAAAAACAGATTAGTTACACAAAAAGTCCTTTTATTTTTAATATATAATAATAACTAAGCTTTCGACTAAAAATTAGTCATCATCAGAGTTTAACAAATATAAAATATAAAATGAAAATACAATTATACAGACTACTTCATATTGCACCTTGGTATGTTTTGGTAAGCTATGTTTAAAAAACCGTTAAAAAACTGTTACATTGAAGAATTTAAAAAATATCAGTGTTACCAATAATATTAGTTGAAAAACAATATTTAAACTAAATCAAGAATTACAAGATTTAAGAGTTCCTTATTAAATTTGAGTAAATGGAGCTTAATTTTCTACATCTTTTTTAAAATTTAACATTGTTATCAAATTTGACTATATTTATCATTTCTTTAACTTTTCCTTTTTTGCCAATTAGGTTCATTTTGTAGAATTCGGGTATTGTCAAAATCAAAACTGTGTCCTGTATTATGTTTGTGGTTAGAAAGTCCAGTATTATTTTTATCTTTTGCAGTCATATTTATGTTGGCCAGTCTTTTTATTTAGATATTGTTTTGTTTCACCTATATATATGGGGGGCATTGAGAACAGGGAATTTTATATACTAATCCGGATTTTGTTCTTTCTTGGTTTTTTCTTTATGTTTTTCAAAAAATGGTCGGTTTGATTTTTGACTTTTTTGAGCAATTTTAAAGTTAGGTAGACTTTTTGATAAAGTCCTTCTTATTTTTTCAGATAAGTTAGGTACATATGGTGTGATAAGTTAGGTACTTTTTGTGTAACTAATCTGTTTTTATTTATATATTGTTTTACAAGTCCACAAATAAGAAACTTTTTAATATGTATTTATTTTTAATAAATATTTGAAATGTTTAAAAGTGGATCATAAACAAAATTTTCCAATGGGGGGGGGGATTTTTCCTTTTCCCCAAACCACACCTCTGTTTATACAAAATATAATAAAAATAAATAAATTTAAAATATCATCGTTACACCTAATATAATCAATATAAAAATTATTCTAAATATGATATTTGTATTGAAATCAATTTTTTTAATTTCACTTCTTCTATGATTATGAGCAAAATTGGTAATAATAATGCTTATGATGTTGTTCGGATGATGGAATTAATGAAGTCCTGATCAATCATAATGCTATAAAACCCTCGTGGTTTTTTAGCCAATATTCATTAGAAAAGTAACGCTTTTTATAGTTATTCCTATCCACAGTGTACTTTTTAAGCTTTCTTTAATATTTTTTCAAACAAATACATATAATTGTCATAAAACTTTCACTTTTAATACCATCCTTTTTTTACAAATTTAATAATACACTTTACATCATGAATGATATAATAGATCTCAACAAATATAATACTTGTTTTTTTAACTTTTACAAAAATTACATATAACAAATGCTTGATAAATATTATTAAATGAACTTAAAATAGATTCTATCGTAACATAGCTGGTACGCATAAAAGTCAGATAGTTAATAATAAGAACAAAATTTACAATTGTATAGCAACAAATTATAGCACAGTAATCTAAACGTCGAATAATTTAAATTGTTTAAAGGCAACTTATCATTATTATCATTCTGAAACACGTGTAAAATAGAAAAGACTATGATAAGCAATAATGCATACAACACGCAGAATAAAGTAAATTCATTGATATTAAGATAATACATAACAAATAATTAATAAATAAAACAATAATAAAAATCAATTTCACACGACATACTTTTTTTTTAATTAAATGTTAAAGAAATTATCATAAGTATGAAACAAAATTAGTTACGGCAAAAGGAATGACCAGAGTATATTTTGACAAAAGAAAAACACTGTCCCCGGATGAAATTAGAGAGATAATATGTCGACATCAGTCAAGGTTTTTTATATGTCTTAATTTCCTTTTATATAATATATTATATACGAAATAAAGTTTCACAGAACAATGAGTAATGCATATAATGTATAGTAGTATTAGTTATTGAAAAAGAATAGGTAAAGTGTTGCTAAAAGAAAAGACGAGTGATAAATAATACAGAAATAATGATAAATAAAAACAGATTAATTACACAAAAGTCCTATATTTTTTTAATAAATAATAACTAACTAAGCTTTCGACTAAAAAACCACACCTCGCTATGGTACCAAGCCACATCAAGGTGCAATATGAAGTAGTTTGTAAAATAATTTTTTTATTTTATATTTGCTAAACTCTGATAATGACTAATTTTTAGTCGAGAGCTTAGTTAATGATTATATATTGAAAAAAATATAGGACTTTTGTGTAATTAATCTGTTTTAATTTATTTTTTTATAAGTCCACAAAAAAGAAACTTTTTTAATAGAAATCATGATTTTAATTGATCTCGAAGAATCATAATGGAAAAAATTAATTACACTCAGAGTAATACTAAGGTAGAAACAATATAATATAAGACTTACAACACAACTTATAGCCCTCTCCTACCTCCACTACGTACAACAATTTCTAACGTTTCAACTCACAAACCCTAAAAAAAACATCCAAAACGACTTCCCACTTGAAATATATGGTTTACCGGCCGTATTTAAGGTTTCCTGGTCATCGAGCAACGTTTTTTGTCGCTTAGAGTAGTTGTATCGGTTTCGGACAAGTTTCATTCGATTCAGGGCCCTAAAAAGCATTGAGAAATACTGAATAATTATAAAAAAAAACTTTGAAATTTGACGCTTTTTTGAAAATTTGCTGTCTCAGCAAACCGGGTTAATGACGTCACAAAAACCTGGTTATTTTCAATGTTGTCCTCCAAGATTTTCAAGGCAAGTCAAGTTTGATTAAAAAAAAACCCCCGTTCGAAAGATAGAGTGTCATTAGAAAGTTTCTAGTGACACTACATGATATAATATTATATATATATATTATATATATATATATATAATATATATATATATATATAATATATATAATATATATATATATATATAATTAAGTTTCTTGAAACCTATTATTTTGTATTCAGAGACCTCTGAAACAGATTTTTGTCATAGTCCGAAGTTTGACTTCCGCCATTATATCTTTCTCATTAGCTAATTGTTTCTTAAGTTAATTCGCTAAAATGTGGGTGAGGCATTAAGCTATGTATTTAAGTACTTAGAAAATGACAATTATTATTAATCATAAAAAGTTATAAAAAGCGTATGGGTTTAAAAAAAAAGATTAAGGAACAATTACAGACAAAGACTTAAAAATATAATAAACTATACTACTGTACTAAGTACTTAACCGAAATTTTAAATAAAATAAAGCAAGTTTTATTTATTTTAAGGCTTAAAGTGTAATAAATTTAATTCCTAAATGTACAAGAGAAACAGTAAATTGTTAAAAAACACTACCAAACGAAAATCATTAAAATTAAAAATTTCGACTTTAAACAATTTAATATGAAAAGAAACCCTTGCGGGTATAGAACGAAAAGGCAAGCTAATAAACTTATACAAGCCATATTTTCAATACCTTTAAACTGAAAAGGATACACATTATGTGATCAAAAATTAAAAGCTTTTAAGACCAGATGTAGCCAAGGATTTAGCCTCTACTACCCTCAGACTGAGGTCAACACTTTCACTGTCCTTTATATACCCAGAGCAGAGAAAGTAAAAATATCAAATTAATAATAAACAGAATCCTATAAGAAACTAACCTCAGAATAACACATCAATAACTTTTTTCAATAACTCTCCAATAATATATTTTAAACAATATATTAAATAAAATACTTTAAAAATGTATAATAGATGTTTTATTAATCAAATAAAAAAATATTGTCAACACTTAAACATGTCAATAACTTTATTATTTATTGACATATATAATTTTACTTTTCCCTTTATTTTGTATGTATTTAACGTTTTCGTTCAGGACATACCAAGAAGGATTCAGGATGGAAATAAATATAAATAAATAGGATTATAAATACGATAAAACAAAAGTAAGAAGGATTTCTAAAATAAATATGAAGATGTCCTATCTACTTGAGTAATTTCAGAATAAAATTAATTAAATATGCTTATAATATAGAATGACATACAAAGAAACTATACAAACTTACAATATTATTGGTATAAAATAGTATTATAAAACTAGGCACCTAAATAATTATAAATAATAAAAAGGACGAAACTAAATACCAATCAAAAATAAATTGAATGATGATTTAACAATGGTGGTACCTTTTGTAAAATTTCATTATAACATTATAAAAGCGTTATCAATAAAACAGTTAAAACTAACGGTTGACATATAAGAAGTACACTAAATAAATGCAAGCTATTAATGTTGACAGAAGAAAAGTAAAATGCGATGAGAACTGATCTTATTGTATTATTGTTTGACTCTGACCTAGATAACAGGGATTTATTAAACAAAACGTTTATATTAATTAGTCCTTATTGTTTTATGCAGTGTAAAAAAGTAATTTTAGCGTTTAAGGAAAAATTAAAACTAAATAAAGAATTACTTATGTTTTGAACTTGTAAATTCTAAAAGTCCATCCAATCAAAAAGTAAAGAAACATCATACTATAAGGGAACTATTGTCAATTTTAAAGAGTTAGGTTTCGACAACTTCTTCTAATTGGTACCAGAAATTTTGTAGAATTACATTTTTTAAACCACAACTGACTTGACTAGGCTTTTATTCAATATGAAGAAACAAAGACTTTAATTTTTTACTTAAGTACAAAGTAAAGTTTAAACAAAGACTTTAATTTTGTACTTAAGTACAAAGTAAAGTCTAAACAAAGACTTTAATTTTGTACTTAAGTACAAAGTAAAGTTTGAACAAAGACTTTATTTTTGTACTTAAGTACAAAGTAAAGTTTAAACAAAGACTTTATTTTTGTACTTAAGTACAAAGTAAAGTTTAAACAAAGACTTTATTTTTGTAATTAAGTACATAGTAGTCTTCGTTTCTTCTTGTAGAATAAAAGCCTAGTTAAGTTAGTAGTGGTTTAAAAAAAAAAAAGAAAAATTTAAAAAAAAAATAAATTATAAAGTCAGGTTTTAAGAGAATGGAACCCTAACATACCTTATGCTAATTTTAAAAATCAAAATATATTTGCTTCATGAAAACAAAAAATAAACTTATTTTGTCTGAAGATTACACTGGCTTAAATAATAAGTTACAAAGGTAATAATTAGACACTTGATGAGACTTAATAAATACTACTTACGAAATAATATTATAATAATTTACCTTATCTTACTCATACTGCAAAAAAATTGAATCAACTCACCTGAAAAAAAGAAAATAAAATATAAGAAAATTCAAAATAGATTTTAAATTAATGAATGTACAGACATAAGAGACATCCTTTTTTAATATTTTTTGGGAATTATAAATAATTATAAACCATAGTTATGACTGTCACTAGTATTAGATATGAAAACATTAAAATATGTATAATAACATTTACCAACTTCCAAATTTTTGGAAATTATATTATATTGAAACAGTTTATATTTTGACAATTAATTGAACTGTGTGTAGTGTTTATATATTTGTTATCTATTCTCCTCAATAATTACCCAAAATATAAATCACATTGTGAAATAAGATATCAAGTAAGAAAATATGACCCTTTGAAAAAGTTCTTAATAAAGAGAAAAAAAGTAATGTATGCATGTTATTTACTATGTATGAAATGCATCCATTAAAAGGTAAGATTAAGGAAAAGTTCCATCCATAAAAAATAACTTGCAAAGAAGGGACACCAAGTAAAATCTGGCCCATGCCACAGACTCACTATGGTAACAAAAAGGTACCAAGCTATATCAATAACTACAGTACACTAGTTAAAAAAAACACAAAATATACAAAATAAGATTAAAAATATATATTTCATAATTTTAAGATTTCAAAAATAAGATTACTTACAATCTATTATTTCTTTGGTTTGTCGAATTTCTGTTTTCATCCAATTTTTACATTAATTTATTTTATTATTACTTTTACAGAAATAGAACCGCGAGGGTAAATTGAATACTCGAAGAAATTGTTTTATATTACGTAATAAGCTTAAAAAAGTAATATAAAGACATAAAGTCAGAGTTGGGAAATAGAATGAAAGGAAAAGTGTGGTCAATGTACGAGACGAGTCCAAGGTACATCTTCTCAACCTCTGTACCCCTCGAGTACTTTGTAACCATCGACCTTGATGTTATATACCTTATAAGACTTGTAACTTATTTAAAGAACTTGTAATTGAAAATAACTTAGATGCTTCACACTGTATTGATCAAGGCTAACATAACTCAACAAATGTTTTCTTTTATTTAGGTTTAGAAGTTTAAATCAATAATGACACTAGATTTGACAAAACCAATGGTTGAGCCCGACGATGAATTAGCAAAAGAACCATGAATGCACAAATGCTTTGTTCAATCAGTGATTCAAGCGGCCCCCGGCCTCAGAGTCTCCGGCGACCGAAGGTCTAAGAAGTCTTTTGTACATTAGTTGTAGTTTTATTGTCCAAAATTGTTTATTGTTTTATAAATTGTGTCTTGTATATTGGTTGTTGTTTTATTAAGGTTGCCTTGCGGGTCTTCGGCAACCGAAGGTCTAAAAAGTCTCTTTTATATGAGTTGTTGTTTTATTATTGTTTGTGACTACATAGAATTTCGCTATAAGCTTGTCCACAATTCACCTGGTGATCCACCGGTTGGTTGAACTTGGGTGGGTCTGAGGTTAATAAAAATACAGGAGAAAATAATAGACAACCCGTTTAAAAGCGGGGCTTGTAGTGCGGTAAATAAAAAGATTAATATTGTCGTCTCACCCCACCTGGCTAGAGAGGTGAGTAAAATTATTGAAGTCCTTAAGTTCGCGCCAATTTTGTAGAGGAGGGGTTAAGGAGAAGCCCGGCAAATAAGTTCCGAGAGGTAACACCTCTAAAATGCTAAAATGCTTGAAATCCACCGCGTAACATAATTCCACCGAAATTATGAATTAAAATCGATAAGCCATAAAATTAATTATGAATTAAAAGTATGTATCAAGCGAATTCTCATCATGCAGGCAACTTCTCTCAAGTAATTAATCAATATTAAAGTTATAAATATACCTATGGCATTACTATTTTTTTATTAAAATTCGAACAAAAAATATTAAAATTCAAACAAAAAATAAGCTCATATTTTATTTTAAATCTTTCTTTAAGTAAATTATAAATCAAACTACAATTTACATTGTCGAAATTTAAAACAAAGCCAGTTATTATCATGAAAGATCATAACTTTATAACTTAATCAATAACTTTTCGCAAATATACTTTTTAACAGGTAAGGAAGCAATACTTATTTGCCTAGAGAGTTTCAAACCTACTCCCATATATTTTAATGAATTATTATTTCCCTAGGCAGGTAATGCTTCTTTCAAGGCAAATGCTTCTTTCATTTCTAAATACTGAAGTAATGACTAATTTTCCTGCGTAGATAAATTAAATTGCATTCATTAATTTTATTCCGTAAACATGTGATTTGAATAATAATTACAATCATGAAAGCTAGCAACATGTGATAAACCACGGGTTCTATTATCACATCTATCTCACTGATAAACAGACATGTAAACCCGTAATTTTTCGTAATTTGTGAGAATTTTATTTAGCATTTCTTTTTTTATACAAATTAAATATTGTCTTATAAAACACATAAGGTCAAGGCCGTTTGATCTCATTCCTGTAGTATTTTTACTCATACAAAATGTAGTAATAGATATAATAACTTGATTGTCTATATTTATACCAATATACAACACAATTGGCTCATGGTTTTATTTGTCAAAATGGTTGGGTATAACTAAGATTATAATTCAATTAAATAATATCCACATATACTGAACTAAACGTAAAGAAGTAAAAAAGAACTATCAAAACTATTTAGGCGAAGTATCATGTAACGAATTCCCTTTTAAAAAACTACTGGAATAGGGGGCATGCAGTTTCAGAGGTCCCTAAGCACGAAAAAAGGATTTGCAAACTTTTATACAAACACTGTTACTTGACACCTGACCGGAACAGGCATTGCTATTTAGCTAAGAGGATATAATAACTATTGCCTTAATTTTTTGCCTACTTCAATACAATTTTTTTTCAATTTCAAAAAGACTTTTATTGCCAAAGTAATAAGTATAAAAACTTACATGAACATAATATATACAATAAACATAATATACAATATATACTATAAAAAAGTTAAAATATATAATATTCATAAAAATGTATAATAATTAACAAGTTATTCAACAATAAAAAATTTATTTTTTTAAACTTAAACCACTCGGTTAATTTACTAGCGTTTACTATAAGAAATAAAAATATAACAGCAACATCTATCTAGCATTACCTTAAATTCTAAGCTCTATAACTGTTAGTAATAAAAGTGTAGCGGAATCAAGATGTTAAGATTGACAATTTTACTTGCAATTTTTTTATTTAATAATTATTGTTTATTTTTTGTGAGTTGTCAAAAATATATTTGTCAAGATTGACAAAAGTATTATGTATATTGAAAATATCAACTAGACCATAGATAAACAATATTAACATAGATGGTTCACTCCCGAGTGTAGTAGGAACACTCAATTGACAAGTTTGTGTTTATGATTTAAGTTGGGGGCCTCATCACTAGAGTCTTGAAGAGCGCTAGTAGTAAAAATATGTTTGCTCTATTCTCTATTAGATTGTGCTATAGTATTTTTTTAAATACAAACAGTTGCCAATCGTTTAGTAAAATAAAATAAAAGTAAACAAAGATCTATGATATGCTGTAGTATATTTTTTTCAAAACTTGGGGGCCTCATAACGCGAAGCAGCACCATCGTTTCTTTAAAAAATAACAATAATTCATTTTTTTTAGTGTTTTAGACTTAACATTACATTGCTATCTGAATATAACATCTCGGGTTGGCGCAAACGATAAGTAAAGAACAAACAAAAATTGAAACTCTGACAATAGAGGTTCAAATCCAAGGGGGGACGACAGAATGAGTGAAGTAAGAGTGAGAAATTATTTTTTTCACTTTTTACCAATTTATACGAAATTCTTATAGAGCTTTCTTGGGATCACTCATCCATCGACTCCTCATCATTCTAGTGCTGAAAAGCGGATGGAAAGACTTGATTTCCCTCAACAGCTCGTTGTTTGGTTAAATAAAAATAAATAAATAAAAGTGTCAGAAATAAAAATATCGGACAGTTTCACGCTGTCACCACTAGACTGTACTACTTGAGCCTCCTGCATCCCTTAATATTTTTTTTAAATATCTTTGAGTGAGCATCTATGTTAATATTGTTTATCTAGAACTAGACTTACTAGAGTATTAATTTGTTGCATTAGTGCATTACTGCACTATTGCAATACTTGCATTATTGTAACTTATCAAAACTTTTAGTGTTCAAGTTTATTTATAATTTATTTAGCTATTCTACCAAACTTTTTAGTAATAACTATTTAAGCGAACTTCTTCTACTACAAGTTGTACATTTTTACCCTATTCATTTGGTAATGACAGTGTTGGACTCAAGATCTGCCTGATACCAACTAAAATTCCCTCCGCGAAACTTCTAGAACGAACCTAAGCTGAAACCGTTAATGACATTACTTCAGACTGGTAAACGTAGTTCAGTTTCCTAAAGGCTTTAGTAAATAAGCTAAATAGAGTTAACATTTCTTAACTGACTGAAGATTGATTATTAATGCAATAATTTAATGGTTGAGAATAGTTGTTTATACGCTCTATTTAAAGAATAAGGCTTATAAACCTGTAGTCTAATACTCAACCCAATACTCATACATTTAATAAATTTACATCAATAGTACATTATTCCAAAGAAAAAGTAATAAGGATCATAACACATTTTAGTACTGAAAATTTAGCTACTTTAGATAATTAGGGAAAAACTCTTTAAACAAAATGAAGAGACATTGATAAGTTATATATTTAAAGAGAATGGTTTAAAAAAGCCTGCAAAAAAATTTAATACTTACGCCCGGCAAAATAGGATAATTTTATAATGTTGCATGTAGGTAACATTGTCCATGAGTAGATATGGACATATTTTCAGAAAAACTGTGCTAACCCGAATAAAATAAGTGCTCTATTTTCTGTCTGACTGAGTAATATTATGGTCAATCACGTCAAAACTCTTACTTAAGTTAATATAAAACTTTTCTAAACCTATTCTCTCCCCCTTTTCAAAAACAAGAAGCCGCATCGCTAACTCCGCGCTCTATGGTCGCTAAGCGGCCACATGGTTATTGTCCATGTTTAGTTCAGTTTGTCGTATCAGTAGTTTTACATACTGTCAGGATATAAGCAAATTTCCAAGTGTATTAGTCGAAAAACATGATTTGTTTACATACAAATCACGTTATTCTAATACGACACACGGCTAAAATCAGTTGACAGCGTGGGAAAATAATGCGAGGGAGCCAATGAGGTTAATCTTAGTTGTTAAACAACGCCCTCAATTTCAAATCGGGCCAATCTTTTTGGTTCCTCAATTCTATTTTCCTGCGTTGTCAACTGATTTTAGTCGTGTGTTGTACTAAAGTATTACAAATTAATACTATAGTACGACACACGGCTATAATCAGTTGACAGAGCGGGAAAATAGTTTTGAGGAACCAATAAGGTTCGTCTGATTTGAAATTAAGGGCGTGGTTTAACATCCAGGGCTAACCTTATTGGCTCCCTTGCATTATTTTCACACGCTGTCAACTGATTAGCCGTGTGTCGTATTATAAGGCTGATAATAATATTTAACTAAGTATATGCATTTGAAATACATAGTAGTATGTACGTGTATTACATTTCAACCCGTTAAGATGACTTTTTGAGGATTTATGAATTTTTGAAATTTTCGAGTTATTATTGTGGCTTAATATGATGTCATTCATATTTCATAAAAAATAGGGTAGGAGACATTCCCGTCGATTTTTGTGCCAAGCTTTATTCAGACCCAACAAAAAAAACACATCCCTCTCCCGCCCCTCTGTAATCCCTAACCTCATAAGCCCATAATTTTAAAAGAATTGTAAGTTACAAGTATTAGAGCCAATACTCTTTCATAGGCTGGAAAATACTCGTAAAAATAATTCATTTGTCGAATTCTAGCAGTAGAAAATACAATAAATAAATAATTAACTACAACTACTTATTAAAAATAATAATTGAAATAGACATAATTACTTTTAGGGCGATAAGGATGGTAAGTACGATTATTGAGATCTTTAGGTTTCTTAACGAGATCATCACAATAAGGTTCAATACATTCATCACAGATAGTGTTCTTGAGTGCAACCGTGAAAGCTAACTTGAACATTTTCAGTCACACGAACAAACGATACGTCCCGAAACTGAACGCCTCAGCAAATCAATCAACCAAGTTGGAAGCACTTCGAAAAGATTTAACACTAAAGTACACAGCAAAAATAATACACAAAGAATAATACTGTCAAGTTTAAAGTAACTAACTTAACCAAATAAATTTTAAATTAAAATTATTATGCAATTCGATATTTCTAATTTGCTATCATTTGTCAATGTATTTATTTCCTTTAATTCTCGTTAAATTGATTTTATTACTTCACAAGTTTTATAGTTCTATTTTATTTTAAATTTTATATACTGCAATAAAACTTTGTAATACAGTTATAATTTTTTTAAATTAACTTTAATATAATTTTAAAGGTTATCTGAATGGGTTATAATATATTATAAAATTATACAAGTAAATGAATAAAATAAAACAACTTCAACAAATACTATTTAAAAAATAAATAATCTAACATTAATTATACTTGATATTTACTAGTTTAAATGCAACGAATTATGACTTGTTTTAAATAATTAATAAAATAAGATAAAAATAAATAATTGCGTAAATTAATAATTTTAAAAACATTTTTTAATTAATGAATAAATAAGATTAAAAAAATAAAATTTAATTGAAATAATATTTTTAAAAATCTCAAGTGCGTTCGTTAGTAGTTTTATATAAACTGAACAAAAAAAAATAAAGACGATAAAAAGAAATGATAAGAGAATTTAAAATGATATCATTTGTAGTAAAAAGTGGGGAGTTCTTGAAATTTTTCCGAAATCTTCCTCTGGATTATAAGAGAAGCAAAAAGAAATTAGTCAAATGTGGGTCAGAATAAGAATAAATATTTTTTACGATTTTTTATCAGAAATAAAGCGTGTAATTTTGGTTTACAGAAGTAGAGTGGGAGTATTGGTACACGATAAATTTAGTTAAAACAAAAATTGGCAACAAGGATCTTCAATAAAGATAATGAAGCATTAAGGATTTTTTCTGACTCCATGGACGTTGTATGAGATAGAGAAATAGGAGTAAACGTACCTTCCCATGATTATAACTGAAGGAGGCGAGATACACGTGTTATGGAACAAAGATAAGTTGAGTTTGCTCCTCACCTGTGCTTGCCGTTCAGTGTGTGTCGTGATTTAATTACATTTGCTTACTAAGTCAATTAAATTTAAAAAAAAAATAGAAAAAATATTACTTTTTACTATTTGTTTATAACCTTCTCAATAAGCAAAACGATAGGAAACCATCAGGAAGTAAGATTGCCTCTAAATTTGGGACCTGCGAAGTTAATGTAAAGATTGTAAGCATAAACAGTTCGAATTAAGCATGTGCAGTATGTGTTTGACATGTTTTTTTTATGATGGATTGTTTTCTATTTTTTTTGTTCTCGATGTGAGGTCACTTTGTTATATAGCAAATCGACTTAGTGGGTCATCCCATTTTCAAGATCCTTGCTTGGTTAGTTGCGAGATGTAGGGGATGGTTTCGAAGCCCATTGCCTAATAGTTTGTGGAAAAATCATACGTCATCGACCCATGGTAATGACGATACTCAAAAATCGAAATTGCTCTTAAACACAGAGTTATATGTTAAGGTACGTGGAAAGCTAAACTTATTAGTCCAAGAGCCCAGGGGTGTTTTGTTAATAAAAAGTGTAATGGCTGGAACCGGTCTCAATTTTTCGTAAATGCCTTCCTGAACAAGGATCTGCAATTCTGCCGACTCGTATCGGATGGGTGTCCCAGGCAGAACGCTCTTTAGGGGCCAAAGGTTCTGCCTGGGACACCCATCCGATACGAGTCGGCAGAATTGCAGATCCTTGTTAAGGAAGGTATTTACGAAAAATTGAGACCGGTTCCAGCCATTACACTGTTTGTTAATTTGGGTGGTACATTTTGTCATGTTTATTTATTTTCATATTTAGGAATTTGAAAGTGACAGCTCTGTTTTCTTTTATAGTTTATGTTTTGTTTTGTTTACATGTTTTGTGTCAGAATATAATTAGACTTCAATGAATTCTAAATGTATTATTCGTTTTATTCAAACTATTTTAGTTTTAAATATTATGTTAGGTACTTTTTATTGTTAAAACATAACAGTGGCGCTGCGGACAGGATCTATTTGCAGAAGATTATAGACGAATCCAATTAAGTAAGTATTAATACGTATTAATAATACTGACTTCAAAATGGTGAAAACTAGACAGAATGATTATTCAGAAACGTCTGATTCGTCAACAAATGAGCTTTTAAAAGCTGTCTTAGAGCAAAATAGAAGTCTCCAAGCTGCTGTGACTTGCTTACTTCAAAATGCAAATAGTTCCGAGAAACAGATAGATAGCTCTGAAACTTTAAGTTCTCGTACAGGTAGAGGGGTGTCTGGGTTATGTTTTGAAAAATTTGATGAGACTTTGGAGACATTTGAAACGTATCTAGAGCGTTTAACGGCTTACTTAGATGTGCAAAATGTTCCTACGAGCCTACGAGCCAAAACATTAGTATCTACATTAAGTCCAGATAAATTTACGCTACTCAAAAGTCTTCTCTATCCGGAGTCCTACAAAGATAAAAACTTTTGATGAACTAAAAGAAGTTTTAACTAACCATTTACATCCCCGACCTCTCATAATTCCAAGTCGATACGCCTTATTTAATCGGAAGCAACGAGAAGGGGAGAGTTTATCTGTATATTTGTCAGAACTAAGAAAACTCGCGTCTTTTTGCTACTATCCTGAAAATATATTATCTGTCGTGCTGAGAGATGTTTTTGTTGGAGGTTTGCGTTCCAAAGCAATATTAGATCGACTGTTTGAAGAAGATGATTTACCATTAGAAAAAACGATTGAAATTGCTACTGCGATGGAACGAGCTAATATTAGTTCGGAACAACTCTTAAATTCGTACAGACCGGTCCAGTCACTCTCTGATGTTAAAATGCCGTCTTGTAATCTCATTAAGGCTTCGGCTAATACCTTTAAAGGTGAAGTAAAAAAATCGTATATTTGTTATCGGTGCGGCGGGCCTCATTCAGCGAGAGACTGTAAACAGAAAGGGCTGAAATGTACGTTCTGTAAGAGAAAGAACCACGTGGAAACAGTTTGCAGGTTAAAGAAAAACGGGTTAAGGCAAACAGAATATCACAAACAGATAGTGAGTCACAGTCTCGGCCCTCCTCATCAGACCTCAACAGATGAACTTTATTATGAAGTTGAGCAAGCAATACCTATGCCTCTTAGACAAGTTGATACAACAGCAGGTAATTCACAAGAGAGTGAAAACTTTAGGAGACCCATACTGATTGATGTGAAGATAGATGGAGTCTTCACCAAAATGGAAATGGATACAGGCGCCGTGTACTCAGTTATGGGATTGGAGAATTTTAGGAAAATCTCGAATGCGAAATATGAGCCTACCTCGGTTATATTCAAGAGTTACAGCCAAGAAACCGTCAAACCATTGGGAGTAGCATGGGTAACGGTCCAATATCAGGATTGCAGGAAACGATTAAAATTATTCATAGTTGAAAATAATTTACCAACGATTCTTGGCCGTGACTGGATTTTTAAGCTAGATATAAGCTTCCTTTAGTTTATTCCCTTAACTTAGATTCACAAGGGTCATCGGGCAAACTGGAAGAGGAAGTTGCTCGGCTTTTGGACCAATACCGGGGGGTATTTGATGAAAACCTAGGTGAAATTCGTGATTATACATGTGAAATTCATGTAAAACCGGGAACGAAACCGATTTTTAAAAAGGCCCGACCAGTGCCTTTTGCATTGAGACCCAAGGTAGAGGAAGAGATTGCTCAGCTAGAGAAACCTAAGGTAAAACTAAAATATCATTTTCCGATTGGGCGACCCCAGTAGTGCCTGTGGTTAAACCAAATGGCAAAATTAGATTATGTGCCGATTATAGTGTGACCTTGAACGCTCATGTAAATGTAACACAGTATCCACTCCCTAAGACTGAAGAATAATTTGCTAAGTTAAATGGAGGAGAACAGTTCACCCGTTTAGACCTAAGCACCGCATACCTACATATGAGAGTAACGGATGAGAGTTCCAAGCTTTTAACAATTAACACTCATAAGGGTTTGTATAAATGCAATCGGCTAATGTTCGGCGTAAGTTCAGCACCAGCAGAGTGGCAAAAATATATGGACTCGCTATTAGGAGACATTCCAGGTGTTTGTGTGTTCTTCGACGACATAGCAATCACAGGAAGAACTAGAAAAGAGCACATAGATCGGCTTAAACAGGTTTTGGAAAGGCTATCAAAGTCTAACTTACGGGTCAATAAAGCCAAAAGTGAGTTTTTTCAAAACGAAATGGTATACTTGGGGTTCAAAATTGATAGGAGGGGGATTCATACAACAACAGATAAGGTAAAAGCACTGCTAGAAATTCCCCGTCCTAAAAGTGTTAAAGAGATTAAAGCTTTTTTAGGCATGGTTACCTTTTACGGACGATTTTTTCCAAATCTATCAACAGTTGCCTACCCTCTGAATGAGCTCACCAAAAAAGACGTACCATTTAATTGGGACCAAAAGTGTGAAGAAGCATTTCTGAAAATTAAAACTGAGTTGACGTCCTCAAAAATATTGGCACACTACGATCCAACATTACCTCTTATCCTGGCTGTGGATGCATCTCCTGTGGGTATGGGAGCCGTTTTATCTCATCAATACCCTGATGGGAGAGAAAGGCCGATAGCTTACGCTTCTAAAACTTTAACTTCAACTCAACAGAAGTACTCACAAATTGACAAGGAAGCGCTAGCCATTAGGTGGGGAGTCGAAAAATTCTTTCACTATTTGTATGGTCAACGATTTATATTGTTTACAGATCACCAACCATTAGTACATATCTTCGGTAACAAAGCAGGACTTCCTTGTTTGAGTGCAGCTCGATTACTACGCTATGCAATGTATCTTCAGGGATTCCAATTTGACATAAGATACAGAAAACCGACCACCATGGGAATGCAGACTGTATGTCACGATTCCCACTTAAGTCTGAAGCATTATACAAACAAGATGATCTGGGATTATATTTAATTTCTCAAATGGAAATTCTGCCAATCACTCCAATAGAAGTTGCTAGAGAGACTCAAAGAGACCCGGAAATGAAAAGGTTGTACCAAGAACTCAAGGAAGGAGGAAGGCCTTCTTCATACACTCTAGAGAGTGGATGCATTTTTCAGGGCACCAGATTGTATGTACCTCCGAAATTCAGGGAATCCATTCTCAAAGAACTCCACCTAGGGCACATTGGAGTAGTGAAAATGAAGGGATTAGCCCGTTCAGTAGTGTATTGGCCGGGTATAGATAAGGAAATCGAAAGAATGGCCAGAAGTTGTTTAAGCTGTCTTGAAATTCAACGAAATCCCGCCAAATGTGAAGTGCATCATTGGGAATATCCTTCAAAGCCATGGGAACGGATTCACATAGACTTCGCTGGACCATTCTGTGGATTCACCTTTTTAGTCGTGGCGGATGCATACTCTAAGTGGATGGAGGTTTTTATCGTTAATTCGACATCTACTTTGGCCACCATAGGGAAGTTAAAAGAACTTTTTGCTAGATACGGCTTCCCTGAGATTTTAGTCAGTGATAATGCAGCAACATTCACAAGTCAGGAATTCGCAGAGTATCTGAAGAAATTTCAAATACGGCACATCACATGCGCCCCCTTCCATCCATCATCTAACGGTCAAGCAGAACGTTGTGTTGGGTCGTTGAAACAAACTTTAAAGTCACTTAAAGATGCGCCAGGTTCGATGTCTGACAAGCTTAACACGTTTTTACTAGCTTACAGAAGAGCACCGAATATGACTACAGGAGAGAGCCCTGCTCAACTGTTTTTAAATCGAAATATTCGGACCAATTTAACAAGTTTGAGACCTGATCTGAAAGCTACAGTCAGATATAAACAATATAAAGACAGACTGTGCATAGTAGATAGGAAATTTGAAATCGGAGAAAGGGTAGCTGTGAGGCAATATAACCGACCTAACCAAAAATGGAGTGTAGGGAGAATAGTTAGTCGAGATGGTCAACTGCATTATACAGTCGAAGTAGAGGGTACCCTTCAAAGAAGACATGTAGATCAACTTCAAAAGACGGAACAGCTTCATCCGGCAAACGAATCAAATGAGAACTCTGAGAATCACAGAGGCCAGAACTTTCCTGAAACTACTAACCCAGTAGAACTAAGACGATCTCAAAGGATTCGAAGACCTCCTGTTATATACCCCTAGCGCTGTTTTTTTCTTAAAGGGGGGAAATGTCATGTTTATTTATTTTCATATTTAGGAATTTGAAAGTGACAGCTCTATTTTCTTTTATAGTTTATGTTTTGTTTTGTTTACATGTTTTGTGTCAGAATATAATTAGACTTCAATGAATTCTAAATGTATTATTCGTTTTATTCAAACTATTTTAGTTTTAAATATTATGTTAGGTACTTTTTATTGTTAAAACATAACACATTTGATCTGTAAAGTGCGTCCTGCCTGGGACGCCCCATCTGATACGAGTCGGCAGAATTGCAGATCCTTGTTCAGGAAGGTATTTATGAAAAATTAAACCCCTTTCAAGCCATTACACTTTTTACTAACTTCGGTGGTAAATTTGACATGTAAAGTGCGTTCTGCCTGGGACACCCATCCGATACGAGTCGGCAGAATTGCAGATCCTTGTTCAGGAAGATATTTACGAAAACTTGAGACCGGTTCCAGCCATTACACTTTTTATTAACAAAACACCCCTGGGCTCTTGGTCTATATACTGTTCTTGACTTCAAAAATATTTTGAATCTAAAATAATCTCCAAAATAAACAAACGAAAAAGCGTTAACCTACTTTAATCGTTAATGACAAAAAACTCATAATAGCTTGTTTCGAACATTATGACAGAATTACGGTTATAAAAATTTCCCATAATCCATTGGATACGGTTCTCAACACGATAACAATCAGCTGGTACTGAAAAATATTTCAAGGCTGTACGGTAGTATATGTACCAGTAGTTCGTTGGTACTATTGGTACGTGTATATGAGTTCACATAACTGTATTATAGAGGAACAACTTAGCAAATCGAGTATTATTCAGTATTAATAACTAGATTGGCATTGTTTTGACTTGGAT
Source organism: Microvelia longipes (assembly GCA_018340805.1). NCBI lineage: Eukaryota > Metazoa > Arthropoda > Insecta > Hemiptera > Veliidae > Microvelia > Microvelia longipes. The sequence continues at coordinate 20,365,864 of JACMZG010001914.1, forward strand.
CGAGTTGTGAATATTAAAGATATTCTTGACAAATATAATAATGACCTTGCGAAAACAACAATTAATATTTTTTAAGTGTTTTAAATCAATACAAATCCGAATTAATGCAACGTTTTGTTTGACCAAATAAATAAACAATTCAACGCGTAGTCTAAGAGTAAGAACAAAGTAGAAGTAAATAGGTAACATTAATTCTGGTGAGAATGAAGCTAATTCATGCAAAGAAAATTCTATAAATAACGTCAAGAGGAACTAAAATTACCATAAATTCTGGTAGTTTAGCGAATTTGGGCCCTAAACTATGTCATATCTTATGCTTATCTTGCTGTTAAACATATAATTTAGTAATATCAAAATACAAAAATAAAGTATTTTTGCTTCCTTACATCCTACAAGAATTGGAAGCATTGCATTGACAAAATACGTAACATCTACCTTTTTTATAAAATGTCGACGTTTCAGCACAAATGTTGTCACTGTCAATCTTTTATTTTAAATCATAAAAATTACGAAAAAATATTTTTTGATATGAAGTCTTTTTATGATGTTTTGAAGTTTTTAAGTACAATCAGGTTTCAACCGCATCTGTGGGTGGATAGGACCTTTCTCAATATATATATATATATATAATATATATATATATATATATAATATATATATATATATATATATATATATATATATATATATATATATACATATATATATTATATATATATTTATATATATATATATATATATATATATATATATATTTATATATATATATATATATAATATATATATATATATATATATATATATATATTAATATATATATATATATATATATTATTATAATTAATTAAATGGTATTTCAATGGAATGGAATTAAGCCATTCAGTAAATGGCTTAATTAAAAAGTAAGCGCCTACCTTTTAATTAAGCAACACTCGCCTTATGAAAAATCATTTTGCCTTTATAGAAATTAACTGATACAAATAGTGACGCACAATTTCTATTCAGGATTTTTTTCAAGGAGCGGAGTTATTACTCTTCCCTTCCTCAGAAACCAGGGACAGGAAATTTTTCCTGACAGGAAAAATCATATGTGATCTTCCTCTGGTGTGAAAAATATGTTTTTATTAACCTCCTAATAGAAAAATATGTTTCTATTAACCTCCTAATAGAAACATATGTTTTTATTAACCTCCTAATAGAAAAATATGTTTTTATTAACCTCCTAATAGAAACAACCTCCTAATAGAAAAATATGTTTCTATTAACCTCCTAATGGAAAAATGTGTCTCTCGCTAAAAAAACAGCTTATCCAGATCAAAATAGTAATTTACCAAAATTATTTTGGTAACTATTACAAAAATATGTTAATTTTGATACTACTTTTGGTAACTTTGAAATGTTAAGTGATAAAATTCTTTAATAATGCCCATTTTGGAAACCGCATTAAAGCATAAAAAATTTAATACTCATATTACTATGTTTGGGTATTTTTTTATCACACTTCTGTTCTTCATGCATCATAGGTTTTTGTAAAACATATTTATCTCTTGTAATTGTATGTGAAACAAAACTCTATGATACATGCCAAACATCTCTCTACTTGAGAGAGAGAGATTGATTGATTGATTACTGATTTATTTAACCACGCAGAATTAGGACCATAAGGTCCTCTCTTTCATTCAACGTGGATAAATTTTCAGCCGATTTATTTATAGAGAGAGAGAGAGATAGAAGGAGAGTGAGTACGATTTATGATTAGTATGTGTATTTGCGCGTATGTATGTGTATAAGAGGGAATCAAAGTACAACAGTATAAAAAATGCTATCCGATAACATCAATTTTTTTTACGCTTAAGATTATGCGCTATAATAAAAATAAATGCACTAAAAACGCATTAAAGAAAAAAAGTTTATTTAACAACGCTATTAAATAGATCTAATTAGATTTTTTTGGCGGTATAATCAAAGGAAAAAATGACAGTAAATAGTAATAAGTGTAATAAATTATATTAATACGATAAGAAATGAGTAATAAATCAAGCGATTGTTGTTATTTAGAGACAAACAAAGCTAGGATGTTGGTAGAAGTGACCCAGACCCTGGCTCTAATTAGTAATTGCCCTACATTTTTTTACTCAGTTAAAGATAAAAACAATTACTGTCAATAAAGATAATTAAAGCGGAGCAATGGAATATTACTAATCGATAATATTTAATACAGTTATTAAGTTATTATTTGCTCGATTAAGCTTTAGTAAACTATATTAAATTAATTTCTTAAATGTCATTAAATAAAGCAAGACCGGGTAATAATCCCGTATTGGGCAAAACAACAACAAAAATTAAATTATATAAAGTTGACATTACACTGAGTTTAGTGGCAAGTCAATTTTAATGCTTACAGAACACCCCAGTGACTCTTAATAAGATAAAAACAAAAAGCCTTCGGGCTCTCTTATACGCATACACGGCGCCGCGCTGAGGGCTGCTTCGCGGCCACATGGTTGTTGTCCTATATCAGATTGTCCTATTACAAGTACTTGGCGCTTTGGCCTAGATGATGAAGGCCTCGTGTTTCTCTTAACGTTTAACATGTAAAGTAATCTGATTACCAAAACGTGTTTTTCTACGGTAACTTTATAAAGTTAAATTTGAGCATACTATTATATGACTAATTTCAGAAACTGTGTCATAGCCTGGACAATTTGAAACCAATATCGCTGAATTTCGATAATGTTTCCCAGACCTTTATTTTTCTCATACAATGTATTAAAAGTGATGAATTCTAGTGTATCAGTAAGCTTATTTTTTAATATAAATAGGTAATAGCCTTTATGTATGCCAAGCGATGGCTCGGGGAAAAAATTACCGGAATTTAATTATATTGGTATCAAATTGTTCAGGATATGACATAGTTTCTGAAATAATTAATATAAAGGTATGCTCCAATACCTTTATAAATATTTTCCCCTTAATGTGTAGAAAAACACATTTTGTTAATAAAATTACCACATGCCAAACGATGTACACACACACATACACACACACACACACACACACACACACACACACACACACACACACCATATATATATATATATATATATATATATATATATAATATATATATATATAATATATATATATATTATATATATATATATATATATATATATAAACCTCAAAAAAATTTAGATATTATTGATCAGTAAGTCTCTGATTAAGCTGAGGGGAGTAATAAAATTTGGGTGCTTATGAGATTGTGGTCATGGAGGGGGGCTCCATACCCCCCCCCCCCCATTTCACAAGCATTTTCGAAATTGACTAAATTTCTTCTTTTAACAATGGATACAAATTTGTCATTTCACGTTCTGTACAACAAGAATAAAGTGAACTCAGATAAAAACCAGAGGATACTTCAGATGGAGTACATCAGAGAAATATTATTATACATGGATAAGAAGTTGAATTAATTATGTATTTTATAAGACCTTAAGAAAACGATAAATTAGTAATGCGTATGTTACACCCTAAACAAGGATAGTTAGTTAATAAAATACAGATAAAAAATAAAACAATACAAAAAAAGTTAAACATGAAGGAAATAAAAGATAATATAAAAGGATTAAAATTTATAAACATGAAGAAAAAAAATTAAACCTCCATAAAAGTAAAAAAAAATAAAAAACATACAATAGGGAATAGCTTGAAAATAAAAGAAAAAAAATATAAAGAATAAAAAGTTACTAAATAATACGAAGTTAAGTCTGGCTAAATATAAAATGTAATAAGATATATATATCACCGCACACACACACCGTCCGGTGGGAGACTTGATGACCTTGGCTCGTACTTAACTAAGTTAGAGTTAACAGGACTTTAAAGTTCTTTTAGCACTTGGTGTGTAATGTATAAAGTTCATAAAGTAGGTGCTTAACCAGGAGGTTGCCCAGGATATAACTTCAAGGTTTGAACCTTGACTCGACCGTCCTATTATTTTGAAGTATATTATCATGAAAACTAAAAATTAATTTCTCGTATTAAGAAATATTATGTCATTTGATAAATAGATTGGATGAGAAATTAACAGTGACATTTTAGAATTAATTGTCGACTGTTGGAGAAAGACATAGAGACAAAATGAAAGCCATCAACCATATATTATTTGTCGCCATGAATTTAATACAATTTTGTTATTTAAATAAATTCTACTTACAAACATTTTTAAGAAAAACGTAAGCGTACGATAAAGCCAACATACCTGAAAAACACAAAAAGAAAATTAGTTCATAACCAATATATTAATTATGGTACAATCCATTACTTATCATATTAAGTCGAATGCATACATCAAGCTTCACACATGGAGTGGAATAACTTAGACGTGATAACATTAAAATCCTTAAAATCGTGGTAAAAACATAGTCCTATACTTATGGAGAGGGTCTCAACCCCCTGGGCACTCGACTCCTGAGAAGTAATATAGCTACCATTATTTATTACTAGTGGAATTAGAACATAAGGTAAAAGAAAATGTTTTTAGAAAACTAAAAAAAAAAAAAATATTTTGTAAACAAATCTGAGCTTTTTTTCCAACATATATCTTAGTTTTTACGCATTATGTGATAATAAATATTGATATTTGTCAATTCATAGCTCCGTAAAAAATTACCGAAATTTAGTGATATTAATTTTTAATGCCATAAATATACAGTTGCTTCTCAATCATTTTATTTGCGGTATGTTCCAATTAATCTTTTCATAGTTAGTAATAATGGTAAACATAGGTGCATTCGCGAAGCCCAAAGTTCGGAGCGCTCTGATCATAACGTTCAGAAAGAAGGGGGTAGAGGGGATTAACCACAATCATACTGAGCACGATCAATCTCGCGAACGCCAACTGTCTAGAGCGATTATTTCATAAGTTACGTTGTTTATTGGAGTTGTGAGCTTTTCAGTTGTCCCAAAAAATTAAAGGGACAAAATAAGTAGACAAAATGTACAAAAAATTTAGCAAATTTCTGATTTTTCTTGCCAGGAAGAATTTTTTGTCAACAGAGTGGGGGAAAAGTGAACAAAACAATCGAGCTCCAGGCACATTATTTTCGTTCAGTTTCCACTGGCTTTTTTTGCTTAGCGGGCTTTTAAGGCTTGCCCTTCCGTAAGCTCATATCCGAAAGTATAGTTACCACCAGTTAACCAACAGTTTCACCATAATTTTGAGCAGTGGTTCTCAAACTTTTTTACTCTAATAGATTCTTAAATAAATTATCGATCCTCCCAATAATTAATCGTGGGAGTTCATAACACACCTAGAAAGTTCATTTAAAAGATGCTGTGATTATTAAGCGGTGTTTAGCCAATGGAAAAGTTGTATGTAATAAGGAACAAAGAAAATACCCTTTTCATGAAAATCACTATTTCACAGTGGTGAAAATTAGGTACGTTTGACATGTCTATCAACTTTTACCCAAAATTTAATATAGGTGTTTAAATCATAGCCCCCCTTAAGGCCCCCCTACGTATCATTACCCCCAAGGGTGCGATATCGTCTACGTTGAGAACCACTGATTTAGAAGAACCACTAAATATAGCGCATCCGAGTTGTTCCGCCTAAAACAAGACTTTGGCACAAAGTATATTTAAACTTAACCCTAAACTCGAAGTCAACCTGTTATATTCAAAGGGTTGTTCAAAGTTATAGGGGGTCGAATCGGGTACAACTGAAAAAAAAAAAATTTTTCGAGCCAAACTTTGAAAGAGGACGTGAAAAGAAAGCGAAAGTTTTAGATAAATTAATATAAAATCGTTTATCACATCGACAATACCAACAATAAGTAATTACATAACTATTATTAACAACAAATCAGGTATGGGTACCTCGGAACATTTTCTCGCAACATCGGAATCGCTACGCTCATCCTAACTACTTTGGTAAGTCATTATTGCGACTTAGTGACGGTATACAAATATATTCCAGATAGCACAACTAAAGAACTACTAACAACTAAAGATTGATTTTTAAACTCAGTATCAACTCTCTAGCATAAATACACTAGGAAATTCGATTATGACAGTCACACACACATACAGACAGACACTTTGTAAAAACCACTTATAAGGTCCTAAAACACTTGAAACGGATAATTTTAGATAACATCTCGGTTTTAGATTTTCTAGCTAACACAATACTTTTCCTATAAACCTACGGTATAAATGAGGAAGGGTAAAAATTGATCATATCAATCTTCTCAAAATCAATTGTATCGATAAACTTAAAACTTATATTACTAAATAAGATTATCGATATTATATGTTTATAGTAATATACATGAGTATTGAATTCCTTATTAGTAAATATTTTATAATTAAATTATTCTTGGAAAATAAATAAAAATAAATTCAATGAGAAATGTTATAGATTAGAAAATACAAAATACAAAATGTTTTTATTGATATAAATACAACATTACATTGTAAACGATCAATCGTCAAATCATCAATCTCATTCATTGAATTAAGCTTTAATATTAATAAACTAATAGTATAAGAATTGTAAATAATATAGGAAAATAGAAAAGACCAAGTAAATTAAAATAAAATTAATTAAAGATACCTACAAAATAAGGAGGAAAAAAAAAAAAAAAATAATAATATAGGTGTACCAACCTAATTCACCTTGTAAGGTTCCACGGAAAAACGCTGAATTTGCAATAATTTAGCTATTCTTATATACATAGTGTATGTTAATAGAAATTGTTTAATTAATTGTTAAATTATTGTGCAAATAAATGGAAATAAATAAATAAATGTCGAACATCTGAAAATCGATTCAAATCATAACGGAGCGAGTTTAATTTAAACATAATTTCAACATTTAAGTACATATTTCACAATATTAATATACAGCTACAAGTCCCTATAATCAACTTAGTTTACAAGAGTACCTTGGGCGGCACGCGTGTCAGCGCTTCAGGCCAAGGGTTTCTCTCGACACGACTTTCTATTTATAAGCATTTAATTCACTCTTACAAATTGCCCAATGAAGAATCTTATACACAATCTTAAAATAAATAAAATTTTCCAGTCTTAAAGTATACATAAGTAAGTGCAATAATTAACATTAAATAAAAATTGAACCAAAATTACAAATACCTAACACTACTATTTAAAATAATGAATAAGTAAAAAAACTATAATTATAACTTAAATAATGTCATAACTTTAGAGCTTTTTGGACTATTACAAATTTAATATAAATTAAATTAATGAAGACTTTAGTCCTTATAAAAATTTATTGAAAATAAATTGTTGAAGAGCTTTCGCCCAGGGATCCTGAGCTTCTTCAGTTCTTTAAAATGACAAAAATGAAAAAGCTCTTCAATAATTTATTTTCAATAAATTTTTATAAGGACTAAAGTCTTCATTAATTTAATTTATATTAAATAATGTCATATATACATTTAATATACCACAAATTACAACTAAACTAAAAACTATAAAATAGGACTTACAAAGTACAAACAATACTTAAGTTGAAGTCGAACAAGTATTTCACATTTATGTGTCGTAATAATTGTAAAATGTTATAAATTGTAATTATCTAGCCGCAAGAGCTTATAAAAGTGTTCGTGATGTAGTAATAGTCACTGTTATAACTATGGTTTTCATATTAGTGTAGTTATTTTAAAGAAAAGGGAAATACTTACAAATTAATTTTTGTCTATTTTCGTAAAAAAAGACCCAACCATAAAATTATTTTTGGTAACATTTAAGTACTTCATCTTTTTGCCGATTGCAATCATTGTCCAGTTAACAGGACCTATTTCAATCATCTGCAAAGCTTTCCTTAAAAGTTTATTTTACAAATATTGTCGCATAAAAAAAAGACTATTTACTGTTGGTACAACAAAACAATAAACCCTTCTCTCAGAGAATAAAATAAAATGAGGTTACTGGATTTATATTAAAAATACGAAGGGACTATAGCGAGTGCCGAGAAATATATATATAAATATATTTCTCGGCATTCGCTATAGTCAAATATAAACTTAAAAGTTTAAAGTAACACGTAAAATATCAAATTTCATTTTGTCTCGGAATATTTACGACCTATTTACAAGCCTCGTTTTACAACATCCATTGTAAAGCATGTAGTAACAGATGTTAAATTATTTAGGTTTAAGACTCATTCCTTTAAAAAAGGTCCTACACCTTTTAATTTCTTAAAAGTTTGGAATATTTTGTCGGTGTAAGTTATCCTGCGATACCTGGGATTTAAAATGTGGCTAGACAGACAGCTGTTGTAGTAGTGTGGTATTGGGTCACCAGCATCTTTCCTGATCCATCATCTGCCTTTTTAAGGATCGTTCAATACAGAATAGAATGTCAGAGAAATATTAATATAATAATATACAGAGTAAAAGCAACAAGAAACTTTCCTTCGGCCAAATAACGTTCTAAAAATAGTCCGATATTATTTATAATTAAGAAAATAGGTTAAAAATAGGAATTTTTTAAGAAGTAGGATAATGTACCAAGTGCGTAGTAAATAAATCCTTTTATATTACCATCCATAGCTGTTAAAAGGGGTTTTCACACAATAACAGGTCAATTCTAGGAGCATTTACTGAAGTCTCAGGTAGTCAAGGGTATGGTAGTTTGGTGTACTTAAAAATATTTCCAGGGAATGAACTTCACAGGTCAAAGGTGACCTGATATGATTTCCTTTGAGGTCTTTATTTTATAGAGGCCTAACTAACAGTTCAGTGCTCTTATTTATTTTCTAAACTATACATGGACATAATATACTAAATTGGAATTCAGTAATGGTCGATACTTCGATATTAATTCTTTGACATTCTAAATAGTTCTGGCGCGATGGTCCGCATTCCGGGCGAATTTCCTTTGGAATGCGTGTTTCAATGCTTAACAATTCATTTCTTGCTTAAGGTTCCAGTTTATGTTTTATTACTTGAGCAGGTACTCAATTATAAAGCACTACTCGTAACTCATTTTTTTGTATTTTTCAAAGGAAATGTGCATAATTATAGTTATACAAAGCTGTGCCTCTAAAATTGGCAGTGCACACTATTATTTGCACTAGTTTTAAGCTCAGTTAGTGTTTAACTTTAAAGGTTTTAGCGCAAGTAAAAACTTTAACGTTAAACTTTTACGTTGCGCAAGCATAAACGTATAAATATTGGGTGACAACATAATTTTTCCTCGAGTTTCGAAAGATTCACCGATAATGACGTTATATTAAGCATCGCGGGGAGGAGCAGCTCTCATATTCTTGAATCCTTCCTTTCAAATAAAGGAGGGCAGGGAGGACACAGCTCAACGTCCCTTTTGAAGAATTCAAAATATAATTTGTCTTGTTCTAATAACTAGTATAGATCTTAAAGGGTTTTACATCAAGCAAACGCGAAAAAAAACTAAAAGTAGCTACAAGTTTAAGGAGCCATGATGAAACAAACATAGTCTATAGTTAGCGTTGTTTCTTGGTTTTTGTTTATCTTTATGCTTTGTTAGTTTTCATTCTTGCGGATAGTTTCTTCTTGTATATCTTTAGTTTATTCTGTCTTGTTCATTATTTAGTTTCACTTACTGGTTTTACTTCGCTTCTGTCTAGTTCCGTTCTTCGAGTTTCAAATTGTAGACGTTTAAAGCTGTTATTTAAAGATAACTATCTGTTAACGAAATTAAACCTTCGTAACGAGAGAAAGGCAACGTAAAATTAAAATAAAATTATTAAGGCATTTAGATAAAAAAATAAGCTTTACTTATTACAGATTATTTCCGAATGAAGAATATTGCTTCAAGGCATTAAGTAGCCAAATTATTTCATGGTTAGTAACTAACTCACTTACGGTCAATACTTCACTACCAACCCAAAAAAGCCTAATATGTAAAGATTGATAAAGTGGAATCTCATAAGTTTGAGAAAGAACTATAATTAATATTTCTTTAAAGAGATAAATAACTTATTCATTTATCTACACTTTTTTACTTTAACGCATTTTTTTACTACTTCTTTATACGTACGGTACAAATGAAAAATATTGTATTTGGAAAAAACCGGAATGTCACCTAACATATCCGTTTCCGGTGTGTTTATAAGACCTCATAAATAAATTTCACAATGTTTTCCACCTGTATGTGTTAGTGAGTGTGCCTGTTAATATCGTATATTCCATTGTATTTATGCTAGAGAGTAGAAACAACGTACAAAAAATCAATCTTGGTCAAGTTGAGTTTTCCAGAAAATGTGTTTTTATATTGTCACTAAGTCAATAATGATACCAAAAATTTAGAAAATTCACAAAACGCAAAAAAATTTGTCTATTCGTTCGAGATTTGCTCGCATGTAGTTATAAATAAGAGAAACATACGAGCTAAGTTTCATCTCTTTATCAGCAATAGTTCAAATATTATCGTATGAATTGCATACGTTTTATTAAAAAATTATAAAAAGGAAAATACCTTATTTCATAATTTCTAAAACACCACTTATAAATTTAAAAAAATATGACTAGTTATAATAATAAATTTGCATCAGTAGCATAAAAAAATTCTTAATAAGGATAAAATAAATTCCTACTTCTAAGCCTCATAATGAACCTGTTTAAAATCTTTATTGTATACTTCCTATTTGCCATTGTTCTCTAAGGTCATTGTTTACAACAAAGGAACTAAAGTATCAAGTATATTTTCCTATTAACAGGCTTAACGACATATTCTGAAACCAAATGCTAAACAAACTAAATACGAAATCGTGCTATTAATAACTTAAACTTAAAACACTAATTAAAAAAACAATAAACAGACATGTTATACATGACATAAAATAACTGCAACCGTCAACTAATTATTTTTCAACTTTAAAAAAAATATCATATTTAATTAATAAACAAATTATAATTACTTATTACTTAAGCTCTTTAGGGAATAAGACTTATTACAAAGACATTGTATGGCAAGTTTACCAGAGCCTATTATGCCAAGACTAATTTATATGTTCTATTAAATAAAAATAGATAGGGTAACTCTAAGAAAGAAAATGAACAAGGTACCATAGTTTATCAATACGGTAACTTACTAAGTATTTTAATTTAATATAATAAACTACCTTTCCTTATGTTTTTAACTTGTATTAGAGGCGACCAACAAAACAAAGATATAGGAAGACAGTACTAATTTCACTTAGGACAGAACATTTTTAATTAATAACTGTGTAAAACACACAAACACACGCACACACAAATATATATATATATATATATATATATATATCAAAGCCTTTAAATATATATATATATATATATATATATATATATATATATATATATATATATATATTATATATATATAACCTTTTATTTAAGGTTTTAAATAAAAGTGTAAAACTTTTAGATACTAAGCATTATCTTCTTCCAAAATAAAGAAATAAATTACTGGACAAAAACATCTTATCCCATCTGCTCATTTTCCCTATAAAACTTAATAATTATATTAATTTCACCTAATTTTACAAAATGAAATATTTTATTTTGTAAAATATTTTTAATTTTTATATATTCATGAATATATTACATGATTCACATGCAAATAAAATTTTAAAGAAATTACAAAAGGGATTCCAACAATAAACGGATTATTAAAAGTTTGAAAACTACTATTATTACGTATTGGGTATAAAAAACCAAATTATAATGACGGCTTTAGCACAGTGTTCTGCGATAATTTTTAATATTTCAACCTTTGTTAAAATACAATAAAAAAGATTAACAGATATTTTATAACAGAGTGTTTCTTTAGCAGTTTCTTAGTTTATATAATTCTGTTGTTAACTTATTGCGTCTCTTTGAATTAAAAATATGTAATAGAAACATTGATCCGAAACCGGTCTAATTCAAATCAAGTATATATACCTCCAAGATACTTTGCTTTATTAATTTATTCTGCAACATGCAGTTACTTTAACCTTTCTAATTAAAAAACAAGGTCTCTACATCAAAGATTTTATATGGGGCATAACCATCTTTCTATCTTTTTAAGTAAATACAAAATACTTTAAAATTTATAATTATATTTTTTTATTTCGTTTAAACGATTGAGTTTATTAATTCATTTATTTCAATTTTTCAGTGAGACCGACAATAAAGACGTTTCTTTAAGATTATTAAGTATAATCTTTCAATCGATGGTAGAATATTCGATTTTATTGTCCGTTATTTTTATAAATTTGATCGCAATCCTTTCAATGTCTGTGTAAGGATTATTTATGCCTGTATATTATTTTGAGGGTCCTTAATGTTATTAATAAAGACCGAAGAAAGGAACTGAAAGAAATCGAATATCAGAAGATACAGAACTGATTAGCCTTATTTGTGGTAAGCAGGAAAAACTTTTAAGTGTCTATGACATGAAAGACGGATAAATTCGACAAACATAACAAAATCACCTCATTCCATTCTATGACCCCAAACTCATTATCAATTTTTTTCTTAGGAAAATCACTAAAAAGCATCACTGAAAACTAGGTCCCTAAAATATTCGCACATTATACAATTTTAATTATAAGGTAAAATAATGAAAACTGCTTGAAAAGTACTTTGGTTAATGTTTTGTAGACATTATTACTGCTTCGACTGAACTATTTTAAATTTAAACAATTACTTTAAATTGATACTTAAGAATAATATTTTATCAGTGTTAAAGTTTCTTGTTTAATTAATTTTAAACAAATAAATAAAATATGGCTCCAGTTTACACATCCGCCGAGCAATGCACATAACCATAAAGTAATAAGAATAATAAGATTGCCACAACGAGTGATAACATCATATTCAATAGATATTCAGCAATAAAAATAAATAATAAATCGAAAAAAAGAGTTCCGCGGAACTCTTCCTCTATTTATCTATACTTATCCTTATACTATGAAGTATAAGGATACTATGAAGTGTACATCGAATACACTTGCATTAAATTTCAACTCTGCATTAAATTAATGTTTCACAAATTATCAAATATTTGCTAAATAATTATTGGCAGTTAATGACTGTAAAAAATATTTTTTAGAAAACAAAACTGGACCCAAAAATAGATTTTTGTACAATTTTTAACTCTCTAGTATATACACATGGTAGTGACGACGATAAAAGGCATACACACACATTAGGAGTTTTTAGAAACACATGAAACGAATAATTCAGGTGAAATCTCGAACTCTTAGTAGCAAAAAAACACAAGAAACGAATAATTCAGGTGAAACCTCGAACTCTTTGTAGCAAAAAACACAAGAAACGCATAATTCAGGTGAAATCTCGAACTCTTAATAGCAAAAAAACACAAGAAACTAATAATTCAGGTGAAATCTCGGACTCTTAGTAACAAACACAATATTTTTTCTACATATCTATGGTCTAAATAAAGAAATACAAATAAACAAAGGAAAGAATTTAAATTACACATTTAAACACATTCAATTTTAAAATGAATCAAACAAGAAACTTTAACACTGATAAAAACGTTCTTTCCTTATAATGTTATTCTAAAGTATCAATTTAAAGTAATTGTTTTAATTCAAAACAGTTCAGTTAAAATAGTAATAATGTCTAATATATCACAAAAATATATAATTACGCTAACAATAACACCAATTTGCAACACCTAAACAAAGTGATTTGTATTGTAAAATGTACTCAAAGTAATGAGAAATATAGGATGTCTCAATTTCAACTCTTTATTCAGTATTAGTCCACATCTGTATTGCAATTCAATTGAATACTAAACTACTAAGCTATTGTAAAAGATGTACTTTTACTAGTTTTAGCAAGGTTTTAAGATAATTACGCCTCTACGACACTGGTTACATAGATCCTATCTAGAAATATAAAACGATTGAAATAATAAAAGAATTCTGAATCCTTCAAAGAATAAGATTTAGAATATTTCTTCTTGTTATATTTCTAATTTTTTCTCATTTATACCGTTGGTATACAGGAAACTTATTGTGTTTCACTTAAAAGTGTTTTACCAGGATTTCACTTGAATTATCCGTTTCAGGCATAGATATATTATAACTAGAGAGGCCCTATTGGTTGAATTTTGAAACATCAAACAAGTAACCTGATCTCCTTCGCTATATATTATAATCAAATAATCAGTACAAAATTAAACAGTAACACACATAGAAGGTCGTTAAAAATATTAATCAAAACACAAACAATATGCGGAAAGCCGAAAACAGTGGATTTATAATAACCTTAACTTACTATCGAAGGAGGTTTTTATGAGGTTACACAGAGCCCCTGAGATCCCCAAAACGATGTTTCAGGTCTTTCAATGTATTGAGATAGACTATGACCCCTTTAGTATATATATCTCTATGGTTTCAGTTGTTTTTAAGACCTCTTAAGTGGTTATCTAAATATTGTCAGTCTGTATGTGTGTGTATCTGTTATCATCGTATCACCCAGTGTATTTATGCTAGAGAGTTGAAACTTTGTACGAAAATCAATTTTTATGTCAAGTTTGAAAAATAATTTTAATGTGACGTCATTAACTGGAAATAATGCCACGGCAAACATTTCGAAAATTCATAAAACGCGGGAAAATGTTTCGATCGATTTTAAATTTAGCACGCATGTAGTCATATATAAGACCAACATATGTGTTGTTCTTATAAGTTTCATCTCATTACGAGTATTAACTCAATTTTCATTGAATGACTTGTACACGTTTTTTTAAATAGGCAAAAATCTAAAAATTTTCCAATTGAGTTGAAATTTGGTACAAGTATATTTCTTTGCGTAAATGATAAGTATACTAAGTCTCGTTTCAAAACGACAAATACATCATCGGGTTTAGTAGGATCATAAAAGTTAAGTAACCGCTGGCAATAACACTAATATATTAACTGTCTATGAGCGAGCGAAGCGAGTCCGATGACGTGTTACTCCATAAGTTTGGCGATTTTTTTATTCATAGGACGAAAGTTATACACATGTTATATATTATTGTTTTACATATTATTTAAAAAAACGACTTGTGATTGTTTAATTTGCTACTAAAAAAAATTTGTTCCATTACACCAAATACCAGACTTAGTAGATAAAACTAAAACTAGTACAAGTTTGGTGACAAGAATTAACCGTATATTTTTAACAAATACTTAAGTACTGTGGTGAGTACATCATAAGACTTTTTACTACTGACTAATCCTACTACAACCAAGATAACAGAAGAGGTAGAGTTAGTCAGACAGTCAGATGAATCACAAGATTTAATAGATAATAATTCGTCTGAAAGAGGTCCATTAACCTTACTTTACTGTTTCAAAAGAAACATTAATAGAAGAAACAGTTCTTTAAAGTACTAAAAAAAGAAAAGAACGAATCGAACATTGTTCTAGATGAATAATTACGTTCTTAATTTCTAAATACTCAAATTTTCTTATTTTTTTTAAAAATAGTATTGAAATAAAAACTTCCAAATATTGAATCAAGGCTCCAGTTAATTTTATTACCTAAAATTGATAATTGGTAATAAACTGAACAAAAAATTTTCCCTCCACCAAAGGTATATTGGGTGAAAAAAGTAATAAAATCATAAGGAATTTTTTTCTAAAGAAAAATAAAAGAAAACGAGAAGGTGGAAGCTATAAAAAAAATTATGTGGATAGAAATCATTAAATTATTTTTATATAAACTAAAAGAAGATTAAGTTTATCTCAAAGTAAATAATTAAAATAATATCTATGCAAACGACTAAAAATGAAGGAAACTAAAGAAGAGAGTTCATATCAGATAAACAAGAAAAATTAAAAACCATTATAATGAAATATATATGTGTGTGTATATAATAATGTATATAAGTACAGTCTTCTTTATTTCTCGCCTGACGAAGTTGTTTTACAACGAAACAATGCAAATATAATAAGGTTATTTCTGTAATACTTTATCCATCTGTTTTTATCATTATTAATTAAATAAATAAATATATACATACATACATACATACATACATATATATATATATATATATATATATATATATATATATATATATATATATAATATATATATATATATATATATATATATATATATCTTATCACGAAAAACCATTTCAAGAAAACAGCACATCTATTTTTGTAAATTTGTTAAAGGCCGAAGACAACAAACAGATCCTGTGCTCAACATACCATTGTGCCTTGAGTTATACTGAAATAAAAGGGTGTAATTAAAGTAGGAATCAGCAGCAATAGAATGCGTTTTTATCAATAAGTTTAAAAGGAAATATGAGCATAAAAATAAATTCTGAAATAGTAAATAAATATATAATATATGTATGCTTATAAAGTTTGTAAGGAATTGTGTGTTTTAGAAATATTTAAGAAATGCTAACAATGTAAACTAATTCAACCAACTAAAAAGAATACAAAAATCACAAATTTTAGAAAAAGTAATGTCACAGTTAAAGAAACAAACAACATAACTGTAAAACTAAAACGATTACAGAATAATGACCGCAGAAAAAGATGAGATAGATTCTCTGAGTGATAAAATACAAAATTCTTTGGTAGCAAGTTAAAAAAAAAAGAAAATTAAATCTAGGTATCTAGATGTTGAAAACAGTAAAAATGTAAATTATATCTTGGAAAAGTAATTTAAATTACTGATACGCTGTAAAATTGTGACATATTTCTCATCGCAACGCTTGCGAAAGAATAGAATATAAAAGAACGCAGATTCATAATATCATATTATGAAATAATAGAGTAAAGTTGATTTAAGCGTGAACTGAACTGCCTAAATGTAACAGAGTTTTATTATTCTTACTTATTTATTCTATTATTTCTTTAATATAGTACGCCAGTAAATGCTTTTTTATCGAAGGCTCTGCTGTGACCAAAAATAAATATGAGGTACCAATAATAAAAATTCTGGCGCTGAAGTCTGCAAGCCGGGCCAATTTTCTTTAAATTGCACGCTTTCTTACTTAGGTATTTTTTCCATATAGTTTTAGGTATACATTTAATAACCTGAGCAGTAGCTTCCGTAGTTTTCTAATTTTTTTAAAGAAAATGCACATATATATCCTACAAATTGCAAACTGCTCGAAACAACATTATTGGCGCACTCATTTGAAGCTTATGCTAATTTTTAGCACATCTTCTTAAAAAATATTAAATTTAAGCACAATTGAAAAATCCGAAAAAAATATACCTAAAGATTCCAACATACATCTTAATCCCCAAAAGGGGATAGGGGGGGGGGGGTCCCATGTTGCTTCTCAGAAATAGAGGGGTCCACTTGTCCACTTTTAACAAGAGTAGTATTAATAATTATAGCAAGCTTAATTTAATTAATTAGATCCCACATGATTGGGGTCTAATCTTCGTATGGGACCCTTAAACGTCTAGGTATATTGAATAAGGGCCATAAATATCTCAAATTTAAAATATATTTTTAATAATTTAAAAAAATATAAATATCTAGAGCTTTTTAATGCTGCTATAGAGCCTTCATGGCCCTAGTCTACGGTATAAGGCCCTTAATAGCCTAAGATTGAAAAACATTTGTCTCTAGGAGTTCAATAGGGCCTAACATAGATTATGGGGCCTCTTTGACTCTGGTCTTATGAAAATATTACATAATTATAATGAATACATAAATGTATATACTATAACTTTAAAAATATTAAGTATGTTGATAATTGTTTTAATTTTTTTTGGCCGAGAGGCGCAAGGAAGGCCCTTCGTCCTCAATGGCCAGTCTGCCCCTGGCTATTGCATTCCGATCATATAAAAACATAAACCAATTAATGTTGGTTGCTTAGCAACTTGTTATTGTTATGATTTTGATTAATGTCATTGTTAAAACTGATATATTAATATAGATTTTATAATGCTCTTTTCTATGAAGTTAAATATCGTTTAATACTTATTATTTAATAAGAAGTAATATTAAAACCTATTATGGCGCAGTCGGTAGGACGACCTACGAGTTAGTAAGAACAGAATTTTGATACTGTACTGTTTATTTCTAAACATTCTGGCGCGGTGGTCCGCATGTCGGGCGAATTTCCTTTGGATGCGAGTTTCCGTGCTTTTTACATTATATAAGTTTACAACTACTAAATAAATAATTCCAACGCGGTGGTCCGCTGTCGGGCGAATTTCATGTAGAATGCGTGTTTCCGTGCTAAACAACCCATTTTTGCTTATGCAAGAACCATGTCCATAACGTGGTTCCGGTTCATGCTTTAGAACCTAAGCAGTTACTCAAGCACTGCTCGTAACTCATTTTGTCTGTATTTTCCAAAGGAAATGCGCTAAAACCTTTAAAATAACTGACTAAGATTAAAGATAACTAACTAATCTTTAAATTAGTGCAAATAATAGTGCGTACTTCTAATTTTAGAGGCATAGTTTTGTACAACAACTGGATGATTATGCGCATTTCCTTTGGAAAATACAGACAAAATGAGTTACGAGCAGTGCTTGAGTAACTGCTTAGGTTCTAAAGCATGAACCGGAACCACGTTATGGACATGGTTCTTGCATAAGCAAAAATGGGTTGTTTAGCACGGAAAAACACCGTAATTTTGGTTTTCTATAATTTTTGTGGTTTTTTCGACTTTTTGGTAACTTAAAGTGGTCGTATCGACTTCGGACCGATTTCATTCGATTCAGCGCCCAAAATTACATAGAAAATGACACCCTACTCGAAACTTATTTTGTATCGACCTATATTTTGGTTTTTGGTAATTTACAATGGTTTTTTTGACTTTTTGGTCACTTAGAGTGGTCGTATCGACTTCGGACCGATTTCATTCGATTCAGCGTCTCAAAAAACATAAATATTGACCTTTTTCGCGGCGAAAAATATGAACCCTGAATTTTGCCGATTTTTTGAAACTTGTTATTGTTATGATTTTGATTAATGTCATTGTTAAAAATGATATATTAATATAGATTTTATAATGTTCTTTTCTATGAAGTTAAATATCGTTTAATACTTATTATTTAATAAGAAGTAATATTAAAACTTAACAATTAATACTACCAAGTTATGCGAAACTTGAATAAAAAGACGTATTATTCACTTATTATTAAAAGAGTTCAAGATTTATGCATTACGTGAAATAAATAATCAAGTCAAGCTGGTAGATATCACTGTCTTCAGCTTGAAATTCACAAGGAAGGCTAAGGCATGATCATAAGTTAACAATACAGCTTCCTATACCAACTGATGAAGCTCAACAGAAAGTAACAAATCAATCAGGAAGCAAATATAATATTGTCACTAAAGAGAAAGTACAACTTGAATCGAACTAGATGAATTATTAACATGCTTTCAAGTCCTACAAAACCAGATTTAATCATCCTAGGATTCCGTGTTTCTAGGAAAATCAAGTCAAATGAAACCAGGTTTATTAAACTTCAAGTTAAGTAAGAATGGTAATTTACAAAGTAAGATCAGGTTGTGATGAAGTTTCCTTAAGATTTTTTTTCTTCACGATTCCGCATTAGTTAGTAACAATTACAACGCTTTCAACGCAAAAAACATTACATTTTTTTTTCATGATCCCATGAACATTTTACTATAACCATAGACATATTGAATTATAGATATTATTGGTAGAGCAAGCATGGACTACATAATTTTACATTTGGGGGCAATATAAAGGATCATTGTAAAATAACCTTTATACTAGTATCGTTTTGGAGAAGTATGGGTTATTTTCAATATTTAAACGATGCAAGAGCTCTGATAATAACAAATCCCTGAAAATAATTATATTTGAGATATTGAAGACATTTACTGAAACGACTTCGCCAAAGGGGGCGATGTTACGCACACCTTTAAGGGACATTTACTGAAACAACTCCGCCAGAGGGGGCGATGTTACGCACACCTTTAAGGGACATTTACTGAAACGACTCCGCCAGAGGGGGCGATGTTACGCACACCTTTAAGGGACATTTACTAAAACGACTCCGTTAGAGGGGGCGAAATTTTTTTTAGTGGGGGTGATCCCACTGACTCTTTTCGATCTACGGGCTTGCCATAAAGATAACAATACAAAATATTTTATTAAGCTTAATTTTCTTCAAACATTCACTTAAATACAATAAGCATTTTATTGATAAGGTTATGATCTAGATTAAAAGCTGTTTACTAATAGTTAAGAAAAGAAACCTAATTTCATTAACTTTCATTAAGATGGACAACAGTCTATAACAATTTTTCTTGCAATGTAGTGAAATAAAAGAAACAGAAACATCACCATTATCCTAATTTTTTTATTCCTCGTTTTAAAATTCTTCACGTATTTTCTTCTTTCTTCCGACATTATTATTTCTTCTTAGTATTTAACTTTCTTCCTTTATGTTGTTGTTTCCTCCATGTCTGTACTTAACTCCGATATTTCCGTCACTCCTTTACTTTATCTATTAACTATAATTTAAATGTCCCATTATCCCTATCATATTTCTCATTCTAAAACTTTTCACATTCGACATTATTTCTTTTTCATCTTTACTTTCTTCCTACATTGTTGTTATTTCTCTATTCAGTAAGAATTCAGCAGATAGAAAACTGGTGTAAAATACGTGATAGTATCATGAAGTATTTTATCTAGAATAGTCACATTACTGTCAACCTATCTTTCTTCTTCTTACTTTCTTCCACTTGTGTTTATTTTTATATTTTCCGTTTTCTCCTCTATTACACTCAGTTATTTCTGGTTTATGCATTGTACTCTAGATCCCTTTTAACTAAAACTGGATCAGTTACCTACATTTTAAAAGTTTTACAGAAAATAAAGAAAACTAACATGCACCAGAGTACAAGAACTATATTTTAAAATACGAATTAAAAATTAAGATCTGCACACATAATAATACAATACAGTAAAAGTCCATAGAGATGGTAAAGCTTGTCTTATTCCATTGGATAGAATGAAGCAAAATAAAATATCTTGATATAACCTACCTTTATTAAACCTTAATAAACCCATTTGGGCCAAAATTTCATAAATTTAAAAGAATCTTAACCATAAACATTGGGTTGCTATAGGTCATAGTATAACATAAATAACGTCTAAGAATACGGCCTTTAAAGCTATCAGATAAACAGTTACTTGTGAACATGGTAGATTAAGTAATAAAGACATAAAATAATCTTCATACAAATATCGGAATGAATTACACATTATAAACAGCCATTTACCCAGATGGGTGACCGCTAAGATTACAACTCATCTTACCGGACGAGCAAAGCGAGTTTGAAGAGGTGAGGATTAGCGTAGCGAATTTAATAAGGTGAAGAAAAATTCTGAAGAAACCCGTATCCATTATTTCCCTTGGATAATCCTTATTACCATTAAGATTGTAAACTCTTGACTGATTGGTTTAGGCGCGATGACCAGTGCATAAGTAGTTACAATGTGATTGATAATTCTTCTATAAAGAGACTTTCATTATTTAAAACTTTTATTAAAACAGTTTTAACGAATATTTCAATAAGGTAATTTTAATAATCCTCTCTCTAACCATCTTTTTATTATTTAAAATGTGTATTAAAACAGTTTTATGGAATAGTTCAATTAGAAATTGAAATAATCCTCTCTCTAACCATCTTTTTATTATTTAAAATGTGTATTAAAACAGTTTTATGGAATAGTTCAATTAGAAATTGAAATAATCCTCTCTCTAACCATCTTTTTATTATTTAAAATGTGTATTAAAACAGTTTTATGGAATAGTTCAATTAGAAATTGAAATAATCCTCTCTCTAACCATCTTTTTATTTAAAAATGTGTATTAAAACAGTTTTATGGAATAGTTCAATTAGAAATTGAAATAATCCTCTCTCTAATAATCTTTTTATTATTTAAAATTTGTATTAAAACAGTTTTAAGCAATACATTAATTAAATATTTTTAATCAAATAATAAGAGATGTCATTCTACACTGACAAACTAAAAAAACCACAGGAAGACCAAGTTCGAATTTCAAAATTATATAAAAACGACCTTGGTTAATTCAAAGATAAAGAACCCGTATGCTAGTCTCTACCTGTTAATGACGTCATAAAACACACCTAGATCAACTAATTAGAACATTATCTAGGTCCTAGAGAATAGACAACCTAATAGGAAATAAGAATATTCACAGGTATAACAAAAAAGTTAATGTTCATGTATATATTAAAGTCAGTTTTAGGTTAGTTTTGACGAAGGATATAGAATAATAGAATTACCTATAACAACGCCATACCACTGCCATTTAGAGATTACAAACTACTTTACAAATTATATACTTTAGTCAGTCATATTTAAAAAAATAAAAAATTTGGTTTAAAGTTAGAAAAATAATTGGGTTACAAATTTTTTGCAAAAAAATAAAATCAATAAATTACTATTTCATAACCGTGTTACAAAAACTAAATACCTGACATCGAAATTTATTAAAATATGAAGCCCTAACCGAAAAAATTAAAGAAAAAAAAATCATTAGGACAACCAAAACAAAATTTATGATAATCTTTAATATTTAGGTTAGAACCTTCCTCGTAATGAACATTTTGATTAAGAAAAATTATCAATAACTAATAAATTAGAACACTGCATGAATTTAGCATTTGCCAACTTGTATACTTTCATAATCAGCTAACGAATCCTATAACAACATTCTTCTAAAATAGAAAGAATAAAAATATAAAATAATTTTAAAAATAAAATAAAGAATTTAAGTTAAGATAGAAACATTTCTGTAAAATAATTTCAGTAATTTTGATTTTTCTTGTTTATAGATTAACTTGATATCAGCACATTAAAAAACCTTAAGTTTTTAGAGTCGTTCCAAAGAAGAAATGTACTGCGCCGTCACGCCTGACCTTTTCGACTGTACCCAAGTAGAGGGTACAATTCTTTAACCAGTTTTCTCGACTGGAATACCTTGTTTACTCGTGGTGCAGTCACAAACACGAAATAAAAGGTACATGGTACATAAACTGTACACGAGGTTGTATTGTGAGCGACACTTTATAAACTACACTTGTAATAGATTTCGACATCGACTAGACATAAATAATAACAGCGAAAAGTGAAAGACATAAATCTAACACACGTAATAATAACAAGGCATGAAATTCATACGCTCCCTTCGCTCGCCTAATTGTATATGATTATCAGAACCTAATTTTATAGCATAGAGTAAAGAAATAACGTAATATTCTAGGACTCGCTTCGCTCGCCTTTATGTGCTTGTTTGTCAATATCTATTTTAAGAGAAACATTTAAAACAAGGCATGGAAATCATGGGCTCGCTTCGCTCGCCTTTTTGTATATGTTTATCAGTACCTTCTTACGAGTATAAAATAAAAATAACCATACAATACTAGGGCTCGCTTCGCTATATTTGTTTTGGCGCGTGCGCGTATCTGCGATTTTGAAATTGCTAAAATTAATTGAAAATTTTTTTTCTGAAGTATTTCTATGGCCCGTAAAGGGCTTTTATTGGCTATTTTTCCCATATTTTTAGGGCTTCTCCTTATGCCTTAAAAGGGGGGGGGGGCAAGCATTTTTTGGTGGTTTTCGATATTTTTGGCGGGTGTAATAGCCGCCATTTTGAAAAAGCGATGCATATTTGAGTACTACCCATCGATACCTACAATTTGATACCCCACATGATTTAAAATTTTTTTTTGGCGAATGTGCGCATTCGCTCATAAATTGACAAATGCGCATGTGAGATGGATGGCTATATTTTTCCTGTTGTTGGATAAAATAGTTACACATGTATACCAAATTTCAACTTCCTAGCTATTGTAGTTCCTGAGATGAGAAATCGGACAGACAGACGCTCGACAGAAAGTATAAGGGTTTCGAAGATTCCCCTTCGAAACCCTAATAATTAAAAGAATAGTATACTAAGTAGGGATTACTGGGTATGCTCTTCAGTTACAAATAGACTTCATAAGCGAATGCGCCATGGGTTAAGCTTCAGAGCCTAAAACAACCTTCTTTTCCTTTACAGCTTATACACTTATGACCTCATTACCGTAATTTTCTGTAAAAACCCCTAAAAAAGAGTGGCATATTTTTTTTCTTAAAAGTCATTTTATCATCTACTGATCTCAAAAATCAAATATTTTCGGAACACTTTTGTTAAGGAGCGTCGATTGGCGGATGGATGTCAACCGGGATTAAAACAAATCTTTCTTGTTCACAGAAGAGCAAAGGATGAGTTGAGTTATGCAGAATTAACAAATATTTAGCTAATCATAAGAAGACCGTTAAAGTAAAGCCAAATCTCTAAACGTTGAACTAACCTGTTGCTAAGCCAACATTATTACACATAAAAATAACAAGACGACAATAAGCGAAGACGATTTGTTTAAAACTAAGTTTAAACTTATTTCTCTACTTATATGGAAACTTAATAACTGTTGAGTAACAAGTTCAACTTAAAAAACTCTTTTAAAGAAACGAAACTCACTGCTAAGAAACTAATTGCTAAGTTTAAAATAAATTATTTTGTTTTACTTTCTAAGGTTTTAAAATAATTAAAGTAAATTAATGACACATTTTTTTTAAGTTATACTACTTACTTTTTGTAGGCACCTTAATGATATGTCGAAGGAGAGTAATTTTTTACGAACATTAAGCAAGTATAACAATAAGTACTAACAACTAATAGGTAGTCAAACCATACTGTATGCCGTTCGCTAATTTTTTATTTTAAACCTATAGGTCAGTATTTTAACTTTCACTGAAAGAAGTGAAACTTAACTCTTAAATCATTAAAAGAAGGGTTCATAAATTATAAATAAAAAATGAAATGTTTTTATATCCTTCAGACCAAGAATCAATATTTAAGTCAATGCAACGAAACGTATATAATCAGGGTGCGGAAAACTACATACTCAAAAGTGATTGGTCGAATGGAACAATTTTTCGAGGATGCAAAAGATCGAATCATTTTTCTTAGACTAGATCACTCAACATGGTTAAAAAAAGGTTAAATCATGGTCTTAAACTTTTCAAAATGGTTTTACCCCCAATCAAATTCTAATTAGACGTAATTGGTAAAATTATAAAAAATTAGATATTTATAACCCGTATTGATAAACACTATCGTTTCTTGGTTTTGAATAAAAATGTAATAATTATACCTAACAATAAGTTATTAATAAATCACTGAAAAATGGTATTATTGGTATTAAATTTCTAGGGATATAATGTGGTATTTAAAACCGTCAATATAATTGCGTCCTCTAATTTAACTTCTTAAAGTTACCCAAAGAGGTAAAAAAAATTATAATATTTAGTTGAATAAAAATTTGAACTCGCATAAGCCGACTTTTTTTAAAGGGTTATTGACTATTGTTTCCCAGATATTATTATACATTGTTTCTATTTCTTTAAAAAAAAAGATAGAAAATCAATAATACTATTCTTAAGCAGTGCCTAAGGAAAGACGTAACACCCACCTAAAGACCATATCCTCCAAATTTTTATGGAAATCCGTAAAAAAAGTCTTTAATACAAGTACTTACGAGAAGCATTGAAGCGATAACAAAACAAAGAGAAAAACAATCACAACCTATTACTCTGATAATGACAGCTAAAGGTAATTATATATTAATGACAGCAAATAGACTTTCTACGGACGATGTGAATTAGAGCGATAAAAAGAAAATGGCTAATTTATAAACTGTTATATTGTAAATCAAACACTTGAAGATATTAAACGATAGCGATTTGATTACTCAGCCGTGAAATAAGATGTTAAAGGAATATTAAATAGAAAACGACACATTCTTAATTTATCAAAAAAACGCCTTCGAATCTTGGGATTCGATCTGAGATCGCTCAAAAACTAAGTAGACCAAATAATAGTAATCAATAGGAATCGCAAATAGCGTAGGCAGCTGTTCATTAAGGCCCCAAAGTTGGCACCACTGATTAATGAAGTACACTGATAATCTTGCACATTATAGGGCAGGTTACACTAATCTTATTTTCTAAATTTGAAACAAAAATCTTTTTGTGTACTTAAATTTGTATAATGTATAAAAAAATATTTGCTTATGTGCCAAATTTAATTTAATTTTTTCCTAATTGTTATTGATTTGAAGAAAGAGTAATTTTTCCCGTTGTTGTATTAATAGATAAATAAATACAGCCCAAATTAAACACACTATAAACTTTTCCGCAGGATCGTATCCAGACAAAACTTGTAGTCAAAAACTCAAATTCCTTACATACAACACATTTAAATACTAACCTGACCAATAGGATTGTTATCATCTATTCCACATTTTTTGTAAACAAACCCTTTTAAGTGTTCCACGATAATTATTTCATTAGTAAATAATTTATATAATTAAATAAAATAAATTTTTTATTTAATTTTTGCGTAAAATTAAATAAAAATAAAAATAATTTTAATAAAATTAATTTAAATGGCTTTTTCACCCTGAAGACGACGATACAAGTTTTAGAGCGTTAAATATTAAAAATTAGAAAAAGCTGAGATCTTCATAATACATTTAATTAAAGGTTAGAGGTTATACATTAAATCTCATGTTTGTTTACATAATGAAATAAATCATGTCAACCAGGACGCCACTAGGTGGCTGATAAGAGCTCATCATGGAACAGAGATAGGCTTATAGCTTATACAGTCTATAAACAAAATACGAAGATACAACTAATATTCTAAAATAAAAATTAAAATCAAACAAGCGTAGAACTATCCCGGCCCATTTTGTACCTCAAAATCATCTTAAATAAATAGGCCTGTAAATAACAGTTATTTATGAACAAAGGGAGTAAAAAATTACTATAATTTCTCTGAGCAATAAGTTGGTTCAAAAGGTAATTAGTATAAGTGAAAATGGCATTTTACTTCCGAAGTGCATACAAGCTTTTATTTTTTTTAAGATTTAGAAGTTATATTTTAGGTCAGGACTCCTCATAACATTTATTTTTGGAGTGCCTCCCCCAAAAAAATAAAAAAGAATTTATTGGCCAAACAGACGTTGGTGCAAACTTTTGGCTTGATATATTTTGAGACAATATTATTTTTGTTTGGTCGGGCCCCCCTTATAAATCTTAGAAGAGCCAAAAAACGTTTCTTATTGCTTTAAGCATCTTCCTTTGGACCTGAAACTAATTTTGAGCCAATAAAAAAATACTTTTGTTTGGCCCCCTTTAAATACAGGGTCCAAATAAAATAAAATGGAAAAATACCCCCTCTTATAAAAATTGTGGCTTTAACTCCAATTCTAGAAAAAAAAATACTCCCTTAAAAACTAGTCATTAAGCTTTACATTATGTATACTGTCTGGAAATAAAAGATAATTATATTACAGCTATTGTTGTGACACTCAATAAAAAATTATCTTGAGGCCAATGATACACACAGTACTTTATACTTTTGATTTTTTTCAGAGCAATCACTGATTGTTTCCTACCAAGCCAATGAAGCCATCAAACTGTGTTAACTCTAGAATACTTGTAACAATCACATTATTGTCTTATTCAATAAAATCATATAAAAGAATAAAATAAAATAAATAGATAATAAAATACAAAAAAATAAGAGTCAGTGTCATAGATTTAAGGTGTCCAGATGAACGATGACAGGGAACAAGTTTAAATTCTTTAGTTATTTTTACAGAATACCAGATGCAAAGAATACAGAACAAAAAAACCAACAAGAAAAGCTAAGATGAGCTTAACCTTGTGAAATTCAAAACAAAAACTGCAAAAGATAGTATAAGATAATCTACTAAGTTTTTTTAAAAGTACTTAATCAAGTAAGCTGTAAGTTGTAAGTCAAAGGTTAGGAGAACATCTGCTACAATAGTACTCTCCTTTAAAAAAATAATATAAACAAAAACGAAATTATCCACTATTGTTCGTTTTACAGTAACTTAACTGCAACCACTTACTTACAAAAAAATATAAGTTCTTCAAACAAAGAAAAACCTGAGGCGATCAACTTCTTTTGTAACAAGATAGAGTGCGAAATTGCTTTAAAAATCCTATTTATTTTCATTGAAAAAACTAGATCACCCATAAAAATGTAATTATTAGATAGCACGAGTGATAACATGTAACCAATAAATACATTTTTTAAAGTAAATATAAAATATAGGTTAAGTCTAGGATAATAATAATTAATATCAAGTATAAAACTTATTTATACTTTATGTGTGTCATATTTTGACTAATAAGTTATATTAAAACTTAAGGACACATAATATAATTAAACAACAATAAGAAGGTTATCCACAATTCTTGTTACAATTTTTTAAATAAACAAGTTACAAGTTATTGATAAAGAGAGAACAGGTAGTCTAGTCACTTGGGCATAAATGTGATCTAAACATAATAATATTTTAGCATAAGTTTCTTGATTGAGATTACATTCCACCAAAATAATTTTACTATATGTCTTAGCGCAAGCTAAGACTTAGGAAAACACAGATAAATTTGTAATTGTAATTAAACACAAGTGTCCAAAGGATCACCCAGAGTAAAAAGTAAAGACATTTTAATATAACCATTTCTGAGCTAAACATCTCATCGCCTTATTTTTGCTAAAAAAGACCTACGAACTTCAGTTCAGATTTATAGCATGGTAATTATTTCCAATTTTTTTTATGTTGGATATCTTATCCTATTTTAACTGAATTATATTTACTTTAAGAATTTGTGACGTCATCCCTTAAACTTTTTATTACGCACAATTTATTTTGTTCACCAAACTACAGTCACATGTTTTATTAGAATTGCACCAAATTTAGTGAACGCACTATCAAGGCGTATAATACGTCCATAGACGTTAGAGTTTTTAATAAATAACGAGTTTTTAATAAACGTATCCAATCATATTAAAATTGGAAAACACTGGATGTATCAGCATTGTTTGTTGGACGTGTGTACAAATAGGAACGGAGCTATTAAGATCATCCAAAGAAAGTAGCAATGCAGCCACATAAAAACATGATTTAAATAATAAATCGATCCTAAATCGCCATGCTTAAAGATTAGTACTGATAAAGAATTAAGTACCTGGACAAGATGTATTATGATGTTTGGTTTGAGGAAGGCTTGATGATGAAGTTTCATCGGAACCAGTTCTTCTTGATGTCGCTCCTGTTCTTCTTTTCCTAATCCCATATGTGTGGACAGGAACTATTAGCTTTGGTCTCGGTATACAAAACTCTTCATCACTAACGTCAAGAATTGGTGAAGTTGAATTTACCGGTGAATGGGTTGGGGGAGGAGGCGCTACTGATAGTGGTGGAGGAGGTATTGGTAATAAATGATTAGGTATTTCTGGTAATCTTTGTCTTGTAGACCATTTAGGTGGTCTCCATTCTTTGGTAATACTCTCCCAGTTGGACTCATATCTCCGCTGTACTTCGGGATACTGACGTATTTTCATATCCCAACTACGTTCAGAAACTAACATAATTTACACTAACACTTGAATTTTCACTACGTATTGAACACGATAATATTCATATTGGAACGCAACGGCATCCTACTCCGACGCGTCACACAGAGAGACTGACGTACAAGTAAACAGACGTCCTAGAGGGGAGAGATCTCATCTCCCACTCCGAACCCTTACAACTTCACTCCCAGGTGTTTTCAACTCCGGACTTCTCAAAACTTCACTTCAAATCATTTTCACGATAATCCAAAAAATAAATATGTCCTTCAAATTAATCCGATCGTGATTATTGAAAGTCCAGAAAAGGAAACGATCAACTTTTTTTACGAACTTTGAATTAATTTCTTATGAAAAGAATTTTTAAATTCATATTTGTATAACTTACCTTTAAATCCCTATATTTAAAATTTTAATTAGACAAATTTAACTATATCAAATTAACTTTAAATTAAAAAAAAAATACACAAAGAAAAAAGTACATTCACTATGTACTTTAATAATTAAATTAGTTTCAATATTCATTAAGTACTTTAACAATTAAACTAGTTTCATTTTCAACTATGTATTAATTACATTTATCATATTTAAATTAAATAAGCAAATTTAATTTTACTAAAATATCAAAGTACATTATTTAATAAATGAATAAATAAAAAGTGTATGTAATATTTATTTATAAACAATCATATTGATTGTGATTACAACGTTGTGCACAAGATTATAAAATCAATTTGATGAATTTATATCCATAAAAATTTTTATCACAATAATAATAAAAAACGTTATTACATCTAGCCATAACACGCTGTCTATACATCGGGAAACATTAAAATTATCAAAAATGTAGATATGTAAGAATTTTTTACGTTCTTTTTAGCGTTTTTTTGGTTTTATATTGTAAATTGACGTCAAAAATATACAACATAAAAAAAGCAAAAATGAACAAATGTTAACATACGAATCCAATTTTGTGCACGTATTATGACTTTTAGGGGGATTTTCAAATAAAATATTACTGATAAGTTTGGCAAGACAGTTCCATGTCTTCCAATTTTCAAAATAAGTTTAAGCGTAAAAATCAGAAGCGGAGTGCCTCGGAACTTTTCCTTGCTACATTGGATTCGCTATGTCATGCTCACTACTTCGGACTCGTTAGGCTCGCCCTCAGAATATGGTAATCACTTAATTTGTATTGGAACACATCTTCGGCCGTCCTCAGATAGTAAATATATTACTTTAATACCCAGCGGTCACCCATGCTGGCACTGACCTTCCTCGACGCTGTTTAGCTTTTTAGATCTAACAAAACCCGTAGGCATACTTGCCATATTAAAACTAAACTTAATATGCTTATTTGTTACATATCTATACTCGTACTCGTCTTTGCTTTATCAATTCTACATACCATCATGGCAGTCATTCAAAATTGTTTTACCGTACTATGCTCACCTTAGCTTTATCAGTTCTTCATACCATCATGGCAGTCATTCCTAGCTCAATTTATGCCTAAAATGTTATAACCCAAAATGTTTTACCGTACTTCCTTTGAGACATTCAGGAGAATTGACATACAAGTAGATATATTACTGTTCCGACAATAAACAGCAATTGATGGTGAGCAAGAAAGCGAGCATTTCAAAGGAAATCCAACCGGCTTGCAGACATTCGCGCAAGAATAATATTGTAAATATTAACATTAAGTGTAAATGAAACGATATAAATGATCTCTTAAAGTATTATTCTAACCTGGTATAAATATAAAAATGCTTTCCGTGGCTTCTATGTGGCCACTCAATACAATATGACTAGGAAGCTAGGTTAACTAAGGTGGAGGTAGAGATGTCCTTCTTAACTATCTTCGCACCCATTGGTACTATAGGTCAATGACACACAGTTATACTTACACACAATATATATATATATATATATATATATATATATATATATAATATATATATATACATACGAATTTCTATCCTTGTATGGTACTGGCACACGATAACTCTCGGGGGCTTTCTTAATGATCCCCCCTCTACTTCCGTCATCCGAACAACCTCATAAAGTCAATTTCTGATGAAATTCGCTGAAAGTCTCAATTCGGTGATAATTCCATCTATGAAAGTGATTCATTATGAAGTCAGGTTTAATTTTTCATTACATAATTTTTCCTTTTTTTCTCTTACTATTTTAAACTACAATTGGCTTCGCTAATTGATATACTTTTCCAGCAATTAATAACATTTAAACAATAAATGAAGTGACGAAAAGCAGATTAATGAGATATCTAAACCAAGATTCTAATTACAGATGTTGTATATAGGAATAGAAAACTGTTGCATCAAGCTGTATCTTGAAGCTGCCTCCTGTATAGATAAAACTGATAAACTGTAATAAATCATTACGCAACTTTTCACTCGTTATTAGACATTTTTTACAGCGCAGTTCACTTCAACTGCGTTTTATATCACTCACTTGAGGGATGTTTCGTAATTAATGAAAATGTAGTTTTATAAATATATTATCTCCTATAAATAAAGGAGGACTTACGGTCTTATAGATGCCAATAGATTTGTTTGTCACGAGCTATCGAGTGAGTCAAAACGAAACTAATCTATAAGTTATTTATTAACACAATTTTGATTAGTCTCACTACAGATATTATTAACATATACAGCAAGATTATCAACTTTCCTCTTCTTCTGCCTTTGACAGACACTAGCGTTGGTCCCCCGAAATAGTGATGAAAAATGGAAACACAAGTGAGCTTTACTGCCTTTTCACGAATCTTCATTTGATCTTGTGGAAACTAGCACATATATTAGCTCTTCGAGGTGGCGGTTCTCAAAACGCCAAAACGTACCAAAATTTCTGTTTTATTTTTCATTGATCAAAAATGTGCCAAAGAAAAAAATGGCACACTACAGAGATACAACAAGTATTGTATGTCACGCAAACAGTAAAATCATGTACTTAGCCCTGAATTAATTTAACAATCAAAATTAAAAGAAATTATCAGCAGCAAAAACTAAAATAACCTTTTCCAATCAAACGTAAACAAAAGGTAATAAAATTATAAGATATTATTATAACGAATAACTAAGAATCAAGTAAACATTGTGTACTTGAGTTTTTATTTAACACCGGAAATACACGAGTCTAAGCCAGCTCTTCCCAACCCTTGGGTCGCGACCCAGATTGGGTCGCGAACGAAATGTTTTGGGTCGCCAAATTTTTTTATTATTAACAATCCAAAAAATGCCAAAAGTTTATGTAAAAACATTATTATAAGCAAATAACAGATTTGCTTAAACAGATATTATTTTTAGTAATTGATAATACTTTAAACATGCGATAACAAAAGAAGACGCGGCCAAAATATTTCTTAGAAGTCCTTTACCGACAGAGGCACTCTTTATCTAATTCTTGCTAACTTTGATGCATTTTTATACCAATGATAATACTGTATTTAACAGTTTCTTATCACTTCTTTTAAAGGTTCGGGTTATTAAAATTATAATGTTCAATTATATGTAAATTTGATTCTAACAATCATCAAAGTAATTTAATATCGCGTACAAGTTTTTTAATAATTATTGTGTTACCAGTTTATTTATTTTATACATTTACGTTTCAATTAAATTAGTGAAATGAATAAACAAAACACGACTTGACTTATTAGCGGAAAACCAACAGCAACAAAATAGTCATTGATATCATACATATTTTATTTTTTTATTCTTTTCAGCAAATTTCTTAAAATTCTCTAATAGGATAGGCGTCATGGCAGAAGTCATAACTAGTTCGGAAATAAATAAAAACGCCTGCAATTTTCAGGTTATGCAAAATAAATGCATTTGGGTCGCCAAACTTAAGAAAAGCAAATTATAGGGTCGCGGTACTGAAAAGGTTGGGAAACGCTGGTCTAAGCGATTATAATCGACAAAAGCTTACTATTTTCTCCGCTACATTATGGAATCAGCGCTCCTAAGGAACAACCAAATCGCTGAAGTGGACTCCCTGACACGGAGCCTTACATTCAGTTTATTTAATGAGTGACAATTTAATGAATCTTGAGCGTAGATTGATAATGTCTGTTAAGCCTATATGGCTTAACAGACATTAAGGCTTTGAAGGGAGGAAATTAAGGGGGAGGTAAGGGTGATTCTGCACTCTTATATGTATATCGAAAGATAACCTAAATGTTATGCTTGGTTAAATAATATAAGAATTCACTAAAATATTCTATTAGAAGATTTTGGAACAGAACAAACGAAATTTGAATCGTGCAGTAAAAGTTTTGATCAACCATTATTAATAAGATGACAAATACGATGACGTCACACTGACACGTCATATACCTCTTACTAAGCCTACTACTAACTATAGCTCTAAATAATCGAACTAGTGGGATCCTTTCTACAATGCGAAACAACAAATCAGAAAGAAAATATTGTTTAAAAAATTCAGACCACCAGGAATAGGGAATAGTTCTAAAGGTTAGTCATAGAATGATCATCTATAAGACAGGGGTTAAAAATGAATTAACACTAGAATACACATAACACAATGAATAACATTAAAAGGGTTCCTCAGCCGCACCATTTGGCCTAGATATCTATTGAATAAGGGGTGAAAACGCAAAATAAGGGGATACCACACTCAAAGCACGAGTCTAGTCCATACCAACACAAGAGGCTTCCCTCTTGTTCCATGACAAACCTTTAGAACCATTTTTTTTTCAATACTCAGGTGAAAAATTCCAAGGCATTTAGACCTCTTAGGTCTAAATGCCATCCTGAATAAAAAAATAGATAAATGAATAAATAGAAATACATAAGTAATAATATAAAAGATAAATATTACTATATATAAATAGAGACAAATAAAAGATATTACTGCAACTGAAATAATAATATGAGAAAGAGAGGGTTCAAGTGTAAACTACTATTATGAAGCTCTAAACTAATATCGTCTTCATATCGTCTACTTAAATTCTACATTTATATTCACTGAACTAAAAGCTCAATTATAAGTATATACTTAAGCTAGGTTCGGTTTAGTAGCAACTTTCTGCGTATTAGAGCATTCTGGAACTCTAAACAATTCGGATCTAGTACAGAATGATTATGTTTTCTTCTTTTATCTCTACAAGAGCCACACACTGACTGTTCTTTGATGATTGGGCAGTTTGCTCTTAGTATAGTAAACCATACTCTTTTCCTGATGGTTTGAACAATATTTTCTTTCTGTTTTGTTATTTTGGCATTGTAGAAAGGATTCCACTAGTACGATTATTAGAAAAAATGCCTAATGAATTCACTAGTGGCTTAGTTAGAGGTGTATAGTGTGACGTCATTATTTGTCGGTCATCGCGGTCTCTCTTAGCTGCTCCGAAGCCTGGTCGCTTCGGAGCAGCTTTTCAATAATTTATATTCAAAAAACGTTGTTAAAGGACTGAATTCTCCATTAATTATTTAATTATTTTTACAATTCATAACAGTCGAAAAAGCTTTAAAGTTATTAAAACTACTTAAAAATAGATAATTCAGGTTTAAACTCTAGTTAATATCCCATTCCTGGATATGTTTTATGACATAAATAAAAGTCATATAATTAGGTAACCATTTTTTTAAATGCCCTTATTAAATAAACAATTAATTGTTCAACAGTTAAATAACATAAATAATGTATTAAAATAAGCTATCTCTCCGCTATAAAGCTTGCTTATATTTATTTTAATGAATAAATGAAAATGAAACTGTTAGTAAAATATTTATATGAAGGTAACAGGAGTTGTATTCAAACAGAAATTATAAAGAGTTGTCTGACATCTAGTGGATAACGTAAGAACTACAGTTCAGATACACAGTTTCACTATTTCACCGCTAGGTGCCAGCACAAGTATTAAAACTAGATAACTTACACTTGGCTAGCTACTCGATTCAATCCCTAAAAAACTTCATACATCATACTAGTTTCGATTCTCCATCAGGATGTATTAAAATTTGCTATTTTTTTTACTTTTGTTTTTAATTATGGAAGTAATAAAAATTAGGTACGGGGTACCTCGGCACTTTTCCTCAAAGTCATGATTATCTAAAGCTTAAGGTTGCATTACTTCGGTCTTGCTGCGCTCGACCTCAGAATAAAATGTTTTTTTAAAGTCTACAGTGTGACTTTAGAGTGTTACTTCATGACACACATTTCAATTGGATTGAAATGATTGCTAAAATAATTGAAGATATAAATTGAAATGATAGATAAAATACTCAACCATAAATAAAACGGTTGAAATGAAACTGATTGAAGATTAAAGTGGTTATTCAAAGTTTAGGGTGTTATAACTTCAGTCTCGCAGCGCTTGACCTCAGAATACACTGATATTTCAAAACCTAGGGTGTTATAGCTTTCGACTCGTTTTGCTCGCCCTCAGATAGTCATGATTATCTAAGTATCAGGGATTATGACTTCGGGGAAATATCATCTTCCGGATAGCCCAGCGAGACCTAACGTGTGATTTTTGTGCCAAGTTTCAACTGTCTAGAATAAAATCAGGAAAGTAATACGTGACACAGACAAACAGACGGCTATAATATTATATATATATATATATTATATATATATATATATATATATATATATATATATATATAGTATATATATAATATATATATAGATATCTTATATGAGTGAGTCCCCCCCCCACCATAACCCTAACCTCATAAGCTCATTTTTTGTGAAAATTCGCTAAAACCAGAAATCAAGTAGATGTGTTACTGCCCCGACTCAGAAGTATACAACAAACACTTTACCAAAAGTAGAATGGGGAGCAAACAAGGAAACAGTCAAAAGGTTATTTGGCTGAATTGCAGTCCACCACTCTAGAATTATTGTCTACCTCAATAAAATTTCTGGAAACCCTAGCACACATTAGGGTAAAAAAGAAAATCAGGAACATTTCACAGCAATAATTATACTTCAGAGTAATAATTAATAATTAGAACCATAAACCGTGTTGGGGTCATTCATTTACACTAACTGCGAAAGCAGTCTGATAGGGGAAGTTTAAGGCCTTAATTGATATGGTTCTTTAAATATTTTTCAAACTCTAAAACAAAGTAGAGGTACTAACCTTCCATAACATAGACGATGGAGCCGACATCTCCCTCTCTGATTATCATGCTAGCAGCGGGGTACTCTACAGGATACATGCAGTCCACGATCTCTCTAATCTGCGTCGACTCCAAGTTCTTCATGAAATCATTATCTAGTATGGCAGCTTTGATTAGTTCTCGAGATCTAAACAAAAAAAATAAAAAAGTTTTTATATAAGTAAATAAATAGTCTCTCCACTAAGATTAAATGTTAAATCTTAGTGGAGAGACTATTTATTTACTTATACTTGGATTACTCCACAGAGCAGTTATTTATATTAAAAAAGTTTTTAGTTTTAGTTATAAGTGAGAAAGAAGAACATTTTAAAAGAGACAAAATAAAGAGAGAAGAAGTTCACAAATTAAACATAACAGAATGAAAATGTTGCTTCTGTAAAATACCTGTCAAATATAAGCAGACAGAAGGCGATGGGGATTTATTAAATAAGCTTATTTCTGCTTTCATCATTGGAAAATAATACTAAATAGGGACAAAGCCTTCTACCATCTAATTATTTGGAACAGTTCGCTATTAATAATATGGCAAGCAATAGTCAAAAGATGCGGGTTATAGTGAAACTTACGCCAGAACGTAGCAATTCATTCAGTTCTAGTCCAAAAATTTAAACATGGGATTTGTTTCTAAAAGATATTCAAATGTGATGATTGGTAATTTGTTATGAGGTAATGTTAAATACGTGTACCAGAATCTTAATTATAACTACAAGTCTCCAACCGCCAATAGCTCGACTAGATATAGTCCAAGAGCCAAGCCTAAAAAATGTGACTCATTTTGTATTACTTCAAACAAAATTTTCTGACAACATACCTGTAATTATGAAGGAAAAGCATAGTCTGCCTATCCAGAGTGGAGTCTTTCATATGAAAGCGCTCTCTAAAAATATTAGAAAATCGCACAAATTCCAATGCTCTTGCAATAAATGGTTGACACACCCTGTTGGTCGTGTGCAAAACATCAAGAGAACTTTTTTTAATGTTGATAAAATGTTTAAATTTTAGCTTTTTAAATTTTAAAGCTGATAAAATTTCCTATAAAACGAGTTTTTTTTGCCAAAATCGGATAAATACAACTAAACATTTATTAGATGGACAAAAAGCCTATAGAAATTAAATTCTTTTTCAGTGTTTTTAAAAGAGCCATAACTTTTGTTGCAGTATTCCGATTTTGATGATTGTTTTATCGATCATTTTATCACCTTTAAAAAATGTTATATTAATGTTTTGCACACGACCTACAAGGAACCACTTATTTCAAGAAAACTGAAATGTATGCGATTTTATAAAATTTTGAGCATGCGCAATCATATAAAGGGCTCCACTCTAAATAGGCAGACTGTTTTTTCTTCATAATTTAAGGTATAATTTCAGCAATATTTGGTTTGAAGTAGTACAAAATGAGTCACATTTTCTCTGGTCCGGCTCTTGGACTAATATTAAAAGGTCGTTGTAATATAAATCATAAAACATGTTGTTGTATAAACGTCTTCGGACATGTTTCGCTCGTCCTCAGTCTGTAAATATATTTTTCCAAGCGGTCACCCATCCAAGCACTGACCTCGCTCGATACCGCTTAACTTTTATGATCCAGATATACTTCCCATATAGAACCAAAGTTTAGTATACTTATTTATTACTTAAAGAAAACACTTGTACCAAATTTCGACTCCGGATTCACCACCTAAAAGAACATCCGTATTTAGGAATTCGGTGTTTCGAATGTCTAGCGAATTTCCCAAGGAAAAATCGCTAATGGGGGGAGTCGGACCCGGGAGTGTGGCCAAATCTGAGCAGTTACTTAATTATAAAGCACTATTGGTAACTCGTTTTTTCTGTATTTTTCATCGCTAAACCCTTTAAAGTTAAGCGCTTTAAGTTAACTGATTCAACAAATGGTGTGCACTGCCAATTGTGGGAGGATAGTTTAGTGTAAACAATTGGATAAATATGCGCGTTTTCTTTCAAAAATACAGAAAAAATGAGTAACAAGTAGTAATTTAAACTGCTCAACTTATAAAGCCTAAACCTTAAACAAGAAATAAATTAATCGAAGAATCAGCTACCGTCAATACTTGCTGTTGGATATGAATCCCAAGCAATATATTGCTAATATTAATATATTGCTAATATCAATATATTGCCAATATATTGATAATATATTGGATATCTATCCCTGGACCGGTTTCGGCATAACGCCATCATCATATAAGAAATAAATTGCATAACGCCATTTTTATATAAGAAAAAAATTGCATATGTGTGGAACAAGCGGTTAAGCATGAAAAACGCATTCGAAAGGAAATTCGCCTGGCATACGGACCACCGCGCCAGAAGTTTGGTCACATTAGATGGTCGAATCGACTTTGAATCGGTTTTATTCGGTTCAGCGCCCGGAAAAACACTAAAAAGGGAACACCCCTCTAAATTTGTCGTTTACCAGCCGTAATTTTGGCTCCACCTATATAAAAAGGATAGTCTCAAATAACTATAAACATTGCAATAACAAATAAAATTCGACGTGCATCAACTAAATTTCATGTCGAAAACCAATTAAAATCATTTTTGTGCTAATTGAAAACAAATATAATTTAAATTCAAATCCGTCGAAGCCTGTTTGCCCGGTTTTCAATCAAGCAGTTAGACATTAAGAGAAGTAACAATTCTTGCAAAATCATAACAAATGTGTTGTAACATTTTTTGTATCAATTGATTATTCTTTATGTGTAAAGAAATTGTTTATCGATGAAAAAATACACTATAAATAATATTTTATCCTTTTTATTAATATTTTTAATTAAAATGTGTGAGAACTGACTAACTAAAGGCAGGGTAAGCAATTCCAAATTAAGTCAAAATCATGTTTCTAGTTTTGTCACATTGTCGCTCAAATATTGCAACAGAGTGATTAAAGTTTAAAACAGAAAGAGGCGAGGGAGGGATGCGTTATTCAATATGTATGGTATTTTACTTGATTTATAGAGTATATTGACTAAGTTTTGATTTAAGGAAATAAGTAAATTCATTAAATTTAATAATATTAAATCCATATTTAAGGATGGGATTGATTAAACGGGTACATTGGTTAATGAACTGGATACATTTCGTAGGTTCAAAGTTAACCACTAGCCAGAACTACGTCTGGTTCTTAAACGTTAAGTATAGATAAACGTTAAGTTAAGATAGTAGATTTAGACATACTTTAAACCTAAAAAACGGCTACGCTTCTTGGGCCTAAAAGGCTCAATTAGCGTATCAATCAAAGCCTAAGGCTTTGATTAACTTAGGATGGTCTGATTGACCTAAAACCGGTCCCAAAGATTTTAGAACACCGCCATTTAAAGACTACTTCTAGGTTCTTCTTTTACGGGCCTGCTTAGCACGGCTAAAAAAAATTATTTGAGTATAATCTTTAGGTTGAAAATAAATATAATCACGATTTTTTTAAAAATAAAAATTCTGTTTGAGTCACTTAGCATGATCCGATTGAGCTGAAACCAGTCGCAATCGTTTCAGAATGACTTCGACCATATAAAGATTACATCGAGGTTCTTCCGCTTCTCGGCGTGGTTCAGTAGTAGCCATTTTTATCCTGTCTCTCTGGGACAGTAAGCTTACCAGGACGGAACAAGAGGTAGAGGCTCATCTTCTATACTGTATCCCCACCCTCTAACTCTACTGAACCTAAAATATATCGTACACGTCTTTGATCTAGACGTATACATACATACAAATTATATATATACATATATTATATATATATATATATATATATATATATATATATATATATATATATATATATATATATATATATAAATTTTTTTGGACATTTTTTTATTATTAGGAAGGCAATAGGAACCGATCCCCCTCACTCCTACTCTCAATTTCCGTCATTCGAACAACCTCTTAAGGGTCATTTTTATAATGAAAATTCGCTAAAAATAACAAAATAGACAACTGAAAAAAATGAAATTAAAAAGAAGTGCCTTCGGCCCTAGCCCCGCAACATGAGGTGGACTCTGTGATTCTCCTATGTGGCATGTGGTCACTAGCAATTAATTTTTAAAAAAAGTTTTATTACGTAACTCTTGGAACAAATGTATATTTAATAATAAAAGGTTAGTGACTACAGAATTTTCTTAGAATCGGTCTATAAAATTTCTGGTGCGGAGGCGCCA
Organism: Microvelia longipes; assembly: GCA_018340805.1. Taxonomy (NCBI): domain Eukaryota; kingdom Metazoa; phylum Arthropoda; class Insecta; order Hemiptera; family Veliidae; genus Microvelia; species Microvelia longipes. The sequence continues at coordinate 20,406,711 of JACMZG010001914.1, forward strand.
ATTAGCGAATAGACAAGAAAGAACACAAATATTATTTTAGAATTTACAAAAAAAATAATGATAAGATAAATTAAAGAAAAACTCATTAAAAAGGTATGAAGATAACATAAAATAGTATGTATATTTACAAATGTAAAGATATAAGTAAAAAAAAATTAAGTAGCAAACAAATATTTGTAAGATGTAAAAAAAACACAAGAACAAGAAAAACTAAAATTACCATCATAAACATTCGGAATAAAAATTTAATCTTGAAATATCAAATAATTTTCTAAAAACAAGCTTATAGTTAAAGAGTTGATACCTAATGCAAGGTATAGTGACTGAGTTAACCATGTGAATGTGGTATTATAAGCTATGAGCTTTTACAATATTCAAAGAAGTAATGAGATATTTATGACTAAAACTAGAATTCAGAAGGCAGTTATGCAGTGAAGTAAAATGTCATGTTCAAAAAAAACTTATTACCTTATATTTCATTAGATAATTGAAATATCTCTACTGGTAGATCTTTATTTAGTTTTATATGAATAAGTTTAAAAATTAAAAAGATAAAGACTAGCTCTTTCTTAAGATGACCAGCTTTTTCTAAGCTGGTTTTATATATCTATATTGTTTAAATCTTTACAAATATCAATTATTTAATTGTAATTCTGATTAAAGTAAAACACAATAGGTTGTTTTACTGTCTATCAGGTAACAATCCAGACAACTTAAGCAAAATAACTCCATATTACATACATAGAGATATATTACTAGAGGGGCCCTATTGGTTGAATTTTGAAACATCGAAAAAGTAACCTGACCCCATTCGATTATCAATATAAACAAATAGACAGAACAAAAATACAGTGACTTATATAGTAGAACGTTTAAAATACAAATCAAAACTCAAACAATGTGCGAAAAAATTTAAAAAAAAAATTGATTTATTATAACCATATCTTACTGTTGGAAAAGGTTATAATGAGGTTACACAGAGCCCGAGAGCCCCAAGAAGATGTTTCAGGCCTCTTATTGTATTGAGATAGGGTATGCCCCCTCTAGTATAAATATCTATGATTACATACATGAAAATTATTTGTAACTTATTTTTTTTGTAACATGTTTTATAATGTTTTTGTATTATAATTTTTAATAATCTAAAAATGTTCCGTAGAATACTTGAATCTCTCACAGTGAACACTAGGGGTCCACGGACCAACGGTTAAAAACAACTCCGTCTAGTTCATAGTATAGCAGGTAAAGAGCAAATTGTGAGGTAACAGAAACATGCCAGACTTAAAGAAAAATATTATAAATTTAACAATACTGTTTTCATTTTACTATAGTACATATTTTTTGCTAAACTTAAACTTTTTTAAGCAATATCTTTTTTACACAAATATATGTCATCCTCTACTTAAGCGAAAAGCTATTTTGGAATACAGCCAAATACAAAAGAATTTACAGCATACTGCAATAAATGTATCAACTACTGTAGAGTTTTAACTATAAAATTCAACACAAAAAATAAACCCCAAGAATTAACATAATAATCTAATTTAAAGTAATAAACTCACAGAAAAATAAATAAAGTTTAACTAGAATATAAACAAAGATTTAACTAGGATAAAATCCAACTCGTTTAAAACGTTTATTGAGTTATAAACAAAATGCCGCCGAGTATAGAAAGCTGTAAAATTTTAAAATTGGATCGAAGTAATAAAAGTGTTAAAAGTTCTTTGCAGTAATAAACGCCTCATGTAATAAATATATCTGGAATCCTAATATTATTAGTTATAATAATCACTATACACTATTATTTTTATTTTAGTTATTACTAAACAATAATTTTAGAATATACAATAATAAAAAGAAATACAGAATATAAAATGTTTCAATTAAAAAAATTCTAAATTTTTGGACTAATGGTTAGGTCCAAGAACCAAGCCTAAAAAATCTGACTCATATCGTACTACTTCTAACCAAATTTTTCTGAAAATATACCTGTAATTATGAAGGAAAAGCAAAGTCTGCTTATCCAGAGTAGAGCCCTTCATATGAATGCGTTCGCTCAAAATGTTAAAAATTTAACAAATTCCACTCCCTGTGGGCCGTGTGCAAAACATGAAGAGAACTTTCTTTAAAGCTGATAAAATGTCCTATAAAATGAATGTTTTATCGTCAAAATCGGATAAATACAACAAAAGTTATGAAATTTGTTAAATGGCCAAAAAGAAGCACAAAAAGTCGATAATTTTCCAAAGAAATTCGCTGACTTAGCATAAATTAACAATTTTTTCAATGTTTTTGAAAGAGCCACAACTTTGGCTGCAGTCATCCGATTTGGACGAAAACCCTCGTTTTATAAAACATTTTATCACCTTTTAAAAAATGTTCTCTTCATGTTTTGCACACAACCCACAGGGAACCACGTATTTCAAGAAAACTGAAATTTTTGCGATTTTCTAAAATTTTGAGCAAGCGCAATGATATGAAGGGCTCTACTTGAGATAGGCAGACTATGTGTTTTCTTCATAATTGATGGTATATTTTTGGAAATATTTAGTTTTAAGTAGTAAAAAGTGAGTCACATTTTTTCAGGTCCGGCTCTTGGACTATTCCTTATCAGTGGTCCGTGGAACTTTTATAGATGTTTTTAAAATTTGATGATAATTATATTTTGAGGTCGAGCGAAGCGTGTACGAAGTAGTGAAGTTGAGCGTAGCGAATATGATACGGCGTGAAAAAGTTCTCAAACCCGATTTTTATAGACACATTTGAAACAGAATAAAACATCGGAAACAATGCTGTTTAATCTCTAATTTAAAGGTAAGCTTATAAATAGTAGTTATAGAAGTGTTTATGGAAATTTAATTTCCTCCCTTAAAGCCAAGTGTTGACGGACTTCAAGTGAACTACCTCTAAGATAAAAAAATAATAATAATTTTGTCCAATTATTATTAATTATTCTTTTTACGCATCAAACCCCTAAAAACATCCTAAAAAAGAGGAAGTACTTTTCGAACAGCCTTCTCTCTCCCTCCCCTCCAGTTATTCTTATATCCCATTTATATGTTCGCTGTACAGAGATAACAAGCCCTTATAATGTCTTATAATGTGCAACGTTATCATTAATAGTATATTTAGTCAAATTACGTACAAAATCAAGGTTTTCATGACATATTTAGGTGCCTTTCTTGAAGTTAATACTGTTCTCTATCAATCAGAGTACTTATGGAACTAAAAGCCCGTAGAAAAGCTAGAAAATCTGGAAATATATTTAGTTTTACTTAATTTTTTACAAGTTTTTGAACAAAAATTACTATTTTATAGGTATACAAGTAAATTGAGCATTGATAATGAAAATTAACATTTCTTTTGAAAATGTACTATAAAAATAAACTAGTCCCCAAAATGTAAATTTAAGAAGAAAGGAGATATAAAGAGACAAATATAATGAAGATCATGCTCAATGTTATAATAAATAACATCAATTCAAATAAAAATTATAAATAATTGAACCTGCCAGATATAAATAAAAGAAACTAATGTTTAAAATAACAAATAATACAGTTGAATAGAAACTAATGCAATTCAATATGTATTGTACATAAATAGAAGCACCTAAATGGTACCTATACTCTGAATAAATAAATTACTGAGTAAAATGGTTTAAAATACTTTAAGTACAACGTACATTGTGACTTAAAAAAAACAAACGACGTCTCATCGGACTCCTCTAAAATATTTTAGAAGTTTACTATAAGTAATATGTGCTAAACAGGTAACAGGTCTTTAAGAAGCTTATATGTCTTAAAAAGGTATAAGTAAGTTCAAGTATAAGTCATAAAGGTAAGTTTTTACAAGAAGTCAGAAAATAATAGCCATGTTAGCAGTTTATAAAAGCATGTTTATTTGATAATTAGAGATTTATTAAAAAGAAGTCTCATGAAATTTTCAATAGGTGATAGAGATTCCTACATCATTAAAGTTTAAAGAACTTAAAAGTGCATTTATCTTTTAACACCAAATACTGAAATGAAATAAAGAAATAAATTAGGAAAGTATAGACAAAATATAGATCATAAAAGTTCCAATAAAATATTATGGTCATACAAGTTAACAATAATCTCCAAGGAAGAAAGAGGGAGGATGGCCCTCCAGGGATATCAGAATATTTTGTTATTTATGGTCACACTAGTTAACTATAATCTTCAAGCAAGAAGGGGTATGGTCATCGAGGGATTTCGACATTTTGATCACTTTCAGTGGTCGTATTGACTTCAGAGCGATTTCATTCGATTCAGCGCCCAAAAAACATTAAAAATACACCCTCGAAATTATTATTTCACCGACTGTAATTTTGATTTCCGGTAATTTACCATGGTTTTTCCGACTTCATGGTTACTTAGAGAGATCTTTTCGACTTAATTAAACGAACCGGTTTAATTTAATTTAGCGCCCCAAAAAACAAAAAAGGACCTTATTTGCGGCAAAAATTGATATAGTTTTTACATCTAGTTATCCTTATTTTTTTATACCATGTACTGATACTTGGTTTTTGACATATTGTGTGTACTATGTTTTAGTTTTGTCACGAATTATGGCTACATTATAGTCGCCAAAACGACTAAGTGATAAGTTTATTTATTACAGACCAATTTATATAATAATATAATATAATGCCCGTTTAGAGCCTTGCGGCTCATCGGGGATAACCCCTGCGGGAACCACCTCGGGTGGTAGTAGCAACCGTTACGCTCAAAGTGTATTCTAAAGCTGGCGATAATTTATCTAAACAATAATCTTCTATAAACTGAGAGCGTAACCTGGGATGCGAACCCCAGACCTCCGTGAGTGTCAAAGGTCAGTGTAAAGACTAACGCCTTAACGACCTCGGCCACAGAGGCGGCAGACCAATTTAGAGGTACTTAAATTTATGATGTTGGGCGCGAAGTTAAGCGGTTCGTGATTTTTTAAATTATTTTAAAAAAATTGACAAGATTCCACATGTCATTTTTTTAAAGTTATAAAAATAGAAGCTTACCTCATGAAATTAAGCTACCGGTTAGTTAGCGGAAACTTATATTACAATGCATAAAAACGGAAACAACTGGGGCTCGATCCAAAAACCTTTGGTATACCAAAGGTTTCTGTATACCTGCAGTTCTCTGTCTTAACTATAGTTAAGACAGAGAACTGCAATGAACTCACAAGTATCTTAAAGATTAATCTGACTATAATTTTATTTTTTCAGACATTATTTATTCACTAATTGACAGGATTCATATCACCCCAGATTTTATCTGATTAATTCCCAAAGTTTATTCACTCCGGCTTTAAAGAACGATTAATCATAAGATTTTCTTGGCTAAGGCCCCAATATCGAGTCTACCGCTAAAATACACCCACTTAGAGTACAATTAGTTCTGCTTTAATTCAATATTAAGTTATCAATTATATAAAAAATAACGTCTCTTTTAATTTAAGACCTCATTTATAAAGAAAGGCACCTAATGATCATAATAAATTTATTTTAGTATTTATGATATATTACTAATCTAACACTACATAATGTCTCCAAGTGATTATAATAAATATTATTTTATTTGTTGCATGTTAAATGCAAGGTAAATCAAGAAGAAATAACAAAATTGCTCAGGAAACCATGTGTTTGTATTCAAAAAAATTATGTTCTTATATTAACAAAAATTTATTTTTACTGTTATAATACAGCATTGTAATACAAGTTATCCAATACAACTTTATTATTGTAATACAACTAATTGTTTTTTTTTTTTTTTTTTAGAAGGATGTTTATATTAATTTATATTTACAAGTCCCACATAGACCTAATATTAGGTGCTCTGAGTCTGAAAATATTAGCTATATATATTACAGAGAGGAGATATTAACATAAAGTATCAATGGATTTCTTAATAAAATAAACCATATAATACCATTATACTATAAAATACCATATAAGAATAAAAGTTATAGTACTCCGCTTAGTCAGTTAAAAAAAGTCAAAAATCTGCTAAAGCTGCCAGTGTATATTATACTATACGCAACCAAGGACTGGTTTTGAGGCCCTGTAGCGTAAAAACGGCTTTAGGTAATATCTTTAAAGGACGTGTCTTGTAGACCAAAAATAAAACTAATCATTCAAATCAGCCAAGGAGAAGTGGAGAAAAACAGGTTTCAAAATGACATTTTTGACGACTTCTTCCTCACTTCTTCCTGCACTTTTTGTTGACGCATCTAGGGCCTAAACTACGAAATGAATTTTGACGTATGAATAATTTTTGGATTTGTCTTATGTCCGTGTGCATTCCTACCCAATAAAATCTCAAATTCGACTTTTCTACGCTGAACACGGAGCGAACAGCAATGAACTTTACAAAAAGTCATCCAACCTTAGCAACTTCACTTTGAAACACCAATGACCTTCTCCAACCAAAACGGACATGACGAGACAGAAAAGTTGATTTCCCAACTTTTTGGACCAAAATACCATACAAGATATCATATAACGGTATATGATTTTATTTCCATTTATAATTAGTTACAACTAGTTTAGTATTTCAGTTTATAATTCAGAGTAATTGCGTTTTTATCCATAATGTCCAACATCTTCCTAGACGCGCCCCTCTAACAGTAGCAGTGAAACGTCGGGGTGGTATCCTGACACAGTCATAACGGTAGGACCTAAAGTTTTGAGATAAAAACTGCAGATACCCCAGTTTGTTATCATTACTCAAGTTAACTTCAACTTTCAAGGTGCATCAGGCATTCATCTAATTGACAAATAGACGATATTCTTTCATTAACATAGATATTTTTACGTATTTTTAGTGGAATTGCGACATAAATCAGACTAATTCTTTTAGTTTCGGAATATAAAACCAAACTAATATCCCTTTGTGTTCAAGATCTATATTCTTCTAACTCTACTTTTTAGATACATTAAATTTTCAAAATTCAGGTTTATTTACCTTCCTAATAGTCCTATTGTATGCTGAAGACTTTTTTTTCCTATAAAATCTTATTTATACGTTACTGTTGACAATGAGAAGGGAGTGGCTAAGGGGAAGAAGTTTCTTTTAGTTTGGCTTGAGTTGTCGAGTCTCCGCTCAAGAACAATGCTACCTAGTTTACCCAGTTACTCCTTCAATTATATCGTATCTAAAATCTACTAGTCGTAAATCTCTGTCGCCTTCTTCACCTATGAATCGCCGCTCCCTTTTTCTCCACCTATTAAAGGTTTTTACTGATTTTTTTGAAATTTTTTTCCAGTGATTGACATTAGACGAAATATATTTTAAAAACCATAAAGAACTATTTCTAATGATATCTGTCATAAAAAGGGCAACGGATTGATTAAATAATATATTACGGGAACATAATATCACGAAGTTGATATTTACTAATAGTAATTTATTTCTAAACAATATACTTTACACTTTATATGTAACCTTAACAGACAAATCCTCAAGAAGGACACGTGGCAAGTTAAAATTAACAGGAATATTGAATAAGTAGATATTGTTGGACTAGATTATTTTTTAATAGAGCAACAAATTATTGAAAATACTTCTTTAATAAAATGATGAATTCAATGAAAACTTTCGCAATGGTGTCACCAGGTATTGTCAATATTATCTGTTAGAGAATAATATTAGAAGGATATTATATTGAAAAATGTACACTTATATAAATAAAGTCTCTTTCATAATCAGGGACCTCTGGAACGGATTTATGAAGTTACAGCCATTAACTCACATCGAGTTAACAACGTTTGGTATAGATGACTCACAGTGAGACAAAGTTTGGCACAAAAATCAAGCGCATGGACATAATAAAAACTGTTGTTTAGAAAATGAGTCTGACGCCATTAATCATGACTTCATTGATCCTCAAAAATCGGGAGAGGGCAAATTATTTTTGGACTTCAGTGTTAAGTACATGTAGGTTTTCGGTCAATAATAATTTCAGTTCGATGAAACCAAATGTATACTATTACGTAATAAATAAGTACTCTAAGTTTTGTTCCAATACGCAAGTTTAGGTATGATTTTTGTTGGATAATAAAAGTTAAGCGGCATTAATCGTGGTCAGTGCTTGGATGTGTGACCGCTAAAAATGAAACGAATGTAATTACTACCTAAGGTCGAGTGATGCGAGTCTGAAGTAGGGAGGATGAGCGTAGCGAATCAAATGTGTTGAGTGTAACTGAGAGTTAAAAATCAGTGGTAACAGGTCCATCGTGTGTAATCATAATTCTGAGTATATAGTCAGTATAGTAGAGTAGTATAGTCTCTTTTACTGTAAAAACAGTTTTTTATGCTGTTTTTCTGTAAAAAAAGTAGAGTCTGTTTTTACAAAAACATTATTTGGAATTATAACTTTGTTATTTATTAGAAAGATTTTAATTTTATTTTACACTTTATTACACACTGGTACAGTGCAACACACACTGGTAACAGCAGCGCTGTCGGCCTCAAATAAAAATGTAATTTTGTATACCACCATGACACAGGTTCAATTTTACCCGTCGTAGAAGTAACATTATTCATAACATAATTCAAGATTGCAATCAGCTTAAAAGTTTGATAATGCACTGAAACATTCATTACAACTATAATAAGACCTTTGTAAATAGATGTAATTATTTTTAATAGTTATTTCTTGAACAATTATCTTTAATGGTTGATTATCTAATCCTATCCATTATAAATTCTGATAATTAATTCAGCTTGTAATACATTTGTCGTATCGATCGATTCATTAAACAACACGTTAACATATTAATACTTTAACTATTAAACGTTGCGTTAAATTGCCATAAAACTAGGCGTAGCCAGGGAGTAACCAGGAGGCCTCGCTCCAGGAAAAAGTGTTGCCCCATCTGACAAAGTAGTTTTTAGCGATAATTCCTTAAAGGTGAGTGACACATCGCCCTCTGTGATTATTTTAGTCTCCCTCCGTAAAAGTTCTGTCTGGCTACGGGCCTCCAAAAACTGGGTTCACAGACCATTAAAAATATATTACTAGATGTTTGAGAGTGCCGAAAAGCGTATTTAGGCGATAATGGCAAACCTAAATGTGTGTTTCAGTAAAAGCTTTGGATAACATTGTCCGCAAGTGATAATTCAAATCGATGTGCCATTACTCCTTCATACCATTTTTCAAGATGGAGTAATCTTGAAAAATGGCACTTGATTTACCACACTAGTTTTTGATGATGTAAAATTATCTTACTATTATTATTACCAAAGAATATAATACTCTAGAATGTCGGAAGGCATACGAGAGCGTAAGGCAGATTGTACTGGTAAACTCAGTGCTGGTCTCTAGCGGCAGCTCTGATATTAACCCTCCTTACCAAAACATTTTCCCCACTTTTCTAAGGTGTTATTGTGAAATTATCTCGTTCTTTATTACCATTTTAACGACACGAGTGTCGACTTAAAATTGGTCTTCATTATATCAAGAAAATATTTATATACATTAGTGTTGTGCCAGCAGTAGTTTGCTAAAAATAAGACGGCTGGAGCGCATTCCCATATGCAGGATGGTGAAACTACCAAATTACATTCTAGCTCTCTTGTTAACTGGCTATACGGTACTTTTGTCCGAAATAATAAATCCTAGGACCACCTTTGTCCATATATTCTTTGACTACTACCTTACTATCTATAGGTCAAAATATTTAAATTAAAAAATCTCACAAAATATTATATTTTACTGTCAATATGTGTTAACCAAACGTAACATAAGAACGGTTAAGTAATGATCGCTTGACATAGGCCTATAGTGAAGGTTTCTAAACGATTCCTTTGTCCAAAAATTCTTGACGACAATCCTGTCAATAGCACAACATAATTAATCATTTTCTCAGAATAGTTCTGAGAACACAAGCTGTAGAAGATTTTAACAGACTGCTAAATATGATTACGTTTCAGCAAATCATCGAATGAGTGACAAGGATTTTGCCTTACGTAATTTATATTCATCACTAATCATGATTTGAGATTCTCAGAATATTCTTTTTTAGAGTATTTTACAAGACATGTCGTAGAAACAGGATGTCCAATGTGAAGAATATACGGCTCATGCGTCTGACTGTTTTATTACGCGTCTGACTGTTTTAATAGGTGAATACGACTTCGTTTATAATGGCCACTTAAAAAAGAAATGGACAAAAGACTTCTACCTTCCCAACTAATAACTAACTAGAATTTTTTTTATTAATTACTTATTCTCTTTGGTCAGTTGTCTTGTTAGACGAGTCAATGTGTCCGCATGATTCTAGTATTCTGGATTTATTATTGAATACATAGATCAAATTTTCTTTTTAAACAGAGCACGCTTCTTTTTTTTGGGCCTTAAAGAAAAAACTACTAAATACCAAAACCAACCAAATACCAAACTAAACCAAAAATACATTCACCCATGGTGGTTCTATCACGCATTAAACCCTCAAGTATTCAAAAACATCCAAAGTAAGCCAAATTTTGTTTTTAAGCAAGGCATTAGTTTTGTTGGCTCTTTTAGCGAATCACACATAGGTTTTGCTAAGTCTCCTAAGTTATTTTCTACACTACAAAGCGAGATCATCTACTATGCTTTCGAAAAGGAATTTTTTTGTTAGTCGAATAACAGTAACAAACTATAGAATGAAATATTTTATTAATTTTCATTCTATAGTTTTAACTTTAGCCTAAAGCTCATCCATTGTTCAAATTGAATCCATAAAAGTAACTCGTGGTTAAAACATCGTGTTTATTAGTTACGTAACTATAGCAACAAGAAGTTGAGTAATCAGGAGTATTGGATTACTTATTGTGTATCAGTTTCATTCATACCTCATACAAACTTTACAATAGTTTCAGTATAAAAATCGGGTACGGGGTACCTCGGAACATTTACTCAACCCATCAGATTCGCTACGATCATCCACTCACTGCGCTTGTCCTCAGAAAATCAAAGCCACCTAATTAATACTGCAACACTTAGCACAAATTTTGGTCTTATATTTGACTAAATCTCAAACCGACCGAAAAATGTTGCCTTGGTTTATGAATTTTAGAAATTTATGCTGAGTTACTATTTGTAATGAGTCAATGAAGTCATAAAAAATAAATATTTTACGGTCTGCATAACTAGACCTAATGATATATTTTTGTACCAAGTTCCTACTCTATAGCGTCGTTACGCTGGGAGCTACTACGATAACTGAAACACACATACATACAGACAGACAACTTTGTGACAACCATTTAGGAGGTCTTTAAAACCTGAAACAAATAATTCAGGTACGATCTCGGTTTCGGATTTTTTGCAAACACATTTTTCTTATATACCTACGGTAAAAACGAGAAAAAATAAAAAGGGCGTTATATATAATTAGTAATTTATAATATTGTATAATTCATTATAATTACTGATATGTTGATTTACAAAAAAAGCGATATAAGTATGTAATTGTTAACATTATTATTTGATCTTAACTATGAATTAGTCTCTGTAATTCATAGTACAATGTACAAAATTCAAATGGATGTAGAGCCACATCACTTTTAGTAAAATGTTATCATATTTGTAGAAATGTTACCAAAAAGATGAAGCAAAATTAATTTTTCTACGAAACAATTGTCTATAAGCAACGAGTCAAGGAACTTGGGAGCAACGATGAAATACTTAACGAAATCTCTATAGGTATTATTTATAATATAAAAGCTAATTTTAAAAACACTAAATTTTGTGTCGACCAGTCGAATTTATTGGTTAACATATATTTGTTACAATGAAACGATCTCAGAGCTTCAAAGGTATATACCTACAATACAAAAAACAAAAGAAAAAGTTGTTTCAATCTTATCATTAGAAACCATGTCTGTCTGTCTGTCAGTATACACATTTTTTGTTACCAGCGTTTTTCAAAAAGCCTTTGATCGGTTTTTAATTAAATTTTCAAAAAACGCTAGTGATATAGGGGAAGGCCACATATATTATTTAACATAATAAATTAAACGACCTCATAAGGGCTAATTAAAATGGCGGATAATTAAAAAAAAATGTTCGCTGTTTCTCTAAATGGAATATATTGTCTAAATAGTCTAGTGAAGTAGGAGGAAAACGTGACATTATACGTGTGTTTAAAATATCTTAAACAAGTTATTTGGTGACATATTTATAAATAATTCGTTTTAGCCAATTGCCAAAATGAACATGAAAAATAAACTTATACTAGATAATTTTATGAGGAAGTGGTCAGATTATTAGTTTTGTGTTAATAAACTTATATTTATGAACGAATATCTTAGGAAGCCATTAAGATAATTTAATAATTTATGAAATAGACAAAAACATATGTTGATAGCTACTTTCACAAAAATATAACTTTTCCACTGACTAACTTTTTCACTAACTGCTCGGAGATCTAGTGGAACCCATTTGACATTTCATAAAGTGTGGCATATATTTTTAAAATACCATTTGTGATAAAATGCTATTCAACCCAACACAGCTTATTTGCGTGAACAACTTACAACTTGCTACATAATACATATGCGCATAATTCATAAATAAGAAATTAATAAGCATATAATGCTTGTTTAATTCTAAGGAAAATATTTTCTAATATAAATATTTTGATAATAATTTATATTTAATTAATTATAATTATGTTAATAACTACCTTTGTCTCATAAGTGCCCTTCCTTAATGTGTAACTGATAATAAATAATTTCTTATGAAATTATTAATGTATATTATTTTCATATACGTATTAATATTCATTTATAAGCCTAATTTTTGAGTAAAAAATACAGCATTTTATATATAAGATATTATATTACATTATATATAATATTGATATAATATTATATATATATATTATAAATAAATATATATAATATTATATTATAGATATTATTTATAAATAAAATAAGAACTAGTGTCATGACAGGCATAGCATTTTAACTCTGTTATTAAAAATAAATAATATCAAAGATAAATGAGTTGTTGGCAGCGCCCTCATTTCTGTTGACGGGAAAGGTGAGAAACATTTTAAACCCATGATTAAATTGTCAAAAAGATCAGCGGTTCTTTATAAGATTAACAAGTAAGAGATTTTCATTTATTCATCTTGATATATAAAGCGCGTCTACATATAAACTTTTAATAAATCAATATATCAGAAAACTTTAAATAAAATCATGCAATCAACAGATTAATCAAATTGATGCTTTATTTTGATTAGTGTAAAAATATTGTTAATTTTAAAAACCAATATTAAAATTAAGAAGTTAGTAACTAAATTTTGTCTATGGCCCGTTCTGTTTATCATCACTTTATCATAAAGTGTTATGATATCAAAACATTTACTGATTTCTACCGTAAAAATTTTTATTTGCGAACTGAATCTGAATTTAAGTTTAGCTGAACTGATCGATTTAAGAATCGACAGCATGCCACCAAAGGCTATTTTTCTAAAAGTTTAAAGACCTATCAAAATTGTGGAGCTGTAAATATCGACCACTAAACGGCCGCTTATTGTATTTTTTTTTTAAATAAATAAATGTTTTTAAATAGTTCACTAGATTCCAACATTAATAGGTTTGAAATATTGGGCCCTGGAGAATGATTACGGGTTCTCTCATGATAATACGCATTGGGAGCTGCACTTCGATATTAAAAGATTTCACATAAGCAATGTAGATAGAATGTGGCCAAAAACACCAATAGTATGGTTTGATAGAGTTGAAACCGATTTCAATCGTTTCAGAATGCCTACGACCATACGGAGCCTGTTTAACTGATCTTGGTTCCGTGGGATCCATTTTTGTCTTGTCTGTCAGGGATAGTAGGCTAATGAGGATGAATCAAGAAGGAATGGTTTCTCTTGCATTTTACGTTCCCACCATCAAACACTAACGAACCTAGCAGATATCGTAGAGGTCATTGATCAAGAAGTCTTAACTTAAACATATTACATAATTTGTAATATAAATAAAATAAAAACAATATAAAAAAATAATATTAAATGTAATTTACCATTTATTTTATCTATTTTTAACTGTCTATCTATCTTCATTGTTCTATATCTATAGGTTTTCTTTCCGAAATGAGAAGCAACAAAAATATACTAGGCAAATTAACTAAGTGTCACACATAAAGCACCCTGAAAGTATCTACTACTTTAGGATTACTTAAGATCATGAGGTAAACAATACGCGATACTTTCTATAGGCACATGAGACCAAATAAATTATAAAACAAGATAAAAAAATTAACAAACTAAAAACGTATTAAGTCAATTACAAAAACAGGATCCAGAATGTAATGTAATAAAAGTAATTTAATCAAAGAAGAAAGAAAATAATTTAGAATCAAAAGAAAACAACGATACGAAAAAAGAAATGAGAAAACAAATAAATTTAAACGACTCTAATTAACATAATGTAAGAATTCAACCTGTAGTTAAGTCCCTACTTAGAAGCGCCACCTAATGCTTATTTATAAGTATTTAAGTACCATTAAGCACATTATTGTCATTCGCATTAAGTTTGTTTAAAGCCATCAAGTATCTCAAGTTACCCCGGTTGATAAAGTTATGTTAATTATTTTAAGATTTTATGTTCGTATAAAAAGAAAGGAATTAAAATTTTATTCGAATTAAGTACAGGAATTATTTCATTAGAGAAACATTAAGTTAGGAAGTTTATAGCTTAATAAGTAAAATTTAAGTTTTAATGAACTTAAAAATAAAGAAAAAAGGTAGGTATAACCAGTCTGGAAAGAATTAAAATAATAAATTGTGATTAAAATGTAATAAAAGAAATGAAAAATGACAAAACAGCAAAATAGATTAAATCAAAATCATTTTGCGGCTACTGCCTTGAGTATTGATTGTTATTTATATTATATGTGTTACATAGCCCAAGTATTTAATAGCTAATTTTCAACGTCGGGGCCGCAAAGCTTGCGGCTACGTGATAATCGAATTTTTAAATTCGTGCCATCGCTTCGCGTTAAGTGGTCAGTGAGTAAATAATATTGGTTTCGGATTTCTTTCATTCGATTAAACAGCTTTTATTGCTTAGAACAAGTTCAGGAAATAGTATTATATATTATTATTATTATTATAAATAAATGCAAAGCATTACAAAAATACAGGCATCAAGATTAAAATATACAAACATTTAGTAAAGGCCTGGCTTATTAGCCGTCGGCCGGGGTTGGTTCTGCAATACTTAGTAATTTTTGAAACATAAAGAATTATGATAAGCAGCATAGTTCAGGATATAGTTTTCGGGTATGCTACGGATTCTCTGGCTAAACGGAAAATTAAATTCTTGGATCTATTGAATTAAAACCGGTCTTAATAAATTCAGGTGGCCCAAAAACATAATTTAGGTTACAAAAAACATAATTTTCCCCTCCGCTGAGGATTAATGACGTCATTAAGTATGTTAATACGTCATACTCTTTTTCATAAACAACAAGTTCCGAGGTTCCATAAGCTTTATTTATGAGCGATAAAGCCATTACGAGTTTGACCCAACAGCCCGCACAAAAAAAGACCGTTCTGTGTTCGTTGTTGTTTTTTATTACAAGTTGAATCATTATTATTTTTTATTACGACAAATTTTGCCATGTATAAAAAGAATTTTCACAAAAAATGTAATTACGTCATAACTTGGATTGATGACGTCATAAATGTTCAACAAACAATGAGCTTCGTAGCCTACCCAACATCACGCCATACACAAAGTTTCGTCACACACACAAATATAATAAATAAATAATATATTAATATACATAATAAATAATAAATATTATATATATATATATATATATATATATATATATATATATATATAATAATATATATTAATATTATATATACATATATATATTATATTTTATAATATATATATATATATATAATATATATATATATATATATAAACTTCAATATTTTATTTTGGAATCAAAATTATTACTTACTCTGTTCTCTCCTTATATCATCCTAACAACCTCAAAAGCATCATTTGCTGATAAAAATTTCCAACAGCGTTTTTGTTAAAAAATCAACGTTTGAGCATATAAAAATCATAAAAAGTCATCAAATATTAACAAACGATAAATCATTAGAGATATATAGTGATTTAGCAATATCAGCAATGAACTGCTAGGCTGATTTTAAACCTTTAAGTTTATTTATTTCTTTTTTTAAGCGAGTAATTTATTTTGTAATTATAATCATTTACTCATTAAAGTACAATTTAAAAATTATTAGCTTAAAAATTATTAAAATACCAGTTTGTAAATGCTGAACTCGTTTTAAATTATTTCCATGGTTAGTAATATTAATACAAGCATATAATGAACAAAAAAAAATCGCAAAAATTACCAGTTTTTTTTTTAATTTTGCAAAATATTTTTAAAAAGTATTTTTTTCAAATAAAACTAACCAAGTAATATAAATTTTTTTCAAAGAAAAAGCGAGCTAGATTAACAAGTTATAAATTAGATGTCAGTGAAGTTGTAGATTGGCTAAGTACGCCGGAATGTGCCGACAATCACCACAGTAATATCAAGCGGAAAAATTTATTAGGTATAATTTTCATCGAAATTTTTTGTTCAAAGACATTCCACGTTAAAGAATTTAGTTTCTGAACTAATGGATTTTATGAAAACCATTTGCAACTTTATTAGTTTTAGTAATTACACATTTAGGTGACAAGACTTTAGCCCATAAATTTTAGGGTCTTATTTATTTTTATTATTATATCTATGGTTATATGTCATAAAATAACTGCAAAGCCTATATGCGTTCATATTCTTACTTATATGCGTCAAAATATCACCATGTATTCAATTTATCATAGAGTATGGGTGGATGAAATAAATGTTGTCTTTATATATAATCATATAAATAAATAAATATGCTAAGATTATATTTAAGTTACTGGTGAAATCATTTTATTACAAATACTATTCACATAAATTGAGAGCATAGTTAGGGCTGCGAACACCAAACCTCCGGTGCTAAAACTGAGTGCTCAAACGATCATAGCCATGAAGGCAGACCGATAAACAAAAACTGTTAGGTCCAAAAATATAGAGCATAAGCTAAGCTACTTAGTACTTAAAAATACTTCATATCTACAATATATTTAAATTTGCTGTTTAACCTACCCCACTTGTCATCTGCACAGTTTACATATTAGAAAATTAAATTAAAATGTATTTTTAAAATTTTTATATTTTAAAAATAAGCATTAAAACAAAAATCTATTTAGTATCATTTATATTCAAGCAAAAACAATATTTAGCAGTCATGCCTTCTATATTCAAAGTATATAAAAGAAGTTATTTTAAGCCGGGCCAGGCTGTATAACTTTAGGCTGTATAAGTTTTTATCTTAGGGCTAAAAATAAAAGTTTGCTATATCAACCTTCAGCACTAAAAGTGGGTCAAAGTCGGAGTTATTAAAAAGAAGGGAACAAATATAAAGAATAAAACATTTAATAGCCCTTCGTCATGAACAAGTACTGGGCCAAGGGAGCGACCTTGAGTAAACCATGACCTACCATGATGTGTGAAAATTGACAATCTTCCCTTCGAAAGAATTCAGTGTTGACCTTAGAAATAAATTAACAATAAATAAATGTAAAATAAAAATAACATACTAAATGAAAGATATAAAGAAACATAAAAAATAAATTAACAGAGGAATGAAAAAGATTAAGATGTTTCTCATTAAGCAATAAAAATAGATAAATCAATACAAAATAGAAACGAGAAAGAAAAATTAAGCGATTTTATGAAAACCGCTTGTTAGTATCTTATGTATGTTTGTTAGTATCTACTAACAATGTATAAGGATTGCAAACCTGATTTTCCTTCATTGTCAGGTTTTCATAAATCAGAAGCAATCAAATCAGCCTTAAGGAATTCAGCAGACCACTTCGCTGTCGCTAAATGACGATTTAGAATTAAAATATTTAAATGTATAATATATATTCAAATATTTAGTTTGTTCGTCACTAAAGAACAGAGTTGAATAAATATTTTACATCGAGGTGATATGCTTGCGTGATAGTTAGTTTTATTTTACAACCCCAGGCTAAAGATTAGTAATCGAAATACTGAGAAATTTTTACAATAAATCACTTTTACTTTCTGTGTATTGGCTTTTACAAGTTTACAACAAAAAAAAGTTACGGGGAACCTCAAAACTCTTCCTCACCACATCGTATCCGCAACGTTCATCCTTCCTACTTCGGACTCGCTTCGCTCGTCCTCAGAATACACGAATTCGCCAAATATATTATGCAAAAACATCTTTGGACCCTCTTCGCTCGTCCTCAGATAGTAAATACATTAGTTCAGTTCCCAGCGGGCACCCATCTAGGGAACTGACCTAGCTCGATGCTGCTTACCTTTTATGATCCTACAAAACCGTACATATACTTGCCGTATATAAAATTAACGTAGTATACTTATTTATTACATGAAGGGATATACTTGTACCAAATTTTAACTTGATTAGATTATTTTCCGATTTTTTACAATTTTTTCAAAAACCAAATTGAACTAATGATTATAATGAGATGGAACTTGGTACATTCGTTGGTATTGTATATGAATACATGTGTGCCAAATCTCAAACAGATAGACAAATGTTTCCGCGTTTTATGAATTCACGAAATTTATGTTATTATTATTGCGGGTTAAAAGACTTGAGGGGTACGATTGGTTGAATTTTTAAGCATCTAAAAATTACCTAGAACACCTTCAAATATTAATATCATTATACGAAAAGTACAAAATATCAGTAAATTATATATATAGTAAAGCGATTTAAGTAAAAAACGAAATCCAAAAATGTGAAAAAAGGCAAACAACGATCGATTAGACACAATATAATTGTGCGAGAGATACCTAGGGAATGTAATAAGCAAAATGCAATGGTACATCTAGGAACTGTTTCATCATTCAACATTCGTCATCATTGATGGCTCGACATAATGTCATGTCCCACTCTGCTTCGTTACGTCTAACTCATCAGGGCGCCGACAGAGCCTAAACTCACTCTGACCTTCAATTAATTCCGAAGAATATAATGTCGAATGATGGAACAGTTCCCAGATGTAGCATTGCATTTTGCTTGTTACATTTCTTAGGTGTCTCTCGCACAATTATATTGTGTCAACTATTCATGTTTTGGAAAACTCAGTGGTATCGAAATGACATATGTTTTGCTTGCCATTCATGATGGCAGTAAGAGAGCACCGCTCGTCTCTGGTAAATACTTTACATTATATTCTTCGGAATTAATTGAAGGTCAGAGTGAGTTCAGGCTCTTTCGGCGCCCTAATGAGTTAGACGTAACGAAACAGAGTGGGACATGACATTATGTCCAGCCTTCAATGATGACCAATGTCGAATGATAGAACATTTCCCAGATGTAGCATTGCATTTTGCTTGTTACATTTCCTAGGTGTCCCTCGCACAATTATCTTGTGTCAACTATTCATATTTTGCAAAACACGGTAGTATCAAATGATAAACGCTTAATTTATTATAACCTTAACGCACACTTAGTGTAGGTTTTAATGATGATTCAAGCTTCTCAATGTATAGAGATACGCTATCAATAAATAGAAATATTTATTGATAGCCTCTAGAAATATGTTTTTATGGGTTGGTTGATTTGTAATATCAACATGAACATAATTTTTAATGATTTGAGATGGATTTGGATACATACTATCTATATAATACATGCTTAGTAATTTAAGCTTCAAACATTCTGCTCATTGGAGGCGAAGCACAAATTAAGCAATAAATATATTTTTAACTCTGAGTATTGTATAATTTCAAAATATATTGATGTTTAAACATTATTGTAAGTTTAATCAATGTAGTATTTGACCTAATTATGTTATATAATTATTATTATATTATACATAGGTAAATGAAATCGTTTATGTTCTCATATAAGTTGAAAACTGTTCTTAGTATTTTTATTTTTAGTATTTTTGCAAGGAATCATAAGCACAATAATAGCGCGAGTGAAAATCGATAAATTAACCTATTTTCGCAAAGCTATTCCTAAAAATAGATGCGAAATAAAAATAAAACTGAATTATTAAATTTAATTTTAAAAAAGAAGGCTACCCAAAAAGAATAAGTAAAACACACTATATACAACATTACTATTTTTTTAACTTTTTTGTTGAAGGGGGACAGAGTTTTTTTTATCATTATAAAAATGAATTTACAACCATTATGTATAATTCGCATACATTTAATCTATTAATACATAGATGGATAATAATTAATTATTTAATGATTCTAACCATACTTCTAATAAAAATTAATAATGAGACTAATACTAATAAAAATATAATGGTCCAATAAAAAAGATATGAAGTTCTAAGTAATCAAAATATAGCTCTTACTCGACTAAATATGGCTAGTTCTACAGTGTACTATCTATGAGTGTTTCAAATCAGTTGGATTTATGGAAAACAATTAAAACCTGACATACCTGATTTAATAATTAATTTATTATTCAAAAATTAAAAAAAGATACCAATTGAAATTAGTTATTAAAAAAGTTTGTTTCGGAATTGCATTTACAGAAATTATTGGTTGATGTATGTATTTTTGTTTGAGAAATCAGAGCGAGCATAAGGATATACATATTTAATATATTTGTTAGTCCCAAGTCGTATAGATGAAAACAATATTTAGTTTCCTTATATGAAAACTTGATAATAGATATAGCCTTGACATCAATAGCTTCATTCATGATACAACAGCTGGTAGGCTTTACGATATTGTTACTTTTTTAACTTAATTACTTATTAAGTTATTACTTAAAATTAAAAGGGACTTAAAGTTTCTAATTTATAACTTTCAAAGCACCGTACTTAAAAAATTAATACTCCCACTAAATTGTAACTCAGTGATATAACTGATTGCTGCTAGGACATTGTTTTGCTGTCTATTACACAATGCTGCTAGAGGATTTCTTTAATATCTTTATAAGTTGTTGCTGCTAGGATATTGTTCTGCTGTCTATTACACAATGCTGCTAGAGGATTTCTTTAATCTCTTTATACGTTGTTGCTGCTAGGATATTGTTTTGCTGTCTATTACACGATTCTGCTAGGGAGTTTTCCTTCAATCTCTTTATAGGTTGTTGCTGCTAGGATATTGTTTTGCTGTTTCCTACATGATGCTGCTGGGGGGGTTTTCCTTCAATCTCTTTATAGGTTGTTACTGCTGGGATATTGTTTTGCTCTTCTACATGATGCTGCTAGGGGGTTTTCCTTTAATCTCTTTATAGGTTTTTTTGCTGCTAGGATATTGTTTTCTATATGATGCTGCTAGGGAGTTTTTCTTCAATCTCTTTATAGGTTGTTGCTGCTGGGATATTGTTTTGCTGTTTCCTACATGATGCTGCTAGGTTTTCCTTCAATCTCTTTATAGGTAGTTGCTGCTAGGATATTGTTTTTCTGTCTCCTACATAATGCTGCTAGGGAGTGTTCCTTCAATCTCATTATAGGTTGTTGCTGCTAGGATATTGTTTTGCTCTTCTACATGATGCTGCTAGGGGGTTTTCCTTCAATCTTTTTATAGGTTGTTGCTGCTAGGATATTGTTTTGCTCTTCTACATAATGCTGCTAGGGGGTTTTCCTTCAATCTCTTATAGGTGTTGCTGCTGGATATTGTTTTGCTGTTTCCTACATGATGCTCCTAGGGGTTTCCTTTAATCTCTTTATAGGTTGTTGCTGCAACAGTATATTTTAAAAACTCTCTAAAAAGGCTTTCTGCAAGGGTATTTTCTAAAACTGAATTGTAATTGCTCTTTTTAAAACTTTATTTTGACTTGTTCCTGCTAAGATATTTTTCACTTGTCTCCTCTATTAAATTACTAGGGAATTTTAATGCAACAGTATATATAAAAAATTATCAAAAAGAGGTTGCTTGCGAGGGTATTTTATTTAATCTCTCAAATAGGATTATGCAGCTAGATTCTGTTTTAAGTTATTGCTTCTAAGCTAAGTTAATTTCTAGGGAGAACCCAACATAAGTATTAAACTAAGTCTAAGTAGTACAACAAAATAGCGATGTCATAGCATAATGTTATAAATATTATAAAGTTAAAAAAAATACTACAGTCTAAACAAGAGTTAAATTAAATAAAATTATACTATGATTTTTTTTAGATTTCTCAGCGATCAAAATACTGTCACTCTGCCAACCTATAATATGACCTAGAACTGACACTTGAAACATACTTGGACTATGTTTTGGGTATGACAGTAAGTTACACATATAAACAGAGAGATACAGTCACTAACATATCAATCAGGGAGACTAGATGAGGGAGGGGGTAGATAAACAGACGTCCTGGCACCACGTCCAATTCTCCGGTTGTTATGTGTTTATAAACATTAACACACCTACGCCTTCCTTATATATTACTTTTTACTCATCTTAAAAACTAAAAATAAAAACTGTTTAGTAACTGTTTCTTAACTATGCTTTAATTATACAATTTTCTCCTAAATATATTTTTATTTTCGATCTTTTAAGAAGACAAACCTGAAGTAGTAGCAAGGAGCATATAAATAAATAAATATATATATGTATGAAATTAAATATATATTAAGAACTACAATTAAAACTAATTGCAAAAGTATAAAATAAATCTAAATAAATATTGTGTTAAGCAAAACTAAAATAGAAAATTTGTAAACATTTATTAAAATAAACAGTTGATCTCTTGAAAATATTGTTTATTGATTTACAATAAACCTCCTGTTGATAGACGTTAGAAACGAAACATCTGGGATGGGGGAAAATTAAAATTTATTGCTACTGTGACCTCGTGCCGTTAGAGGGCGGCATAGGCAGTACTCCGCGCGATTGGCTCGCGTGTTTTCTCTCTCGGTAGACAAAATAGAGAAGAAGAAAAATCGATTTATTATTAAGTAGGACAAATAGTAATCCTCTTTCAACAAATTCTTTTTTGAATCACAGATTATATAATCATCTTTAACTTTCTTCTTTATATTTCACTAAGCTGGGAATATAGGGAGAATGTAGAAAGTATGGTTTTAAAGGTTTCCCAAAACTATTAAAATTAGAGCCCCATAGTGTTTACTTAAAGTTATGTCAAAAGTAACAAATCAGTGCTTTTTTAGAATAGATTTCATATGTATGTAATATATATATATATATATATATATATATATATATATATATATATATGAAGATTTGTGTGTCTAGACGTTTCTATGGGACACAATAACTTTCGAAAGATTTCTTGGATCGTAATGAAATTTGATGCAAAAATGAACCTTGCTATCGCCCGACCCCTATTGTTTATGAAATATGTGCAACGTCATTAACCCACGATAATAATGACTTCTCAACATTTCAAAAAATCACAAATCTTCACATACTGTTTGTATGAATTTTTACACATTACTGTATATGATTCACAAAAATACTAAGTTTCATGATATTATCAGAATTAGTTCTGGTTTTATTGATTGACATATATAAGTCAAACAAAACTGTGTTTTGTTTGAAAATAAAACGTTATTTTCAATCATTAACCCACGATAATAATGACTTCTCAACATTTCAAAAAATCACAAATCTTCACATACTGTTTGTATGAAATTTTTTACACATTACTGTATATGATTCACAAAAATACTAAGTTCCATGATATATCAGAATTAGTTCTGGTTTTTGATTGACATATATAAGTCAAACAAAACTGTGTTTTGTTTGAAATAAAACGAAAATTGGCTTATCGTGGCAGTATGCCACTTATATAAATCAGTAATATGACGTACTGAAAACCATAATACAACCAAAATACAACAACCATGTGGCTGCGAAGCGTCCACGGAGGTTCGGGTGTCGTAAAGCGGCAAAGAGGCCGAAGACATCTTGTTTTTAAATGCGATAGACTCAAGCCCAAGGCCATAAAAGAAAAAAATAAGACAATAACAATACGTCCACAATGCTCCCTATAGTCGCCTATAGGCTACAATTTTTTTAAAATTATAAAAAAATTACCATTGAAATCCAAAAACAGTTTGACATTTTGACATACCTGCAACAAAAAAAATTATTGGTATAAATAATATTTTTTTTATTGTATTTGCGTATAAAAATGACACAATTAAAATGATTCATTAATGAAATTCGTGTTAAAGATACCGATCATTACTTTTTTTTAGAAATCCCGTCCCCTTCTTACTTTGCCTCCTTGACGGCGTAGGTATATGTAAGTAATGAGCAAGTTTTACGACAGTGACTATATAATACGTCAGGCGTATCTACGGCTTTTGTCAGTTCATAAGTGATAAGCAATTTATAGCCCTTTAATGTTTGAAAATTTAGTAGTCAACATTTTCAAAATGGCGAATATTATCATAATGAAATTGCGTGGATCCCTTGATCAGCGGGGGGGGGGGGGAACTTAAATGAGGAAAAGTTTAGATTCGATTATCGCAAGCTGCTAGAAATCAGCACTATATATATCAGACCTGTGTGGACTACACATGAACTAATTCTAAAAGCTTTCCAAAAATTACTGATTGTATTTTAAACTTAAAATTTATGTAAACCATGGCAACTATTGGTTATGACAGCTGCATTTAATGTAATAATCAAATTATTTTTCTTTTCGTTCGTAATTATTTTAACCTCATAAAAATAATTCGCCATTGTCATGTCAAGTATTACGCTAGCGTCGATCGAAATCCAAATTTTACCACCATTGAGTCGACAGTCTTACTGTCGACTCTAGTATCTATATCCTCTGCCCTTGACTACATATTTTATTTGTAATTTATTTATTTATGTCATTTGTGTCAAATTTTATCTTGATTAGTTAAAGTTTTGAATTTAAAAGAATTTTTTTAGACTCAGCAAGATAGGTTAGTCCTAAAAATATCATCTTTCGGTCAGCATAACTAGACCTAAACTCTGTTTTTTCACCAAATTTCAACCCTTTAGCATAACCACAGCGAGTTATGCGCAACGCAGACAGTTGATAAAAACCACTTAAAGAAAAATGCATCAAACGAATAATGCAAATGCATTTGCAATCTTCTTAAATTTTATGTCATAATTAATTTTTTTTTTTTTTTTGTTCATTTTTTTTTTCTTTTTGTAGATTTTTCTATGATCAGTTGGCCGAAAGCTATACAAAAAAGGTAAGGGTGCCACTGGCTTAAGAATAAAAGTCAAAATAAATAAAGCAATGTACAAGTTTCTTAAAAAAAGTAATAACTTTCATAATGTCACAGATCCATTAAAAATTTCCAAATCTAAATTAAAATTTAAAATGAATGATGATTGCTTTTAGTAAAAATCAGAGCATTTTTCAACCAGTTCTTGAAAATGTTTTATTTTTGCCAAAAAATTATACAAAAACTAATTTTAAAAGAAGTTATAACACAAAATAAACAGTGTTGTGACAGAGCGATAAGAAAACAGGAATGAAAATCATTCAACCGGTTTTTGATAATGGAAAAGAGATACATTTTTGTTAAACCAAATATATAGTTAATATAATTTAGACATTAGATTTTAAATGATAAATAAAATTAATAAATAAAAAATCTCTAAGAATGTAAATTTGTTAAAAGTAATGCTAATACGCAGTTAATGTAAATGAAGAACAAGAAAAGAAAAGAAAAAAAGAAAATACAACACATATTATAATATTAATAAAATAATATAATATATATATATAATATATATATATTATATATATATATATATATAATATATTATATCCATCCACCATCATTTATAACCTATTCAACAATTTACAAGAAGGTGATATTTTGAACGAAATCTAAAGAAAATTTCAACTTATATTTTTATTTCTTAATTGTTAATTCGTTATTTTCAAATATTTATTTCTTAACTTTTATTATCTATTAATTTTTCTACCAATTCCATCTTCGGCGTACCTATCTTTTGACATCCCTTTTTGAATTCCAGTTCAATTCTGTTTTCATTTAATATTCAATTTTTTAAAATAATAGGGATATTTTGGAAAAGAGAAGTTGGCGAGGACTTTGTTGCTTTGTTAGAAAGTAATCTAAATTTTAAGTCTTATTATCACGGCAGTATCCAAATTTGACTTAAAAACGAATAATAACGAAAGTTACGTCCATAAACTTAACCTGCATTCTGCATTTTCTGCTTAATTATTTATTTAATTATTTTCTGCTGTAGTTTCTTTAGTGGGACTGGGTGTTCACTGAGAATTTCACCCGGTGCGCTATACGGCAGTCCAGGCTTGTTATGCATAGTCTTAATAAAATCGACAAGTCTACCTAAGATACTAAAAAATATAGATTAAGTTTAAGGGTAAGTATGGGTTTATCCTTAAGATCAAGTTATAAATTATCGGTTATTAGTTCATTCATTAAGCATGCTCTATTTTAATTAAGTCCTTTTAGTAGTTACATATTTTTTTAGAATTCTGTCTTTCAATATTTATATTAGTAAAAGAACATAAATAATTAATCAAATACTAAAAAAAAAATATTTACAGCATCTTAAAAAATTAATGTAAATTTAATTGTGGGATAGGACAACATTGTGAGTATATTACAAGATTAAGTAACTAACCGGATCCTCCAATCAAATAAAAGAAAAGTTGAATCCCACGCGTGGGTTGGACCAATTGAAATGCAGCATATCATATCCTGTCCATTTGTATTATAAATCTAATTATAATATTATAATTGGTGCGATTAAAAATTTAAAATGCGGATTTTAAATTTTAAAATCGGGTACGGTAGACCTTGAAACGATTTTGTGCAGACTATCCGAGATAGAATCTCGTTTTGCACCGATCACATTTACACGTTGGATTCTAGTATGATTGCTATTAAAATCTGATCACTGGTTATTTTATTAACTTAGCTTTTGATTGCAAAAATGTCTTTGTACTAAGCTAGAACCGTCGTATGAGTTTAACCGGTTAAAATTGGCCATGGATCTAAAAATCATTTTAAAAAATAATGCAAAAAAAAAAATAAAACGACAACTCTTACAGGCCCATTCATAAAATAACGCCATAACCCCAAAAGTGTGATCGACTACTTTTGGGGTTTCATTACTTGTTTTTTTTAATATATTCTAATATGTTTCTCGGGGTCTCTTTCACAATTGCGCTTTGAAATTCAAACTCATTGTAGAGTCGTTGCCATTTTCAGTCAAATTCAAACGGAAAAATAAACGTCTTTTAAATTTTTCTCTGTTTACCCAAAATAAATTAATTTTAACTAACACGATATTAATTCTATTTCATTAATTTCTATAAGTTTTATTGCAACTGACATGGCAAAAATACGACATTTTTTCAAAATATAATTTTTATGGTTCTTGATTATTTTATTACTTTCAAAAAAGGTCGCAGTCATAAAAAAATTCAAGGAAATAAATTATTTAGCAAATTATTGAGTTAACATTTTACTTTTGAATAAATATTTGTCAAAATACTTGATGAAACATTGTTTTATTATATTATAAAACCAACCACCACATAAACTATAGCATTAATCAATTGTGTATATTTATTGCTAATTTTATTATCGTTTATTAAAAGTTATTGGTAATAAAAAAAGAGTTGCACCATCTTTATATCAAACGTTATTAAAAAGTGTTAAAAAATTTAATATTTATTTTGAAAGAACGACAAAACTAACGACGTTGTCCTGTAAAAAAGATAAGTTTTTTTTATTAAATTATTTTTGCATAATTTTATGGGTTTTAAAATGTTGAATTTAGTACACAGATTAGAGTTTGGTTCCTATACTTCATTATAACCTAATTTTTTCCAGTCATAGGTATTTGCTATTATGTCCTGTTATTTTCCAGTCATATGTATTTGCTATTATGTCCTAATTTTTTCCAGTCATAGGAATTTGCAATTACGGCCTAATTTTTTCCAGTCATAGGTATTTGCTATTATGGCATATTTTTTCCAGTCATAGGTATTTGCTATTATGGCCTAATTTTTTCCATTCATAGGTATTAGCTATTATTGGTCATACTATGATAAGGAAAGCCTTAATAAATACCATGTGGAACAAACTTGGCTTGTAATTTGTTCAAAGGTGTGTGAGTGTTTGCATTGTTTTGTAGTAGATCTTATAAAATTTAAAAATGTGCTGCCATAAATATATATGTTAAAGTTGAGAATTTTTAAGTTATTTTGGGAGGCAAAGGCACTCATACATTCGTTCAACATATTATTTTTTGTATATTTATTTATACATGCACTAAACAAAAAAAAATTTAAACACAAAATATTTAAAAAAAAGTATTTTACCACTTTGCATAATCAGGCCTACCACTCAGTTGCCGAGACTTAATGCAGGCTTAAATCGAGTATATGGACATAGCTTAAGTTACCAATATGGTAGAAAATATGTATAAAAAACTTTAGTAAGCCACTGAGTTTGAACTTTAATATATTTTATCGAAATTTAATTTTTTATGATTAACTAAATATGCTACAAACACGATTCTAAATTTATGTTTATGCAAAAAGTATAACTGCAATATCAATGATCAAAAAAAAATAAGCAATATTATATTTATTATAATTTTTAACAAAATTATACAATAATTTGTATACAATCGAACTAATTTATGTCTGAAACTAACAGATAGAAATTAAATATCAAATCGGAGTTCATTATTGAGACGTTATTGTTCTGTATGCAACTAAATGTTAATGACACTTCTATAAAATGCAAATGGGACCAATAAATAAAAGAAAATAAGTTAACACAATTATAAGTATTGTAGAATGCAATAATGTTTTGGCGATTTTTAAAATAATAATTAATAGGCTTTTGTTATTAATTTTTTATTTTTCTTAGAAACATTTTTGTTGGAGTATTTAAATTGTATTTATAATCTTTCGATTATTTAAATAGATAATTGTCAAGTAACTAATTATTATGGTACGCCTGTAATGAAATCTTTATAGCCCTATTGAGCAAATTTACAAAGAAAAAATGAGTACATTTATAATGGTTGTATATTAACATAAAAGTGCATAATAAACATAAAAAACGAGTACGGGGTAACTCGAAACGATTCCTCACCCCATCGGATTCGCTACGCTCATCCTCAATAATTCGGACTTCGGTACTTGGTTGGGTTAGGACCCAGGGCTGGAAAAATCGTACTGTAGCATTCATGTCTCTTATAGATCAATGCTACTAGGAAGATCATAACATTTAGTGAGTGACTCAATGATCTCGTACCCTAGCAGAATTACAATATATAAAAAATTGGGTACTTCGCAACTTTTTATCATCACTTTGGATTCGCTACGTTCATCCTCCCTTCTTCGGACTCGCTTAGCTCGTCCTTAGAATATACAATTTTTTAAATTCACTGCAAGACGTTTTTAGACTTGCAAGAAATATATCCGCTTCATTCCTAGCGGACACCCCATAAAGGATGAACACGCCAGATGCTGCTTAAGATTTTTGTTAAGCATCCATGAACAAAAATCATGGATATACTTGTCGAACAATTACAAATACAATATATAGAACATAATGTTAACAAACGACTTTTTTTGACAAATACAATTGAAAATTCGCTCAAATTGTGGCAGTATGCCTTTCTATATAAATTAGTTATAGGACAAAGCGATAAGGAACAACAGTCATATGGCCGCGATGCGCCTCTGAGCCAACGCCGCGTAGCGGTAAAGAGGCCGTAAGCCCCTTGTTTCTAATGTCTACTACAAGGGCCAAAAACACCAAATGTAACACTTTCAGGTTAAAATAAAAGGAACGCGCACTAAACTTTTTTTTTATATATAACATATTCTGTTCTGTCACTTTATCAATTTATGCTATTTCTAGAATTTTCAACACCATATGATGAATTTAAAGAACCAATAGTAAAAACTCTTAAATTACTGCAAGAAACGAACACAATGTAGCTTCAAAATACTTTAAGGTGAAGAGAAAAAAAATAAACATTTTAAATTAATTTTAAATAATATTATTTGATATTAAATCACATTTAAATGTAATTTATTAATCATTTATAAATATAAATAACATAAATATTAAATCTCTTGACAGTAGAGGTATAAAATGTTGCTGACAGGACTTAAAGAACCTGATATATTAAGTTATTCTAGATTTTAAAAAATATATATGTCAAAAAATAATCAGAAAACGGAAAAAATAATAAACATAAAACACTAGTAAATTAATAAACATGAAATAAAACTTGCTAATAAAACTTATTTTCTTACATTAATTATAAAGAAAAAAATGAAAGTAATAGAAGCAAAATAATGATAAGTAATAAAAATAAATTAATTAACAAGTGTCAGAATAAAATAAAAGTACAAATATAGAAATGCAGTATTTTTTGTTAATGAAAGTAATTAAAAATAAATCAAGAACTACAAGTTGTTCAAGTTAGTGAAACATGGCAGAAAAAACAAGATTTCAGCCCAGTGTAAAATGCAGTTTTCATGTAAACGCCATATGTAAAAAGTACAGCGGCCATGTTTAATTAAGTTATTACTTAATTCGACTTACATTTTGTAAAAACTGGATCGAATGAAACCGACAAGGAGATATTGCGTTTTAATTAAGATATGAAATTAGACAGGCTGGTCTAGGTGAAACAAGAAAAAAAGAGTAAATGAGTGTGTATTGCTGTCAATAATTGTAAAAACTTTTACTTTATTTATACGAGCTATCTCTTGGAGAAAGAGTGCGTTCACGTTAATTTCACCAAACTCTTAAGAATATTTATTGACAGTTTTTATATGGCAAATATTAAGCAGTAATGGAGTTAATAATAATAGAGTGTCTATCTCTTGGAAAAAGATGCGTTCACGATAGCTCACCAAACCCTTATGAATATCTATTGACAGCTTTTATAGGTCTAATATTAAGCAGTAATGGAGTTAATAATAATACAGTGTCTATCTCTTGGAAAAAGAGTGCGTTCACGATAGCTCCACCAAACCCTTAAGAATATCTATTGACAGCTTTTATAGGTCTAATATTAAGCAGTAATGGAGTTAATAATAATACAGTGTCTATCTCTTGGAAAAAGAGTGCGTTCACGATAGCTCCACCAAACCCTTAAGAATATCTATTGACAGCTTTTATAGGTCTAATATTAAGCAGTAATGGAGTTAATAATAATACAGTGTCTATCTCTTGGAAAAAGAGTGCGTTCACGATAGCTCCACCAAACCCTTAAGAATATCTATTGACAGCTTTTATAGGTCTAATATTAAGAAGTAATGGAGTTAATAATACCAGTGTCTATCTCTTGGAAAAAGAGTGCGTTCACGATAGCTCCACCAAACCCTTAAGAATATCTATTGACAGCTTTTATAGGTCTAATATTAAGCAGTAGTAGAGTTAATAATAATAATAGAGTGTAAGGGAACCACTTGACCAAATCCTACTACTCCATAAAGTTTACTATACTAACGGCATACTTTTTTAGGGCCAACACAAAAGAACAAAGTACAGACTAGAATTGAACTCTAATCTAATCAGACATACTAATTACAAGATTGCCTATATACTTCACCCCATCTTGTAAGCTAAAAAATAAGTAAATATTGTAAGCAAAACCTTGGAAAATAATCTAAGTTGTATTTTAGTATAATTACATCCCTTTGCGTGATGAATAAGTATACTGAGTTTCGTTTTAGCAAGTTTACCTAGGTTTTTGTTGGATCATGAAAGTTAAGCAGCATCGAACGAAGTCAGTGCCTGGATGGATGACCAATAAGAATAAAACAAATACTGTGTATAGTTTATGTATGTACAGTATAAATTTGGCGATTTGTATATTCTGAGGACGAGCAAAGTGTTCGAAGTAGTGAGGATGAGCGTATAAATTTGATAAGAGTAAGTCACGAGGTACCCCGTACCCATTAAAAAAAATTAAAGTTTTTATGTCTAAAACATTAGAACTGATAAGACGTTTCTTGTTAAATAACTTCAACTTATTTATCAATTCGGAGAACCGACGTACTTAAAGAAACTCTAAGATGCAGCAATGTGCAAGCAGTTCCTTGCTTTTTTCTTAATATGTACCATTGAAGAGAAACCTTTATTTATAATAATAGCTTTTTTTAGATAAGACACAAAAAACTGTTTCTAAATTAAGCAGCCTGTTTATACAGTTAATAATAACTTGAGAATTTTGCCTTTCATTTCTTAGAGGGTGGGATGAAAGAACATTTAGCGTATGATGTATTATATATCTTTTATTCCAGGCGTAATCTGGTACCTTCACTTTATTTTATATACAGCACAAGAGTGTAAAAAAGCGTAAGCAACATTTTATCAGCATTCTACATCGAAACAAATTCACATATTGCACAATCGATTATTTATAATAAAATATATTTTTCAAGACAGCAGCAAAATAGGTCCATAACAGCTAATGTATTTTTAGACAATACAGAATATACTTTTCAGCTGGCGGATCATATTTACAACATATATATATAATATATATATATATATATAATATATATATATATATATATATATATATATATATATAACAATTAAGATAACTTACAGATGGTTAAAAATATAGAAGGTTTATAATCTTATGATTTGTTTTTCTATTTTCTTTTTGTTTGTTATATATATATATATATATATATATATAATATATATATATATATATATATATATATATATATATATATATATATTTATATATATTAACGTGAATAACCTCTTGGTGCAACAGCTGTTAATTCTTTACAGCAATTTCCTTAAATCCAGGGAAATTGACTTACCAATGTATTATTATTTATCAACAACTTATTGCATCAACTTAACCATTTATTAATGTTTTACTATGATTAGAACTATAGCTGATCCTATAAGATATTTTTCATTTTTAAATACTGAAATTGAAGATTTGTTGAAGTATAAGGAAAGATTGAAGATATAACTAAACATGAAATAGTTTAACTTACTTTTTATTGACATTAAATCAATTTTCATGTTAAGAAATGAATTATAAGATATTAATCCCACAGGTTATTCAAAACTATAGGGCATCATCCCAAAATCGGAAATGTACAGCAATATTCTAATATTATAAAATATTATAATATTTTATAATATTAAAGTGCATTTTCTTTAGAAAAATCGGAAACAATAGAGTACAAGCAGTATTACTACTACTTCAGGTTATGAATCATGAACAAAGCAACTGTAGAGCAAGAAGCTCGAATATTTGCCAGAAAAAAGAAAATTTGCCACGCTTTGGGATCTCCGCCCCAGATTTATTTGGTTACTTAACGCTTACCACAATAATAATTGTGCGAGAGACACCTAGGAAATGTAACAAGCAAAATTCAAAGCGACATTTGGACACTGTTCCGTCATTCGACATTCGTAAGACTCGACACAATGTCATGTCTCACTCTGTTTCGTTACGTCTAACTCATCAGGGCGGCGACAAAGCCTGAACTAACTCTTACCTTCAATTATAATTACGAAGAATACAATGTGAAATATTTACCAGAGATGGGTGGAGCTCTTTTACCGCCATCATGGTTGGCAAGCAAAACATATATCATTAGATACTACCGAGTTTTGCAAAACATAAATAATTGAATAGGTATAATTGTGCGAGTCACCTTGGAAATGAAACAAGCAAAATGCAATGCTATATTTGGGAAAAGTTCCATCATTCGACATACGTAAGGCTTGACATATGTCAAGCGCCGTTGACATCAGGGAGCCGATAGAGCCTAAACTCACTGTAACCATCAATTAAAACTCCGAATAATGTAACGTGAAGTATTCACCAGACACAAGCGGTGCTATTTATGCGACATTATGCTAGGCATGCAAAAAATATATCATTTAATGCTACCGAGTTTTGCAAAACATGAATAATTTAAAAAGTATTATTGGGGGGGAGACACCTCGGATATGTAACAAGCAATATGCAATGGTACATATGAGCACTGTTCCATCAAATAGTGACTCTCGAATGATGGAACAGTGCCCGGATGTAGCATTGCATTTGGCTTGTTAATACATTTTCTAGGTATATCTTGCAAATTTTTTATTATATTAACTATTCATATTTTGCAAAACTTGGTAGTAAGAAATGAATAAAACGTTAGTATTAAATATACTTAACGTTTGATAACATCAAAGTAAAATTTTAATTAAAATGAAAGATTTCCTACCAAAAACTTAGCGTCACCGCCAAGGCTACCATGTCACATAGCGGGTGTAGTTAAGGTGTACTATATTGCAAACTCTTAGATCAAAAAGTTTTAAATACAATTTATGGGAATTTCAGATTTTTCTGGTAATTAATGGTCTTATGGTGGTTATTTTGGTCTTATTATCTGGTTTTACTAGATTCATGATCTAGATAAACAGAAACAAAGACGCTTCTTTATATATTTTCGCTTTTAAAACCCTTTAGTGTTTCCGACATTTTAGTCAACTTAAAGTAATCGTATCGACTCCAAACCAGTTTCATTTGATTCAGAGTCCCAGAAAAATAAATAAAGACCTTTTAACGGGCGAAAAATTGTAATCTAGAATTTAACGAATTTTTGAAAATTTTGCCGACGCAAACCAGGTTAATGACGTCACAACAACACGGTTTTATATTGGGTTCGTATCCCCCCCCAAGGTTTATTTGTATAATAAGTTTGGTTTAAATAAATAATAAAATTCAAATATTAATCCGTTCGGAAGATTACAAGATTTTCTAGTAATCTTATAGTAATTTTCTAGTACCATGCCACATATCCTACTATAGTAAGACACACGGCTAAAATCAGTTGACAGCGCAGGAAAATATTGTGAGGAACCAATAAGGTTGGTTCGATTTGAAATTGATGGCGTGGTTTGGCATCTAGGACTAACCTAATTGGCTCCCTCGCATTATTTAACGTTTCCCACGCTGTCAACTGATTTTAACCGTGTGTCGTACTATATCCTTCCTTAGAAGTCTTAAACGAAATTCGCTGAAACAATCTTGATGGATTCTTTAAACGATTACCGACGAACTAGTTTATGAGATCCATCGGATTATTTAAGCCAATGATGATAAGCTGATCTGATCCAATCATAGATAAGATGGATAATCAGTACGTCCAAACAGATATAATTTAAGGACTTAAAATAAAGAAAGAAAGCATTTTAGTTACTTATAATAATTAATATATCAATATTTTATAATACTTCTAATTACACTACTTGTCAAAATGTTAAACAACAAACCTTTAATCCTCTTAACTTCGTCATTATAAAGTGCTTACTAAGCAGCTAAAAAATACTTAGTTGTTAATAAGTACCATTAACAACTTAATAATTCCCTCTATTTAATAAAACTACATAACTTGAAACTCTATCAATAACTTACATAATTATAAGCTTGTATCAATAAATTACAAAACAAATCATATATACAAAATATTTAAATACAAAAAATAAAATATACATAAAAAAAATAAAACATCAAGTGGTACAAAAAATATATAAATCATAATTTAAAAAAATAAAATAAAATTGAAATTTATTTATTATTTAATTAAATAATGACATATATAATATTCTTAGGGACTTAATAGCATTTTTTCTCTTCGAATGTATAACTTCATGTAAAAAAATATTTAAATAATTGTACTTCATATTTTAATACGTCCAAATGCAAATCCCATTTACCACATTTATGTGATATATATGTTAACAAATAACTTTAATACAAAAAAAATATTTGAAGTAATTATGAAGTTAAAAAAGAAAAAAAAAATAAAGTTCAAATTATTGTTTTATATATATACATTTTTTTTAAACAACCAATATTACAGAAACTAATATTATTTAGTATATAGATACAAATAGTTTTAATTTAATGTAATAACTTATTATGCTCATTATTCATCAACTACACCTAACCTGTTAAAGCTGCTGTATTAGTGTTTTTGCACTTACACCATTCATGCTTTAATACTATGGAATACCAAGAGAAAAATTATGAAAAATATAAGACATA
Source organism: Microvelia longipes (assembly GCA_018340805.1). Taxonomy (NCBI): domain Eukaryota; kingdom Metazoa; phylum Arthropoda; class Insecta; order Hemiptera; family Veliidae; genus Microvelia; species Microvelia longipes. Next base: position 20,442,846 of record JACMZG010001914.1, read on the forward strand.
AATTATTGTTCGGAATTAACTGTTAATGTTAATACTTTGTTCACGACTTTGTATGGCAATTTATCATAAGAAAAAGTTTAAACAATTTTATTCAAACATTATCTTTGACATGATGTTAATGAAGGTTCTTTTGTTAAAAGAATTATAAATGGGATGACAAATGTTGGGGTATTATAATATAAGTTTGATTTCATTAAAACTTAGTTGAGTTTTTAATTTTTATATAAATTAGGGAATATTTTGCTCACTCCACATTTATCTGCGTGTTCATATAGATAACCTTATCATTAGAGCATTTGCAAAGTTTTTCGCTTATGCGGTGACTCATTTACAGAAGATGGACCCGAAATCGATTTATGAGGTAGGTCCCAGATTACACAAGTATGTTTTGAAGAACTTTATATATATATATATATATACTTCTATATATATATATTATATATATATATATATATATATATATATATATATATATATATATATATATATATATATATATATATATATATATATATATTATATATATTTGACATCTTTCATATAATTTAACGTTTTTATCTCAATCTTTGAATAAAATCAACCTTAGAGAGGCCTAAAAGCCTATTAAACCCAGGTTGCTGTGAGGTCATCAACCTGGTTTGATAAGTCCGCAAAACATTTGGTACTATCAGAGGGGGTAATATTTGTCTTTAATGTATTTTGTGTTAATTTAACGTATTATTTTAGTGATAATTATTGTAATAATAATTTTTAGCAGGGATCAATAAACCTAGCGGGATCATTTAAGAGGTAGGGATAACTATTTAGCTAAAAGGGTAAATTTAAGTTTGCTATCAACTAATCGTACACTAATGTATAAACTGACAACTTTATAATATCACAGGTGAGTATTTAAATACTAATTTAAAACAACATCAAAGCACAGCTTTAATTGGCATCGCATCTATCTGAAGGCCTAATTTCATAAAGAGAAATTCAATCAAAGAAAATATATAAAACAAACAAACGTGTATTAAGATCATGTTGAATAAATATATTTTTACTAAGAATAGAACATAGTTGACCTATTTTGTATTTGTTCACCCAAAAATTAATAAAAAACCATAACAACAATAAAGAAAGGAATCAAGTCATGGCAGAATAGAGTCGAGGCGGAGGCGAAGAATAAAATCTAACTGTTGTAGGTTATGTTTTGACAAACGACTGAGATCACGACAATACGAGTCGTTATAATGGTTTGAAACACGGAAACAGTCACGAGATGTTATAAACATTTACTACTTATTACTTTACAGTTATTACTTTAAATTTTAAAAATATAAAAAGTACTATTGGCTATTATTCCAAGAGCCAGACTTGAAAAAATGTGACTTATTTTGTACTACTTCAAACCAAATATTTCTGAAAATATACCTTTAATTATGAAGAAAAAACATAGTCTGCCTATCCAGAGTGGATCCCTTCATATGATTGCGCATGCTCAAAATTTTAGAAAACCGCACAAATGTTAGTTTTCTTGAAATAAGTGGTTCCCTGGGGGTCGTGTGCAAAATATGAAGAGAACCTTTTTTAAAGATGATAAAATGTTCTATAAAACGATTGTTTAATCATCAAAATCAGATAACTGCAACCAATGTTGTGGCTCTTTCAAAATCACTAAAAAAAATAGTAAATTTATGCAAAGTCAGCGAATTCCTTTGGAAAAAGATTGTCTTTTTGTGCATTTTTTTGCCATTTAACAAATGTCATAACTTAAGTGGTATTTATCCGATTTTGACGGATAATTATTATGTGAATTATTTGTGCGGTTTTCTAAAATTTTGAGCATGCGCAATCATATGAAGGGATCCACTCTGGATTGGCAGACTATGTATTTTCTTCATAATTAAAGGTATATTTTAAGAATTATAAATAAATATAATTATGTGAATCTAGTCTTTAATTTAGCTTTACGTAAGTCTTCATTTCTAGTCAATTTATGTTAGGTTTTTTGTATTATCTATTTTTGATACCTTGTTTGATATTTTCTATTTTTGATATATTGTTTGTACTATGTTTTAGTTTTGCCCTGAATGATGGCTACATTATAGTCGCCGAAACGTTGGCTAAGATATATATTTTTTTACCGAGACCGATTACCCGAGTTGAGTGAGGTGTATGAACTGTATATATTAATATATATAATATATATATATATATATATATATTATATATATATATATATATATATATATATATATATATATACATACAAAGGTTTCATTCTATGGTACGTAATATTTAAATATTTCCAAATTTGATGTGTTCTGATAAATTTTTGGCCGTAGTTAAGGGTTAACAAGGGCAAAAGGTAACAATTTAAAATTAATTAAAAAACATTGTAGGATAACAATTTATGATTCAATTAATTTAAATAGTGAAACACCCATTACTATCGAAATAAAAATGTTTCACTATTGTTCTTTTTAGCGAATTTTCAAGAAAAAATGAATGAGCTTATGAGATTGGATCATGGGAAAAGGGAGTGGGAGGTGGTATTTTTGGAAGGAGAAGGTCTTCCTAATCAAGATATATATATATATATATATATTATATATATATATATAATATATATATATAATATATATATACATACATAAACATATATACATATATTAACGAACAAATAATACTTTACTACTGAGTTAAAATGACTGCTCTATAAATTGCACCTAAATACCAAATATTTGACCAAACTGGATAAGTATGAAGACAATCAATGACTTTCAATTCTCAATGACACGGAGTAAAACAAATTGGACAAATTAAACACGAGAAAGAAGTTATATTTATTTAGGATTGACAAGGTCTTGATGTCAGGTATTGATATCAACATTGGATTAAAATATGTGAATTTTTTACGAAATAATGCGCAAGATGAGATTATTTACTTCAGAGTCTCAAGTATTTTTCTTAAAAATCAAGAAATGAATGACGATTTTAAACCCTAACCAAGAAAGTACCATACTTCGATGAAGTTTTTATTTATAGTGATTATTTTTTTCTAGTCTATTATTCTGTTTTTGCTCTTGGTTTTTTCCATTTATATATTTTTATGTTAGTGAGAGTAGAGAACAGACTTAGTGGGTTTTGTTTTAAACTTCATAACTAAAATTTTAATAATCTTTGCATTCAATGTTTTTCTTATATCTGTCATTTTCATATACGTCATTAAGAAAATGACATTACATTTTCAAATAAGAGGCTTATTATTATTTGATTCTTTTGTTTCATTATAATTAAATGACAATTTATGAGTAAGTTATGTTGATCATAACAATAAATGCTCAAAATACATATACTCATGTATGTGTATTATTCTAATTCTCTACTCTCACTCTTTTTTTTATTTAAAAAACATATTTTGTCAATTTATATTTATTAAATTTTTCCCATATTTAAGGATGGACAGAAGAACTAAAATCACTTAGAGTCCATCTTATTTTACACTTTTTATTATATTATCGTAGCAGAACACTACGAAAACTTAAAAGTGGGGAAGCAAGTGAAATAGAAGCCGTGCTGACCCGAATACGATCCCTAACTAGACATACTATAGAATACTATTGATTAAAGGTCCAGAGCACAACGACCAGACAAATGAATCATTCCTAAAAAATTACTATAATTGGCCTCCTTTAAAGTTTATAGACCTCCCTCCCTAAAAAGGAATTCGCTATAGTTGCACAAAAATATTTGTATATAAATTTTGCTATACTATAATTATAAAAAAAAATATTTACAAGCTGCATTATAAATTGTCAATCTTTTTCTACCTTAATTATCTAACAAAATCATACCAACTCTGATCCTTGAATTCGTCCTATCTATTTTGAAATCTATTATTAAAATAATTAGTTTAAAAAACTAAATAAAGATCTATGAGTCAGGATTTCTAGGAATAAAGTTAAAAACAAGTCATTAGTTAAGTTGGTAAGATTTTTCTGTTAAAGGATGTGTTGACATGTGTTTATCAGGATGGCAGTACCTATTATGGTCATTTTCACAAAATATAATGAGGATTTGTTAATGTCTAGTGATAGTTTTATTTTTTACTTATCTTTTCTTTCTTCCGTAAGTAAATATAATTAAAGTTTTGCAGTAGTGAAAAGATGGGTAAAATGTAATTAGGTTTTGTTAATGTGTAGTGATAGTATAATTTTTTACTTATCTTTTCTTTCTTCCGTAAGTAAGTAAAATAGAAAGTTTTGCAGTAGTGAAAAGATGAAACTTTGTAGTTTCATTCTCTTAAAAAGTCAGAGGGAAATTAAATTAAAAGTTAAGTTAAATTAAATAAGTTAAATTGTCCAAGGCTGAAGAATAAAATAACCTCAGGGCTTGGCGTGACTTGACTGACTATAATCTATTATTAGGCAAAAGGAAACACAGCTAAACTGTATTTTTAATACATAAAGAACCAGTGATTACTGTCAATAAAAATAAGTTAAACGATTTCATATTGAGGTAGATCAACAATTTTTTTACGCTCCAACTATTCTTTAAACTTCTGTATTTAAGAATGAGAAAGGTATTAGGGTCAGCTTGTACTAATTAAAATACACAGTTGATACATAACACGATGGATTTAGCGAAATGTTTATAAAGTTATGAGGGTGTAATGTAAGTAAATATAACTGGGCTTAGTGTTGTTTAAAGTAAATCCGCTAATAACATGTCAAAGAACAGTATGATAATTTTATGCAAAACTGACAAAAAAGGATAAGCATAGTATGCTTAGTGGTTTGTTTAGGCATGCTATCTTTGAAAAATTCAGGAAAAACTGACTTACAAATAGATAGATTTAGAATTTAGGACTGCAGTCTTCATTGATCTTAATTATTTATTTAAATTATACATAATATAGATTGAATATCAGTCCAAAAAGTTTAATCGTTTATAAAAAAAAATGGTTAAATATCAGAAATGTTTACAAATAAAATAATAATTAAGATTGGGTTTCAATGAGTTATTGAAGTTGTGGGATCAGTCCTTTGTTTATTAGACCTATTGTCAAAGGAATATTAATTAGCTCTATAAACTAAATCAGATAGACTAAGCTCTATAATCAAGACACACAGACTTACTTGGGTGATTTGGGTATTTTGACGATATTATCCGTAGGCGAAGGAGGAGGTTCAGCAGAAATAGCCTGCCTCTTGATCCTCGTCTCGACACAAGGCAACTTTTCATCGTGACAACACTCGACGAAATGCTGAGTCATCGGTCGAACAACCTGTCGAAACATATCCAACTCGTTTTGCAGTTGCACTATAATCGAATCTTTTTCACGAACCATTCGCTCTAGTTTTCGCGACCGGGCACAGTCGCATATGTCCAGTTCCATGGTACGACCCAGCGTGACGGATTTATGACAACTTTTTAAACAAAACAATTATTAACTTTTCACTAAAAATATTTAAATTAAGATGATATTAATCACAAAATCATGGTTTAATTGATACACCTGAAATATAAAATAATTTAAAAATTATACTCATATTCTAAGGCATTCTCATTTTCTAGTATAAGTAAATTTATAGAGGAAATAAAACCCCCAATTAAAATGTTTTATTTCATATCACAGTGAACATCTAAATAAATTTACAGAGCAAAAATAAAACTATCAAACAGCCAAATGTATAAGATTATTCAATAGAATGAGCAAAACATGCAACTTATAAGCATTTATAAGTTTCAGATCTTAAAACATTATCACTTTCTATAAGGTTATAAAATGAGAATACCTCAAAATACAAATACAAAAAAAAAGATCTCAATAAAATTTCAAAAGCTTGTAAAAATCGAAAAAGAAAAATAAAAAGTCAAAAGCTTATAAAAATCGGAAAACAAATATTGAATGTATATTATAGTATGCATAGTGTATTCTTAGTTATAGGAAATACATTTAGGTAATTCAAATTTTAGTGAGAAGAGATTAATAATAGATCAAAACAATAAATTATTTATTACAATTAGATCATACATTTTACTTATTTCATTGTTATATGAAAATTTTAGGACAAATTTATATTTTATCTATTTGTATCGAAATGCCCTCAAACGAATATTATTAATCCATGTTTTAAAATATATATTTATAACTACAACTTATAGTCAGCAACATTTAAGACGCAATAAACTAAGTAATCAATACTAGAGAATAGAAATACGTATAATAAACTTGATAGGGTTACGAAATTAAAACATAAACCGCAATAAAGTAATTAATAAGCGCAATTGAATCTGAATTCATGAGTTTTGCAACATAAACTATTAACTAATTTATACCAGAATATCCATTATGTGTGTGTTTGTCTGTGTTATGATTAATGCCCGCCCTGTTCACACTAGAGAGATGAAACGTGTCACAAAAATCAGAAATAAGGTCCAGTTGTACAGCACAGGAAATAAATATTTTATGACCACGATAAGCTATTTTGTTGTCATCAACCATTTTAAAAATTTGTTAATGATTAAAAATTAAAGAAGTTATATATATCGTTAGGTGTTGTTTATTTGGTTATTTTATTAGGTTATGTTGAAGAAGCAATGAAAGCATAAGCTACCGTCTATACGGAGGATTAATGTTGAATATGAATTTCCTTGGACCGGTTTTGGCTTAACCCCATTATTAGGCAAAACTCAAGCTCTGAACGAATAAAGATATCACTGAATAACTTTATTAAATGAGAGCTTGAGTCTTGCCCCACCTGATGATGGTGTTTAGCCGAAACAAGTCCAGGAATATTTATATCTTATAGCAAGTATCGACGGTAGCAGATTCTTTAAAAATTAGACTATTTGCCAATGAGTTGTAATTTGACACAAATGTACATCTATATAAGTAAATTCATAACTCACACTGCCTTCAAATTAAAGATATGATATTTGGCACAAAACTTTTAATGCTGCTAAACTTTTATGATCCAACAAAAATCATGGATATACTTGTCGCATTGAAACGAAATTTAGTGAACTAATTTATAAAGGTAACAACTTTAACATAAAGGTATATACTTGTACTAAATGTAAACTAAATTAGATTGTTTTCCGATATTTAATTGTTTTTAATAAATATACACAAATCATTTGATAAAACTTAAACTATTGCTGATAATGAGACAAAACTTGGCACATATGTTAGTCTTATACATTACTACATGCGTACCAAATCTTAATCCGACCTCAAAATTGTTCCGCATTTTATGATTTTTCGCTGAGTCATTATTGCGGGTAAATGACGTCATAAAATAATTATTTTATTTAATTTTTGTACGAAGTTTCAAATCTCTAACATAAATACACTAGTAGCTACGATGATACCAGACACACACACACACGACAACTTTGAAAACCACTCATGAAGCTTTAAAAGCATCTGAAAGGGATAATTCCGGTGACATCCCGGTTTTTGATTTTTTCGCAAACAAAATACTTTTCCTATATACTTACGGTAAGGAAAAGGAAAAATATTATGTTTTACCAAAATATGTCATATTAACAAAATGATAGAAATAATAAGAAGTAGGCGTTTTAAGCTTTCGTGAACAAAGTACATAACGTAGTTTTCCTAGTACATGATTGAATCAAAGCTTTAATTAAAATTACTTTATAATAACTATAAAAATATGGTTTCCTAAAATTCGAAGGTTAAGTGTAACGAATCGGAAGTCATAGCAGACTAGACACTGTATCAATACTAAGCCTAAAGTCAAGCGTTGAAAACCGATGAGTAATTCCACCTTAAGCTTATGATAGTCTCAGGTCATGAAATCCTGAGGACCAGCGAAGCTAGGCCACAGCCAAACCTCTAGACTTTAGATTAATACATTATTTTGTGGACATGCGAAGCGAGTCACAGGATGTAAAGAAAAGTACTCCGGACACATTTTTTTAAGCATGAAAAACGAGACTTCTAAAATGGCCCATTTGCCACTTAGCTGAAACCCTGTTGAGTATTCCGTTAATAGGGTAAAATACTACAGAAAGTTCACCGGTCTAATCCCTTGGTAGGTGTGGAAGAGTATAAAGACAAAAATTAACTCGCTGACCTATCAGTTCACTGTAAAATAATTATATTAAACCCGTGAAAACGAGATAGGAATGACATTTTCAGTGTCTTCCTAATATAGAGGATGAGACAAATTTATCTATTAAAAATATAATAAACATGTCCATAAAATAGTTACAAGCAGTCACCTTGTATGATTACAATAAAAAATTACAACTATAAGTTTTTAGAGAGGTTCTCACTAATCCAGCAATTAGATTATCTACAAACATAACACTCTAATGCTCAAACATTGAAGTGGGTGTTAAATCCACACAAACCTTTTAATTCTAAACCACACAAAAGTTCTAATTCCACACAGACGTAACACACTAAGACGTTATACAAATTGTCACATGAACACCAACACATAAATACTACCGCACAACGAACAGAACATAAACAATGACGGAGTGAAGGTTTATGAAAATATTTGAGAGCAAAAACAGTATATAAGAATACCTAATAACACAGAAAAACATTTTTAAAACTGTTACACTTATTCAGAATATTTATAAACCATTTGTTTCTTTCGAGGCGTAAAATGTGATGAGTATACTAAAAGTGTAAGACTAAAGGCTATTTATAAAAAAAAGCTGCCAATTTGGAGCAAAGTTTACCAACTTCTTTAACTAACAGGCTACAGATTGTAAAACAGCATTTAAGTAGTTTTATAATAAGGTAATTTTGGAACTACGCGAATAAAAATATTAAATAAATTCGGGTAACAAGGACTCCTGTAACTTTTACTCACATAATAGGATTCGCTACGCACGCCACTTTAAATTGTCTTTAGTGCATAGACACGACATAAGTTTTTAAACCCAAGAGGTCTAAAAAATCTAAAACGGATAATATAGGTAAAATCTCGGTTTCAAATTTTTAACAAAAACACAATGCTGTTCTTTTGTAACCATAGTAAATGTGAGGAGTGGTAAAAATATAAAAATAAAATATAAAATTCAAAACAAAAAAAATATTATTACACGTATACTTTTCTATTAAAAATATTTATTTATCTTCTTTACGTTTTTAAATGTCAATCAAACTAACGGATTGGCTGAAAATACATAATACATTTCACACAACACGCATATAATATATATATATATATATATATATATATATATAATATATACATACAGTGTTCCGAGAAACCGCTATCGGACTTCTGAAATGGAATTTTGATAATAACCGGGGTCCGATTTCAACTATGATAGCCACTTCATTAGCCATTAGTTTTCTTCCACAAAAAAACTAAGAAAACGTTAATAATGATTTTTGACAACATGGATTAACCAACATTACTTTTTGGTGGTATCATCCACTTGTCTTTAATCAAGTTTCTTCAACCTTGTTGGTTTTATAAAGGATAGCTGGATCAAAATCAACTTTAAAAATAAGCTTAACTTAAAAATTCGACGATTATTACCTTTAAAATTAATATTAAATAATTAAATATCCATTAGCACTAATTCAAAATGACATTAAGAAGTTATTAAACTAAAGAAGGCGTAAACTAGAGGCGTAATGAAATCAAGTTGAAGTATTAAGTGGCGTAATATAAACAGAGCTTAAGAGGCGTAAAATCTTTATCCGGTCTGAAAAAAAACTTTATGACTGACTAAACACATGGGACTTTTTTAAACATATAATTGAAATGATATTTAACATTTTTAATAATAAACTGTTTTCTCTTAAAGAATAACTTAAAGAAGGTCATAAAATAAATACGTAAAGAATTTTTAAGTATTTAAACCTATTAATATTTTTACACAGAGTATATAGGAAAAGTAATGTTTGCACCAATAATCTGAAACCTAGATTTCCTCTGATTTGTGTCATGATTTAATGACCTCTTGAAAGGTTTTAACCAAGTAATCCATCCATTTGTGTGTGTGGGTTATCATCGTAGCTCCAAATGTGTTGATAGTGGAAGATAGTTAAAACTTGTAGTCCGGACGGCCAAGAAGAGTTTCTTCGTCAAAAGATTTATAAGATCATAAGATTTACAGGACCATAGACTAGAGTAAAAATACCACCATTCAGAACATACTTAAAATGTCCAAATCGGATAATTACGGAGAAACCTCAGTTCCGGATTTTAGAGGCGAACATAATACTTTTCGTTATACCTACAGTAGTAGGCGAGGAAAAGTAAAAAATAAATCTATAGCTGTTGTTTTGAAGGCGCTACTTGGGGTTATCACAGAAGACCATTTTTTGTTTATTAATTTTTTATACATTTATTTATTTTTTATTGTTTTTAGTATTATTATAATGGTATTATTTTTTTTGTCAGGCTTTGGCGTCGGTCCTAGGCGTTACAAGTTTTCTTTCAACGTGCTGAACCCATTGTAAAGGGTAAGACGTGAGGGAGCCGGACTGCTAGCCCTAAGTAATGTGAATAACGGTTCCAGATTTGGTTCAAAGGGTTTCGCGGAGTGAGTTTAAGTTGGTATGAGGCAGACCCTAAGTCCAACACTGTTGACAGACCGCTGTCTTCGTGCGTAAATGCATTTCTCTCTATTTTTTGGTAACATTTTTTCCACAAGAAACATTTTTGCCCAAAACAAAAAAAAAATTCTGGCGCGGTGGTCCGCATGTCGGGCGAATTTCCTTTGATGCGTGTTTCCGTGCTTTTTATATAAGTTTACAACTACTAAATAAATAATTCCGGCGCGGTGGTCCGCTGTCGGGCGAATTTCATTTAGAATACGTGTTTCCGTGCTAAACAACCCATTTCTTGCTTATGCAAGAACCATGCCCATTCCGTGGTTCCGGTTCATGCTTTAGAACCTAAGCAGTTACTCAATTGTCAAGCACTGCTCGTAACTCATTTTGTCTGTATTTTCCAAAGGAAATGCGCATAACTATCCAGTTGGTTGCACAAAACTATGCCTCTAAAATTAGAAGTACGCTCTATTATTTGCACTAGTTTAAAGCTTAGTTACTTATCTTTAAGCTTAGTCAGTTATCTTTAAAGGTTTTAGCGCATTTCCTTTGGAAAATACAGACAAAATGAGTTACGAGCAGTGCTTGACAATTGAGTAACTGCTTAGGTTCTAAAGCATGAACCGGAACCACGCAATGGGCATGGTTCTTGCATAAGCAAGAATGGGTTGTTTAGCACGGAAACACGTATTCTAATGAAATTCGCCCGACAGCGGACCACCGCGCGGAATTATTTATTTAGTAGTTGTAAACTTATATAAAAAGCACGGAAACACGCATCAAAGGAAATTCGCCCGACATGCGGACCACCGCGCCAGAATTATTTCCTAGTTGTAAACTTATATTAGGTAAAAAAACGATAAAAAATGATTGACCCTTCCAGGATGTGAACCCAGGTACCCTGAGTTTGAGTGGTTGTATTGACTCCGGACCACAGACATTCATCATCAGAGGCCCAAAAAACATTGAAAACGCACCCTACTCGAATTTAATTTTCAACGACCGTAATGTTGGTTTTCTATCATTTTTGTGGTTTTTTCGACTTTTTGGTAACTTAAAGTGGTCGTATCGACTTCGGACTGGTTTCATTTCGATTCCGCGCCCAAAATTACATTGAAAACGACACCTACTCGAAATTTATTTTTTTTTATCGACCTAAATTTTGGTTTTCGGGAATTTAGAATGGTTTTTTTTCGATTTTTAGGTCACTTATAGTGGTCGTATCGACTTCGGACCGGTTTCATTCGATTCAGCGTCTCAAAAAACATAAATATTGACCTTTTTTTGCGGCAAAAAATATTAACCCTGAATTTTGCCGATTTTTTGAAAATTTCGCTGACTCAGCAAACCGGGTTAGTGACGTCAAAAAACCTGGTTTTCAATAGGGTTCGTGTCCTCGAAGGTTGATTTTTGTACCAAGTTTTGGTTAAAAAATATTAATCCGTTCGAAAGATAGAGTGTTTACAAGAAAGTGTCTAGAAATACATATATATATATATATATATATATATATTATATATATATTATATATATATATATATATATATATAATATATATATTATATATATATTATATATATATATATATATTATATAAAGTTTCAAAAAAGTATTTTTTCGTCATAAGGGACCTCTGAAACGGATTTGTGTCGTGGTCCGAGGTTCGAATTCCGCCATGACGCCTATCCCATTAGGCGAATTTTCAAAGGAAATTCGCTAAAACTATTAACTAAAACAGTTATATCATTGGATATAAAAGAGCACATCAAAACGCATGTTATAAAAAAAGCAAGTCTATAATAAATGTAATAATTCTTCTCAAACAAGCCCGTAATAAATATTAATAGGCTCACCCTCACTAACTTGCACAATTTAAAACTAGTTCATTCCATTTTAAACTTTTACAAAAAAGTAATTAAATATTACAATATTTTAATTAAATGCGCTCATAAAAATAAGTTAATACCTAAATATGTGACATTAATTCAATTAAATAACAACAACTAAACAATTTAACAACTTAAAACTATAACAACTAAACAATTAAGGATTAAATTAATAGTAAAAAATAATTTCAAAAAAGGGTACCGGTTACTTGGGAACTTTCCTTTCCCCATCGGATTCGCTACGCTCATCCTTGCTACTTCGGGCTAGCTTCGCTCGTCTTTAGAATGAAACAAAAATCACCGAATTTAAATTGTAACATGTCTTCGGACATTTTAAATATATTCGTTTTGTTGCAAGCAATCAACCATCCAAGGCACTACTTCGCTTAGCTTTTAAGATCTAACTAATACCTTATATACTTGCCGCACAAAAACGAAAATTAGCATATTTAATAATACGCTTGTTTTAAACTTTGATTATTTTTCGATTTAAAATCGGGTATGGGGTACCTCGGAACTTTTCCTCATCACATCGGATTCTCTACGCTCATTCTTCCTACTCCAAGTCCAACACGTCTTCGGTAAAATGGTTGTAAGAAAAGTAATGCGGTTAGTCAAGAATGCACAGTAGATTATGGCACAACTTTTCCTTGCCACAAATTTTCACATTGATTTCTTAACACTATTAATTTTACATTAAAGAATTACTGCCTTAAGTTGAAGCAAATGACAAGTTAAAGAAGCAAATTAGTCTAACATGTTAAATTTAATCCCTTAAATTATCATATAATTAAAAACAATATTTTATTAATATAAATTAATACAACATTAAAACTCGTTAGCAACTTTTAGAAAATAATAAATCAAGGAAGAAACCGGTTACGACTGGTTACTTCCGAATACCGGTAGTCAATTAAATTTTCTTGTCAACCTTTTTCATTTAAATTCTGTCAACAACGATTAATCAAACCTTTTAATTTATAATTTGTGATTAAATTTTAATTTAAATTATTTTTTTTGGTAAAAAAAAATATATCTTAATAGTTTAACAATAAAATGTAATAGGTCAACAATAGCCGTTACTATTCACATAAACTTTGCATCGGTTACACAATATAGTTTATCATTATTGTGATTATGAGTTTTTATTCTGTGTTTTCGGGTGATACTCCTAATATAATATTTGTTATGCTATATAGATATCTCAATCTTGGCATCCATATAATCATAAAGTTTGTAAAACCACTAATATAATGTTCCAATATTATGTTATTATAGTTGATTAGCTAGAGAGTCGTATCTCTTTAGAAAGAGATATTTAATAATTACGAGTATAAGTGCGCAATTAGCAAACATACTCATTCAAATTCACTATGGTCAGTGACATCAATGTTTCATAAATACTGTATGATTGCTATAGAGATCATAGGATAGTCGGTTGATGTTCTATTATATTTAGTATAGTCAAATTACACAATTAAAGCTATTAAATACACTACTTATAATGAGTGTATGATTAAAATGTACAATAGATTCAAGATTGGTTGCCTGTTTGTAGAGTACTCGAGGTAATATTCGTGAGAATCGCATATTAGTTAATTAATGCCAATTATATACACACGCGAAATATGCTTCAGTCATATTATTATGGTCAAGTTACAAATAGTCATTGTTGTGTTTATAGCATTTAGACTAATTTATAATGTTCAATAATACAGAGAGTACTGATACAAATGAATTCAGCAAAAATTTACACAAGATGCCTGAATTCATCACACTTCAACTTAAGAGCTGTGTTTTCAATTATGTGTTCACTATTAATGACTAACAATCATTAGAAGTAGTTGAGTATAAAGAACCATAAAAATACATTCAGCGAACTAAACACAAGTAACAATTTATGAAGTTTATTTTAACTTATTGATGTTTGTCTTAATCGAACTTATATAAAATAGTCACTTTTGAGGAAACCGCTCGATAGTTTGCTATAATCTAATACATATGGATTAAAAATTTGCTAATATACTGAGTGCAGGTTGGATAGTTGCAGTCTCTACGGATAACCCCCTAAGTATCGGTTGAAGACGACATTCTCGAATTTCCAGTGACGAACTTATTTTCACAGGAAATATATATTGCAGTTAATCACTTGAATTTTTCTTAACATTGTGCAAGCCAATAACTAATTTATTGTAGAAATTATTTGAAAAATAAAATCATTAGATGATCCAGTGATATGTCATGAGGGCGTTTTTTATTTTCCACATCTTAATATTAATATGACATTTATTGGATTTATAGGCTTTTGCAACTTGGATCGGACTCTTTGATCTCTCTCGCCCTAAGGGATATGTAGCTGTTCAATGTGAGTAATAGACTTGGACAATGTGAATATTTCGATTTCTGGTAAATTGCTCAAGGAGAATTTGAGTACAAAAGCATATTTATTGAGATTTGTTGCCTAAAAATTATTCTTATACACAATTCACACGCAAATAATAACCTGAATATGTTTTTTAATAGGTTATAATTTTAAATGTCACAAAATATTGCACCGATACATGGAGTTAAAATTCAAGAGAGTGAAATTGAATTTTTTGAGTATGAGAATTTACTATCAACAAATTATATCGTTATTATTAACACTGTATACTACTTAATGATACATACCGAGTAGAATCTTACACTAGCACTGCGGAATTTACAATAAATAGAATATTCCGCTGTTTATCATTATAAATGTGATGACTAGATTAACATCCAACTATCTATGATTAAACTCTAAACAGAACAAAAATACGAGACACATATATTATAATATTTTCTGAGTATAAATTTATGGCACACTAATATGGCACGTGATAACATGCGACGTTAACCATTTAACCTGTGTTGTATATTGCCTTTTCAGAAGAGTACATGAATATTTATGATTTCGAGATGGACGAACAGAGAGAGTCTCATATCTATGTATTTTATCTGAGAGAGAATAAAGAAATATATAGTGATAACAAATTTATTTACTTCATACAACTTTTTTATAGTTGTAATACGTTCTTTTACAAAATTATGATTATGATAGTTGTAATAAACTTGAATATGATTCTCTTAAAAAAACAGTTTTCACTTATTTTCATTCGGATGAGTATATATACAATATTCATATGAAAAATATCTTGATCACATTCTATTATATTAATTAGTTTTTATTATATTTTTGTGTTCAATAATACCCATCCCATGTCCTTATCTTCACATTTTTTTCTTTTATTCTACTTTTTCTATGTGATTATATCATTATCAAGAGTTGCCTGATATATATATATCTTTATAGTTTGTTATATTTGCAATATTTTGTTCTTGTTGTTCTCAGTATTTTAGAGTTCGATCCTTTCTCGTAAATGTTAATGATTGTTCAATCTTTTTAATAAATAAGTTATGTATAGTTTTGTGCAAACAAGTACTGAAGACAATAAAAATAATCTTAGATAATTTTTTTGTCAATTGAGCCATGAATTCATTTGAGAGAATAACACAAAAAGATATACTAACATCCAAATGACAAAATAAACACTTTATATAAACACGAGCTGATGTACAAATTATAAATTAAATGCAGACCATTCAAAACAAAGTAAAGAACATATTAATACACAAAAAAATATTGAGTATATACTATAATTATACAATATAATAAATATATATAAGTACTTAAATTCATAATATAAAACTTAGATATTACATATAAGATAATGAATTAAAAATCGAGCAAATTAAAAATTTGAGACGAGATGCATTATTAGAAAAACTAGTGTAGATACGAAGAGAGTAAAACACGATTAGTTAATATAAATTCAAATTATTTTTATTCACTATATCTCCGGTTAACACGAAGTTAATACAACAATTTTCTATCTATAATAAAATATGGAAAGTCTATTATTGTAATCCTATCGCAAATGGAGAGTATTGAAGAACTTTGATTAAATAACCAAGGTTCAATAATATATCACTGAGAGGGAACCTATTATTTTGTCGGTTGGACTTACTCACCGAGCTATAATGAAACGTGTGTTAAGTATGTATTCTCACAGATGGTTTACACAGAGCGGCGAGTCAAATAATGATTGCATATTAGAATCTATGTGATGTTGCTTGTGTAAACATGAGGTTATAGATTTGTAATCATATAAAAAAAACCATTATATTTTTTGTTATTAATGAGTTTTCACAATGATTATATTTTCTAGTTGTACAATAAGTAGTGGTAGAAGAAAAATATAAGACATCACACATGAATAGCGAAAATAACATACAAATGAATCTTTGTGAAAGAAGAAATGAGACATGACACGCAATAAGATAAAAAAATTAACGTAACAAGTTACTAAATGTAAGAAAACGAAATAAAAAATACCATTTAAGAATTTTAAAATTTATAACAATATATAAACAGTGAATTAAAATTTCAATGGTTTGGTTTGAATCTCATACACAACATTGTGCACATGATCGGTCAATAATGACCTGAGCACAATATGGGAAACCAAAATTAGAACCTAAGTGAATCGTATATAGAGGTATGAAGCCAAGAGTAACTAAAAATAATATATAAGGAGTTCGCCTGATGTCGAGCTTAGTTTAGTACATTGACAATGAAAAAGGGACACCTGTTATGTTTTGTTTACAATATCATATTTTAATACTTAAGTTCAAATTACACACTGTCAAAACTATAAGTAAATAGCTTGAGACAACACACTATACTGATAAAGAATAGCTGAACTTCCGCGGCAGAAGTCCGAACCAGTGGTGGAGCACTACGGCGCTTGAATATTTGCTAGTTAGTTACACGACGAAATTATGTAACCTGAGACGCTAAACCAATTCCATCATTGGTTCAATCATTCCACATTGGTCATTCATTATTGATGGCACGATTGAAAGGGACATGACAATTTCCATGAAAAGATGTTGGTGGTAATAGGGAACCGCTCTTCTCGAGATAATTCATTAGGAAGAGATAAGCTTTGTTCTTCGGAATTTCCAATGAAGACGAGAGTAATTTCAGGCTCTACGTACGAATTAGTGTGAGATAACGTGTAAATTAGAGGGGGTTAAAATCTCAATCTTGTAAATGGTTTAACTAGAGTAGTGCTTGGCATTCAAGACACACACACACACATATATAATATGCATAAACACGCAGAATTAGAATAATTGGACAAAACACGATATTCAGCTACCAATTAGTACTATGAAAATGGATAAGGCAATAGCTATAGAATATAATATTGATAAATTAAAAATAAACTGCTCTGGTTTCTGACAAAGCATTTCCCTTTTAGTCTGTATACATTCCATGTATATACCTATATATATATATATAATATATATATATATATATATATATATATATATATATATATATATATATATATATATATATACTTCTCGTGGTACCACAACACACACACACACACACACACATATATATATATACAGAGAGAGAGAGAGAAGGAAAAAGACATTATACACACCTCGAAACGAAACAAGTCATATGCTGCATCAGTTGGAGAATTAATACTACTGATTATAAGAGCTAACCTAAGATTTCTGATTGTAAATTTTCCCAGTACATTACCATAAATAACAAACCAAACCTTGCAAAGAACAGTAATGTATACATGTACAAAAGCATTCTAAGACGAAAAGCTACATTTTCCACAACAAATTATTTAAAAAAAATTAAAAAACATAATAAACTGAGAAAACGGATTACTGATTTTGGCAAAACTAGACAGTTGGGTGTTAAAATAAGTATTATTTGAAAAGTTTTATGTTGTTTTGACGATCATGTCAGTTTAAGATTAGTTTCGTTTCAGTCATGCACGACCTGCATGTCATGCCACGTCCTGTGTGGGAGGCATTTCTTTAATCTTAGTTTTTCTTTTTTTAAGGTTATTTAAAATGAAAAATGTTTTAAAAGTCATAAAATTTTGTGAAAAAACAGATACTGTTTGTTTCAAAATTAATTATTGTAATGTATATAATACACTTTAAATTAGTACGCCTAGTCTAAGAATATTAAATTGCTATAGCAATACGTTATTCTGGGTTGTCAAAACTATCAACATTACAGAATTAGTAAACATGTATGTTAACGAATCAACTAATAGACTTATGAAAGAAAATTCTTTAAGAGGGTCTTATACTTTAACAAAGAAATAATATCGGTAAATATAAAGTATAAATACTAAATGTGTGCAAGAGGTATAAATTTATAACTTGTATTTTTCGTGTGACTAATTGGTTGCCTTTTATGGCATCATTTTCGAGGATTTTTTAGATAAATCACGTAACAAGTTTAAACACTGAGGTCACACCCGACCAATTATAGCTTCTTTTTAGCTTTTTTCAGAAGCAAAAATAACTGTATTTTCCTTCAAATTAATTTTTACTTAAAAATGATTTATTTACTTTTCTTTTCTCTCATATACCGGTAGTGAAAGTAAAAGAAAATTTTGTTGATCATAACATTTTGTAACCAGCATTAAATTCTCGTTTTGTTAATTCTGTATTTTAACTCATTTAATACTTCTTTTTTAACGTACGAATGGTTAGCTCTAAATTTTCTATTAATTCTCATCTAGGCTTTCATTCAGCAAAAACTGAACTTAGAATTTATAAAATTGACTTATTTACGTCAAATTTATACGATTTAGAGCAAGATTGAGATAATATTAAAAAATCGAGAACGGTGTACCTCTTAAACTTTTCCCCACCACATCAGATTTGCTACGCTAACCTTACTACTTTGAACTCGCTGCGTTCGTCCTCTGAATATAAAAATCATCAAATTTCTGACCTACAAATCTTCGGACTCGCTTTGCTCGTCTTTAGTTAGTAAATACTTTCTTTTTATTTCCAGCTTTCACCCATCCAGTGACCCAGCAAGCAGTGACCTCGCTCACTGACCTTTTATGATCCAACAAAAACCGTAAATTAAAAACCTGCCGTATTGAAGCGAAACTTCGTACAAATATTTATTACTTGGATCTAATTTCAACAGGATGGAATAATTTGGATTTGCTGTGTCATTATTTCTAGTTCATGAAGTCATAAAAATATTTTTCAGAAAGTAGAACTATACCTAAAGATTGGATCTTTTTTCAAGTCTCTAGCATAAATACTCTTTGAGCTACAATAATAACCGACATACACATAAAAACAGACAACTTTGTGAAAACCACTCAGGAAAAAACCACTCTTAAATCACCTGAAACGGATTAATCAGATAAAAGATCTGTTTCGGACATTTAGTGCAAACATATTATATTTCCTATATACCTGTGGAATAAATATGAAAAATTAAATCCGTCACAATAAAAATTATAATTTTCAACATAATGTTGTTTTAAGTACACTTAATCATAAGTAAAGGAAATCATCATATAATGATAATTAATATCAAATAATGAAATCATATAGTAAAAATCATCATCAAATAATGAAAATCATATAGTAAAAATCATCATATAATGATAATTATATCAAATAATGAAATCATATATAGTAAAAATCATCATATAATGATAATTATATCAAATAATGAAAATCATATAGTAAAAATCATCATATAATGATAATTATATCAAATAATGAAAATCATATAGTAAAAATCATCATATAATGATAATTATATCAAATAATGAAAATCATATAGTAAAATCATCATATAAATGATAATTAATCAAATAATGAAAATCATATAGTAAAAATCATCATATAATGATAATAATGAAAATATAGTAAAAATCATCATATAATGAAAATCAATCATATAGTAAAAATCATCATATAATGATAATTATATCAAATAATGAAAATCATATAGTAAAAATCATCATATAATCAAATAATGAAATCATATAGTAAAATCATCATATAATCAATTATTCAAATAATTTTATATTGCTATTAGGTAATTGCATAATTATATTCAACTCAATAAAATTTCAAAAGATACCACTTAAAATATTTTACGGCAGCTTATCTAATAGTAAAATAAAGAATATTAATAAGATAAGAGTTAGTTAATAATAAAAAAAACAAAGGTAACAATTAATAATCAAAATTCTAGTAGGTACTTCAAATTTATATTTAATAATTTAATAAAAAAAATTATTTTATCATACAATTTTGGGACTGTATGTCTAGTAATTGTGTTTAAAGAAAGGGCATATTGTCAAGTTAGAAATGCAACGAATCAGTCAATCAACACTTAAATGTGGATTATTTTATTTAAAAAATTATAATAATTTAAAAATGATTATACCTTGTTCAGGATCAAGGTATAATTGATAAATCCAATGTTTTGCTTCCACTTTTTATGGATGTGAATCATAAAGAATCTGGGGCCACGGCAGGGGTCCCGCCTAGTCTAGTGGTCAATTTTTTTTTATCGCCCTCCGTATCTCTTTATACAGATCATGCGATGAAATGTATAATCCACTTTAGATAAAAAATCTTGTCAAGCAAACTCTTCCTTTAAAATTTTATCTTTTTACCATTAGTCTGTCTATAAGATATGAAGATTCATATTAAGGTCGTTTTGAAACTCACTAAGTGACTCATCATAATTCTATGGCGATTATAGCTATTGTAGACATATGAAATTAGTAGTATTAACTTTATTGAGCAAAACAAGAAAAAAGTTACCAATCTTAACATTTTCAGACCTTTCTATCTAATATGCACTATTAAAAATTAAAGGTAATCCTTATCTCAATGTTCAAAGTATTATAAAATGTTTGGAAACTAACACTACCTGTAACTAAGAGTATTGAGAGTTTTGTCTAGACAATTTTACCCTCTATTTAAATGTAGTGAAGTGAAATATTAAATTAACTAGATAGCTCTGATAATAACCATTCTATCAGAGCTATCTAGTAGAGGACATGAAGACTAAAATTTCTGAGAGTTTTATTTGACAGGAGTTAATACCTATTTGCTAGTAATACGACAACCTACAAGAAAACATTAATGTGGCCTCGACGCTTGTAGCAGTATTTTGATATTAGCACTATTAGTAGTCAAAACAGAGTTTATAAATAACCGCATAAGTTCATATATGAATGGAATAATACTGGTTTACAACATCTAATATCAAGCTTATACTAGACACATCTAAAAAAGCATGAATAGTATTTTAATAACTATTATGTAAACATTTAATGTCAATTATATAAAATAATAATTTCGATAATATAAATATTAATATTTATAATTAATAATTCGAAAATATTAGCAACACCCTCATAAACGAAATTTTCTGCTAAAAGTAATAAAACAAATGACAGCATTCACATACATATGCGGATCTCATACATACGAGTATGATCGGTAAGATCGATTTGACAAATGAGTTTATAAGAAAGAATTAGAATAAGAAAAAAGAATAATTAGTCTGAAACCATGTCCTTTAAATTGGTTTCCATGTTTTAAATTAGATTATATTAAAAACGAAACCTAGAATTTAAAGAAATGTTTAGTCCTGTAGAGATATTTAATAAAAAATATTTCATTAAAGATTGCAACTACATAATACAAATGTTATTAGAAATAATGATATCACGATAAGAAATTACTTTGAAATGATTGTTGCAAAAAAATACCCAGCAGTTTGCTCATTCTAAAACAATACCCAGTAGTAGTACATGCCGGCGTGGGGTTATCATAGATAATGATTGTAATGTTATAATAATAATAATAATAATAATAATAATAATAATATATAATAATAATAATAATAATAATAATATGCTCATTATTATTCATTATAAAGAATAATCTCATTCCAGAACCCATCAGAGACGAGATAAGAAAAGAGGTTTCTGAACTGCTGTTAGCAGAAGAAAATAATGTAATATTAACACCACCAGCTGAGTTAGAAGATAATATACCACACCACCAAATATCTGAATCATCTGACAACAGATCTGAAGTCTCTAGTAATGAAACTGACAGAAACGAGACAAGCCAAGATAATACAATAGACCTGGATAACCTTAAGTCATTATTTCAAACCTCGATAACTCTATACAACGGAATGGATCCATGTGAAAGGCCGGTACTACCAAAAATTTCTACATCTAAAATACTGTTTAACTTAATTAACCTGATAAACATTCATATTTTCCCTACGTACCTTACCCAAATTAATACAGTAAATGGCATTCACACATACCTTTATTGTTCCGTGATAAACTATTTGCAATTATCTAAAGATAAAACTTATCCACGTAGTACTACAATCTCCAAAGCAGGTCCAATAAAACCAAAATGGAAAAAGCGTCTAGAAGCAGACATAGTTAAACTAAGAGCAGAAATAGGTCGAATAACTCAGTACTTGAATGGAAATAAATCAAAAAGAGTCAAGAGAAAGCTTAAGCATATTCCCTCTGCTACTTTAAATAATTATGACTTACTTTTTCAAAAACTAGATCTACAGAAACAAAAGTTAAATATAAAAAGTCATAGGCTAAAACGTTACACTGATACTGAAAAGCGCAAGCAAAGTAACTCTCTATTTGAAAAGAATCAAAAGAAATTTTACAATAACCTAATTCCACAACAACACCTAGAAAATAGCGAACCACCAAGTAAAGAAAGTTTAGAAAAGTACTGGAGCGATTTATGGTCACAAGAAGTCAAGAACAATGAATCAGCAAGTTGGATAGAATCTGAAAGTAATAGAATAGGTAATTTAAAACAAATGGATTTTACGGAATTAAGAACGGAGGACATTAAGGAAGCTTTAAAAAATATTCATAATTGGAAGTCCCCTGGTCAAGATGGTCTGCATAGTTTTTGGATTAAAAAGTTTACGGCTCTCCATGAAAACATTGCTTGTTGTTTCAACAAACTCCTTGAAAACCCAGAAGAAATGCCAGACTTCTTAACTAGTGGAGTAACATATATGCTCCCAAAAAGTGACAGAACACAAGATCCTTCTCAATACAGACCCATAACGTGCTTGCCTACACTATACAAACTGCTTACCTCTTGCTTAACTAATAAACTTTACAACTTCGTCGAGCAAAACCAAATTTTAACTGAACAGCAGAAAGGATGTCGCCGAAACCACTTAGGTTGTAAAGAGCAATTAATTATCGACTCTGTAGTACTAAAGCAAGCTCAAGTCAAGAACAGAAACATAAGTATTACATACATTGATTACAAGAAGGCGTTTGATAGTATACCTCACTCATGGTTGATCCATGTCCTACGAATATATAAAGTTCATCCTAAAATAATAGGCTTTCTGGAACATGCTATGACTAGATGGAAAACAACTCTAAACCTAAGTTTAAACAGTCATACAATATCCACGAAATGGATCAACATTAGAAGAGGAATATTTCAAGGGGATTCCTTGAGCCCACTGCTGTTCTGTCTGGCGCTAAATCCTCTCTCACGTCTGCTCAATTCATCTAAATTTGGTTTTAGCATTAAACAAAATCGATGCGTAGCTGAAGTGATAAGTCACCTCTTTTATATGGACGATCTTAAATTATTTGCAAATAATCGGGAACATTTAACCCAGTTAATACACATTGTTGAAAGATTTTCAGCTGACGTTCACATGAGCTTTGGGCTAGACAAATGCAAAAATATAGAAGTAGAAAAAGGAAAAAATATATCTCAGCCAATAATTCTTGACAACAACAGTGTAATAGAACCTATCAACCCTAACAACACTTACAAATATCTAGGACTCCACCAATCATCAACAATAGACCACAGCAAAATAAAAGATAGTTTGACACAAAAATTATTCTCTCGCTTAAACAGCCTTCTCTCTACAAAATTAACCTCCAAGAATTTTTTAAGGCCATAAATACTTACGCTATTCCCATTATAATTTACTCTTTCGGCATAATTAAATGGACTAGAACTGAATTAGCTATACACAAAAAATAAGAACTTCCCTCACCCGACATAGGCTGCACCATCCAAAATCGGCTGTTGAACGAATCACCTTACCACGAGATAAAGGAGGAAGAGGCTTAATCGATATTACCGCTCTACACTCAAAACAGATATTAGATATAAGATCATTTTTCTATAGAAAACAAGAATCCTCCTCACTTCACTTAGCTGTGTGTAAGGCAGATAACAACTACACTCCAGTGAATCTTTCAAACGAAAATGATTCAGATTTCCTGCAACCTATATCGAGACCGATGCTAAATTACAATCATGGAAACAAAAGGAACTGCACGGAAGACATCCCTATGATTTAAACCAAGATAGTGTTGACATTGTGGCGTCAAACCAGTGGTTAATTCAAGGCAGTCTTTTCCCAGAAACAGAGGGTTTCATGATTGCAATTCAAGATCAGGTCATCAGTACTAAAAACTATAGGAAATTCATCATCAAAGATCAGTCACTGGACAATGACAAGTGCAGAATGTGTAAAAATGCTAGTGAAACTATACAGCACATCACTTCAGGGTGTTCTGTGCTAGCTCCTACTGATTATACGCATAGACACAACCAGATAGCGAACATTGTACACCAAGAACTAGCAAAACAGTACAACCTGATAGAAAAAAAGGATGTCTGCCCTTACTACAAGTATAAGCCATTACCTCTTTTAGAAAACCATCAATCAAAAATTTACTTTGATACAACTATACTTACCGATAGAACCGTTTATAACAATAGACCAGATATAGTACTAGTAGATAAAAATGAAAAGACCACTTATTTAATAGATATAGCTGTCCCTAATACCCACAACCTTTCAAAGACCATAACTGAAAAAATCCGAAAATACACGGAACTGCAAGAAGAACTAAGGGACCTCTGGAGCATGAATCAAGTATATATAGTACCATTAATAATGTCGTCAACTGGAGTTATACCGAAACAAATTCACAATAGTCTAAAATTAATAAACTTACCACCAAACCTATTCATAACCATGCAAAAAGCAGCCATCCTAAATACATGCAGAATTGTCCGAAAATTTCTAAGCCATAGTCAACCATAATAAATAGCTTTATAAGAACAAGACCATTTACTTGGTGCCAGCCCGTAAATGGTCTTTCTTCTGAGGAAACTCAAGAGTTTATTAACTGCATAAAAATAATAATGTAGAGATATAAACCAACAAATAAATTATTATAATGTTATTAACATGTAATATTCTATTTTCATACGAGTAAAATAAGATGAAGCATAAACAAATAATAAACAATAAAATATCAAAGCGAAGTAAAATATAAAAGTGAATTGTACTATGTATAATAATTATTAATAAATTAAAATATGGCAAAAAACAATTACGTCACATATTATATAAGGGCGAGTTCCAAATTTTACCTAATTAGAAAGTAAAAAATAAAATAAAATAAAGATGCATGTATTTTTTTATCTGTAAATTTATGTAAATTTAACGTATTATTTATATTCAGGACCATATTTGTTTATAATATTTGATATTACAATAATTATGTAATTATAACATTGTGTAGGGTGTACACTAATTAGTTAGCATTAAAAAGAAGATGCGTGGTGATATTTTATTCTTTATTATATAAATAAATAAACATTCTACTGAGATCTTTTTTTACAAAATTATAAAAAATGTAAAACACCAGAATATAAAAATAACGGGAAAATATCGGACGGAGCGTTGTGCGGAAACGGAACGCAATACGGAAAAGGTACGTAGATATTTTCAACGTAAAGACACAGAGAAGAGAGCTTAAGTAAAGGCAACGTAAGACTGAGATAATACAGTGTGTATTGGAAAGGTTGAGTTAAGACATGGGGAGGTAAGAGTATACCTTAGCTACATAAGCCACAGTCTAGAAACAAGTATCACAACTTTCATCCTATTCGCTGTAGAGTCCCCTTTATAAAATAAACTCTTTTCCATGTTGGAAACAAAAATGCAAATTAAACAATAATTTAAATTTAATCTTTAATATAAGAAGGCATACATTTTTACTTTTTTTTATTTTACTTTTACTTTTTTTTAAATTTTATCCACGTAGTACATAAGAGATGTTGAGGCAGAAGGTCCTAGTTGCCATAGGATAAGCTCGAGTGCGGTATTCCTATGTTATAGCATAGATATGTCTCACTCTGTATTTGTTTCTTGAGTTTATATGTTCAGATTGTTTTTTTAACAAGTTAAATGAAATAAAAGTTTCTTGAAAAAAAAAACACTTTGGACATTGTTGACTTGCTTGCGAGATTCTAAATTACTAGATTGCGAGGAATATATATCTATAACTGGTGATGATAATGCTTACACATATATTGTTACTTAATTTACTTTTAATTAATATAATTTACAATCAAATTATAAAACCAAAATCTAAGTAAGCATTTAAATAACATCTCAATTTAGGTTTTAAAAGGTTAAACTGGCGCTTCCTGCACTCAAATATAAGTGAATCACGTAAACGCTCGGAAACAATAACAAACTGTACCCACATATGGTACGAAACTACTGCCGGTTTTCGAAACAAAATGCACGATAAAAAACCTAAGATTGCTTTAACTTTAATTTAAGCTTTAACTTTAATTGAATTTAATTTTAAAGCTTTAAAATTAATTGTATAATTAAGTAAATGTAGAAGTTAAAAAAGACTTCATTTCAACCTAATATTTGGCCAAAGGAAAAGCTTTTAAATTTTATCTGAAAGCAGATTAAGTTTAAGCGCTTGAAAAGGCGCTAACATATTCAAGCTAGACAGATCAGGTAAAAATATATTTGCCACGAATATCAAAACTAGTACCATCATTTTTTAGGTGTAATTGTTAAAAACAGAGTAAGTTTATAGAAGAGAATTTTCAAGTCAATTTTCATTTGTACTCAAATCAATAAGGAGATTATAAGTTATATCAATAACAGGGTCAAATTTTGCTCCAAAGAACGTATTACTTATAATCCAATAAGCCTATACGCTCTAAAGTAGAAATCAATATAATCTTCTTAGGACTGTTGAGTCGCTAGTAGGACATATTAGATTGATTTAATTCCTATTATTATGCATGAGTACAAAAAGCTTATTAGGGTATTTTACGGAAAGTACGTTACGCATAAGTATATTACGCGGTGTGCTGCTTTAAACTAGGTAACACAGTAGTTAACATTGCGACATTACAAAATATAAGTTGAAGGGTAAAAAGGCTGATAACATATACTTGGATTTAAATAAAGATGAATGATATAGGTCTGGTTTCTAGAGAGAATAGAATGAATAACTGTAAGCTCTTATACCGTACTGTATTCCTTGGATACGGGGCGCTAGTAGGGTCCGGCCCCGTGAGTCGAAAGCCTCAGGGGGCCGATTAAGAAACAAAACTATCCTTGCCAAAAC
Organism: Microvelia longipes; assembly: GCA_018340805.1. Taxonomy (NCBI): domain Eukaryota; kingdom Metazoa; phylum Arthropoda; class Insecta; order Hemiptera; family Veliidae; genus Microvelia; species Microvelia longipes. Next base: position 20,470,679 of record JACMZG010001914.1, read on the forward strand.
CGTATGTGTCGGATTTATTTTCCCCACTTTAATTCCAGTAACTGTGACACGGTACGGGGTACACGCCCCTTAGTGTTCGGGGCTAAGAGTTGAAAGGGGACCTTACTGAGTATCTGCAGAGAGGTTATCTCCGCCCAGTAAACGACACGAAATATCCCCTCAGTTCCTTCCCATTAGATTCTAGAAAGAGAAAATAACTTTAAAAGTCGAGTTAGCTCCTATAAAAGTCTGAAATCCTAATACTGCCTGGTCCAATACGTCTCTTGATCATTTTCCCCTTTTCATTTAACAAAAATTTCCCTCTATTTCCTTCCTACCTCGTCTCTTTCTCCCCCACTTGAATCTCCCTAAGCATCAATCAATTCAAGTCCTCAAGATAACTAGTACTTAGCTGCCAACACAAGCCCTACGAAGGACCTAAAAAATTCTTAGTTAAGTCATTACGTTTAACATTACGCGCTCTTGTCATTCATTACACAGCACGAAAAGTTGACACAGATGGATCTTTAACAAACTTATAACATCCAAAAGCAAGACAGATTTTTTTACTACATTTACCTTTAACATAAATTTAGTCCGGTCAAGATTATCCACACAACGCTATTACGCGAATAAAAGAGGATGTAAATGAATTAATGAATACACTAAGTCAGTCAGATTGTTTCATTGATTGCGAAATAACAGCGCACTACCTAAACACGGAAAAATGAATAAAGAAGACATAGGTGGCTTATTTAACTGATGACTCAAAACGTAGGAAGATTTTTGATGAGGTAGAGGTTTATTCTAAAAATTACAGGAATAATAACTGAATACTGTGTCATGGCTTACCAAAGCAAAGATGAAACAACCACGCAATTTTTGCTGCATTATTATTGAATCAAAGTCATAACTACCCATTCGCTTAAAACTGTTTTTACTGAAGGTTTAAGAAATGACCTGTCATTCACATTCGGACCAAATAATGTCCCATCGTTTGACAAGGTTAGCATTTCACATAAAAACTATAACAACTCAAAATATATTAAGTACTTCGAATTCTTAAGAACACCAAAACAAAAAGAAAACTTTCCAAAACTAATGATCTGTCAGGAACTGTCATTAACAAAAATATTGAAGAACATAGACCTCAAGTAATAAGTAGACATAAACAAGAGAACTATCGCAGAAGAATTTTAAAGTTATAAATCATAACTTGAAACATAAAATGTGACAAGTAAACAGGATTTAGTAATGTCACAGGTACATTCAATACCAAAATTCTTAGGATATACAAGAGGCCAAAAAGACACCACTATGTAAATTTTACAAGTCACAGAACACCGACTATACAGGGAAAAAGGAACAACCTAAATACAGAGGAAAAGGCATTAAAATGCTTTGCACGCATTACTTAAAAAATGTTTTATAAATTAGCACCGAAGCCACAACCGTGTTATTTATTCCACAAAGCAGTTTTATTTTATCACATACATAATAGTATAGTATGTCGAAAGAAGAAGATAGCAGGTGGCTACATTTAAGTATTAAATACCCCATAATTTAAAGTTTAGATTAATTCCCTAATCTGTATCAATAAATTTAGGGATGTTAAGTTTATTGTCCTGACTGGATAACTTTTAGATAGTAGATACTCCTTGATAGTATAGTAGATACTACTACTAAAGCGACATTGAGTTGGCACAAAAATATTTTCTTACTTAACCTTATATTCCCGCATTAAGTTAGTAAATTTCATCCATTATATGAGACCAAACAATTGCGAGTAAGTCAACACTTAGTGAAAAAGAACTTACCAATACAGAAAGACTTTCTAAACTAATAAATACTGCTTACTAAAGGAGATAAAATACCTGTGAACAAAAAATAAAAATTTATTAGTAAGTAGCACAGTAAACACAAATAGGGTTACAGGATATAAATGGGGTTAAATATTTTTTACTTCCAGGAGTTCAGATTCCCTTTTCTACCAATACAAAAGGACGAAAAGTACAATTTTTCTCCCATCTATATGTGAAGTCTATTTGAGGCGTAAAGCTGTCTTAAGAAAGAAAAACACGCATTTTAAGGTAAAAAACTAGATGCAGAATGGAAGCGCTGCTCAGAGTAAATTAATTGAAGAATTTTATACCTCAGAATATACTCTTAAAGCTGGGTACATGTTCCGTTCAATCGATTCTTTTCGTTGGTAAATCTTAATCCTTAGTAAGATAAACTTCTGTGACCAAGACTAGAATCATACTTATAGGAATTCATCAATATACAGTAAAATCAAGTCTGATGTAAGATATTTAGAGATAGTAGTGTTCTAGGAATGCCAAAAGTCAAGGAATCAATATGATTCACAAAATTCTAATAACATTAATAGTGAGTAGCAGAGCAGTATTAACTTCCTACCTCAGACCATAAACCTTCATCGTCTCTAAAAATGTGCTTAACAAAAGAAACGAAAATACTGATACTTATGAACGTATAATTATTCACCGGAAGAGTTGAAATTTTCGAGTTGAAGACGATATAATCCGTGTATGCAACTTAGATCAAGGCTGGGCAGAGCGTGTTCATAAACGCATATTTTATAAATTATTAAGAAGTGTTGGTAATTGTTTTTCTGTAAAATGAACATTTTTAGTTTACAGTTAATTTTGATAATTCGTCCAAGCTTTATAACTGTGTATTACACTTAAATTTGCTAAATAATTATTTCCGTTACAATTCCTTAATTTAAAATAATTTCATGTAAACAATCTTATTGTAACATAGAATAAACGTTTACATATCTTATTTTAACATAAAATAAATGTTCACACATCTTATCCCGGTTACAAGTTCAGTAGCAGCTTAAAAACTTGATTAAATACTGCCTTTGTTCTTCGGTTAACAGTTGACACATAATTATTAATTATATAATAAATTATGATCATCAAATTGAATTAATTATAAAATTGATGATAATATCAAATAATTATTTATATATAAATATATTAAATTATATGAAAAAGTGATTAATGAAATTGATGAGTCATTTCAATGGTATTCAAAATTCCTAATAATTGAAATGTTTCTTTTATTACAAGCTAAGAAGTTAATCTAAATAACGATTTAGATTACTTACTTTTCGCTATCTATAGGAAATTCAACAATTAGCTAACGAAAATATCGAAGATATAATAAAAGGCTAAAAAAACTAAAAGCTACATTTTATTAAGTTAGGTAACACAGAAAATCTGACTATATCACACTTTAAATTATATTTCTTAAAAATACTAAGAGCAATAAGAGAAAAAAATACTTTAAGTACTTCATAGCTACTTAACTTAAAACATGATAATTCAACATTTCATTCTATAAGCACCAAGAAAGATACAAACTTGCAAAATAATCTACCCTCAGGCTACATATTATTCTTAAGTAAGCGCAACTTAAAATCTAAGTCTATGAAGTACGTGGGAAGCCTAATGCTCGTGACCTGAATGAAATCTGGATGAAATTTGGGCGTCGCACATCAATCTTCGGGCTCTTTCATGAGTTATTAATCTATCTGTGTGGCTTCGTTATAACATGATAATAATATATTTACTTCGAAAGGGAAAAGTCATTATGTAGAATTCAAAATTCACTCATTTTGTAAAACAAGATTTAAATTTTGAAACTAAATTTGATTATCTTTTATTAAAACCACCTCACTAGTACATTTCCTTATAATCAAACATTCGATAAACATCGGAGTCGCCAAACTTAGAAGATGGTCTTATCAAATTCACCTAAAGCTGAGAGGAAATTATTCTGTTGGTCCTAGATCAAACCGAAGATAGCGGACCAAAAAAAATTCTCTTGCACTTGCAGGGTTTTGGCGCTTTTTGACAATACCAATTTTAAATATAAGTACTATAGACCAGGAGCTCCCTCCAAACAATATATGTGGCTGATTACTTGGAACATCGATGACTTAAAAGCATTTTAACAAAAAAATGAAACTTTCAGCGAATATCCAAAGAAAATTAGAGGTCTTCCGCCTTATGGCCGCTTCGCAAACTAGGCCACTACTGGGCGAGGGTACTGGGGGGCCGCTTTGCGACCCCCCCCCCCCTTGCCTTCCTGTGTCCGCATCCTGGCCTCATTGTTGTTGCACTAGTCTTTGTAAGTGGCATACTGCCACAATTCTAGCAAAATTCCAAATTTAATAGTCAAAAACGTGATTTGTTTCCATAAAATTATAAATGTAAACATTAATGATGATTGCTTTACCATGCCAATTAGGTTCCCTTTTATAAAAGTATAAATAAATAATTTTTATCACAATTTAATAAGGTTTTAAATATAGTCATAACTTTTTTTAATTTTTGCAAAAAGATGGCGAAGTCAACAAATTTTTGTCTGCATTAGAGTTGATTTTCAGCACAGTTTTTGACTAATACATTTTCTTGCTAATATTGTGGTAGTGTGCTACTTAAAAAGAATTAATACGACAACCTAATACGCAAGACAACAATAATGTGACTTCAAAGTGGCCACAGGGAGGAGCGGGGCTGCGAAACAGCTCTAAGCACCGACGCCTCGAAGCAGCCAGTGGGCCGAAAACTTTTTGTTTCATCTTTAAATATATAGGGTTTTATTTCATACAGCTCGTTGAATTTTCTTAAAGAATGAATGCGTCTTTCTTTTATGTATTTCTTTTAGTCAATTTAATTTAAAAATTATTTAAAAAAATAATTTAAAGAAAAAAATTAGTTTTTTTTTTATTTTTCATTTGTTGGTCACCCATCTTGATTCAAGTCCAGGTATTGCTTTTATTTTATTAATGCTACTAATTCATTCCTTTCCCTATTCATCTCACACAGATTTGGTTACCACACAATACCTTTGTTTGATCTATTCACCTACATAAAATAAAGTAGAGCAAAAAAGCATAAAACGGATATTAAATTATAGTATGTAGAACACACAGACTAAGTGTAGCAAGACACTATGTTGGCTATGTTCTAAATAATGAAACAAAAACAAGCCCTTACCACCATGCATATCTGTCACTTCCGGATCAATGAACTATCAACACGCTATTTACTACAACTTACAACTTTCCACGTTACTACAAACAGAACCCATTCATAATTGACTACAACTGAATCGCTCTATAACATTTATTGATTAAAAGAAAATATGTTAATGATGAAATGATGTTGGTTTTCGAGAATATCTTATGAGGGTTACTACCACAGAAACAATAAAACACCTCGATACTAAACGTGAAATTTTATTTTCTGGTATAATTCATATTCTTTTCTGAATTGACATTTAGTCTAAAAATCTAATCAAGACAGTGAGGTAAATTTAACTTAAGAAAATAAATTCACCAAGTGAGTTTGATATGTCATCATACTTACCATTGTTATCGGGGTGTTATAATTTTTTAACAAAGTAACAATCGAGTTTCAGAGCATAATTTAAAAATCACAAGACTCTGGACACATGGGGATTTTTGTTGAAGTAGGCATCTACAATATTTTAAGTCTATAAGGATATGCATAGAATATTTCCTCATATAAAGAAATATAGGAGTAATTTGGGAAATAAAAAAAAACTAGGCTGTGAAATTATTCTTTTTTTACCGAACCGACTGTATTTACTGGCGAGCGAAACGAGTCAGTAAAAGGAGGTGATATTCTATTGACAATACACCCATTTCTTACTCACAATAATAGGTCAAACAATTTACTGAGACCCTAAACAGGTACAAAACTAAATACACTAATTGTAGGTTATACTACTATTTTTACGTACTGGCAGTAAGTAAGTAACTAGTAAGCAGTCCACTTCATTGGGATCTTTTGACTGTCTTTCGGTAGTATAAGCTATCACCGTCCTGACTGGGATTTGAACCGCAATCGTAACAGACGTTAACGTAGAATTGGGTACAGGGGGTACAATTGGGTATTGTAAAGAAACAAGTTTTTAAAATTATTGTGATACATAGAAAGATATAGTTCTTTTAGAATGCTTTTAAGAATAGTGACACGTACCACAAGAAAGATAAGTTCCTTTTATAGTGACACGTAACGAAAGATATAGTAGAATGCTTTTAAGAATAGTGACACGTACCACAGAACGAAAGATATAGTTCTTTTAGAATGCTTTTAAGAATAGTGACACGTATCACAGAACTTTTCCTCATCACATCGGATTCGCAACGCTCATCGCCCTTGTCAATATACAAGTCGTTTAATTTATACTGCAACTAGTCTTCGGAATTGCTTCGCTCGTCCTCAGATAGTGAGTACATTCATTTTATTCTCAGCGGTCACCCATCCAAGCACTGACCACGCTCAATACTGCTTAAATCATATGATCCAACATAAATCATGGATATACTTGCCGTATTAAAACGAAACTCAGTGTGCTTATTTATATAAGTTTATATAGTTCAGGTTACACTTGTACAAAATTTAAACTCAATTCGATAATTTTCAATTTTTCAAACGCTTATAAAAAAACGTTCACAAGTCATGTGATAAAGATTGAACTAATGCTGGTAATGACATTGATTTTTGTAACAAGTTTCAACTCTCTAGCATATAATGGGTGCTACCATGATAACAGACACACTTTGTGAAAACCACATAGGAAGCATTTAAAACAGATAAATAATTCAGGTGATATCCCGATTTCGGATTTTTTAAGCAAAAACTATACTTTTCCTATATATCTACGGTGTAAAAAAGGAAAAGTAAAAACTACCGAGATTTTAAGCAGTGATTCAGGTTGTCATCAGGGTAAATGGATAAATCGAGATTTTTAACCAATGACGACCAGGATCCCTGGTTGAATACTCCGTAGTTGTTTTTCAACTATTCTTTTTCCTTCTGTCTTCCTTTTGTAAACCTTTTTCTCGTCTAAATTTTCCATTTAAATATCTTTATCGATATTCTATTTCCTCATTCTTCTTTAAGAAATGCGCAAAAATGCAAAGATTTAATTTAATTAAAAGTTTTATGCAATTTAAGTAAAACTTTGTGTTCCTTAAAAATTTAAAATTTAATGTAAATTATAAAGCTAATTTATATCTCATGAGGTTAATAATTTAATTTAAAATAATGCTAGAGGACAAAGTGTACGAATTTGACACAATTCTATGCCAAATTCATAGCGATTCAGATGAATAGCATAAATATTACACTTGACCATGTTAGGTTAGGTATGATAATTTTACAAATGCTCTCGAGCCTGCTTAAAGCAGCCTAATGGTAGGTTATCAGAACTGCTACCTCTATGACCTTTTTTTAATTCTAAGCGTATGTACCAAGGTCAGTTATTTAATGTATAAAATATGATTTCAGAGAACATAAAAATAAATTTGTGTCCACATATTACAGACATCACAAGCTTAGCATAATAAAATGCAAATAAAAAACAGCAATAAAATAAATCTTAATTATAAAAGCTTGCTATAAAAACTAAACACTTGTAATAAATAAACAATAAATTAAACTCAAATTTCAAACATTCAATAAATTGATAAAATATAAATCAATAAAGAAAACCACTATTACTACAAGTTGATTGAGATAGTATAATGTTTTAAAATTGGCAACCCTGCCAAAAAAAGAAATAAAAGTATCTTGCTTATTTTCGTAATCAATAAAACTGCAGAAAAGTAGATCTTGATTTATATTTAATTTATTTTTCAAGTTTCTAATTCAAGATTAAATATTTTCTATTAACAACAAAATCATTGGTTTTTTTAATTAAAATAAAAATAAATATCGATATTTTAGAAGTAAATAAATAACAAATAAAGTAGATAAACAAATTAATCAAATAATTAAAACAAGTGGATGAAATTTAAAAAAATAAGCATATTAGATGCCAAGTGTGCGAAATAATTAATTAATTTATTGCTTTGTTAGTAATCGGAGTATAAAACTTTAATTAGATCGAAAGTTAAAGTGCTTATAAAATATGTATATAGAATATATGTAAAATTAAATGATATTACAATTCATAATTTTAAATTCTAAATTTGAACAATTATCATTTGTTCAAAAATAAGATTTTAACAAGTACGATTACAAATAATTTGTTTACAAAATGTGAAGTTAAAAGTTTACGTTTAATCAGATTAAAATAAAATAATAATAAGTAAAAATGGTATTGAACAGAAAAATTTGTCGTCTCAAAGATGAAGACACAAGAGCAGTCTAGTAGAGAAAAAAAGAACTTAGTTTAGTTAACAAGATAACCGACAGGTTTCACTAGTCGTCATTATATCGTTGCACAAAGAGCTAGCCAGTTATCATACTATCAAACTAAATCTTACCTCTAAACATGGAGTAGCTTTAAACTAGAAAATATTGTATTATACATTACCTAAAAAAAAATTATATTTTAGTACCTATATTTTAGGTACTGTAAGAGAGGGACAATTTAAAAACCACAAAATCAAGATAAAGAGCAAAATCAAATTAATTATCCAGTCTTTATGTCATCTTAAGTTAATTATTTACTTTTCCTCATTTATACCGTAATGCGAATAATATGTTATCCTCATCGAAACAGAAAATTAACGGAGAAAGGTTAAATTAATAACGCGGACAAAGGACAAATCGGATTTTTGATTAAACGAACATATAAAGATTGAGGTCTTCTGTCTTTATGGGCGGTCACGGTAATGACCGCGTCAATGTAGATGAAGAATCCGACGTTATTGTAAATGAGTTAGTGTTCAGTTTTTTTAGAGCACTGTGTTTTTTATCCATGATGTCCTACATTCCTCAAAATGCCTCCCATAGGTGAGAAAACGTCGAATTCTTCATCTAAATTGACGCGGTCACCACCCTCATTGGAATCATTTTTAGGCATGAATATAGATCACGCCGAAATGTTACCATTACTTGGTGTTTTAATAATAACCCTAAAGGATAACTGTTATCTCATTTAACATGAAAGGGTAAAATACCATTATAATTGAAAAGTTATATATATATATATATATTATATATATATATATATATATATATATATATATATATATATAATATATATATATATATATATATATATATATATATATATATATATATATATATAATATATGTATATATTATATATATATATATATATATATTTATATATATATATTATATATATATCTTATATATATATATAGGGAAGACCTTCTCCTTCAAAAATACCACCTCCCTCCCTTTTCCATGATTCCAATCTCATAAGCTCATTCATTTTTTCTTTGAAAATTCGCTAAAAAGAACAATAAGTGAAACATTTTTATTTTCGATAGTAATGGGTGTTCACTATTTAAATTAATTTTAATCATAAAATTGTTATCCTACAATGTTTTTTAATTAATTTTAAATTGTTACCTTTTGCCCTTGTTAACCCTTAACTACGGCCAAAATTTTTATCAGAAGCACACCAAATTTGGAAATATTTAAATATTACGTACCCATAGAATGAAACCTTTAAGGGTAGATTCTTTTTAAGAAGAATAAAAATATGATTTAAAGCGAATATTAAAAATTTAAAAGAGCTATTCCTCAAAATATTTTTAGTAAGAGTAGAAAATTTATGATTTTAAATTAAATAGGAATGGAGCGTTTTGGGTAAAACGAAAAATATCAATACACCTTTTAAAATTAGCATAACTTGAACTTTGTATGACTGTCTAATATGTTGTGCAGATCTGATTAAGCGAGTACAATCATAGTTTTATACACCCTATTAGATAAACAGACGCATTTCCTTTGAAAATCCTGGAAATTGACAAACGTAAATAAGTGTTAATGTTCCGACTATAAAACATCAACCGAAAATCAAAGCATAAACTGAGTTGGTGAGCAATAAAGCCAAGCACTCCATGGAAATTCGCCTAGTTTGCGGACATCCGCACCAGACTTCTTTTTTTATCTCCACAATTTAAGGAAACAAGAAGAAATTTGAATAGTAACATAAATTAATAGATAGCAATATAGTCGCTAATAAAACACTATCAAACAATGATCTATAAATAAACCAAATCAACTATCTAACATAATATAACACTCCCAATACAAAAACATTTACATAATATATGTTCATCCATAACATTTCCAGGACAATCGTTGTTTTGAAAAAAACATTTAGCCAAGATAAAGTGAGTAAATAATGAATAATATTTTATTTTATACGCTTTTTATATCAACACATATTGTGTAGATAATTTAGGGAGTTATGAAAGGATTCAAGCGACATAGCATCCAGGATAAGCCGTATTAAATGTTTGAAAATAAACCTGGGTTTCGGGTTTAGTTCAGAATAGACAGGAGGGGAGGAAGATGAGTCAAGGTTGGATCTAATATTTACTCTATCGGAATAACCTAAAGATATTCATAGGCCCTGAAACAATAGTTATTTATGCATCAAAATAAGCAATTTTACCCCTAGTTTAATTTCTGAGGCAGAGTCGAAGGAAAACACTTATCATTAACACTTATCATAACAAACATAACAACAATTGCCATAACAAATTAAATTCAATCAAAAAATGAAGACATACAATTTTTTATTTTTTATTCTGTAACAAAACGACAAAAAACACGTCTTTTGGGAATTTAATAGAAATTAAATTCTATTATTGCTATTATTAAAATTTTGTGTAGTAATTAACTAAAATAACGCTTTAATTAAATAACCATGATAATTTAAATAAGAAAGAGCCAAGATTATACACGTTTAGCTAAGTTTAGTTTTGTCATGGAGTGAAAAGCAAAACAAAAACAGCGTTGCAAACTTATTTCTCTGAATCTCTGTGTTTAGACATCACTACCTACGTAATTAGGTTGGCATCTCTGGCTGTATCTACTTTGTATCCCGTATTTTGAGTGGCGGGATTAAAAACATTATTTTGATCCCGTAAAATTCCCATCAAAAAGTTAATTTTACTCCTTTTTGGAGATAATGGTTATTTATGCACCAAGGGAGTAAAGAATGCTATTATTTCCCTGAGCAGTTAGTAGGTTCCTCAGGCTTAAGCCGAGGGCACCAATGTAATAAACTCCTGAGGCGAAGTCGAGGGATTTATGGGTTTAACTCCCGAGCCAATGCCGAGGGAGTTATGACTATTAATTATTGCACCAAACAACTTCTTTTGACCTGAAACGGATTTTGAGCCAATAAAAAATATTTGGTCGGCTCCCCCTTATAAATTCGGAGGGTGCCACCCCCGGGAAAATTACAAAAATTGATCGGTCTCCTGCGTATAAATTAAGAGAATACCACACCCCTAAAAATTGATATAATTGGCTCTAATAAACCAATATTAGGAAACACTTTTCATTCCCAAGGGGGAAAAAGTTATTTTTACTCCCTAAAAACTAGTCAATAAACTTTACATTATTAGAGATAAAATATACTAATAACAAAATCCTTTGCTTTTATTTAACAACAGACTAATTAACTTCTTGAAATAATTAATAAATCCAATTTTGCGTCACAAAATGACTGTCATAAATAATCAATAATTCCAGAAATCGCTAAAACATTTTATTCTAATAAGACTCCTAATGCTAATACGAAATCATTTGTCTATCATCAACACAGTAGATTTTAGACTATTAGCCCTAGTGTAGAGATTATTATTGTCATGGCTGTTATTCTAAAATAATAATATAAAATTAACAGTAACTAGTAAAACAATTGAAGAAATTACTAATTCTAAAGTTTTTAACGGTAGAATTATTAATGACATCAGCGATTAGATTTGGTATAAATGAAAACCTACGATTACAATGCAATAACTTTGAAAGGCTACATCACAATGTAAAGTACAGTTATATAGGCTTAATCAATTCAAAGTCAAGTCAAAGTGCGTCAATTATTTGCCATTACAATAAGAATTACCGTTTAACTCCCCAACAATGAATACGGACAAATTTATATTGATGAATCATTTAAAAATATATCTTTTTAGATTTTACTAATTTTTTGCTAAGTAAAATTCATACACCTCGTATTTATTTTTGCTTTTTTTACCTCGTTCTTTGCTAATTTAGCAAGTTAGCTAACACATATTCGCAAAACGAAGTATAGTCAAATCTACTTGAGACATAAAAATATTAATTTGTAATTCTTAGGCTCATATTAGAGGTAAAAATTTCCAAATAAATACTAAGTTTGAATAAAAAACTTAGTAACATATTTTACTAAGTTTTTAACTTAAAAACAAACTTATTTTTCGCATTTTTGGAAAATACGAAAAATAATAGAAACCACCCATAAATGTCAACTGACACTCACAGACTAATCTATGTGGTAGACTTGACTTCAGTCAGTTTTTTTAAAGAGAAAAGTATTCATCGCAAACTACTCATTACTTGAATGATGAATCAGCTATTCATTGATGTAAAATTGCATTTAAATGCAAATTAGACAAGACAATCTGTCTGATGTTTCGCCGACTAACCTTAACGTTACGTTCAGTCTTACAGCTTATATATTTTTATACATGAACTCTTATATGAATACATTTGTGTGAAGATGCATCAGATTTTCAATTTATTCTTATTCAAATATAAAAAATCGGGTACGGGGTACCTCGCAACTTTTCCTCATCACATCAGATTCGCTACACTCATCTATCCCGCTTCGGATTCGCTTCGCTCGTCCTCAGAATAAATAATTCACCAAATATACTGCAACATGTATTCGGACTCGCTTCGCTCTTCCTCGGATAGTATGAGCATCCGTATAATTCTCAGCGGGCACCCATTTCTACAGCACTAACCACGCTCAATTCTCCTTAACTTTTATGATCCGAGAAAAACCATAGATATACTTGTCATATTTATTAAAACAAAACTTGGTGTACTTATTTATTGCGTAAAGGTATACACTTGAACCATATTCCAACTTAAGTTCTGAGGTACCCCTTACAATATTTACAACCTTATATTAATTTAAATATAAGACCAATATTAATAGTCTATCACAACTACCAAAATTATCGTGTATTTCAATTGTCATTTTCACCTGAACAAGTAACCAACAAATAACCTACTAAAATAAAATTACAGACTCTAACTTTAAGCAATAAATAACCTTAACGTTACTAAACGAAAATATTCTTTTTGCAATACAATCGCATTTGACTATTTATGGATGTTAAAATTCATTAACACTTCTTAAACAAGGAGAGTTAAAAACGTTTACAAAACATAAACAGCGAGGTTGCAGCAGAAATCATTCTAGTACACCTATAACTCAAATATTCAATTGCAGTTTAATTTGATTTATTTGAACATTTAGTTGGATCCATGTAAATATAAACTTTTACAGGCTATAGGTTATTGTAAGTCTAGCTTAATAATAAATCTTGCAGAACTGCTAGCGCGTATAGAAACCATTGAACGCAACGTGGGCATAAAAATGTTTAAGAAGTAATACTTCTATTGAAAAATTAAAAAATCAGGTACGGGGTAATTCAGGACTTTTCCTCATCACATCGGAATTGCTACGAACATCCTCCCTACTTCGCACTCACTACGCTCGTCCTCAGAATTTAAATTTGTCAAATGTATACTGCATTACTTCTTTTGACTCGCTTCGCTAGTCCTTAGATAATAAATACATTTATTTCATTCCCAGGGGTCCATCCATCCAAGCACTGACCACGCTCGATGCTGTTTAACTATTATAATCCAACAAAACTCATAGATATTTGTAATATTGAAACGAAACTTATTGTACTTATTTATTACGTAATTGTATACACTTGTATTGAATTTCAACCTAATTAGATTATTTTCTGATTCGTTACACAAGTCATTTGATAAAACGAATTTCATCGTATACAAATTTTGTAATCAAATTTTTATATGATAAACATTAAACTAATCCTAAAAATGACCATAAATTCTTTGATTAGTCATTATTGCGGGTTAACAAATATTTTTTTTCGGAGAGCAAAACTAGACCTAAATATTAATTTTTATACAAAGTAATAACTCTCAAGCATAACTAAGCTGGGAGTTACGACGATAACAGACACACACAAACAGACAAAAAACATTGTAAAAACCATTCAGGAGGCCTTATAAACACCTGAAACGGATAATTTATGTAAAATCCCGGTTACGAAATATTTTTGCAAGCGCAATACTTGAATTTTAAAAATTTAAAAATTACACTTTTTAACCCAGATACTGCACAATAATAATAGAAGAAAAGTTAAAAATAAAGCAATAAATATTTTATTCTAATTAATAATTTAATATATTAAAAAATCTAGTAAACTCGTATTTACACTTGTAAAGTAATACTTTCGTTTAAAATATCAAAAATTAATTAATCATATACTTATATAAGTTGTTTTTTTAAAAAAAAATAAATATAATAAAAACTTTAAAAATCATATATTAGGAATTAAAAATTGCAAAATTGAGATGTAATAACAACAAATTTTATGCAGAAGAAAAATAATATTGAAATTTATTTTTATCTAGCTTAATAAAACTACTTGATAAGTCGTAAATTTAAAGAAAAAAATAATTAGCATAAAGTATGAATAAAACTTAAATACATAAGTTATAAGACTTATTAACATATAAATAGAAACAAGTAAATAAATATTGAATTTGTTTCAAATTTATTAGACACGGTTATTTTATAGCTTTGATTATTCTAGCAGTGGCGCTTGTATTTAAATTGCTACGACTGGGATTTAAATTGTACAGAAAATTTACGTAAAAAAGGGGGCTAAAATTTATTAAAATATAAAATTGCCTATTGAAGAAAAATCTAAAACTGCAATACTACGATTTTTAGAAAGCTTAGAAACTACGCAACCCTTTTATATGCTAGAAAATAGAGAACTCGACAAGAGCATAAAATTAAATTAGGAGAGTTGAGACTTATTAAGCAGCACTTAAAATTAAGATGTAAGTCTTTCGGTGGTGACCACGTCAATGTAGATGATGAATCTGACGTTTCGTTTTTACTGTAGAAAGCATCTTCAAGGATGCAGGATATCATAAATAAATACAGAATCCTCTACAAAACTCAGTTCAGTTTTGATGAGCATAGTGAATTCATACATGATGTACTAAAGCCCTGAAGATGCTTCCCACAACAGAAGCGAAACGTCGGATCCATATCTCCCTTGACACGGTCACTACCGGACAACCTAAGTCTTCATGACAATAACCGCGGATGTCTACCTAGGTTAGTACTATAATTGTCATTATATTAGTGGTGGTGGTGTATAAATATTTATAAATAATTTTACATAAATATATTACAGATACGTATTTCAGATCATTTACTTATAACAATACAATAATTTTTTTCAAAATTATTAATAAAAACGCAACAAATAATATTTTGACAGCGGAGAAGTTATTTATTAACAAATAGTATTATGTGTTGTAATAGAATATTCAACATGCATGTATGATATTAATTTAAGAACATGATTTATAATATTAATTAAATTTTTCATTATAAAATCGATAATATTTTAATTATAAAAGTTATGACATTTTGTTGTAATTAATTTTAAGTCCCTTGATATTATGGTAATAATAAAAGAAAATAAGACAGTATAAATAACAAATGAAGGATAAATATAAGAATATTGAAAATTTAAAATTGATGTAAAAGCATTAGTAATAAATTTATGAAAATAACCCAAAAGATTAACCTAGCAATAATTAAAATCATTTTAACCTTTCGACGCTATTCAAGAAGACAATCGATGAAGCCAACGCTTTCGTGTTTGTCGTAGTGCATAGTGGTAAGTTAAAATGTTATAATATAAATATATATATATATATATATATATATATATATATATTATATATATAATATATAGACAGGGCACTGTCTTCCATGCGCGAGATAAACAGAGTTAAAAACAAAAGCTAACACAAACACAAACATATATATATATATATTATAATATATATATAAATATATATATATATATATATTAATATATATATATATATATATATATATATATATGTAATACATATACAAATATTCTCCTTCTTTCTTTATATAAGGAAAATTCTCCATGATATTTAAATGAGCTATTTTTATAACTTGGTTCCAAAAGAAAGGCCGTGGAAAATATAATTCGCTAAAAGTAATTATTAATACGAGAGTGTAGAGCTATTTACTTTTTTTCTGGAGCATTAACAAATTATCTCCAAAAGAAGCTATAATGTAAGTTAATACATTTTGAGTCGAAAGTCATTTAGCGAAATATAAATTTTTTAATGTCGTCACATATTAAGTTCCACAATTCTGTAATTAAAAATTAGTATAATTATGTTTTAGAACACATGCACAGAAAATTAAATGGATATGTAAATAAAGCAGTTGATTAATAGATATGCGCCATCATTGAAACTTGATTTTAATAATAATAAATCATTGAGATAACAAGTGTCGAAGTATGTGTTTTTATAATAAAGGGGATTAATATTTAAAACAGGGAGTAATGAGAAGTAGGGATTAATAGTGAGAATGTAATTATTTATCTAAGATTAAAATATTCATAGTTAGACGAGTTCGTTAATAACTTATGCAGTATTAAGAAAAACACAAATTTAATTTTAAAAATGTAGTAAAGGCTAAAGGCATTAGTAATCAAATTTGAGAAGTGGTTTAGAATTTTATCGCCAGTCATAGATAAACATAGTTTTGTTTATTAGCATTAATATTGATAAATAAAATAAAAATAAGAATGGTAAACAAGAAAGAGGGAGTCTTACAAACAAGCTTCCCTCACATCAGGTTTAAAGCTAGAGCAAATACCCGATAAGCAGGTCCCATTAGTTGTTAAGGGTGTCGATATGTACTAGACATATTATAATATAATTATCTATTCTAAAATAACTAAAAACAAGTTTTTATTTTTATTTAAATGTTTCAGATCTATTAATTAGTATTATTAATTTTTATATTAATAAATAGTTCTAGCGCGGAGGTCCGCAAGCCGGGTGAATTTCCTTTAAAATGCATGCTTTCTTACTTGTCAATACAATTTTTAATTCATTTTAATTTTTTTGTAAAAGTATTGTGTTAAAAAAATCCGAAACCGGGATGTTAACGGAATTATCCGTTTCAGGTGTTTTTAAGACATCCTGTGTAGTTTTCCTAAAGTTGTCTGTCTGTATGTGTGAGTGTTATCATCGTAGCTCCTAGTGTATTTATGCCAGAGAGTTAAAACTTTGAAGCAAAATAAATTTACCGCTGTAGTTGAGGTATTCGAAAAATATTTTTTTATGACTTCATTAACCCGCAATAACAACTGAGCGAAAATTTTGAAAAAACATAAAAATTATGCTATCGGATTGAGATTTAGCACGCATGTTGCTATATATAAGACTAATATACGTGCCATGTTTCATCTCATTATCAGCATTAGTTCAATTTTTATCGAATGACTTCTGTACCTAGAAAACCTTTGGTTCAATGCAATTGGATGAAGCACTTTAAGAAATTAGCGTAGGGCCAGTTATAACCTAGATAGTCAAAGCATTATCTTCCTGTAAAAGTTTAGACTTTTTAGCAACATTTTGCTTCCTATCACCTCTATGTATCTAAGTTCACGTCCATGTATAAAAGATAACCCCAATGTAATGGGGTTAACATTTGTTATCAGTAGCATAAAGTGCACAGAACTAACTGACTCAATGTGAAGTAAGTTAAAGTTGCAAAAAATCATATTGGAATCCATAGTAAACTAACTAGACGACGAATATTTGTCTAAACAATTAACACAGTTGAAAAACAAAACACTTTTACGCTCTTGAAACAGCCGAAATTCATACTAACTCATATAATTTGACTGACTTCGGTCAGCAATTCTAAAGCCGAACACTAACCCTTATAAAAGCTAAGAATACACAGACATGACTTTAGTGAAAAACAATAGTTTAAAGGAACTAATTTCCATACGACTAAGCTAAACAAACATCTACACAGACATACACTAAACGAAGGCACACAATTGTTGTAATTCGCGCACTGACACACACTAACTAGCAACATCCAAATGAATACCATACTCATACTCATAGAACTCCAAAAAATTAGAAAAAACAATTCACACGTGCAGAAAAAAACTTTCTTACATGTGTACACATACAAACGCACAGAATAGCAAAGTACACTCAACCACAAGTAACAACTGAAGAAAGAGTGTCAGGAAAAAACTATGTCTTACATTCTTATATAAAAAGTGTAAAAAAAGCATAAAGTTAAGAATTAACATCTGCAATATCTTATAAAACGAATTTATATGCAATGAGACAAGTTTTATAAAGTTCGAGCTCAAACAATATGGATCACCATAAAAGCAAAAAAATAAAAACAAAACAAGAAACAAAATAATATAATAGGCTTATTTGTACTTACCAAGCATAGTATAGTGACTTATAAAATTAATTTGTAGGCCAAATCATCTCATTAAGTATATTTAATATTAAGAACCTTTAGAGAGTTAGTATATCAAGCAAATGTTTTAATATTAGTTCCCACTAAAAAATTGTCCCATGATTTAATTAGAAAATAGGAGACATTAATTAATATCAACTAAAAATATGCTGGTAACAGTAGTGTAAAGTTGTTTTAAAATAGTAAAATCGCTACAAAAAGTAAATATCTCCTGCTCTGACTGAAAAATTAGCGGTAAGGCAAGTACAGTGCTCTAATATGAGAAGCTCGACGGTTCTAACCTCTAAACCTGAAAAGGATTAATGTGCTTCAATATGAATGAAAATATCGTCGTTGTAACCAGCAAAGCTGCTAAAAATGAGATAAAGTTCTCTAACATCAATGAAATGATCATTGTTATAACCGGCAATGCTGCTAAAAATGAGATAAAGATCTCTAATATGAATGAAAATATCTTCGTTATAAACAGCAAACCTGCTTAAAATGAGAAAAAGTTCTCTAATATCCACGAAAATATCTTTGTTATAACCGGCAAAGCTACTTAAAATAAGATAAAGTTCTCTAATATGAATGAAAATATCATCGTTGTAACTAGCAAAGCTGCTAAAAATAAGATAAAGTCTTAAATCTATTTTATCTAAAGATAAAATCTCTATATGAATGAATATATCTTCGCTTTCCCGAACAAACAACTTGTTTAAGTGTTTTTAATAAATTTTGGTCGAGTCACTATTGTGGGTTAACGAAGTTTTATTTATTATACAATTATTTAATATAATTATCATTATTTATTCAATATACAATAATAAGGTTCGGGACATTAATAAGGTCGATTTTTACAAAGTTACTTCAAAATTATCGTTTTTTGTAGAACAAAAAAAATATTGTACCAACTATATATATATATATATATTAATATATATTTATATATATAATATATATTATATATATATATATATATATATATTGAATCTATACATAAATACACACACACACACACATCACACACAGATATAATATATATTATATATATAATATATTATATATATATATTTATATATATATATATTATATATATAATGAGGTAAGTTTGTGTGTTTTACATTTTTTTAAAGTGTCATTTACATTTTATCAGCAAAATGTTTTTTAAAAAATCAGTAAAATTAAGGATTACTATTTTTCTTGGTGAAAAAATTGGGGCACTTAATATATATCTTACCACATTAATTTGTTGTACGCAATATCAATGTCCATTAAATGATTCCTGTGTCTTTTTAACGATAAAAACATTGTATTTATTTCCATTAAAATACATTTTAAATCCATTTATCCTTATACATGCAATGTATAAGGAAGCATACAAAATTAATTAAGTATATGTTTCTAATTAGATGGCACAGGTCCCATTAATTTTATTTGTGGAGCATCTAACTAAAATGCACAGAGCAGTTCTGAGAACTCAAACTGCGTAAGAAATAGCTGCGCAGCCTTAAGCAATTTGACGACGGCATTAAGGATTGTTTTAATATATTAAATTGATGCAAGCTGTTTTTATAAATGTATAAGGTGGTTATTATTTTATAAACTAAAAGCTAATTACGCTCACTTATATTCACATTAGTCATACTTATTTTAAAGTTGTATTCCCAAGCTTACCTTGATTATTATCTTCATGATCATATTAACAGAAAACAATACATTTTAATAACAAAAAAATTGGTAGGACACACAAAATACATTGACTGTATAACTTTAACAATAAAGAAATTAATTTAATTTGTTCTTGGCATGATTAATTCAAGATTAGGATTGTGAATCACTCAATTATATTCTTTCGTTCTATTTATAACTCAACCGTAAATAATATTATTTACGCATTATAACTATCCTTGAAAAGAGATATACCATATGCGGCTTAATCAGCGATTTAAACTAGGAAAATTATATAAAGATTTTAAGAGATGGATGAAATTATGCAGAAAAGGAAGAAAAAATATTAAAAATGATAAAGAAGAAGTAATATAAAAGAAAAATATAACCAAAATAGAATAAATAATACAGAAGGTGCAGAAGAAATAATTTCGATGAAATAAAAGAAATTAGAAGAAAAAAAAATATTGTAGCGTATCATAAGAAATAACACAAAAGGGACAGAAGAAGTAACACAAAAAGGAAGAGGAAGTAACATAATAGACAGCTGTAATAAATTCTTAAAGTTAGCAGCACTGACCATAAGGGCTATGATAAGCCCTTAATTTTTCAAACAATTCCAAAAGAGAAAAAAATATGCATCTAAGTTTATATCTAGCCATCTACCAAAGTTCATAGATACATGGGGAAATTGACAAAAAGTTAATTCCCACAAAATTGTCTATATGTATGTTATACATTTGTGTATAACATATGTATGTATCAATGTGTGTGTCTGTTATCATTGCAGCTCCCAGATTATTTATATAAACTCTAACTTTTAACTAGAGTTAAAAATTTGTACAAAAATCAGTGTATAGGTGCAACAATTTTTAAAAATCATAAAGCGCAGAAAAATGATAGGATCGAAAAGAGATTTAGCACGCATGTAGACAAAAATAATATAAATATAAGACTAACATATGTGCCAAGTATCATCTCATTATCAGCATTAATTTAATTTTTATCAAATGACTTGTGTATGCTTTTAAAAAATTAAAAACAATCGGAAAAAGGTTTAATTGAGTTAACATTTAGTACAAGTACAAGTAGTTTATTTATTACTTGTATGTAATAAATAATTACTATAAGTTTCATTTCAATATACAAGTATGTCAATGATTTTTGTTGGATCATAAAAATTAAGCAGCATCGAACGTTGTCAGTGGATGGGTGACCGCTGGGAATGAAACGGATGTATTTAACATCTGAGGACGAGCGAAGCATAAATTCAACGACAAAGTACGGAATATGAGCGTAAAGAATCGGACGAGATGGCAAAATGTTCCGAGATACCCCGTACCTGATTTTTTATTAATCAAATCTGTATTTGGTTCACTTATTATAATGTAATTAGTTTAAGTTTTAAAGCATCCCAAGAACATCCATGCCTTAAATGCCATTAAGGCAACGATAAACATATTGTTAGTAAGATATAGTATGCGTGATGAAAATATTAACAGTTATGAGATAGATATCAGATAAAAACGCCCATAACAATATCTTGTTATCATACTCAAATAGAGATGTGTATCGCACATTTAGTTAACAACACGTTTGCGAGGTATATTCTGTTATCCTTCTAACGCGCAGTAAAAGGCCATACATACAACCTATGATTCTTGTTTCCGAAGCATGTTTGTATGGGTAGAAAGCTTATAAAGGTCATAAGCAACATTGTTCTATGGCACATTGGTACGTATTGTTTTAAAGCACATAATGGTTCGTACACTATTGATTCGAACTGAGAATACATTTGGTTTAACTATCATGAATTTGCAAGTAAAAATGAAACATGCATTTAGCATGTTTAATGAATAAATAGTTGTAATGAAATAAATAGTTTGTCAATTACTAATAGTGAAAAATAATATACCGCCATTATTACTAAAAGAGATTTGATTGAGGACTATTCGTCGCATATTAATAACATAACATTACATATAACATATCATCTACGATCCAAGAATATAAAATCATTGATACAAAAAATCCCCTTTAAATAAGGACAACTATACAAATAAGCACTTTTAATTATCTTCTTCAGAACTTAAAATAAAGAATTAAGTATAATATATTGTACTTCTCATACCATTTTAAAATGTAATCTACTTGACAAGTAAGCTACTCATGACAAGAAACTGAAATTTAATTTAATTTACATCTCACACTAGAACAAATAATACAATGTACTATATATAATTGTATTATTTGATATAATACAAATTATATTATATTTGACAATTATTACTATATATATAAGTCTGCCTCCGTGGCTGTGATCGTAAAGGCGTTCGATTTCGGCACCGAAGATCCGGGGTTCGCATTTTATTTTCGTTATTTTTATTTTTTTAAAGATTTTTAGACGTTGTTTTTAAGTTTCCAAAATTTGTTTTTACTATTATTTTTAAATTAGAATTATTATGTTGTACTACCTTATTATAGAAAGATTTAATTATTATTTTTATATACATGTAACCATCTCTTTTGTACAAGTTTAAAAAGCTTAAAAACAAATAAAGATAAATATTATTATTTATTTATTTGTTCAGTAATAAAAAATAATAAAAAAAACCTTTATACGTCACACTTACGCGAGAAAGGAATGAATCTAACAAAAATATAATAAGAAAATGAATAAGAAATGCAAATTGAAACAAACTTGATTAGGATCAAGTTCCAACTTATTGTGTACATCCTTACACTAGACATGTAAGCACTAACGAACTTAACTTAATTCCTTAATTTAAATCAAGAATAACTTATCCTTTACATAAACCAATGCTTATCTTATTAACTTACAGGTTTTTTTAAAATCCTTAATCAAATGCATTATTTAAAATAAAAATGAGTAAGAAAAAAACTATGTGATAAATTAGCTGATATCAGACAATTAGTATATCAGGTAATATATAAACATACATTACATAGTAAATAAACATAGTAAATGTTATTAAGCGTAATGTATAGGAGGTTGCAAAGACATTTAGACATTTTTATAATCTTTACCTAGAGTCTACCGTGATTTTAATCTTCATCGAAAATAATCAATAAAACTATCAATTATTACATTTAATAACGTCTTCATTGTAAGGAATTAAACATAAATATCTTATAATAGTTATAATATTAGTTATAAATAGTTATAGTTATAATATTATAACTATTAACAGCTAATTAAACAAGAGCCCTTCGGCACCTTGGCCCCTGCGCGGTGCCCGCGTCTCCCAGTAGCTGCTTCGCGGACACATGGTTGTTGTACTTTATCAGTTCGTCATATTACTAGTTTATACAGGGTGGAACAATTCACTTAAACCAACATTAAACCATTAAAATCATAGTGAACACATGGTCCTAGACTATCAAAAATGGTCTCTACCCCTAGTAAGTCGACCAACCTGAGTTTAAATTCACCAAAAAATTTTTGGTAATTATTACCCAAATGTGGTAATTTAATTACCACTTTTCGTTTTTTACTGTTTATTGTTTATTTGTCTTTTTTGTATAGATTTGTTTAATGTCTAAACTAGAAATAAAATTATTGTCTTACTGGTGGAGCTCATGACTTCTAACATTAAAGAATCCATACCTAAAACAAAAAATGAAAATAAAATTAAATTAAAATCTGTAAAATTTAAACTGCCGAAGAAAAATATATGGTGGCCATAAAAAAACCTTAAAATTCTGTAGCGGAGGTCCGAATTCTGGGCGAATTTCCTTAGTAATGCATGCTTTCACGCTTAACAATTAATTTCTTGCATAAGTTCTGGTTCATGCTTAATAACTTCCGATTCAATTTCTTCCGAAGTTTCCTATTATAAATTTAATTCATAAATAGGTACTGTACACAATTATAGGTACTGCACACAATTTTACGCAACAAAATGAAGCATATATAGTTTATGCTTATCTTTGAGTGGTTTTAGAGCACACCCTTTAAAAATTCCAAAACGTTTCCTTTGATTTTTTTCGATACGTGTTTTAAGTGGTTAGGAACCTTTGAAACAGATTTCTGACTAAGTCCCGACTTTGACTTTAGCTGTACCACCCATTCCATTATCGATTTTACTAAAAGAAATTGCTAAATATCGCGGCGGTACCATTAATTTATTTGGATACACACTTCTTTATCAGTTTTAGAGGTTGGCTGCAATAATTTTACTCAAGATAAAGAAGTCATAAATAAGGCATTAATATTATTTAATCATTAACAAGTACAAAAGGAATTTAAGCTATAAAGATATTTAAATTACCCCATAATAATCAACTCAGCTGATAAAATAACTACATATGTATGACTTCTTTTACAGTTATTATGAAACATTGCCAAATTACAATTAATAATAACTGATAAATTATTAAAATTTAATAATAATTACAACGCACAGGTAACAACTTGGGTGTCCAAAAATAAATGCCAATAGAGGAAGTGATTAATTATATTTCCCCAAAAAAAAGTTTCCAATTAAGTGCTTAATAAAGATAAATTTTAAAACCGACTCACTTATATCGACTTGTTTGTGATTATAAATTTAAATTTAGAAACTCTACATACGCCTGAGGAAAAGCCTATAAGGTATAAGATATTGTTAATAATGCATAAAGCTTTCCTACAGATGACAAACACTCATTATCGGGCCTTAATTATTAAATTAATTAAAACACTCACCAACGGCCCTAATTGTTTAATCGTATTAGACAGACAAGTTAATTATTAACTAACCTAGGTAAGCACCGAAAGAACTTATAAAATATCCGTGTAGGCTCAAAAGATTCTAAAAAGCATACGTAGATATGTATGCTAGACACAAAGAAATACGTAGATACGTATGCTAGACACAAAAATAACGTAATATACTAGTAGGTATAGATATATGCTAGACACAAAAAATACGAAGATATGTATGCTAGACACAAAGAATACGTAGATATGTAGCTAGACACAAAGAAATACGTAGAATGTATGCTAGACACAAGACTGTGTTGTCTAAAAAACTTAAAACAAATCACAAACTTTAACCACTATTCTTAGAAAATATTTATAAATGTGAAAGTACCCAAGTATCATCCTTGCTGACTACCTGATATAGCCTCAGGTAGTAATTAAGTTATTAAGTCTCATGTAAAAAGATGCATAAAATATAAGGAAAACAAGCATAAATGAGACAGTAGTACCACCATTATATTTACAGTTATCGCCTGTAATAAAAATCATCAGGCAAGGTCAGAAAATCAAATAAAGTTTTTTTTATAAAACAATAACTAAGTTCTATAAAATCTTCATTACACAGCTATTTACTCTTGAGCTAAAAAGTAAATAGAAGACAACAGCCCTGTTGTCTTCGTCCTTAAATGCATTTTTCACTTACTTTAAGATTTTCTTCTAAACCAAAGGGAGGTTTAAGCTTTTCTAATAGGGGGGACACAAAGATCACGAATATTTATTTGCGTATTTTATATATAAATATATATATATATATATATATATATATATATATATATATATATTATATATATATATATATATATATATATATATATATATATATATCTATATATATATATATATTTGTGTGTGTGCTTTCAAGAAGCTTCTTTTTATACACTGTTGGGATCTCGTATCTGTTAAAAAATACGGTTACAATGTTATGATGTCTTCGAATTTAAAATTAGTATCAAAAAGGGATTTATTCATCCTGTTTATTTACTGATATATTTTTTAAAGGACAAATTTAAATTTCAAACTATCCAAGTCCTAATCAAACAAGGAAAAAGAAAGTCGTATAGAAACTAGATAGATCTATAAACCAACTTCTTTCTATTTAATGGAAAATACATGTCATGAATTTAAAACCAAATGTCGGACGATATTGAAGACGATACTAAAAACTAGTTTCTTCTTCTTAAGAGATCTTTAATCAAGTAATGAATGCACTCGTATCGTAAAACATAATACAAATTTTTCACACAATATTTACTTCCTAAGCAGTGATCTTTATTATTTTATTTAGTTCACGATAACTAAATAAAATAATAGATCAAATTATATGATGGAAGTATAATTGCTCATACGCATTTCGCCACCCAAAAAAATCTCGTAATTCCAAATGGGAATTCCTATAACGTTTATAAAAACCTTATAAACGAACCTATAACGTTTATAAAAGCCTTATAAACGAACCTATAACGTTTATAAAAACCTTAAAATAGGAATGACATACCACGATAGACAATTCAAAACGAACCAAGTCTGGCGAAAAACAGCCTTACATATAGTTGCAACCATACAAATTCTTGACGAATAACACTATAGAGATATATTACTAGAGGAACTAGTAGATTATCTATATAATTAAATAAACAGAATACAGAAAATTATATCATATAGAAGAAAGTTAAAATACAAGTCAAAACACAAAAAAATGCGAGAACCCATTTCGTGATGGGCGTCATAGAAATATATTCTAAAGGGAGCATAGCCTATCTAAATACATTGAGAAGCCTAAAACATTTTTTGGGGCACTCAGGGGCTCTGTGTAACCTCATTGAAACCTCCTTCAGGAGTGAGTTAAGGTTATAATTAAAAAATTTATTTCAGTTCCCCGCACATTGTTTGTGTTTTGATATTTATTTTTAACATTTTACTATATAAGTTATTGTAATTTGGTACTAATTATTTGATTATGTTCATAGTGCAGGTTATCAGGTTACTTTTTCCATGTTTCAAAATTTAACCTATAGGGCCCCTCTAGTAATAATTATCTCTACGATGGCCGTTTTTGATGTATTATAACCTTAACTCATTCTTATAGGAGGTTTCAATGAGGTTACACTGAGCCCCTGAGATTTCCAAAATAGTGTTCCAGGCCTCTTAATGTATTGAGATGGGCTATGCCCCCTCTATAAATATATCTCAACAATTAACGCAGTTTAAGGTAGTGTGCTATTTAAATTCTTGCCCTCCAACTCAATCCAAAACCTATCAATACTTTATCTTCAACTTGCATAGCCTAGTAACATACTTACAAGATCTTTCTATTAATTAAAGTCGCAGTACGAATGCAGAAACGCGGTATTGCCAATACCACAAACCTATTTTTCACATTTTATAAACATTTCTGCAGTTTATCACTTTGATATCAGTATTTAAAACAGTTTGTTTACGTAAAGCTTAGTAAAATTAGAACTTGGAAACACAGTTCTTCTTGAAACTGCACAATTTAAAAATGTTTAGACAGTAAATGATTCGTACAAAGGTTTTGTTTATAGAATTAGTTTACATTTTCTTTGTTTTATTTCTATTGTTTTTAACTTTATCTGGACTAATTCAGACAGTTTTCCAGTACTAATCTGTTTAGTTTTCCTTTGAAATAAAGTTTAAAGAAGTGTTTTTCATCATTTTCACCAGTTAAATTATTTATTGGAATTAATAAACATAAAAGAGAATCATAAAACAAGGTTGGTTTTAATAAATATTTTAAAATAAATTAGGAATTATCGAAATTTCCTAATAATATTAGGAAATATCCTAATAATATAATATAATATAATATTATCCTAATAATATTAGAGATAAAAATAATATTTTTATCTCTTTTTATAGGATTTTATCAATTTTAGAGGAACAGTCTGTAGGATCAAGAAGTAAAAAGAGGAAGGAAAAAATACGAATAAGTGAAGTAGCACAATGATTTAAAATTCTACATACAGTTTGCGACATCTTTATCAAGTTTTGCCATTTTAGTTTATACTTTTCATACAATAATAGCAGAAGTAATGATTGACACCAATCAAGTTAGCGCCACAATTTAAAATTAATTAAAAACAATTATATATCATGTTTTTATATTATATATTATGGACTAATAATAATAAATCAAGTCTCATACAAATATGGGTCAGACTATAACTAGTGACTCCAATGAGACACAGTGCACAAATATAATAAGGTGTGATACAAACAATTATAAATTTAAATCGATGAAGAAGGACTAACAATTTGCGAAAGGTTGTAACGCTATGGTAAGAAAAGGACAGTTTGGAATACCGGGGAAAAGCCGGTATCTTTGAAATTCAGTTGGCTGCGATTAACTCTTCAGCTGCTGTCAAATAAATAACACGACTAGGGATAGCAGCCAGTAGTTAAGAGAAAGGATTTATTCAATTTAACGCACAACTATAGCCACGGCGCTGGCAGAATGTAAGAACTAGTATAATAAAATTCAGAGTTACGTAAGAATGAAAATAATTATTTACAATATTCTTATAAATTTTAACAAGGTATTTCATAATTGAGAAACGAACTGTTTCAAGATTTTACAAAATATGTACGTATTAAATATTGGAATATGCTTAGTGCACAGTTTAGAATAAATTTTATAAAAATCGGTAAAGGGTACCTCGGTACTTTTTCTCATCACATCAGATTCGTAACACTCGTCTTCAGAAAGTTAAAGTCGTTAAATTTATACTGTAACACCTCTTCTGACACATTTTTCTTGTCCTCAGATAGAAAAAACAACAGCTTTGTTCCCAGCGGTTACCTATCCAAGCACTGACTATGCTCGACGCTGCTTAACTTTCATGATCCAGCATAATCATGGATATACTTGTCGCAAAGAAAGAACATTTAGTGTACTTATTTATTACGTAAATGTATACACTTGTACTAAATTTAACTCAATTAGATAATTTCTCGATTTTTTTAAAAATTTAAAAAAAGTTACACAAGTCATTTGATACAAGCAAAATAACAAACACGGCAAATCAAGTTCATTCTGTCTAGAATTCAACCAAGCAATAGATCCAAAACATAATAATTGGATCAAACTAATAACATTAGAATCTAATCCTGGATACAGAATCCTTCAGGGTTCACTAAAAAAGTAATTAAAAAGTGAAGACATAACCTAAGTTGTTAAGAGATCAGTGAGCTTTCGCAAGCACTGACATCTCGAGGGAGAGCTGGTTCGAGAGGGAGAGGTAGGACTGTATTTGGATAGAGAGGGGTGGTATGAACTGGAACCCAAAATAGAGATAAAAAAGAAACAAATAAGTAAACAAGACTATATTGTCTGAATAATCAAACTTAAGAGAATATCATAAATATAAATAGTAGTTTGTGTATGTTCTTTTATTCTGTACAGAGAGTACCTAGAATAAATTATTGATGGGTCTGAGTCTTGCCCCAGCACGTATAGGAAATAAAATATAAGCATAATTAAGAGAGATAGAATTTCTAGGTTTGCCCTGTGAGTAAAATTAGTTGGACGTAATCCATTGTCAGTACTATTTACAATTAACGACGTTTCGGGAGCAGGTACTTCTCCCATCATCAGGTTCGTCTTGAGAAAGACGGTGTGTGAGTCAAGTGTTGGGTGTTAGGACTTTAACCTAACTTCGTAGGCAGGTATCAACGACTTGTTATGCACTTTGAAACCTTGTCTACGATGGGGCCTTCCCCCCACGATGGGGGAGGCCCCATCGTAGACAAGGTTTCAAAGTGCATAACAAGTCGTTGATACCTGCCTACGAAGTTAGGTTTAAGTCCTAACACCCAACACTTGACTCACACACCGTCTTTCTCAAGACGAACCTGATGATGGGAGAAGTACCTGCTCCCGAAACGTCGTTAATTGTAAATAGTACTGACAATGGATTACGTCCAACTAATTTTACTCATAATGCACCATTGTCACAAACTTTCACGTCTAGGTTTGCCCTAGCACGTAGGAAACATGAGCGTCGGTGTACCTAACGAGATGGTGAAGAGTTGGGTGAGTGTCTATACCAGCGGGCCTGTCACCTGTAGGAACTCGCAAGGAAGATGAACCTAATAGATATTAGGCCATAAAGAGGAAGAGATACAGGTGAGTGGCTTAAATTAAGCCCCATACAAGAGCAACCCCATGCGGTGCTCATGACTCAAAGAGTTTTGAGCCTCTAGTTCACTTATATGATTAGAGTGTACTCACACGAGTAGAGACGGCTTAGATGCCACTTAAATTAAGAAGAATGCTGAGTTCATTACTGAAAGAAGTCAAAAGGTACACCAGAAAAACTTTATAATCACGTCATTGTTCAAGAGGCAACAGGTTTATTTAAGCAACAGGTTATTTTACTTAGTTCAGTGTTGCCAACTATATATAGAAAAAGGGAAATCTACACAGAGATCTAAAGAAGGGTGCTAAAATATGAACTTAAAATACACAAAATAAATACGTAGTACTCATATCCAACATAAGTTACTGTGCAAGTCCTACCTTACTATGACAGAAACTATAATATAGATACCCTAGTTTTAGTCTAGTTCGAGTCAAGAGAGTTAAGAGAAGTGTTGATTATAGTTGGTTGGAAGCTAGATTACCATAATAGTAGACTAAACAAATCTTCGAGTTTTGTTTGGTCTACTAAACAAAACAGGTGGTTACAGGTGGTAACCATGCGGGAACAACCTCGGGTGGTAGTAGCAACCGTTACGCTCAAAATGTATTCAAAAGTTGGCGCTAATTTATCTAAACAACAATTTTATAGAGCGTAACCTGGGATGCGAAGCGCAGACCTCCGTGGTGTCAAAGATCAGTGTAAAGACTAACGACCTCGGCTACGGAGGCGGTCCGAAGTTAATACAATCAAAAAAGAGATAGTCACCAAAAAGTAGAAAAAAACGTGAAAAATAAAAGGGAACCAACATAATGGTCAGTTAAAAAATAATTTTCGAGTAGGGTGTCGTATACGTTTTTAGAGCGCTGATTTTATTAATCCAATAAAATCAGTCCGGAGACGATAAAACTACTCTCCACAGCACAAGGCTAATGCCTTAAAGTGGATAATAATCCGTTAATGATTTTTCTTTTGTATAGCATATATTTTGAGTTTATTCTGTAATTGTTATAAGAATATTTTAATTTTATTATAAAAAAATTCTGGCGCGGTGGTCCGCATGTCGGGCGAATTTCCTTTGGATGCGTGTTTCCGTGCCTTTTACATTATATAAGTTTACAACTACTAAATAAATAATTCCGGCGCGGTGGTCCGCTGTCGGGCGAATTTCATTTAGAATGCGTGTTTCCGTGCTAAACAACCCATTTCTTGCTTATGCAAGAACCATGCCCATTGCGTGGTTCCGGTTCATGCTGTCAAGCACTGCTCGTAACTCATTTTGTCTGTATTTTCCAAAGGAAATGCGCATAATTATCTAGTTGGTTGTACAAAACTATGCCTCTAAAATTTGAAATACGCACTATTATTTGCACTAGTTTAAAGCTTAGTTACTTATATTTAAGCTTAGTCAGTTATCTTTAAAGGTTTTAGCGCATTTCCTTTGGAAAATACAGACAAAATGAGTTACGAGCAGTGCTTGACAGCATGAACCGGAACCACGCAATGGGCATGGTTCTTGCATAAGCAAGAAATGGGTTGTTTAGCACGGAAACACGCATTCTAAATGAAATTTGCCCGACAGCGGACCACCGCGCCGGAATTATTTATTTAGTAGTTGTAAACTTATATAATGTAAAAGGCACGGAAACACGCATCCAAAGGAAATTCGCCCGACATGCGGACCACCGCGCCAGAATTATTTTCTAGTTGTAAACTTATATTGGGTAAAAAACGGTAAAAAAATATTGTCCCTACTAGGATTTGAACCCAGGTACTCTGGGTTTGAGTGCTCGCATCCAAAGGAAATTCGCCCGACATGCGGACCACCGCGCCAGAATTATTTTCTAGTTGTAAACTTATATTAAGTAAAAAAACGATAAAAAATTAGCGTCCCTTCCAGGATTTGAACCCAGGTACCCTGAGTTTGAGTGGTCGTATTGACTCCGGACCACTAGCATTCAACTCAGAGGCCCAAAAAACATTGAAAACGACACCCTACTCGAAATTTATTTTTTTATCGACCTAAATTTTTTTTTGGTAATTTACAATGGTTTTTTCGACTTTTTGGTCACTTAGAGTGGTCGTATCGACTTCGGACTGGTTTCATTTGATTCAGCGCCTCAAGAAACATAAATATTGACCTTTTTCGCGGCAAAAAATATTAACCCTGAATTTTGCCGATTTTTTGAAAATTTTGCTGACTCAGCAAACCGGGTTAATGACGTCACAAAAACCTGGTTTTCAATAGGGTTCGTGTCCTCCCGAAGTTTGATTTTTGTACCGAGTTTGGTTTAAAAATATTAATCCGTTCGAAAGATAGAGTGTTTACAAGAAAGTGTCTAGAAATACATATGTATATATATATATATATATATATATATATATATATATATATATATATATATAATATATATATATATATATATTATATATAATATATACATATATATGTATATTATATATATATATATATATATATTATATATATATATATATATATATATATATATATAAAGTCTCGCGAAACGTATTTTTTCGTCATTAGGGACCTCTGAAACGGATTTGTGCCGTAGTCCGAGGTTCGAATTCCGCCATGACGCCTATCGTATTAGGCGAATTTCCAAAGGAAATTCGCTAAAATAAAGGATGTTTTATTTAAAAAAAAAAAAAAAAAAAAAAAAAACTCAAAGCTAGGGTTTCCAGGTTCAAATCTTGGTACCAGTGCTGTTTTTTATCGTCTTAAATGCAGTATTTAAGTATATAACCTTAAAATAATTTTGGCGCGGAGGTCCGGAAGCCGGGCGAATTTTCTTTGAAATGTGCTCTTTATAAATTTCCATTTATAAATGGAATACTTTACTTTCTTGCTTATCAATCCAATGTTTGCTTAATTATTCGTTATATAATTAATAACCTGAGCTGTTGCATCACAACTTCTTACATAATTTTTTCGAATTTTTCAAATAAAATGCGCTAAAAAGTAGCATAAACTGAGCTTCATATGTATAGTGTAATCTATGAGATAAATACTTGCATTTTCTTAGAAAAATTCGAAAAACATAAATAGCAAGTTGTGACGCTAAATGCTTAGATTTATTTAATATACATCGAAAAATTAAGCACTAATTAGATTGATAAGCAAGAAAGCGCGCAAATTCAATGAATTGCGCGAAGGCCTTCGCGCCAGAATCATTTATAAAAAAAGGCGTGATAATCAAGAGTGATTAGGTTACTCTTTTGATGATTCAAAATTCATTCGATATGGCCTATCAAGCAATAATATCACTATGCTTGCAACCCTTTTCACCTTAGTATGGCGAAGACTTATTTCTCATAAAATATGTACAGTTCCAATTCTTTTATTATAGGCGTATACTTTACGGAATACCTTACAGACGAACGACAACAGCACAACACAACTGGCAATATCAAGCAGCACTTATTTACAACAGTTTGACTCAACAACACAGACAGGACTTGACTATCAAAAACTATAAACTTAAACTAAAAGACATACTACTGACAGAACAGAATAAAGACTAAAATGACCAAAAAAAATGCTCTTAATATTAAAATATCTACTATATCACTAATTATCTAATATTATTTAAATAAAATAAATTAACTAACTCAATTACAAAAATAGAAAAAAATAGTCTTATATAATAATAAAAATGTCATTAGGTATTAGGTTACTTCTTCATTCTTAAATTATATTATATTATAGTTACAACATCTCTATTTCTTTTTTGAAACATTATTTCATCTATATAATAAAAATGTATAAATAATTGATTATGATTTTAAAAAAAAAAAAAAAACGACCAGATCTATGGACTGGTCTCCCCCCCATCAGCTCAGGGCTGGTTTTACCCTAAAGATGGGGGGTAGTATTTGCATAACTTTGTAATATTGTAAAATTATTTATATTGTTTATTTTTTTTCAAATACACATTGTTTTAAAAAAAAAAAATACCGTAGACTTTTCTAAGGTAATTGTGAATACACTCAAGTTATGAGCAAATTTACTTGAGAAAAAAAAACAGAAAATAATACTTTAACCAATCCACTATCTGGCACACTAAATAGCATGATTTGCTATAGAAATATACTAAAAAGTTGAATTAAACAACATCAACATAATTAGAATATCAGCTCTTGACCTAATTGTAACACTAGATACTATGGGGAGTATTTTTAATAATTAATTAATTATAAGCCTAACACAACAAATGACAGCCTAGAACAACGATCTACAAATATAACTTCCAAACCACTCAAACTATTATATTTTTAAAGACACTGACCTATTAACATTTCGATTATTAGGGTAGTCAAAAAGAGATATTGTCTTAATTATCTATAAAAACAGTCGAGTTTAAAGAAAGAGTTTCAGCGTCTGTTAACCAGTCATTGTAAAATTCTCAGAAATGTATCATCAAACTACATCTAACTCATCAGCTAATTTAAGTGTATAATACAAGACACCCTAAAAAGGAAAACTCACAGCGAAATACTGTTTTATATAGGACTTGATTAAAAGAAACTAAATATATAATAAACTATACAAAATCACTAATAATCAAAATCTAATAACTATCGGTAGGCATAGATATAAGTAATTAAAAGTAAGTTGGAGAACAGTAATCAATTTGGCAGATGACGGCTGTTATACGGCAATGAACCGTAGCTGGAATTGGCTAAATAAGTAGACTAGTTGGAACCGCTTGTGTTATTGCCTCGAGCCGCTTTCTTACGAATGCTGTATTTAAATTATAAAAATGGTATTTTTGAGTCGGAATGCTTTAATTTATACGATCTGAACCAGATTTGAACTGGTTAAAAATTATTTGTAAAGACTACAATTATTAATTTTCAAATAAGCTTTTATCGAGTATTTATTAGCTTAATCGTTTAATGATCTTGGAGCTGGTGTAAAATCAATTATTACTTTTAAAACCTACGTGAACCATAAAAATAACTCATAAAGAAATTAATTATTGTTTTAAAATGCAGCCCTCCTAGCGTTTCATTAGTACTTAGCCTATAGTCTAATCACTAGTACTGAGGCCTATAAAGTTGAATAGATGTGTCATAACATAAGAGAAAATATCCATTGATATCACTCCATGGCGTACAGTGTTAAAAACGATAGAAATTAAAGAGATATAAACATTAAACTGAACGAAGATAATAATTAAATAAATTTAAACTAAGAAATGTTTCGGCCACTGCTTCATTAGCCACCTAGGAGGATTGTCTGGAATGGTTTGAGACGCAAGAGCCTGAACAAAAGGATTATAGTGATCAGATAAGGACTGATAGATAAAAGGATTGATAACGGGATCGTTATAGATTTCGGACAAACGGTACTTTGAGATCATCGTGTAGGGTTTGGTTTGAAACAAGAAGGGAGTATTTGTGATTGATAACGGGACTAGCAAAGATCACGGACAAAGGGTACTTTGAGATCATTGTGTACGGTGTGGTTGATAACAGAGAAGAGAGCATTTGTGATTGATAACAGGATCAGCAATGATCGCGGACAAAGGGTACTTTGAGATCATTGTGTACGGTGTGGTTGATAACAGAGAAGAGAGCATTTGTGATTGATAACGGGACCAGCAATGATCGCGGACAAAGGGTACTTTGAGATCATTGTGTACGGTGTGGTTGATAACAGAGAAGAGAGCATTTGTGATAGATAACAGGATCAGCAAAGATCGCGGACAAAGGGTACTTTGAGATCATTGTGTACGGTGTGGTTGATAACAGAGAAGAGAGCATTTGTGATTGATAACGGGACCAGCTAAGATCGCGGACAAAGGGTACTTTGAGATCATTGTGTACGGTGTGGTTGATAACAGAGAAGAGAGCATTTGTGATTGATAACAGGATCAGCAAAGATCGCGGACAAAGGGTACTTTGAGATCATTGAGTAGAGTTTGGTTTGAAACAGAGAAGGGAGTATTTGTAATTGTCCTAAGGATTTCGGATTGGAGAAACGTGAGCATTTAAATCAGATTTTTCAAATAAATGGCACTCTATAAACAGCAGGACGAAACCAGTTAACATCCACACTTGGGTTTATTATTACCAAAGACGTTAATATTTAATTTTCTATCCATTTAAAGCTCGTCGTATACATTGCGTTTATAATTTTACTAACCGAACCACATGCAAATGTTAACATGGAGTACAAGCACCAGCAGTCATTAAAAATCAAGGTAGTATATAAGTGACCCATACACAAGGTAAATTCTACAGAAAATAATTTCAGTACGGAATGCCATAAAATGTTTTCAAAACTGTTATAATAATATACAATGTACAATCCCAGATCAAGGTATATTAAGTATCCTATTACTACCTTTCACCGTCTAAGTTAAAATTTATATTTTATTAACTCTCAATACCACTAATGCTATTACTATCACGTATAGAGTATAAAATATGAATTATAAATGGAAAAGTAAAAATAAATTTAGTTTTTTATTCAAGGAATAGGTCAGAAAGGTTGAATCTACATATGGTTGGATATATTTTGCAATTTGGATAATTAAACGAAATATTGAAAAACTTCGGTAAAAAGAATCTTTTAAATAAAGTAAAACTATTCAAATTTAGAAGAACCTTGATTCAAAGGAACTTTTCCTAACCCAATCGGATTCGCTACGGTCGACCTTAGAATATAAAAGTCGCCAAATTTATACTGCAACACGCCTTTATGTACTCGCTTAGCTTGCCTTTAGATAGTAATACATCAGTTTATTCTCAGCGGTCACCCATTCAAACACTGATCTCAATCGATACTGCTTAACTGTAGTGAACCAACAAAATCTGTTGATACACATGCCGTATTGAAACGAAACGTAGTATACTTATTTATTACAAAAATGGATACACTTTCACCAAATTCCAATTCAATTGGGTTATTTTTCGATTTTTTACAATTTTTTAAAACAACGTATACAAGTCATTTGCTAAAACTTGAACTAATACATACAATGAGATGGAATTTGGTACAGTTAGTCTTATATACGACTAAATACGTGCTAAATTTCAAATCGATAAAAACATTTATCAGATTTGTATGATCTTTTGAAATTTTTGTTTTGTTGAGTCAACATTTCTAGTTAATGACGACATATAAGAATTATTTTTCGAATAGCACAACTAAAACTAAAAATTTTTTGTACCAAGTTTAAACTGTAGCAAAATTATCGTAGGAGCTAGGGTGCTAACAGCCACACATGCTCACATATAAAGACAGACAAGTTAAAAACATCTGAAACGTATTATTCAGATAAAACATCGATTTCGCATTTTAGTAGCAAACAGAATAATTTTATAATATACTTGCGGTGTAAATAAGAAAAATTAAAAAAAAAATAACCGGGTGATTTCCCGATAAGATCCAAATTCACATTAAATTGGTCATCTCAAATTTGGATATTATTTGTCTGACAAGTGGGCACTGTAGAAAGAAATTCAGATTTTTACTTCGTTCGGTGCAGCAATCTTGCCGCAGTGACGTGTTAAATTTTCCACATTTTTCTATTTTTTGTAATTTATTTAACTACTGCTCAAGTTATTAAATATATACCGAAAAATTAAGCAAACATTGGATTGATAAGCAAGAAAGAGGACATTTCAAAGAAAATTCGCCCGGCTTTCGGACCTCCGCCCCAAAATTATTTTAAAGTTATATAATTAAATACCGTATATAAGACTATAAAAAATTAACGCCGGTACCAAGATTCGAACCTGGGAACCCTATCTTTAAGTAGTCTTAACAACTCCATTTATCAATCTTTTGTCCAGTTGTGCTATCTAAAAAATATTTTCATAAGACATAAATTACCACAAATAAAGACACAAATAATTTTAAAAAATTATAAAATGCGTAAAACTTTTTTAATCGATTTATGCTTTGACACGCATGTCAAAGTCATAGAAAAGACCAACGTATGTGCCAAGTTTCATTATCTGCATTAGTTCATTTTTTATCGAATAACTTAAATAAATTATTAAAAGTAAAAAAATAATTTGAGTTGAAACTTAATATAGACATAAGTAATGCGTTAACCATAAATTAAGTATAATGTAAGCTTATTTTTCGACGTAACAAATAAGTATGCTAAAATTTCAATACAGACAGTATATTTATGGCTTTTGTGGGATCATAAAAGTTAAACTGCAAAAAGCGAGGTCAGTGCCTGGGTGGGGGATCGCTGGGTATAACAAAAGCACTTAATGTCTGAGGACGAGCAAATCGAGTCAGAAGACATTTTGTAGGATATATTTTGCCATTTTATATTCTGAGGACGAGAGAAACGAAGCTTTTTTTATTGGCCCAGTACAATAAATAATAATCAAATATTAATCGAAAAAATTCACTTCAAACCTGTCTAGGTATTATATGTATACCTATAAAATATATAAAATGATTCGCTCAGTAAAGCCTCGGAAGTGAAAAATATAAAATGATTCGCTCAGTAAAGCCTCGGAAGTGAAAAATATAAAATGATTCGCTCAGTAAAGCCTCGGAGTGAAAAATATAAAATGATTCGCTCAGTAAAGCCTCGGAAGTGAAAAATATAAAATTATTAGCTCAGAAAAGCCTCGGTAGTGAAAAATATAAAATGATTCGCTCAGTAAAGCCTCGGAAGAGAAAAATATAAAATGATTCACTCAGTAAAGCCTCGAAGTGAAAAATATAAAATTATTAGCTCAGTAAAGCCTCGGAAGTGAAAAATATAAACGATTCGCTCAGTAAAGCCTCAAAAGTGAAAGATGTTTCACTCAACAGCCTGACATAAGTTGTAGACCAATTATGATGCAAGGGCAATTCTTTACTCGGTACTATTTTTTCAATCTTCAAGGTTCACTCAAAAAATACTTGAATACCGAAAAAGTAAAATAACGATTTTTAACTACAAAATAAATGTTATAACTGATGAAGAAGAAGTATTATTAAATAGTTCTTAAATTTCTAAAAATAACAAGCCAGTTGTATAAATTATCTAGAAAGTCAAAATAGAAGTGGATAGAGGTGGGTATAATTAGGTAAACGATTAAACTAATCTAATGGAAAGGTGATCAAATGCAATCGTTTAGGATTTATTTAAAGATCTTGTAAGGCATCGCATCGTGGCATGATGAAACAGACTGCTTCAATTAGTGCTAAGGTTACATCTCATCTGATTTAAATACGGGAAAATAAAAAAGGAATTGTAAGTTTTAAGTGAAACTGGTCTAAAGAGAATAAAAAATCATTTTTTATTGAAAAATAAAATGATTTCTTTATTCTTTTTAGACCAGTTCTACCTAAAACTCATAATTTTTAATACTGTAGTCTGTCTCTGACCTTTTGATAATTTCAAAAAAAAATTACAAAATATATGAAATTTATAAGCATCATTAAGCGTCATTACGAGGTTAATGCCACTAAAATGAAAAAACCTCTGTTGTAAAATGTCTCATCTTGTTTTTACTTGTCTTTGTGCACCAATTGAGTTAAGATGTGTGATGCAATTAAACTTTAGGCAGACTATGCTTTTCCATCATAATTTAAGGTATATTTTCAGAATAATTTGGGTTGAAGAACTACTTCAAACCAAATTTGAAAATGTGTCAAAATAATGATGATCACAAAATGAGTCACATTTTTTCAGGTCCGGCTCTTAGACTATTCTGGTTAAGCCCCAAGCTTTGGACGTCTTTGATTTAATAACAGAATCCGAACTATATTAATTATCATTACTACATGATATAATACCTAACAATATGTAATATGATATAAATAATAATACGACGATAATATGAAATATGAATATGACATTTTATTGATTAGCGAGTAAGTTGGTTTTAAACTCTAAAGAATTTATCATTTAGAATGAGTTACGATTTCTTTAATTCTAAAGAAGTTATGGTTTTACTTTACAAAAAATAGCCAATCTTGAAATCGATCCAAAGATCTTCTAGGTAAGCGAGCATAGACTATAGTGCTAAGCTATAGTCTTAATATTACACATAATTCAAAAGAAATCGAATTCAATTAAGGTTGTTGACACAAATTATAATAATTTGCAAAAAGCGTCACAAGTAAGAAACAAATTGGCCGGGAAGTGTTTAACCTAAAGAACCCGCGAGGGGAGGAAATATTCAACTAATTTGCCAATTATTTCACATACTTGTTCTATGATACATAGGATATATGAAAACACGTGCCAAATTATTAAAATAAAATACTAAGTAATTTTCTGGGTCCCCTTCCTAGAGATGAGGCAACAACGTAAAAAGAAATTAGACAATATAAAACTATAAAATATGTTTTTAGAATGCACGTAAAATAATTACCGATAAATATCCGATCCGATAGAATCAAAATAAAATAACAAGGCACTTAATCAGCATTATTCCTCATAAAACAAGGCCTCCTGGCCGATACGCGGCGTCGGTTCTGGAGACTTCTTGCACCTCCGTGGCCACTTTGCGGACACGGCGCCTTTATGTGGTCACATTGTGGCTAAAGTTTTGTGATTTTTTTTCAAAGTTTCAAAAAAGTCATTAATGTGCGTTAATTATAACATCACACAAATGTCATACAGGATAGGGTTCGGGACATTTTTTCAAATTGATGCGAGAAAGCGTTCAAAAGTTATAGAAAATACCCATAGAAAATTCTAGAAACAAAATATCATATATATATATATATATATACCTCAAAAATATTTATATATTCTTGATCAGAGGGTCCCCCTAAAAAATAAACCTTCTCCCTGTCTTCTGTATAATGACCCTAACTTTATAAGATATTCTTTGAAAATTCGCTAAAAGATGGTCACAACTTACAATCATATTATGCTTTACTCTAAATTATAGGTGATAAGGTAGAAAAACCAAGGTACGTAGAATGATCTTTTATCACAGGACTTATGACTTGTAATTAAAGATTTAAGTTATTGTTATCACCATAAGTAAAACTAATATTAATAAATAAACGGACGTTATTAGATTTAAGCCGATCTATTTCCGGTAAAACCAGTCTGCAGCCTGTTTTTATTCTCCACTTTTAAAACGAACAGATTTTTTAATATATTAGTAGATAAAAGTAATAAGTGCTATTTAGCCACTTGTACAGTGTATTTAAACAGTAGACAAAATGTTATTGTAATCATTTGATAAGCTTTATCAGAATAATATGGCAAAGAAATGTAAACTGTTATCAGTCGTACCATAAGAGATAATATTATGCTAGTGGCACTTTTAGAGATAGATTTTTTAAACCTAGCGTTTGGACCAGACTCAAACTATTTCTGATAACGCGGCCATCAACTTGATTTAAATTTTATCAGGAACTACAATGTTTTTTTAAAGCATTCAGTTCAAACATCATGCAGTTACAAAGTTATAAGCAAGATTAGCAAGCAATAACTATGATGAGTGCCAATGGTACTGGGCTAAAAAATTAAAAAAATTTCAACCTGCAGTGCCAACTCACTGAAATAAGTAAATAAGACAAGGTGGTGATAGACTTTTTTTCGAAAACATCCTGCTTGGAGGTTAATTGTTATTGTTGTTCTATCACCCATTTTTATAACTTTTAAAAGTTTAATAATAAAAGAAACGTGAAACTAAAAACAAAATAAACAAAGAATAACCAATAACAAAGTCAGCGGCAAATTAAAAGCTTTAAATCTAAAAGTTAATAAATTAACTTTAGACAAGGCGTTAAATTGGGGATAGCAACAAGATCATCTCTGCCTACTACTAAAAACCTAGTGGCGGACTTCGAAATCGATGAAATTATTGTTTATTTGTTGTTTATTGGTATTGGATTGAACCATAGAGCTGATTCGGATTTGGAATAAATAATACCAGAGCTGATAAAGCTTTGGTAAAAATAATACAATAGCTGATAAAGCTTTGGAATAGATAATACCAGAGCTGATAAAGCTATGGAAAAAGATAATACTAGAGCTGATAAAGCTTTGGAATAAATAATACCAGAGCTGATAAAGCTTTGGAATAGATAATACCAGAGCTGAGAATGAAACTCAACTAACTTTGAGGACAAATTTCCCTTAATAAATGGGAGAGGGATGAAGGACCATAAACCACATTTACTGCTTTACCAATTACAAAATCTAATATCCAAACTGATATAATAATGATCAAACAAGTGAACAATCTAGAATTTGAAACTCGAAATAAACAAAAAACAATTGACATCAATACCGTTGAGATTATCCAATTGATTTGTCAATATTAGATAACAATTATTAAGAAAGAGAGTCAATATTTATCATGGTACTCGAAAAAATTAATTTATTGTTTTTCTTTAAATTAAATTTAGATCAAATATAGAATGTTTATTTTTACTGTTCCAATTAAAAATGTATAATTTTAAAATATTGTACGAAAGCAAACTAACATCGAATACATCCTGTCACACTTACTTACCAATATTTTTTAATAACAATATTGTTTAATTAGTATGACATATATGAAATATATGTTAATGTAAGACATATGGATGATGAGATGACAAAAAAGAGTTAATTTTCGTTCTGCGCAAGCTTATGCAGAAAGACGTAGAAATGTAAAAAGATCGCTGATATGGTGTATTTGACACGGTTATTCCACATCAAACCAACAAAGGTAAAAGCCGGTATCTGCAATTTTATTATTAGCAACAAGTAAGCACTTTAGAAAGAAGATAACATCTAAATTTTACAATTTCAAATTAGGTAAAAGACAGTATTTTCCTCAATTTGAAATTATAATTATTTACGTCCTATCAAGAACCTTTATCAAAATTTACTAATAATAATAGAGACTGATACAGATATTAATACAAGAATTTTAGCTCATTCGGTGAATTTATATTGCCGCAGCGTCGTGAATTTTGAATTTTCCAAAAATTGCTGCTTATTAATATTCCTTTGACTGTTTGACTACAAAAATTGGCTGAATCTAAAATTCTACTAAAGGTTAGATTTTTATCAAGGTGGCATTAGAAAGCTTAAATTTATTGCTTTCTATATGATTTTACACAATTTTGAAAAATTAGCAACTAGTTTTAATTACAACTAAATATAAAATAAAAATGCTAATATCTTAAAAGACATTTTTTTTGAAAAATTGAAACAATTCCTAAAATGAGCTTACCTATTAGTAAAAGGTCAACAAAGTTTCCTTTTGGGACCGCTATGGGATTGGACGCAAAACGTGTGCTTAAGTATAGCAAAGTGTAAAAATGTTGTGATTTATCACAAAATTATTTATGAAAATTCACAATAAGCCTTTTTTACACTTTGACAAAAATCGGTGACATAGAGTAAAAAATGTACCTTTTCGTATTGATTTGGCATGGAATGGCCCTAATAATACAACAAAAATTACAAGTTTTTTTAATTTAAAAAAGTTTCTGAGTTAAAAGGCTTTAACTCAGAAGTCACAACTATGGTCCGTTTTTAGTTATTAAAAATAACATTAGGTTATCACAAGTCGTATTGGTGACGACGTTAAGAAGATTTGCTTGTACAGAAACTGAACACGGAGAAAGTGATCACTAGGGAGCCAGAGGGCTGCAGCCTCCCACAGTCCAAGAACTATTTGGAGTAGAAAACTCGATTTCACCATCAATTTCAAAGCTAATATCAATCTTAAAAATCAATTAATTCGACCGGATAAATAATAATTACAATACATGCCACGTCATATAAATATCGCAACAGCTATAACGTTCAAGTGCTATTGAAAATAATTGAAAAAAAAACATTCAAAGTTTTATAACCAGGTTAAACATTACATAACAAGGCACTAATAATTAATCAGTTACTAATTAATATCTCAATTAAATATAATTATTGGTATTTAATGTAATTATAAACTCCTTATGCGAGCTATGACCCTGTGATTGGAGTGAAATCCAGTAACCCTAATCACGTTTTTATACTTGCGTTTTTTCTTTAATGAGAATTGTTTAATTAAAAATCATGCTAAACATTTTACAAGTAATGTTTTACAAATGCAGTTCTAAAAATATTGGAATTAAATGGCTTTAAATTGGACACTGATAGCTAAAATATTACAATCTATAAAAATTAAAGAATTCGATATCCTTATCTTCAGAAATAAAATTTAATTATTAAATTACAACTACCGGCGGAGACTAGATAATAATTTATTAATAA
This sequence comes from Microvelia longipes, assembly GCA_018340805.1. NCBI lineage: Eukaryota > Metazoa > Arthropoda > Insecta > Hemiptera > Veliidae > Microvelia > Microvelia longipes. The sequence continues at coordinate 20,514,904 of JACMZG010001914.1, forward strand.
GATATTATTTTCTAATCAGATATTTGTCTTGTAATATAGATATTATTAATTAGGACTGTGCAATGGGTGCATTTTATAACCCTAATTAATTATAATCAGGGTAATCACAAAGCAACTTTGCCTAGAATTAATGGATGGTTACAAAATCAATCAGAGTAAGCCTAAACTCCAAGTAATAGGGTAGGGAGACAAAGCTAGGCAAATAGGCCACATAGTTGGGCCCTTCTTGCTAGCCTCGATTCCAAGCCTACACCACACCACCTACAATCTGTTGAATACTAAAAATCTTGACAGGTCAGTTTAGGCACTTCGATGCTAAAAAAATCCCTGCAAGAAGGGAGTGGGAAAAAACTTTGTAAACAAATCAGGTTGTTTTACCCCTGGTTTCATGGCTTTGTTTTTTACATATCTTTTGTGTAGTTTTATTTTATAATATCATTTTCTTAATTAATCAGAGAGTAGTTTTCAAAACGATGTAAACACAAGAAGGACAACAAACGAAGAGAAAGATTGTCAAGAAGGAAGTTATTTCCCTAGAGCGGTTATGGGGGATTTCTTTTCTTTTTTTAAGCAGCAGCTTTTCCGATTGGTCAATCTAAAAATGATTATGACCTTTGGGATTTTTAAACCAAACGGTGGACTGTTTACCATGAGTCTCTTTGAAAGAGGAAAGGTTGATATATTAGAAGATATCTCTCCAACAAGGAGAAGAAAACTCCTCTCACACAAAAGACCAACGCCGAATATGCGGGTACGAAAAGAAGTATAGGCTCCACATTCTCCAAGCAGGTAAAAGGTTATTTCCTCATAATGCCCACACGTGAGGCAGTTAGCCTCTGAGTTTATAACCAAAGTGTTAAGATGCTTATTCAAGTGCCAGTAACCGGTCAGGACAATAACTTGGGTCCTAAGACACCAAGTTAATTTTAAATTAAATGGTTTCTTTTGCTGAAATTAATAAAAATGACTAGCTACTAATTTATAACATTATTTAGTTCTTCATCAGATATTTGTCTAATAATATAAATATATTATTATTAGGGTTGGTTAACGATGAGTTAACCAACATTGTGTAACCCTAATTAATCGTAATCAGGGTCGTCAAATAGCAACTAAGCCTAGAAATAATGGATAATTATCATAATTAAGTATAAAATCATTTTTTTCGGCGGAGTATTTACACTTATGTTTTCCTAAATATCTCAATAGGTATTGAGTGGAAATGTTAAATAAATAGTTGGCTAAAAGCCAAAAAAGAAATCTGTCTAATTTAAACATAATATATAATACATTAGCATGTCATTCTCTTCATTTGGATATAGCTCTACACTTTCTTTTGCAATATCAAATTTTTACTATATTTTAAATGTTTTCTTTATGTATATTTTAATTTGAAACATGGTTTTATAGATTAAATACGAGTTGTTTAAAACAATTCAATGATATGACGAGAATCGTTTAACAATTAAATGCTAATAGAATTGAACATTCGCAGCCTTCATAAGTTCAACGTTAATAATTTGACCCACAACATGTGGTTATTAGAATTTACATGAAAAACCTTTATAGACAGACATATTATTGCTGTTGCATTGTTTGATGACTAAACATAATTCCCTTTCCAACCATTCAATAATTAATGAATTGAAAACAAATAAAAACAAAATCGAATCAAACAGGTGCCTTGGTAAAGCAAAATAAAGGTGCGACCAGGAAACGTAAATGTAATTTAAACGACATATTTAATGAACTGGTTATGTGATATCATTATCATGTCTAGGAAAGAAGAATAAGGAAGGAATCAAGAAAGAAATTACAAAGAAAAAGAAGAAACTAAAGGAAGGATAGGTCAGTCCATCCAGTTATTGACCTTACACCACTCCCCACTATACAAACCAGTCTCAAATAAACACGCTAAAAAAATCCAAAAAATTAAACTCTGGAACCCAAAAAAACTAAAAGATGATCAACTGTTAGTTCAAGGTTAGCGATTCTAGCGCCACGCAGGTCGGTCGATCGAATTGTGAAACTTATTTCAAAGGAGTGGTTTTATTGAGAAAAATATAATGAATAATAATATGTTGCTATTTTTAGATGGATATTATACACCTGAAAGAAAAGATAAAAACAAAGAAGTTACAACCTTTATAGCTACATTGAATAAGCTACTATGAAATTATTGGATTAAAGCGCTCATACATTTAACAGGGAGTATCGTCCAGATAAACATTAATTAGTAAATCTCTATTATATCTATCTCTTTTAGCGAAATTTCAAATAAATTACCTTATGAGGTAAGTTGTCATAGAGGAAAGAAGGGATATATATATATATATATATATATATATATATATATATATATATATATATATATATATATATATATATATATATATATATATATATATATAGCCGCCTCCGTGGCCGAGGTCGTTAAGGCGTTAGTCTTTACACTGACCTTTGATACCCACGGAGGTCTGGGGTTCGCATCCCAGGTTACGCTCTCAGTTTATAGAAGATTATTGTTTAAAACTTTCGCCAACTTTAGAATACACTTTGAGCGTAACGGTTGCCACTACCACCCGAGGTAGTTCCCGTAGGTGTTATCCCTGATGAGCCGCAAGGCTCTAAACGGGCATTATTATTATATATATATATATATATATATATATATATATATATATATATATATATATATATATATATATATATATATATATATATGGCACATGATAACTTTTGAAAGCTTTCGCGGATTTGATTGAAACTTTCAATTATCCACTTACAAGTTTCAACTTTTTTGACACAGCAAAATGGATTAGCGAATTTCAAACAATTTGACCTTCCTTAAGCAAAACTAATCCCTTCCCATGGTGTCATTTTTTTACAAGTTTAAACTCTATATATCATAAATCCAGCGTGAGTTAAGCGCGGCAATGATAAACGTTCACAGGTAAATTTTTAATAAATTTCCGAAATGAGTAATTCCAGATGTATGTGAATGTTGGTTTCAGACTTTATTTTTTCTATAATCCTGCAATAGTATGGATGAGGAATAGTATAAGAGATAATTTTAATGGTCCTATCTTACGAACAGCTTAGAAATAAACTCAATTATAAATTCATTTACAAATCATAATTATTTTTTATTTAGTAAATATTAAGACTAAATATAAAATTAAAAGTTTCCCATACATTAAGTGTTTTCCTTAACATAAAGTAAAATTGCTAAAAACACTCTTCAACAAAAGATAAAATCACGTCTAAATTTAATCACAAACTATAAATAAACAAGGAAGAATGTAGTACTTAAAAAGTTAAGCAAGACACATCTTAAAGTGATACGTCACATACCATGTGACAGAGTGATCATTCAAAGTGACACAGAGTGTGATGTTCACAGTGCATTATGTGACCTTGCATATGGAGTGTACGACAATGCCCAGTCATTCTATTAATAACATTTATTGACAAACGAAAAGCAGGCCGAGAATCCCTGGATGAATAACATTTAAAAAGGAGAATAAAATCAAGATTCTAACACACAAACAAAAATAAGGTATGGGGCACCATCTTTTCCTCATTACATCGGATTCGCTGTGCTCATCCTCCCATCTTCGGGAGGATGAGCACCTTTTAAAATGTAAAAGTCGTTAAGTTTATTTAGCAACACGTCCTCGAATAATAAATTCATTCCTTTCATTCCCTGCAGTCATCCATCCAGGCATTGACCACGCTCAATACTGCTTAACATTTATTATCTAATAAAAATCATGGATATACTCGTAATTATTTATTACGTAAAGGTACACACTAGTACTGAATTTCAACTAAATTAGATTATTTTCTGATTTTTTAAAAACGTACTCAAGTCATATAATATAAATTGAAGTAATGCTGACAATGAAATAAAACTCGACACACTATGTCAGTCTTATACATGGCTACACGCGTGCCAAATCTCAATCCGATCGCATCATTCTCCCGCACAATATGATTTTTCTATATCTTTGCTGAGTCATTATTAGGGGTTTATAACGTCATAAAAAATATTTCCCGGATAGCACAACTACACTTATAGATCCGAAAATTATTGAGATGTGGAATATTCTAATAAAAGTAAACAGCATTTGTCTTTCCACAACGATATAATTGAATATACAAAGCCAGCTTTCGACCATAACGATCATCATCAGTGCCGGTGAGATGAGTCTAATTCTTCCTTAGAATTAGCCGGTTTCTTAGGCCACGGCTTGTAGCAGACTGGATTCCTAATTCTAAGTAAGAATTAGACTCATCTCACCGGCACTGATGATGATCGTTATGGTCGAAAGCTGGCTTTGTATATTCAATTATATCGTTGTGTGAAAGACAAATGCTGTTTTACTTTTACACTTAGACTGATTTTTTATATAAAGTGTAAACTCTCTACCATTAATACACTGGCAGATACAATAATAAATGACACACACACACGGAAATCTTTGTGAAAACCACTTAGGAGGCTTTGAAAACACCTGAAACGCATGATTCCGGTGACATTTCCGATCTTTTGCAAACACAATACTTTTCCTATATACCTATGGTGTAAATGGTGCAAAAATCAGGTACGAGGTATCTCGGATCCTGTACCTCATCACATCGGATTTGCTAATATTATCCTTACTACTTCACACTCGCTTCGCTCATTCTCAAAATATGAAATCGCTATTTTTATATAGCAGTACATTCTTATAAAAAAAAACACTATTCTTCAAACGGTCGCCATCCAGATAGTAAGTACATCCAGGTAGTACACTTGGGATACAACAAGAACCATAGAGTTTTTTTATTTATTTATTTAGATACTAGCCGTATTTAGCGTAGTTGGTAGATACACAGGCCGTATTTAACTAAAATTTAATTTTACTTATTATTATTTTATAATGATATACTCTTTTACTAAATTTCAACTCAACTAGACATTTTTTTCAATTTACACATTTTTTTAAAATCGTAAACATGTTGTAAAACATGAACGAATGACGATAATAAGATGAAACTAAGCACATTTAAAGATCTCATACTTCCCTACCTACGTGCTAAATTGCGGATCGATTACAACATTTTCCGTAAAAATTATGAATTTTTGCTAAGTCATTTTTATAACTGCTAATAATTGCTAATAATTTTTCTATTTACCTATACGGTATAAATGAAAAAAAGTAAAAAAAATAAGTCATTCAAATGTATCTCTGAATTAATTCATAATTAATGTATAAATTAATTACCTTTCACTCTTATTGAAGGTAGGTAACTTATCCAAATCCTGTATAGTTGATGGTGACTGTGGCTCAGCCGAGATACCCTGTGCCCTCTGTTTTCTTCTGACTGAATAACTATTATTGTTGTTATTATTATTACTAAATCTCTGGAAAGGGAAGACTGATTGGAATTTATCCAGCTGAGATCTGAGATCAACGATCTGCTGGTCACGTGATTTCAGCTCCGATTCTAGCTCTGCCACCCGAGCCTCCAGCTCTTCTACTGTCCGCCATTTTATGGACATCTCTCCAACTAGAACACAAATAGTAAAACAAAATTTAAAAAAAAAACTTAGAAAGGTTAAGCAGATGGATAATAAGGCTTATTTGTTTGTAATTATTATAGGTAAGACTTGGCTAGTACTGCAAAATATTATTCATAGAGCCCTGGTGAAACTGGCTTTAACCAGTATAATTAAATTGGGAATTGAAATATAATCATATTTCATACTACAAAATACTAAAGAATAAAAGTAAACCACATAATTCTTAAATAAATGTGTTTTTATTTATTAAAGGGGACCGTTGGGAGGGGAGGGGAATAAAAGAGATATTTAAACCAAATGTACAAGCGTATTATATCAGTAAATTTTTAAAGGAAACATTATAATTAGAAATTAACAAATCCCTTCTAGTGATGTAGAAGAAGTTATTTGCTTAAATTGTCCTCAGAATGTAATAGTTAGCCAAATCTTAAGGATGTATTACTTGGGTCTCATTACGCTCGCCTCCAGAATAAAATAGTGTTTCAAAGTCTAGAGTAATATGACTTCGGAGTCGCCTCGCTTGCCATCAACATTTATTACTTTGATGACGTCATAACTTATGGTTTTGTTAATTTTCCACATATAATAGGCATTCTAACTTTATTAACATATCGCCATATCCATAGTTGTAAAGCGACAAAGTTATTATATGATCGATATGATAAAACTATCGATAGTTATCGTTCGCTACACGCAACATACATAAACATATACTATTTACACACACACACACACACAAACACAGGAACTATCCGTTCAATTACTAATCCGTTTCCGTTTTTACTCTTCGTTCAATTATAATTTGTTATTTATAAGAGTAAGCAATTGCACCAGATTACAGTTTTTGTTTTATATTTTAATTCTTTGCATTAAAATTAATCCTATTCTTTCATACTCAATAATATTTGGCCAGTAATTTTGTTTTATTTCATGTTATTTTTAACATAGAAATTAAATGGTTTCTTTTCCATTTGTCATTAATATACAGATTGTTTCTAACCTAGCTTTAGTAGCATCTGGGGAAACTGCAAACTAAGAGGATTTTTCATTTTATTTTATTTTTTATGTTAAGTTTTCACATTAATTTCTAAGTATTTAAGTAGATTAGGCGTCATTTAAGTTAAACATGATGTACTTTGAAATTTCTACATTTTTGTTGAAATGCATGTAGTATTTAATAAATGGAACATGTAGTTGCAATTGCTCGAAACACACACAGACACACACACACACATATATATATATATATATATATATATATATATATATATATATACCCAGCGATCCAGTTCTTGCTCAGGGTTTCAGTTAATGATTCATAGTCAACCTTATAAGAGGCTCTATGACGTAACCCCGAATTGCACATAGGAAAAAATAAAAAAAATTATGATGTAAGTTATAATAGTGATAATTTATTATTGTATTCATTTATTTGTTTAATGTGCAAGGAATGGTTATATATATATATATATATATATATATATATATATATATATATATATATATATATATATATATATATATATATATATATATATATTAATATAAAATGTGTAACAAAAAATTTTAGTTTTGAGAGTTTGTCTTGTTATATTTTTGGTGGTTTACAGAATAGCATATTAATGTTTTGGAAATTAAATTTATGTTGTATTTCCTTTGGGTTTTATCTATTTCTTTTTGTAAGAGGGAAAGTTGTGCAATATTACTCTCGCGTATAAAGATTATGGTAAACGAAATGAGGAATTTAACTTTAATATTACCTGTATCTAGATATTAAAATAAAACCCAATATCGTTTAAAGACACTGATTTCTATATGTCCTAACGAATTGCGACTGAATACAATATTGTGATAAAGAAAATGGTTTACAATATAAATTTACCCATAAGACGATTATACTAATGTTATTATTAGTTGTGTTTAATCAGGTGCTGGATTTAGATTAATGTGATCGTTGAGACTGACGCCCAGCAAATTGCTCGTCGTTGCTCTGTCTAGTAGCATGAAATTTAGGCATATAGAAAATAAACACTACTGAATGCTAAATATTAAACAGGTCACTCTTAATATAAGTTTGAACTTTATTACGCTAATCAAATTAGTTAATTACATCAATAGTGTGCTAATTAAAATAAACATAAGTTAACCATAGATTTTCACGTCATGGAAGAAATTGTCTCCCCTAAAAAAATTATATGAGAGAGAGCTAATCGGAACCTATAATCGATTAAGTACTGAAAGTAGTTAATGATAGGAGTGGTTTTTAAGAAAAAAAAAGATGATTATCATAATAAACTCGATGCAAAAATGGTAAATAAAAATAATAATCACAACTATATGGAATACGTAGAACTTAATTAGAATGAATCAAATATATAGGAATAAATATATCAATATAGACAATATAGATAAAAAAATAATCGGAAGAGGATAATAACAGACAGTAATGCATCGCAGTATATCATATCACGTTCGAATCAAATGAATTACCCTGGCGTTTTACATCAGATATATAAGCTACATCAGTCAATACAATACAAACTAAAATACATATGTCTAATATTAGTAAAAATACACCAAGAGAGCAGATAATTTTTTACCATTTCCTTATTTATAATCCCATAAGAATATATAATACCTAAGAAATATCCAAGTTAGTAAGTAACTTCTTAGATTGTAGAGATCCAGAATGATTGATAGATATGATTTTACGTTCCTGAGTTGAATAAACATTGATTGAGTAAATAAATGTCGTTCTTCTCTAATAAAGATATAGTAGCAATTATAATCGATATAAACTGCCCTTATGCATACGATAAGTATACTCACTAACTGAGTTCCATTTCAATAGGGCTAGAATATCTATACGGTTTTGTTGGATCATAGTTAAGTAACATCCAGTGAGGTCAGATCCAGAATGGAAACCGTTGAAATATAAACAATAATGTTTATAGCCTGAAGAAAACAATGTCCACACCATATCAAGAAGGTATCCTGAAGCCACCGTATTTTTAAATTAAATGTTACTTGTGTAATTATAGGAAATTTAACGTGAGGAAATTTGTAAAATAAATCCAGAAATCAAATAGAGCGAAGCCTATTTATTAGGCATAAAAATTTAATCTCAAATCATCTCTTAATAAATCACTCTTAAAATTGTATATAAATATAAACACTTTACGAAAGCCAAACAGTAAAATAAATTGAATTAAACTAGAAAACAAGCAAAAATTGGTACAACAATCAATTATTGGTCTTTGGCCTATACTAAAACAAATTTTTTAACAATTGTAACCTAAAAATATGACTTTTAACTGGAAAATTTATAAAACAAGAAAATTTTTCCGAGCGATGCATCAGACCAGCATATGTGCTACGTTTCATCTATTCAATCTTTATCTAATGATTTATATTTGTATATTTTTTTAAATGAAAAAATCTTTTTTAAAAAAGCAACAAATAATTTAATTGAGTTAAATTGGGTACAAGATATCTCTTTTTATAATAAATATACTAAGTTCGTTTCTAAACGACAAGTATAACAACGTGGTTTGTAAGATCTAATAGCTATAAGCAGCATGAAGCGTGGTCATTGCCTGGATGGGTGTCTGCTGGGAATGAAACGAATGTATTTACTATCTGAAGACGAACGAAGCGATTCTGAAGATGTGTTGCAGTATATATTAGGCGATTTATATATTCTGAGGACAAGAGAAGCGAGTCCGAAGGTGGGAAAAGTGGATTGAACCCTATATTGAAAAGTTCCGAGGTACCGTTCCCGACTGTTTAATTATTAAAGAATAACAAAACACGAATAAGTAAACGAGCTAAGAAAATAAAAGTATTAATTAACATCTAGGAGTGTGTGTAAATGTACAAGTGAGTGTAGATGCAGTTTTGGCATGAGTTGTAATGAAGGTACAAAATATCATATAATTCAAGTTAAACTAAGATTTATCTAGCATGAAATCGTTCACCTGTGCTAAAACAATTACATTTAATTTCCACACAACTTTGTTTCATGCTATCGTTTCTTTATTCAATTTCACTGCTAAATCTATATAGCTCTTTCCATTGAAAATTGAAAGATTTACTTATTTGTAAAAGTTAATTAATACATTAATTGAGTAAACGCAGGTTTCAAAACATTAAAGCCTCCTTAAAGTTTTAAATTTTGATGAAACTTGGCATGTTTGATAAGCCGGCCTACAATATAAAAAGTAATCATTTTGAGGCCTATCCATCTAGTAATACTTGAGACCTGCCATTTAATTAATTTTGTATCTTAAAATTAATTAATCAAGATGTTAAGATGTATCCCTTTAAACTTATTTTTAATGTTGATATTTGTACAATATTTGTCAGGGTGGATTTTGTGTTCTTTTTAAGGCATGATTATGACCAGCTTGTCCAAAACAGCGCAACAATATTTATTATCTCGTTTTTGGACTATCAACATTAAAAATAAAATATCTTTGAATTAATAACTCAAAACTATTTTTATAAATTTATGTTTTTTCGATCTAATATTGTCTAAATAAATATTGCAATTTTACAAATCAATTTAAACTATAAAAATTAACACTATGTATGCTACATATACATTATTAGTCGCCCATTTAGGAGTCACATCCCATTATCCTATAATGGATGTGTTCAAACTAGAGAACTAAGCAAAAATTATCAACATTTTCAAAAATCTTTTTGTGCAAGTAGAGCATCTAGTCGAGTGATCAACTTGTTAAAAAATCGTAATTGTAAAATAAGTGAAAGGAATATAAGGAAAATAAGGCAGGTAATGCCTTAATTGTGTCTTAAGTAGGCACAATTTAAGGCCATTTTTACCAGCTCGCTAAGGTAGAACGAAGGATTACAGGTTTCTGTGAATAACACGTACCCACTCATCTTTGTGATGCCCTTAACCATAAGAAGCCTGGATTGTGCTTATCTAGGAGCATTTAGAGTTCAGATTAACAAATACCAAACCAGAACCACCGGCTTAACGTATTATCCGAAAGACGCGGGTAAAAAGAATTGTTAGTCCTAAATGTAAAAATTCAACAGGAATTCAAACACATACATTCATATTTGAACCCCGCCAGAAACAGACATTTCTACACACTTCTGAGGCATAAACTCTTGGAAAGCTTTGTAATACTACCACATAAGTATATTACTAGAGTGCGCATACCCATTCCCATTACATTATGAGGCATAAAATAACTTTTTGGGACTCTAAGGGGTTTAGTGTAACCCCTTTGTAACCAATTCCAAAAGAAAACTTCAGTTTTCTTGAAATAAGAGGCTCCCTGTGGATCGGGTGCAAAACATGAAGAAACATTTTTTTAAAGGAGATAAAATGTTCAATAAAACGAGTGATTAACTATCAAAATCGGATAACTCCAACCAAAGTTATGGCTCTTCCAAAAACACTAAAAATGGTTAATTCATGCGGTCAGCAAATTTCTTTGGAAAGATATTGGCTATTTCACCAATTATCAGAAGTCAAAACATTATTTGTGTTTATCCGATTTTGACGAAAAAACTTGTTTCATAGGAAATTTTATCAGCTATTAAAAAAGTTCACTTCGTGTTATGCACACGACCTACAGGGAACCACTTATTACAAGGGAACTTGTATAAGTTCCTTTCGAATTTCTAATATTTGAGCGAGCGCATTCATATGAAGGGATCCACTCTGGATAGGCAGACTATGCTATTTCTTCATAATTAAAGTATATTTTCAGAAAAATTTGATTTGAAGTAGTACAAAAATGAGTCACATTTTTTAGGCCTGGCTGTTTTTTTGCTGTTTTTATCAGTTTTTATTGCTTGTGTTTCGTCATATATTATATCATTTACGGCACTTTTGATTATATCTTTTTTTACGGCACTTATTTTTTATAAGTGTTCAGGTTACTTTTTCCAAGTTTCATACTTCAAGTAATAGAGCCTCTCTAGTAATAATATTTCTATGCGTGCTACACTTTTAAAAATTGCAGAAGGGGGAGGGAGGCCACTGATTTCCTACTTTACTTCACTGGTTCTAATTTAACTAGCAAGATCAGAAATAAGAATATAAACAGATTTAAAATCAGTAAGCTATTAACAGTTTACACTATGCGTAATTTAAAATAATTATAAAAGAAAGCATAAAATACATAACAAAAACGAAACATAGAAATTAAAATCTGTAAATATCGTATTAATACTATAAAAATCTGTTAAGAACTATCAAAATAGGAATGAAGAGAAAGCAACTGTTTGTTATATACACACATATATAGTGCGAAAAGTATAATAAAAGAAACCATAAAAACTTATGGAAGTAATAAAACCGGTGTGTGTAGACGTCCCACACAGCTCAGAGGTTCTAAAAATAACTCCAGCTTATGACCTTGAATATAATACCATCCGAGTTTTTAGTATAAATAAGTATTTCGCCTACATCATTCTCTCCGGGTTCCTAATATTATAATTCTATTTTAATTTTATTTAGTTAAACAAAGTTGGTACCAATGGAATTAAGTTGAAAATAATCACTTTAATTTTAAATCAATAACCTAAGAAAGGCACACTCATAGAGGTGTTATTACTAGAGGTCTAACCGGTTGAATATTTAAACATTAGACAAATAATACAATAAAATAAATAATACAAATTTACAGTAACTAACACACAGAGTAAAACGTTTAAAATACAACACAAAACACAAACAATGTGTAAAAAGCTGACGAAAATGGATTTATTATGAATTTCATTCATTCTTAGAGAAGGCTTTAATGAGGTTATACAGAGCCCTTAATATCCTCAAATTCTATTTGAAGCGTCTTAATGCATTAAAATAAGCTATGCATCCTCTAGTGATATATCTCTACGCCTAATGTAGACAAAATTTTTGTATGTGGTTTATTTGTGGTAGATAAAATAGGCTAACTAAATTTGGGTAGATTAAATAGCTTTAATCTATTTGAGATGATTTTTAATCCATTACCCGACATATTTTGCAATAGACCGTTTCATTGTATAAAATAGATATTGACATCCTAAATTTTATATTGACATAAAAGTATATTGTGACATGTAATGCACTTAAATGTCAATGGTTCAGAGTTATTATTTATCTCTGTAAGTTGCTGACGTAAAATATTTCAATTATTAACAGAGTTTGCTAAACAATAATATAGTAGCGAAATTGATAAAAATTTTATAAAGATAGAGATGAGAAACGAAAATAAGATAAAAGGAATACAATAAGTTTATATTTAAGAATTAGATAAGAACTTCAACTTACTTAATTTATCAAGTTCAGGCATTTTAGAATTGATCGGTCTTAGAAACAAAACAAAACAAATTTAATCATAACAGCTGTATAATCAAGAAAAAACAAAAATATGATCACTGCGATATGTCCTTTAACATTAACATTCGTAATTTACTAAAAAAAATCATAATTTTGTAAAATTCATTTAAGAAACATTGTTTTTGTTATAAATAGAGGCACACGCGTTAACTAATAACTCACTAAAACTATAAATAACCTTTTTAAGAAAGTAGTTAAAAGGCAATAAAAGAGAAATTAATTTCTTATCACAATTATCGATTGTTTAATCGATTCTTTACAAAGATAAATCGATACAGTGAATAAAAAAGAACAGAACTATAATCAACGTAATATAATAGCGAAAATAGAAATAATAATTATTATTTAATCGATAAAAATACGGAGGTAGAAGTAGAGATAATAAAACCTTAACGGGTAGAAGGACGCGAAGCGTGAACTATCATGGCTACCGATAAACTGAGTCAAAAACATGTGACTGTCAGGTTAGCCATAACCTTTGCACTTTTTTTATTTTGCCTCGTTGGTAATCCCCTCTTCTTTTTATTATTTAAAAATTCTTTATTTAGAATCATTTACATATTAAACTGTTTTTTTTCTGCATATTATTGTTACACGTAAATTGTAAAATCACAATTGTTATTTTAATAGTTTATGTTATTTGTTGCGAAAGTAACTAAATTAGTGTTGATTAAAATTTAAAACTAAGTACAGCAGAATTAAAAAAATAAGATTTTTAGTGAGTTTCATGAAAGTTAAAAGTTCTGCTTTCTGTCAAGAAGTTTGTACGCTCTTTGGCATACAGATATATATACTAGAGGGTTTCTATTGATTAAATTTTGAAACATCGACAAAGTAACCTGACCACCTTCGCTCATAAGTATAATCAAATGATCACTACAAAATTATAATAACTTACATAGTAGAACGTTAAAAATACAGATCAAAACACTAACTATGAGCGGGCAGCCGAAATCAATTGATATATCATAACCTTAACTTACTTCGGAAGGAGGTTTTAATGAGTTCACACAGAGCCCCGGCAAGCCCCAAAAAATGTTTCAGGCCTCTCAATGTATTGACAAATTAGCATGCATATATATATATATATATTATATATATATATATATATATATATATAAATATATCCTTCTTTCTCTAGAGGAAAAGACAACCACCTCATAAGGTGATTTAGTAATTTATTAGAATAATATAATATATTATATATATATATATATATATATATATATATATATATATTATATATACAGACAACCACCTTATCATAAATTATTATTATTTTTATTTTTCCTTTAAAAATGTGCTTAAAATTATGAGATTTTATTACAGATAAAGGACGAGCAAGAACTATCTTTTAACTATATGGACTAAACTTCTAAGTTACCAATAAACATAAAATGTTTTCTCAATAACTTAAAAACTAAAGTTGAATAGCTACCAAATTTTTTACTATAATTTTGTTATGTTTAACGCCATCAAAACATAAAGCGTATGTCGAAAACAGTAAATAAAACTTGAGAGTTAAAGTATAGGAAATCAGAAGTCACTATATTTAGGATGGCAACAGATATCAGGATAAAATTTAGTGGATCTATTCACCACTAAGAAAAAATGCATTAGTGCTATATTTCAATTGGTAACTTTTCAGATGATAACTAGAGTTCAAGTCTAATTATTGTGCCAAGTTTCAACTGTATAGCTTGGACACAGCAGGATTTATGCAAGGTTACTGACATATCACATACTCATAGACAGGCAGATGATATTGGCTCAGAACGTCATATACATACCTAACACAAATGATTTACAGATACTGACATATCTGTCATATACACACAAATAAAATCCGCTCAGAACGTCATACACATACCTAAAACAAATGATTTACAGATACTGACATACCTGTCATATACAGACGATAAAATCCGCTCAGAACAACATACACATACCTAAAACAAATGATTTACAGATACTGACATATCTGTCATATACAGACAGATGAAATCCGCTCAGAACGTCATACACATACTTAAGACGAATTATTACAATGTACTTTCGGTAACAGTTTTTTAGTGTGAACACCATACTTTTACTTTATATGATATTAAGTGAAAAAAAGTAAACGAAGATCAGGATATACGATAACACCACCACTAAGAGTCAAAATATTTCCCCAGGATGCTATAAATTAATAACTTTAATGACATCAAGATACAAAATTTACGCGATTCTATATCCTCTAAATTTGAATTACTTGATGAATTTAAATTTTTAATTTTTGATAAAGATCAATTTTAATGCAGAAATAAAAATTTGGAAGTTACACGATTTTTTAACCAGTTTGGACCGGTTGCGTTTTTAGGTTGCTTCAGGATTAAATACTTTACTAAAGTTAGTAAGCAGTCGAGAAAGGGAAAAAGTAATGAAGAGGGGGAGGAGGGGGAGGTTACATAGGTAATAGCTCATTAGCAGGAAATAGATTTTATATAATAAGAAGATAACTTAAAAGATTCAAAGATAATTTTAACTTAAAAGGAATGATTTATTTATATGATGGGTTGAGCTGTGGAGTGCTATAATAAGAAGAAATAAAACTAAACAAGTTCTCCTCTCTCCACTCATTTTTATTACTAATAACAAAGTATATATGTATATAATAATATATATACATATATATATATATATATATATATATATATATATATATATATATATATTATATATATTTATTATTATATATATATATATATTATATGTATATATATTAATATATATTATATATATATATATATATATATATATATATATATATATACACATATATGTATAATATTATAATATATATATATATATATATATATATATATATATATATATATATATTATACATATATATATAATATATATATATATATATATATATATATATACATAATACATATATATATATATATATGTATATATATATATATATATATATATATATATATATATATATATATATATATATATTTATATATATTGGTGTGTGTGTATGTTTTTATGTATGTATAAATTATTTCTGGCGACGAAATAAATAAGTAAAACCAGTCCGTACTGAATACGTCAAAAATCGTAAATACTGGATATCATGATAATTAATAGCTTAATTTTCCAATGTATATGGGCAAAAACATATCAATGTCTTTATTATTTTAACTAGCTTTTTAAATGCTCTTTAGTGCCTATTTTGGAATGGTGACCATAGTTTTGTATAACCTATGAGATAAGTATGCGCAATTCTTTGAAAAATCCAAAATATACAGCAAATTTGACTGGGGGCCCCGCGATTTGATGATGTTATGATGGATTGTACTATGTTTCAATGTGGCCCTATTTGTGAGTGAAAGATATAGCACAACTCCAACTGGGGGCCCAGCAACAAAATGATGATGAAAGAGACTAAACTATGATTTAATGAGGGCTCATTTATAGGCAAAAGATACAGCACAACCCCAACTGGGGGCCCCGGGATATGATGATTGTAAGAGACTATATACTATGTTTAAATGAGGCCCCATTTTTAGGTACATGATACAGCGCAACAAAGTAATACTTACCTATTAAATAATTAATTGTACACATACTATGTATGTAAAAAATAAAAAATAAAGGTTTTTAAAAAAAATAATTGCTTTTAATAAAAAAAATAAACAAATAAATAAAAAATATTTATGAGTAATAAATATTTATTTATCAATGTTTTATTGAATATTATTAAATGTAATGCATTATTTATTGAGCTTTTTAGATAAGTCTCGAATGTCCATTTTAAACCATCTCGTTCTACAAGTTCTTGTACAATTTATATTTTTATTTCTTTTTTGCTTTTATTTTATTGTTTAATCTTTAATTTAAATATTAAGGGGAAAATATTGTATCCATTTAAAATTATAGTCAATCTCATATTTTTATTCTTTGCCAAAAAATATGATTTACGATTTTTAGCCAATTTCATTAGAAAAATTATTCTTAAGAGATCGTTGTTAATACGGTTGATAGAAGGGGTCCAACAGAAAAAAATTAGGGCTCAGTTTAAAAACTGAGATTTTTTCGAATTTTTTCGAAAAATGAAATTTTTTATCATTTACACGTATAGGCAACCCCATCCGGGACACACTGTATATTTAATATATTATATATATATATATATATATATATATATATATATATATATATATATATATATATATATATATATATATATATATATATATATATATATATATATATATATATATATATATATATATATATAATATATTATATATATATATATATATATATTATATATATATATATATATATATATATATATATATATATATATATATATATATATATATATATATATATATATATATATATATATATATATATATATATAATATATAAAATAACATATTTTTAAAAAATCCAAAGTTATGAATTTAAAATGGCTACGGGAGTCAAATTTCATCTCAGCAAAAAGAATTACTAAGGTTAAAAAATTTGCATATTCTGGGAGCACAACTAGACTTTAAGTTTAAAGTTGAAACACTTTAGCGTGACACAGACACACCGAAAATCACAACACACAGACGGACAGACATCATGATAAAAACCACTCAGTACGTCATAAAACTTCTGAAACGGATAATTCAAATGACATCGTAGTTTCGGATATTTAGGGTGAATACAATACTGTTTCCATATAACTACGGTAGTAGGTGAGAATAAGTAAAAATCAAGGTTATAACTCTAGGCCCGCATGTTGAAAGTGACACAATGTGACACTAGGTCGAACTGCCATTCAGCCAACTTCATAGAGGCTTTTCATTCTCAACTTGAAAAATTACAATTCAATAGCGTGATCAAGTTTCCTAGACAGCGATAGCAGAAATCAACGTTGTCTAAAAACTAAGAATGGAAAAAAATTGATGTAGTATAATTAAATTTATTATTCAAAAAGGATAATTCATAAAAGATTAAATAAAATATATTGTACTACATTAAATAAAGTTATAAGGAGAAAATCACTAAATTTCCGTTTCAAAGCTTAGAGTTACTCTCTATATACTGTAGGTATATAGAGAACGTATTGTACAATAGGAAACGTATTGTACTTGCAGAAAAGTCCGAAACCAGGATTTCAACTAAATTATCTGTTTCAGGTGTTTTAAAAACCTCCTGAGAAGATTTTACAAAATTGTCTATTTGAATGAGAGTGTATAAGTCTGTTATCATCGTATCTCCCTGTGTATTTATGCTATAGAGAGTTGAAACTTGTCATTAAAATCAATCATCAGCATCATTTAAAATTTTTTTATCAATCTTTAGGTTTAGTAGTGACATCTGGAGAATAGAAAATTGTTGACGTCATTAACCTATAATGACTCCAAAATTCAAAAAAGCGGAAAAATGTTTTCATTAATTTGAGATTTGGCTCGCGTATAGTCATATATAAGACCAACATAAGCGCTACAATTATTCTCATTTTTACAATTCCTAGGTAAGTATATAGGAAAAGTATTGTGCGTGCAAAAAAATCCGAAACCGGGATGAAACCGGAATTATCCGTTTCAGGCGTTTATAAAGGCATCCTGAGTGATTTTCGCAAACTTATCACCAAACCAAAATGTTTGTAAAAGAATGATGTCTGTAGTCAGATATAGATGGAGACAATGCAATAAAATGGACTGCTAAAGAAAAAATAATTTAATTTTAACAACTTTAAGCTAGGATAAAAAAAGGCCAAATAAAACCTATATCATGACTTTTATATCAAATATTCAAACCTATATCATTATTCTAGTTCAATAAAATAAATATACCATATTAACTAAAACTTTGGAGGGGTTATGGCTAACTTTTCATTTAATTATATATAAACAATAATAGTAATACACTATATAGTCGAGTCTCAATAGTCAGCCTACTATTAACTAAATGACTGCTCAGGAAGGCTTTCATAAAAAAGGAGATTGAGAAAGGAGAAGGAGATCCAGTTTTAAAATGGTCTTTATAAAATAATTAAAATTTATGTTAATAAAAAAAATGCTAGTACTTGCAATTGAAAAGTAGTAAATCTCCTCCTAAAAAGTAGGAGGTTTATCCAAAAGTAGGACATTTCCTACTTTCCTACTATAACAGTAGGAGGGTCTGGGCCCCCTTCTATACTTTAAGAAAGTAAATATTTTCATTCCTTGAACTACGACTAACATTTTAACAACAGCAACACGACTAACAACAGCAACAAATTTAGTGTTTCACACCAACCTTTGAGATGTGATAAACTGCATAAGCTTCCGGGGTTATTGTCATGAAGATTTACGTCTTTCGGTGGTGACCGCGTCAAAGTAGATGAAGAATCCGACGTTTCACTTCCACTGTGGGATGCATCTTCAGGGATGTAGGACAATTTTTCAGTTTTGTAGAGAATTGAGTTCTTATCTATTATACCGTACATCCCTAAAGATGCCTCCCACTGTATGCCTTAACAGTGTTGGGCTCAGGGTTTACCTGATACAAACAAAAACTCCCTCCACGAAACTTCTAAAACCTATTATTCTACTATTAGCTCAGAACGGTTATTCACTGAAAATACTTAAGTCATAATAAGTCATTTATTATTTATAAAAGGTGGTACACTTAAGATGAACTCTATCGATACTTTAAACATGAAAATATTAACACTCGTGACGTCATTTATTACAGCACACCAGAAATATCAGACATCCTTATAACTAAACTACATAGTCCACTCTTTATAAACTTCCATGCTTCATAAAATAAATATATTCAGAATCTATTTTACTAGTTTTTATACAATGTATTTTGGCAATAACCTTGTACAAGGCCTTTCACAGATACAACAAATATTAATTCTTTTAATTTTTTACGTAATATATTTTAAGAGCATTTTTCAACGATAGACAGAGGCCTTCGCCTCCTGCCCGCTCTTTTTTAGTGCAAACATTATTTTTTCAATGTAACTACGGAATAAATAAGGAACTGTAAAAATGTAAAGTTTAATAAAAGTATTTATGCTAGAGAATTGAAACTTGGCAGAAAAATCAATTTTTAGGTCTGCTACCCGTAAAATCATATTTTTATTACGTCATTAACCAGCAATAATGACACTGCAAAAACTTTCGTGAATTCATAAAACGCAGAAACATGTTTCCATCGATTAGACCTACTTGTAATCATATAAAAGATCAACATAGGTGTTAAGTTTCTATTCGATATCAGCATTAGCTTAATATTTATTGACTGACTATTAAAGGTTTATTTTAAAAAATCGCAAAATCCAATCGTGTTAGATCAGGTACAAGTCTATTCGTTACTATAACAAATAAATATACTAACTTCTTTCAATACGGAAAGTAAATCAACCGTTTTTCTTAGATCATAAACGTTAAAATGCATCGAGCGAGTTCAGTGCCTTCATGGGTGACCGCTAGGATCAGAATGAATGTATGGACTGTCTCAGTAATTCAAGTAAAGTAATTTCAAAGACGTTTTGCAGCATAAATTTAATAATTTTTATATTCTGAGGAGGTACAAAGCGAGTCCGAAGTAGTGATAATTATGAGCATAGCGAATCCGACGTGGTAATAAAAAGATCCGAAGTACACCGTACCAGGTTTCTTTCTATTCCTTTATCACCACAATTATAATTTTATTTATCCATTATTTTAAATACCCTGGCTTGAGTGCAATCACTGGATTGTTTTTCAACCAAGCCCCTCAATACTAAGTTATCCAATACTAGTTGTCCAAGAGCCAGGCATAAAAAATGTGACTCATTTTGTCCTACTTCAAACCAAATTTTTCTGGAAATATACCTTCAATCATAAAGGAAAATTATAGTCTACCTACCAAGAGTGGAATGCTCTCGCTCAAAATATTAGAAAATCGCGCAAATTCCAGTTTTTCTTGTAACAAGTGGTTCCCTATAGGTCGTGTGCAAAACATGAAGAGAATTTTTTTAAAGCTGACAAAATTTCCTATAAAACGAGTGTTTTTTTACGAAATCGGATAAATAAGTAAAGTTATGACATCTGTTAATTGGCAAAAAATGCACTAAAAGCCAATATTTTTCCAAAGAAATTCGTTGATTTTGCATAAATTAACTATTTTTTCAGTGTTTTTGAAAGAGCCATAACTTTGTTTGTACTCATCCGATTTTGATGATTAAACACTCGTTTTACAGAAAATCTTATTACCTTAAAAAATGTTTTCTTCATGTTTTGCACATGACCCACAGGGAACCTCTTATTTCAATAAAAATGTAATCAGTGCGATTTTATAAAATTTTGGGCAGGTGCAATCATATGCAGGGCTCCAATCTGGATAGGCAGACTATGTTTTTTCTTCATAATTTAAGGTATATTTTCAGAAATATCTGGTTTGAAGTAGTACAAAATGAGTCACATTTTTTCAGGTCCGGCTCTTAGACTATAGTAACAATCAGATTGTTACAATCTATAACAATCATCTTGTTACAACGTGTAACAGTCATTGTTGTTGAATTAATAATTAAAATGTAAATAAAATTACACAATGAATACAAATTTCGACTCCAAATGCCTATGCTTTATAAAGAAAACGAAAAATTGAGATTAAGTCCTAACTTATGGTTTACACTTTTATGAGAAACACCATCAGTTTTCTGTAAATTACTTTCGTTAGAAAATAGGGATAAGATGAAGAAGAAAAACTAAATTCAGTTTGAATGCAAACGTCATCATTATAAAATAATCTAGATTTTATTAAATCAAGGTCAATCCAAAAAGAGATAATCATAGATAACAATCCTAATAATAGACACAACAATATACCTATATACCATAATAATACATAAATGAAAGGGAAATGAAAATATTCTATTCACTCTATGAAGTTTCTATTAATAAAATAGAATTCATAAATAAATTATTTTTTCAGGTATTCGATAAGATAAAATATTTAATTATAAGAGTTAATTAATATTTAATTATAGGGTGTTTAAATATACGGGAAAGTCGTGACATCTAGTGTCAAGGTATCGCACTATTATCAAGGTAGTTTATAAGGTTTGATAATATTTCAATGAAATACAATTTTGGCAAAAGCCAATCCTAAAAAAAACTAATGGTCAAATCAATGATTTCCCCTGCTGAAACAAATGAAAACGAAGTTAATAAGATGAATGAATACATACGCAAAATTTTGTTTCTTTAAAGCTATCGAATCATTCGTTGGACCACTATTTACAAATTTGAAAAAATATTCACAATAAAATAGAGACACAATAACATGATAAATATTCTAAACGTTATTTAAAAATTAACAAAATAATAACAATTGTAACAAAATAAAACAGTGAACAAAATATACAAATGCTAGAAAAGAACTCAATTTGATTTAAAACGTTTATATTAAAAACGAACGAATCGTATAACTAGTTAAACGTCAAAATGGAAACTGAATTAAATTAAACTGAATAAAACTAGTCTATTCGACGAACCGATAGTTACTAAAGCTAAACTAACATATTTAAATAACTGACTCAAACATATCTGACTATCAACAGAATAACAGAAATCATTTAACATTTGACCCAAAATACAATGTAAACAAATGTTTTAATATTTTAGTCTTCAAAAACAATATGCAACAATATAACACAATTGTGCACAAGTATTTGTGTATACAAATTCACAATAATATATAATTAACAACACACTTGCTAGACTATTGTTCGACATATATAATTTGTTTTGGTAATATTTGATAAGAGAGAGTTAATGATAAGAGTTTTTATAAATTCTCTGTTATCTATAGAATGTAAAAATCCTTTCCATATATTATTTAAATTACAAATGAATAATTGATATAATTGATTAAATTATGAACTAAATAGTTTGTCTTTTCATTGTGTATTTACAAAGTTAAAATTTATCAATTCAATAATACAAACAAGGTAGATAAAATAGTTATTTACATACATAGAGCGTATATAATATATAACCATTAAAAATTTTACTCTGCGAGAACAATAAAAAAAGTTTATAGCTGAGGCTAAAATTAAAGCTAAAATATTTTTAGTAGTTCCAAAGCGAAGCATTGAAGATAAATTAGTTTGTGCCTAAGAGGATGAATGTAACTCCAGTAAGAATACTAAAAAAAAAATCAAATTGGAGAAATATTTGCACCTAATCTTTAGTGTTTATTAAACTTTGTTAGAGACAACATATAGTATATTAATGTACCAAGGGAGAAAGGTTAGTTTTTGCTCCTTGCTTTCTTGGTTCCTGAAGAAAAACCCCAAGGAAACATATTATTTAAATCCACAGACCGACAACTTTGCAAAAAACCTCTCAGGAGGCCTTAAAAACGCCTGAAATGGATAATTCCGGTGACATTCCGGTTTCAGAATGCCACCGGAATGTTTAGCATGCTAATGGAATTAAAATATAAAAACAGCAAGTGAGCGAGTATTGCTTTATTAATGTTACCTCTTGATTTATTGAACAATATATAATTTTTAACATAATTTGCGTCCTTAATCAAATTTAAAAATTAATGTAAATGTTTAAGAAATCAATCATACTTGCATATGAATAAAAGAAAATAAAATAAGTCTTACAACAAAGTAGTAAAGATAAGCATTTTTTAGGTTCTTATTACTTTTCATCATTTGTACCGTAGGTATATAGGAAAAGTATTGTGTTCGCAAGAAAAATCCGAAACTGGGATGAAACCGGAATTATACGTTGACATTCAGGCGTTTTTAAGGCCTCCTGAGAGGATTACACAAAGTTGTCAGTCTGTATGTG
The DNA here is from genome assembly GCA_018340805.1 of Microvelia longipes. NCBI lineage: Eukaryota > Metazoa > Arthropoda > Insecta > Hemiptera > Veliidae > Microvelia > Microvelia longipes. The sequence goes on from JACMZG010001914.1 coordinate 20,538,680, forward strand.
TGCGTGTAGTATGTGGGTGTGTCCGTTATCATCGTAGCTCCCAGTGTATTTATGCTAGAGAGTTAAAATCGCTATTCCGCAGTATCGTTCTTCCGAAAATATTTTTTATGACTTCAATAACCCCCAATAATGACAGCAAAAATTCGAAACATTATAAAACGCGGAATAATATTGCGATCCGGTTGAAATTCGACACGCATGAACCCATGTATATGACTAACATATGTGCTACGTTTTATCTCATTATCAGCATTAGTTTTATTGAATGACTTGTATACGTTTTTAAAAATTGGAAAATTTGGAAAATAATACAATTAAGTCGACATTTGTTTAAAGCATACCTTTAAGTAATAAATAAGTACAGCAAGTTTCGTTTTAATACAACAAGTATATCCATTATTTATTGTGGATCATAAAAGCAGAATCGAGCTTGATCAGTGCCTGGATAGGTGACCGCTACGAATGTATTTACTATCTGAGGAAGACGTGTTGCAACGTAAATTTAACAACTTGTATATTCTAAGGACGAGCAAAGCAAGTCCAAAGCTCCAAAGCTGGGAGGATGAGCGTAGCGAATTCGTTGTATAAGGTAAAAGTCCCGACGTACCCCCGTACCCGATTTTTTTTTATCTATACAAAGACTTAGATAATTTTATACCAAATGTTTACACTGTGAATTCTTTTTATTAAATAAACCTTTTATCATTCTATGTTTATTATTCATGTTCAATATTTTTGTTAACTAATTTATTTATTTTATTAACATAAATAATGCAAGTCATTTATAACATTAATTATTAATTAAATCTTTTAATAACTTTCTAATAAATGCTTAATATTGAAATAACATGTTTTTAAAAACCAAATATGCAAATTTAAGTAAATGTTGTTTTCAAAACAATTATTAAACATCTTTTAAATATTGTTGCCGTATTCCGTAAACAGAAATTTATTCATCTATATAAATTCTTTAGATAAATAATATAAAAATTAATTTAATTTCATACAAAATTTAAATTTTTTTCATACTCGGTGATAACACTTATTAAAAAGTGTAAAGATGTGCGTCTTCTGTTAGGATAGAATATGTAACCTTTAACATAAGAGCTGAAGACGCTACCAACTGAGCTAAAGTAGAAATGCAGAGCCAAAGCTATTTTTTTCCGCTAGATACTTTTTCCCTGTAGATTCAGACCAGAAGTTATGTGTCACTTTTCTCCATCCACAAGAGAGAAAAAAACACACTTTTTCCTCGCCACTGGAGGTAAATTAGCATATATTTATCTGAGCTCATTTTAACTTCAATACCAAATATAACTACAATAATGTTAACATAATAATTACCTTTTATTTATTACTAATTCTATTATTATACCAAACTTACAGTGAAGTATAGTATATAAATATATGTATGTATACATAAAACGTGTGTTTCTGTGCAATTTTTCAAAATATGAATAAAAAGGTAACAAAGCAACCCGAAAATGAAATCTACTATTAAATAGTAGATGATCTCGTTTATAGGCTATAATAATAGGGTTGGTAATTAATAGGAGCTGTTTATGATAACATAATTGTAACCATAAACAATTATGTTTATTGAAATTAAATTTAGCATTGAAGTTAAAATGAGTTCTGATAAATAAATATTACTTTACCTCCAGTAAGGAGTAAAAAGTGTTTTTTAAACCCAGTAAGTTATTTAATATAATTTCCGCCTATGCTTGGCGGTTGATATGAACTTGACAGGGTAACACGAAGTTAACAAAATTTTACTAACATGGTAACAAGACATCCGAAGACTAATTATTAAATACAATAAACATAAGATTATCTTGTTCTTCGGTTATAATAATAGAGTTGGTAATGAATAGAAACTAATTATGTTGACTAGGACTGGACCAACTATTCGAGACAGAAATAAGGCAACACTGATTAAAAGACCTTGACAACAGTAGTGCCAATCTTATGAAACATAAAAAACTTGTGTTTTAAATGACTAAGAGTTAATTTAAAACATATACTGAAACTATTCCATGCCACTATAACAGAAATATGTAAATAATATGTTCTACCATGATTAGCAAATTTTCGAAACAATATTACGTCGGCATTAAAATGGCAGAGTAGTGAGGGCGATTCCACCTGGTCTTTAGATTAAAAAAACAAATATATATTTATCCACGGTTTATGGTTGTGTGAGTGCGTATTTAAGTACAAAATTTTAAAGAATTTCAAAGAATACTAAATTAAACAATAAATTTTAAAGAATCAGCTATCGTCGATAGTTGCTGTTGGATATTTCATATTTAACAGCAAATATCGACGATAACTGATTCTTCAAATGTATTCATGTGCGTATATACAAAGCCTATGTTATATATATATATATATATATATATATATATATATTATATATATATATATATATATATATATATATATATATATATATACATATATATAATATAATAATATATATAATATATATTATATATATATATATATATATATATAATATAATAATATATTATATATATATATATATTATATATATATATAATTAATCAGTGATTCCTCCCCTTCCAAAAATCCAACTCCTCCCTCCATAACCCCAAACCTCATTCTTCGAAAATGCGCCCAAAAACACATTTAAGTTTAAAATCCAAAATCTTACTAATAAAAATTGACCATTTACAAGAAATTACAAGAATAGAATATTAGTATTTCGTTTAAAAGGACAAGGTGACAGATATGTTAAAGTTTTGACCCACAAAATGGATTGTCTAAAATCTAGACAAAAAGGAAACAAAACTTGACAGCTCAAGATGACTCATAAAAACTGATACATTATTACCGTCTTAATTTTGTATTAATATATCCGACTTGAAAATGCCATTAAAATGATTTTATCGTTTTGTTTTTCTACTTTTTTTTAAAAAAAAAATGATATCAGTAAAACTAAAAAATTAAAATAAATGTATGTATGTTATGCGTTGCTATTTAGTGTTAAACCATATAGTTATGGTAAAATAGAGTACTTCGTACGCTATTTTGGTTTACCACATACCACTTATATAGATATATTTATACACAAACACACACACACACACACACACACACATACACACACACACACACACAACATTATATATTAATATATATATATATATTATAATATATATATATATATATAATATATATTATATATATATATATAATATATATAACTCACCATACAAAACTCGCATATCATATAAACTAACATAACTAGCATAACTATATAAACTAAACTCGCATAATTATATATATATAATATAACTCACCATACAAACTTGCATATCTGCAGTAAATATAAGTTGAATTAAAAAGTGCTATTTAAAATTAAGCCTTCAGCTGGGATTCGAACCCAGAATAGAAATGTTCCGTTACACCGGTGTATTTTGATGCAAAGGAGTTATTACTTTTAGTTACTGTTTTACATATTCGTTAATAATATATATTACTGTCTACATTACTGTTACTACATACTACAATTACTGTTACTAAATTTACTAACTGTACGGGAGTTATAAATACGTTCTGAAGTCTATGAGTATTGTGTGGAAATATATATATTTATATATATAATAATGCCCGTTTTAGGGCCTTTCGGCCCTTCAGGGTTTTCGCCCTGCGGGAACCACCTCGGGTGGGTCACATCTACTATGCTCAAAGTTAAGCTAAAGTTGGCGAAATCTTTTTACATTCATATTCTTTTTCATTAAAAACTGAGAGCATAGCCGGGCTGTGAACCCCGGACCTTCGGTGCGAAGTCAGTACTATACGACCACGGCTACGGAGGCAGATGTGTGGAAATATATGGAATATATTTCCACATATAGTAATATTATATGGAAATATATTTCCATACATAGTTGGAAATGTATGGTCAGTACGTATTACTGTAATGATTATCTAAATCTGTAATACAATACAATAAAATGATGATCTGATTGTTAAATTAATAGTCATTTATTATTATGTAAAATTAGAAAATGTAATTGTATAAAAAATTAAAAATTTAATTATTTTTTAAAATCAAATTAAAAATTCTTTTTTCTCCCAAGAATATCTATATTTAAATAGTAGAGCTGCCTTTTGGCTTGCGTCATCAACAGGATCGAAGAGGTGAGTCTCCTTTAAGTCCAAAGATCCAATATAAAGTCCAAGAAATCTTAAGGGCTTGGAGCAGTCTTAGTAACAAATTAGTAATTATATATAGATTTTAAAATTCATAAGAAATATTTATCATAAAATGAGAACTAACATTTATCAACAATTTTATTAGATAACTAATTTATAGATTTTGACATTTTAAACACAGTTCATTATACTACAGTCTAAACAACTTTTGAATGATCAGATAGATCTTATTAATTTAAGCATTTTGGAAGTCAAATATTTTTAATATGATTACCTAAGATATTTTTTTAATTTTATTAATGCTTAACAACTTTGAACTTTACAACTTTACCTTCATATTTTACATAATTTTACAATATAAAAAAAATATATAAAAATAGTAGTTATAATAAAAATCAATAAATAAAAACGCCACAAATGACAATGATATTAAAAATAAAACATAGCATTAAAAAAGAGAATAGTTTAAAGTTTATTTTAAAGTAACTTATGCGGGGTTTAAAATATACAAACTCTAACTATGGCAATAACTTTAAAGTTATGGAAAAACCTCAGTCAACCTTTCATTTTTAGTCAAGAAGAGAGAAGTATAAACCGTAAAAAATCTTAGGCCCTAAATCATTTAGTGGTATAAGTACCTTAAAACATAGAGCTATATACTAGAGGGGACATAGCCCATTACAATTATTATTATTATTATTCTTTATTAATTAAAATTGCTTTATAAATAAAGATTTAACAAGTTAAAAATTTACAATAGCTTAAAACAAATTATTAAACAATTACAAAGTATAAAAACTAACGAAAACTTAAAAATAAAACATATAACACATAAAATCACACGAAGTCCTTAATGGAATAAAAAGCTTGATCAACCAAAAACTTTTTTGCATTTTTTATGAACGAGCTCATCTTTTCTATACTTTTTAGTGTCGAAGGGAGTTTATTGTAGCAACTTATGGCTAAATTAAAGGGTGACTGTTGAAACATTGAAGTTCTACATTTAGCAGGGTAGAGGTTCATCTTATTTCTAGTATTGACATTATGTACATTTGAGTGTGTACAGAACTTTTCAGGATACTTTTTAACAAGCTTACAAGATTCTAAAATAATAATAGAGGGAAACGTTAAAATATTATTTTCTCTAAATGCTTTTAGTTTCTCTGGGACTAATATTAAAAATTAACCTGATGAGCCTTTTATGTAATATAAAAACTCCCCCATGTCAAGATATGATTAGATAAATAAGGAAATGCCCATCCATAGTATAGCATCAATAGTACATTTGTTGTGTTGAACTTTTTTAATTTTTTTAGTAAATGATAGACTGAATTTAACTTTGCAACTACGTGATCAACATGGTAACTATACTTTAACTTATCATCTAAAAAATACATTGAGAGGTCTGAAACATCTTTTGGGGCTCTCAGGGGAACAGTGTAACCACATTACAACCTCCCTAAAAGAGGTAAGGATAATAAATCAATCAATTTTGGCTTCCCGCACATTTTGTGTGTTTTGATTAGTATTTTCAACGTTCTACTATATAATTTATTGTAATTTTGTACTGATTATTTGATTTTATTTATAAGTGAATGTGTTCAGGTTACTTTTTCGATGTTTTAAAATTTAACCTATTAGGGCCCTCTAGTAATAATATCTCTATGCCTATAAACATATCCAGATTAAACTGGAGCCATAAATATGTTGTTTGAGAGGAGCAATAAAGTACCTAGATCACAGCCAGAAAAATGCTTTGCTTACCTTGGCTATAAATAGAATATTATGTTACAAGACTATGAAGGTAATTTTTTACCATGGTGACTCTATTAACTGTCGAGCAAAGCGAGACAGTAAAAGAAGCCGAATAAAAAAAGCTATTTCAAGTAGTGTAGCATATTCTACTTTTTCGGGCGTAGTAATAATAAACAAATATTTAGAAGAAATACAGAATAATGTATAAATATTTGCCGCTACACTTCTTTTGAACGCCTCGTTGGCCAACAATTTCAATTCTGGCGGCGTATTTTCAATGTAAATCACTGTCTATGATTATTAAACACTCATAAATAATATCTCACTATCACTAAATAACAAAACTTCTTTTACAAAAACGTTCGAATATTTATTTGATAAACAAAAAATTAAGAGAACAAGGAAGGTAATATTATAACCTTGTAGTAAACTACTAGCGGTCACCTAGTAGGCATTTGAGGAACACCAGTGACACTAAATAAAACTCTTTTACTGTCTCCGACAGTAAAAAACTACGAAACTGTCGCAGACGGAAAAAACGCATTTAACCTACTTCTTAGAGATCTAATGTGCCTACTTTACATCCGCCCGAAAAAAAAAATTCTGAGGAGTTTAGATTATACGGATCGTGAAATGCAAAAATTGTATCCACTGTAAAAAAGAAGAGTTTTTTGTACAGCTGGAAGTTCATCTATTTGCCACGAGGAGCATTGAGACCACATACTTTTTGTAGTTCAAACATAGTTCCGCTAGATGGCAACACTGTTTTAACAGTATAACCTTCTTTCAGTTATTTATTTCTTGCATAGAGATCAAAGAGACTAATACTATTAGAGGGAGTACAGAACCCGATTTACACAGTGATAAGGGGGTATGGAAGTGAGACAGTTTCCATAGGTGCCGTAACTGTACTTGCCCCTACTATAGTCTCCCTAGAGAGGGACTAGATACTCCTCCACCCCTCTACAACCCCTTTTATGGCACACACTCTACAAACGTCGGACATTTTTCAGTGATGCCACATTAAACCACTTTATTCAACACAGACAATTGAAGAATACATGCAAAAGATAATAATTAAAACTTATTTTAAATTAATTTTACTTGATTTAAAACAAAATGATCGAAAAATAATGTAATATGTACGTTAAAATGTAATAATTTTGAAAAATAAAAAAATTACGTCACCAATGTACCGTTACGGCACCTAGCTACCCAAGGAATGATAAGAACTGTTGTATCCTCCCTCTAATAGTATTAGTCTCTTTGATAGAGATATATACTGGAGGGGACATAGCCTATTTCTATACATTGGGAGGCCTGAAACATCATTTTGGGGCTCTCAGAGGCTCTGTGTAATCTCATTGAAACCTCCTTCAAGAGTAAGTTAAGGTTACAATAAATCAATTGATTTCGGCTTTCCACACATTGTTTGTGTTTTGATTGGCATAGTCAACGTTCTAATATACAAGTTATTGCAATTCTGTACTGATTATATCTTTAGGAAAGGTGGTCGGGTTACTTTTTCGATGTTTCAAAATTTAAACTATAGGGCATCTCTAATAATAATAATATGTCTATGATTTCTTGTATCTTTATCAATCAAAATTAATATTCATTATTTGCATTTATTAAACAGAAATTATTATTAACAATATTTGATAGTGATTTAAGCATCATATACTTGGTAGCAACTCCACCAGGCTTTAAAACTTCAGCGATTAGACATACACTACATTGCTGAGAATTCATTTATTTTATTTAAGTTACTGACTCGCTTCGCTCGTCAGTAAATATAGTCGCTATGGTAAAAAAAAGATATATTTCACAGCGTATTAGTATAGTATAATATTTGTAAATTTTATCCATTTTATTTTACTTATTACCTCAGAAAAAATAGCATACACTACATCGCTGTGAATAACATATTTTACCTCAGCTCCATATAGGCTAAAAAAACATTTCACAGCCTATTAGTATAATATACTAAAACCTGCCTAAGCAGTAAAGAAACTACAAGACTAAAGGACCAGATTGATTTTTTATTTTTAAGGACAAGCGAATAAAAAAAAGATTAATTTAAACATGGCAGTAAAATGTTTTATTGATTTAGAAATCAATTCCTTAGTCAAAGAATTCCTTAGTCTACAAAGTTTTGCAGCAATAAATTCTTGTGAGCTTTGGAAACATTCATTATTTTCCATTTCTTAGTCAGCCTTTAATAAATTACAAATAGGAAAGCATGTCAAACAATTTAATCGCTTGATAAGAGCACACCATACACGCATTATTTAATTTAAAGGAAAGCTCAAATTTTCTACAACGTTTTGACCTTAACTTGGCTTGAAAGTTATAAGAACTCAGCCGAAGTGATTATTAGTACAATCAATTTGTACTAACATCTACAAGGTACAATGAATGAATGGTGAAGGTACAATGTATTTGTACCTTCTATGTACTGTGTCTCATAGAATGGAGAAAGAAAGAAAAACGTTTTAGCCTTAACCTTATAAAATAATAAGCAGTACCCTTGATTATTTCTATAGACTTCTATCCACGTGGCTTATGCTAATTTTTTTTAAAGTCCTCTTAAATTTCATATTCCTTCCTAGCAAGATTTATATTTAGCAAAACCACAAACAAAACTTCAGCATACATAAATAAATAAAATACGCAAGGCCGTATTATCTCAGGCTTGATCAAGGGGACTTAAGTTCTATAAAAAGTTTTGAACGATTTTTCAATTTATATATTAATATAATATATATATATATATATATATATAATATATATATATAATATATATATATTATAATATATATATATATATATATATATATATATATATATATATATATATATATATATATATATATATTTATAATATATATATATATATATATATATATATATATATATATATATATATATATATATATATATATATTATAATATATAATAACTTTCCAGTCTACAAAGAACAAACTATTAGGCCGTATTATCTCTATTAGTTTGATACTCTATGCTTTTCATAAGTTTTCAACGATATGAAGATTTGTTTTACTGTACTAAACAGAATACAGGCCAGTTTATCGTTTTTGTACAATAGGCATGTACAGGGGGCAACCCAATGGAGAAATGTTTTGAATCTAACTGAATACAACTATTTGACAGGTTATCACTAGGTTAACATTGTACTGTACTGGTATTGTATGGCATGGTACTGAGAATTGTATGGCATACTGCGGTATTGCATCGCATGGTAATAGTAGTGTATCGCATGGTACTGTGTATTGAATGCATACTGGCATTGTATGGCACGGTACTGTGTATTGTATGGCACGATACTGTGTATTGTATGGCATACTGGTATTGTATGGCATAGTACTGTGTATTTTATGGCATACTGGTATTGTATGGCATGATACTAGTATTGTGTGGCTATGGCATTGTATTGTACTGGCAACAAAGTGGATGTATGTTTTAAATGTGACTAAATATAGGCTAGGTTGTCACCACAATGGTACGCATTATACTGGAGGTAACCAAGTGAAGATTAGTTTTAATGTAACTTCTTAATTAAGAGATACATTTAAAAAAATATTTGGATTAGAATAAATTTTTTAGAAATAAATAGACCATAAAATAAGAAGCATTTATATTGAAAGAAAACATTGAAATAGAAAAATGACAAGGAACATTTAAACAAAAAATTGCAGTATTTATTTAAGAATAAAACCAAGTGTTAGCAAGCTTTAAAAAGAAACAATAGTTTTTGAAGAAAAGAATTATAGAAAAACAAGAAAGTGACGGTGACATTGAAAGTCCAACCATTTTTGTTGGCATGCCAACTTGGCAACACTCTAATAACACAAGTTGGCACCACTTAAACAGTTTTTTATTTTTTTATTCATCTAAAGAAGGGATTTTCTTTAAAAAACTTTCACTAGTTAAAACATTGAACTAATAGCTCCAGAAAATCGCTTCCTACTTATACATTGGAGGTGCAGAGAGAAAGATCAGATACCTAGAAAGAGTTAACTAAGGGCTCAAAATATATATTGGCAATTTATTAGCGGCCAAAAGACCTAAGACTACTCTTTTTAAGATACAAAACGAAATAAAACGGGTTTTTACAAACCTCAATATAAATAAATGATAAGTGATCTGAATAAAAATATACAGCTTTTATGATAAACAAATTTTCATTCAATTTATACATCAAGTGTTAAAGATAAGAATGATAAAGCAAAAAATTCTTATCAGTAACCAAAGCGAATCAATGCATGTTATTTATAGGAAGGTACTTATCAAATAAATTTATACAAAAATACCAACTCTAATAAAAAAAATAATACAATGATATTCAAATGTTATGTTATTCAAAACCACGGGTCATCTAGAGTTTTTTTAGGTAGGTAGGAGGTAACTGAATAGTTAGTTATTAACTATCCGCAATGAAATTATAAAATTTTTAATTTATTAATTAACGATTAATTTATAATTTTATATATTAAATGGCTAGGAAACTTCTTAATTTAATCAAGCTATTTATGCATCTAGGCAGGAAAATAGAATTTACTGACAAGTAATAAACTTAGCCCTTGAGCTGGAATCGAGGGTGGGATACAAAAGATGTAGCCAAGGAAAATAATTCACAACTTCACAGGTATTACGGATTAACAGTAGTTTAGAATACTTTTTTTATTTTTTGATGAAAAAAATGGGGTGGAGATACCTTGAAACTTCTCCTAGTCACATCGGATTCGCTACGCTCCGTCGCTATCCAGACTCGCTTCTCTTGTCCCCAGAATATACATGCAAGTCGCACATTTATACAGCAACACGGGACTCGCTTCGAACATCAACATGAATCATTTCATTCTCAGTGTTCACCATAAAGCACTGATATTAAAGTAACCATAAGCACTGATATTCTCATAAAGCACCATAAAACAATTCTGCTTAACTTTTATGATCCATCAAAAATCATACATATACATGTATTAAAACGAAACTAAGTGCATTTATTTATTACGTATAGTTATATACTTGTACTAAATTCCAACTCAATTGAATTTTGTTCTGATGTTTTATAATAATTAAAAAACGTACACAAGTCATACGATAAAAATTGAACTAATATTAATAATAAGATGAAACTTAGCACATATTTAAGTCTTATACATAACAACATGAGTGTCAAATATTAATCCGATCGCATCTTTATTCCGCGTTTGATGATATTTTTGAATTTATTGCTGTCATTATTAATGACGTCATAAAAATTATTTTCCGTGTCACACAACTACACCTACAGACTGATGAATACACTAAGTTTACACTCCCTAGCATAAAAAACTGGGAGCTATGATGATGACAGACACACACACACACACAGACAGAAAACTTTGTAAAAACCACTTAGGATTCCTTAAAAACACCTAAAACGGATATTTCCGGTGACATCCTAGTTACGGATTTTTGCAAATACAATACTTTTTCTATATACGTACGGCATAAATGAGGAAAATTAAAGTAGTAACAGCCCCAGAGAGTGGTTTAGATAGTTATATAATAATTCATCTTTTAAGCTAATAAGCTACATTTTTATTAAAATTAGTTTCTACGTAATTTTACAAGCACAGCATATTTTTAATAGATTGAAGGTTGTTGTTGACATAAAATATGTATCAAATTAAGAAACCTAATCTTACACACACAAAAAAATAATTAAGTGAATACAAAAAAAAATATTTATTATAAAATATATTTATTATAAAATAAAACAAAATTTAAAAAAATGAAACAACAAAAAAGAAACCAGTTTTGAAAGAGATACTTATTAATATTCCTAGAAGACGAAATTCTACCGAAGATAAAAGAAAGTGGACAAGTTAGACGACTTGTGGTGGATATAGACAACTTGTCCATCCACGTCTATTGGTTTGCTATGAAATTTCAAAACAATCATCTTTTCACTCTTAAATGTTTGCATGAGATTACTAAAAGAGTTTATTAAATTTACCATATGATTTAATATTATATAAAGCTATCTATTTGCCATACAAAATTATAGCTGGTATGTTGTCTTCACAGTGAAAACGAAATTAAAAATGGTCGTTTTTTGTTATTTATTTCATAGTATTTTTTTTAAAACTATTCATAGTTTAATAACTGTGACGGAGCGAGGTAAAAATTTGCTAAGTCATTATTGTGGGTTAAAGACATCATACACATTTTATACATACATACATAACATATATATATATATATATATATATATATATATATATATATATATATACCATAAATATTATTGATTATTAAACCCCTTCCTTCTATAAATACTAGGCCTAGCGTCGCTTCGTTGCCACATTTTTGTTTTCCTGTATTTTGGAATACTATTTATTAATTTTGTAGCATGATACCACAAAAAACCAGAAGGGGATTTTTTTATCTAGAGCCATTATATTATATAAATATTCCACTGTTTTTGATGTGAATGGTCAGTACTCCGAAGAGAAGTGTCAGGTAACTCATACAAGGCCAGCTAATTAAAGAAGGTTTATACAGCAGTCAAAGGAGGCATACGAACCAGTACGAAAAAGTCAAATGTTGAGCATACGAACAGGTTTAGACTTGGCTCGTAGATTCATAAATTTTGTCTATGAACATTTAGTGAAAGGATACAGATTGAAATTCTACATCGGTATTTAACAAATGACCACTCTAAGAATTTATAAAATCGGTTGATGAATTTTGGATAACGAATCTATACATTTTATCAGAGGTCGCAGATAATATTTTGACAAAGGTGGAACAATACGTATACACACCTTTAAGGCGAAACAATGATAAAACTATACGAAGATCTGTCTCAAAATTAATCAGAACTGAAGAAATGTTGCTCTTTTTAAAAGAATTTTATTTAAATAGGTACGAGTTAAAACAAGACTATCTATTATATGACTATAACGAGAAAATAGGTTGAAAACGTCGAAGATGCAAGTCTTATATACATGCATAAATTGTGTATGTAGTCATACCAAACATGGAATAATTGTATCAAAACTGTTATAGATCAACAGACAATTTTGGAATTCTCATACAAAGCTGTTTAAAGGTGTAAAACATCTTAAAGTATTAAGGTTAAACACGTTTACAACATTTGTAAGACGCGGTAAACAAGTTAAGACAGTGTTTGTAATTGAAACTGAATAATATTTTTAACACTCTAGAATTATAACCAAAGCGAAATGGCGGACTTAAAAAACATAATAAAAAAATAAAGAGTGATAAAAGAGCAAAACTTAACCAGGCGTTTAAAAAAACCAAATCTTAGCGATCAAAACAAAAGAAGCCACACAAAAAATTAACATTATAAAAAAAAGTGTTCACTTGGCAAGTTTTTCGATCTAAACATTAAAAGTAAACAGCATTTGTCTTTCCACAATGGTATAATTCAATTTACATAGCCAGCTTTCGACCATAACGATCATGATCAAAATGTTAAATGTTAAAGAAAATGTATACTTGCAAGATTTTCCAGTATAAAAATTTATATATTTTAGTGGGCAGTAAAAGTTTGTTATAAAAAATCTGCAATGTCTGGCACTAATGATGATCGTTATGGTCGAAAGCTGGCTATGTAAATTGAATTATACCATTGTGGAAAGACAAATGCTGTTTACTTTTTTATTTTAATGTTGATAGTCCAAGAATGGGATAATAAAAAAATGAATTAATGTGGCGACGTTTCGGCCAAGCTGGCCATAATCATGCCTTAAAAAGAAAAAGCAAAATCCACCCTGTAAATGTAGGGTTTTATCAGAAAATAATTAAAAGTTAAATAAAGGCATATTAAAAAACTAGCTAACAAGAAATAAAAAAAAAAAAAAAAAAAAAAAAAAACATTTTTTATTTCTTGTTAGCTAGTTTTTTAATATGCCTTATTTAACTTTTAATTATTTTCTGATAAAACCCTACATTTACAGGGTGGATTTTGCTTTTTCTTTTTAAGGCATGATTATGGCCAGCTTGGCCGAAACGTCGCCACATTAATTCATTTTTTATTATCCCATTCTTGGACTATCAACATTAAAAATAAGTTAAAAGGGATACAGCTCAACGTCTTGATTTACTTTTTTTAGAATAATCCACATTTCAATAATTTTAGGATCTAAACATTCATATATCCGCTCACAACGTCATCAGTATATGCGAAACGAATGATTACAATAAAATTTTGGTTACGGATTCATTAGGGTGAACACAATTCCTTTCTTGTATACGGTAATAAATGAAAAAAAGTAAAAAGAGATCAGGATATACGATAACAACACCACTAAGAGTCAAAATATTTCCCCAGGATGCTATAAATTAATAACTTTAATGACACCAAGATACAAAATTTACGCAATTTTATATCCTCTAAATTCAAAATTTTAAATGTTAAAGAAAATAAATACTTGCAAAATTTTCCAGTCTAAACATTCATATATTTTTAGTGGACAGTAAAAATTTGTCAACAAAAGTCTAAATTGTCTGGAATAATTATTTAAGAATACAAAAATAGGCCTATCTAGCGAACTTGCTGGCATTCCCGTGGCCCCTCTAGGACCACATATTGTACAGACTGTCTGGAATAGTAGGCTAACCAGATTGGAACAAGTCAGCTATCTTTCTTTATTTACTTCATACATTTATGAATTTATTAGTATATCTTATCCTACATAATTACCTCT
>JACMZG010001914.1:20560866-20580866 GCA_018340805.1 Microvelia longipes
TTGATAGTGGAAGATGATGGTCAGGTTACTTTTTCATAGTTTCAAAATTCAACCGATAGAGCACCTCTATGATTGTAACAATAATTTTTGATACTCATCGTACCTGAGTTCATTGTTTTGAATTGCTACTCGAGAAAAAGCTCAATCAGGATAAAGCTTGATAAGTGAGAGTAATTTTTATGAGTTTATCTTGACGATTTAAACCAAAGCATCAATTGAATGCCCCCCCCCCCCCCAATCGTTCCCCAATATATTCAGCGGTCAATGATGAAATCACGAATCAACAAATTTAATAATTAAAAAGATTAATAATCGTTAATAGTAAACACTCATAATCCATAAATGTCAAATTTCTACAAATTCTGGCGCAGTATTCCGCATGTCGGGCGAGTTCCCGTTTTGTCAGTTATTTCAATGTGTGTTGATTTTTTTTAATTAAAGTCATAAATGTAAAACATTGTAAGTAATTACTAGCATAAACGGTAACCAGATAAAATGTACCCAGGTAAAATTTCCCGGGTAAAATTTACCCGGATAAAATGTACCCTTGATAATATGAACTCGGATAAAATGTCCTCGAATAAAATGTTTCTGGATAAAATTACGCTTTCTAAATATTTCATGCGATATAGAATATAAGTGATTTTGCAACGTAACAAAGGTATGCGGGAAACACCCGAAGTGGATATACTTTATATGCATAATTGACAATTATAATTTTTTTTGCATAGGTCAAATAATTGTATGACCTATGACTATCATTTTGTAACATTAAACAAAAATTAACAATGGGAGGTTCATGTAAATTTTAGATAGGTCGTTGTTAAAACAAAGTAAAAATTTAAAGTATTAGGAACATTATAAACATGGATAACTGGAAGGATATCCAAAAATCCTTTACTAAACAATCTTTATTTATAACACAGACATAAAATTAAAAGGGACAAAGCGAAATATTAAAATCTTATTTAAATCGGTCCCAAGCTGCGCAAGGTTGGCGGTAGCATCTCCCTGGTCAAGTAAATACTACATCAAAAGCTGGGAGGACCAGTAAAGGCTATTCTACCTCTACCTGACACTCCTCAAGTAATTACAAATAATGAAATCATTATAACCTCCAAAACTATTATTAATACAATTTAATATTCAATTTTAAAATAGCGAAAATGTATAGAGCTATCAAGGGTTAAATGCGCCAATACATAGCACATTTGTAAAATAGTTAGGTTTCTTCATATTGTAGTACAAAAAAATCGGGTAACTAACTTACTTCATCACATCGGATTCGCTACGCTCGTCCTCAGAGTATACAATTCAACAAATTTATACTACAACATGTTTTTCGAATAGCACAACTACAGCGGTAGAATGATTTTTGTACGATGTTTCAACTCTTTAGCATTAATACATTAGAAGCTACGATGATTACAGACACACACACACACACACAGACAGACAACTTTGCAAAAACCACTCAGGAGGCCTTAAAAACGCCTGAAACGGATAATTCTGATGGTTTCATCCCAGTTTCGGATTTTTTGCAAACACAATGCTTTTCCTCTATTTACCTACGGTACAAATAAGGAAAAATGAAAATCGTCATAAATGATACCAAATTCATGCTATCAAAAATTTAATATTAGTGCACGGTATGTGCACTGTTTTGCAACTATAAATAATACTCACTTCAGGTTGTTCCCGCACACCAATTTAGACAGCAAATCTTATTAGGCCTTTAATTTTCATGTTATTGTCAAACGGACACTATTATTGTACCGAAGGGTAAATAACAATTTATTCCGAAGAAATAAATTCCACTTTGGATGTTTACCGCATACCTGGCGGGGAGTACGAAACCAACCTAAAATACTTATATCCTAAAAAGCAAGAAATAATTAAAAAGGGTACATTTTATCAAGGGACATTTTATTCGGGTACATTTTATCCGGGACACCGAAATAAAGAGACATACAATAATAATACACACACACACATTCATACTGTCAGAATGCTTTGTAAAAACATTTTGCTACGCAGGAGCTTTATTTTGAAGAGCATTGAAAAAACTGATTCAATAATTTATTGTGAGGGACTAATGATTTTTAGGGCCCAAGCCCTTCCCTAAGTCCATGGTTTATAGGATATTTTTGTTGTAGAAGTGCAAAAATATTTATCGTTTAAAACAATAATTTGAACTCCTTCACTTGATGGAGGCTGTCTCACTCAGAAATGCATGCATGAATTGTAGGTTTAACATAACCAACACATTTAAGGGGTAATGAGGTGAAATAAGCAAATAAGGTGGCTGCGATGACAAATAACTAAGAAATCTTACCCATACACAGAGTAATAGTTTGCCTCATATTATATTGAATAGTACACATTTTATTTATTTTTCTTTGTAAAAAATTGACAGAAGCCAGACCCAGAAATGTGTTCAAAATCCATTTCAGAGGTCCCTGATGACGAGAAAATACGTTTTGCAAGTGTCGTTTTTAATGATTTTAGGGCGCAAATTTGATTAAATCCGGACTGGAGATGACAAGACCACTCAAAACGACCAACAGTAAAAAAACGGTGGTAAAAACAGGAAATAAAAAAATACTGTAGGCAAACAACACATGTCGAGTAGATTGTCGTTTTTAAAGTTTTTTGGGGGCTCTGAGTAGAATAGAACTAACCCTGATATTTCTAAGATCTCGATATTACGAAGATCTGAGTATTCAAAGTATTCAGGGGCCCAGGTTCGAATTTTGGTTCTGGGGAAAAATTTGTATCGATATGTTTTCACTTAATAAGTTTATAACTTCAAAATAATTGTAGAGGTGGACACCAGGTCGGGCGATTTTTTTGGAATGGTTGCTTTCTTGCTCAACAATCCAGGTCTTGCTCTGATTTTCGATTTATGTTTCATAGTCAAAACAATAGCACTTTTACTTGTCTGTCAATTTTCATGGATTTTTCAAAGGAAAAGTACTAAATCCATTTGTAGATTAGCATAAACTAAGCTTTGTATGAATGTCTAAATTGTAGAGCAGTATTTACTATACAAGAGCGGCCATAGTTTAGTACAACCTAGGGTATAACAAATACACATTTCCTTTGAAAACTCCAAACAAATTGACAGGCTAGACAGAAAAATAAAAGCGGTATTGAAGTAGAAACCGAAAACTTGAAAAAAAAACTGAATTGTAGCACAAAAAAGCAAGCATTTCTAAGAAAATTCGCCCGGTGGTGGACCACCGTGCCAGAATTATTTTCACTTAAATTGCCAACTTATTTGGTTAAAGCTTGGAACTTTTAGCACAACGGTCATACAACCATTGTAAAAATTGTTAAGTAAACAGCAAGGATGTTGAATAAAGGGGATGACGCACTAAGTCGAATTGCCATTCAACAAACTGACCCCATCGAAAATCAAAACATAGAGAAGAATGCAACACGAAACACACGTAAAAAATCAACTGCACATGCTTGGTACGAACTGCGCATGCTTATGATCCTTATGACAGCGCAGGTCTTAAAATTTAGAGGCAAACTTAACTCTCAATGGGTTTCCCATTGTTTTGCTTGCGAAGGCTATAAACAAATAGAAAAAAGTTTATACTTTTTAACTGTTTTTTTGTTAATTTTGCTTAAAATGAACAACATTAAGGAAAATTAAGAACATTACAACCAAAATTAAATCTTGAAAACTAGCAAAACATTTCACTAGGCTAAAAAAAGACAAAATATTAACACATTTAACTTACTCTCTACGAAAAGTAAACGGTAAAGCTTCAATTACTCTCACTAAAATGGCTACCTAGAGTCCAAAATGTAAAATATAACCACAAATGATTTGACAAGCACCAAATGTAACAATAACGAAAGCACTGAAGAAAGTTGAGAAGCAAACTCGACAAACAAGAACTGTATAACAACTTAGCTACATAACCTGCGTTTGGCGCCTTTTTAATTATAACCTAAGGGAAGGTAAGTTTGCTCCTATTTCTCTATCTCATACAACTTCCATGGGGTCAGAAATATTCCTTAATGCGGCATCCCCTTTATTCAACATCCTTGGTAAACAGTAACAGCTGGTCAACAAGAGAAACGACTACAGCGCTGGGTGGATGTAACTACTAACAGAGCAATTAACGAGAAAAATTCTGCCCGATAATGCCGCCTTTTATCAAACTTTTACTCTCTTAATAATTTTTCTACACTTTAAATTTATAATGAGAACAGACATATTATCGCAGCATCTCAAGTTGTTTAAAATTTTATATTTCAATCAATTCACTAGGAGAACTGGGTTATTATAAAAATCAATACTAGTTAAATATTACATCTTGAGCCCTTAAGATACTGACCATCAACATCAATTTAAGAGAGAACCATCTTAGGCATTAATCTAAAGATACTTACCATTAATTTAAAAAATAAGAAGAGTTCAATAAAACTTTGATATTTATTGATAATTTTGAAATCAATTCAAATTAACATGCATTAGTTTTTTTAACAAAAATAATAAAGTCGAAAATATGTTTTTACAACTATTGTTAAAATACAGCAGTAAATAATAATATTGGTTGCCTATTTAAGTTGAGGAACCAATGAGGTTAGCCTAATTTGAAATTGTGGGCATGGTTTAACATTTAGGAATAACCTTATTGGCTCCCTCCCATTATTTTCCCACGCTGTCAACTGATTTTAGCCGTGTGTTACTCCATAGCAATTTAAATTAAAATAAAAAATATTCATCAAAAACGAATTCTTTTTTGTAGTAGACGGTAACGTATACAGATTAGTCTTAAAAATGGCCACTTGGCGCTGGCGTCAGTCTTACGTGTTGACGCAGGGGCAGGGGAATCTAGCTTCAGCGATTTGGTTGTTCCAAAGCAGCGCCGGTCCCCAAGGTAACAGAGAAAATATTAAGCTTGTCAGTTATAATCGTTTAGACTTGTGTATTTCCGGTGTGACAGACAAACTCGACTACACAATGGTAACTTAATTATTATTAGATATTTGTTATGACAATTGGTTAGTTGTATTATCATTTGTGTAAGTTTGATTAAAAAAATTTCTTTTAGTTTTTCTCTTTGATAATTTCTTTTAAATTCCTTTTTACTTATCGGTATATGCGGTAAACAGTGAAAATTTATTATTTATTCCAGCAATGACGTCCATTTGAACCCTCCATTTGAATTACCTCATCAGCTTGGATTACCCTCTCCATTTTAAGTCAGAATCCCCTGTTTTAGCTCCTTAATCTAGATGACAGCCAATGACATATAATCATTGTGCAAGATAAAAACTTTATAGTCATAACTGATGAAAATTGTCCATCTAATTAATTTTTAAAGTTTGTAGAATGAGTAGTAGGGACGAGGATAGAAAACGAGAAGAAAAATTGATCAGAAAAACGAAAAAAGACTGTAAAAATAAAGAAAAGAATAACACACAAGAAGAAAATAAAAACAAAAATTATCCTAGTACAAGTAAAATTAAAAAAGACAGTTGTAGCGAAGGAAAACCTAATATCTTTATCGAGAGAGATAATAAGATAAATATTAAATTTAAAGAAAATTAAGATTGCGATCAGGGAAGTTGGACTGACCAATCAGAGAGTGAAAATAAAGGAACGAAAGAACGATTAAAACTGACTAAAAAGAGTACTTTGATTAATAATAAAGATGAAGAAATGTTAAATAATCTTGTATTGAAAAGTAAAGATGGTGCGGAAAAGAAGCTAGATGAGTGTATTGTGGGAAAAGAGAAAAAAATAAAACGAGAATCGTTTAGAGATAATGAAATCTCGGATGATGTTAGTAGAGATATCATGTCCAAAAAGCAGCTGCTAAAAGCAAAAATAGAAACCCATAGAGATCAGGAGAAATTGCAGCGTTGTTCTTTAAAACAGGATCAACAAGAGAGAGGTTATAAAGCCAAAGTAATGAAAAAAGTGAAAAAAGAAAAAATAAAATCATTAGAAATGCAATTAGAAGGAATATTAAAACAAACTGAAAAGAAAAAAGAGTTTTCTAAGACTGTGAAATTTCAAGATGATTTAATTAATATGGACGATGATATTAAAAAGGATGATGATAAAAAAATAAAAGAAACTAATAACCAAGAAATAGAAACAGTTTTTGAAAGTATCAAAGAAGACCTGGGAGAAAGAAAAGAAAAAGAAACAAAGAAACATTCGAATAAGAAAGAAGGACAAATATGTTTGAAAAAAGAAAGAAAAGTACTAGTAATGTCTCCAAAGCGTGGAGAGCATTTAAAAAAATGCAATGAATTACAAAAACAACACGAAATTTGTAAATTTCAAAATGAAGGTGAGCGTCAAAAATTATCAAAATTATCTTTTCGTAAAAAAATCAAATATTATTTACGAAAACCTCGAAAAAACTGTGCCACAGATATTGATAATGAAAGCCAATTTTCTTCGGAAGAAAAAGTGAGAAAAATAATTAAAACACATCAGCGGATTAAAAGAAAGGATAAAATTTCACAAACAGCTGATGATAAAAATTATCCGAAATTAATTAGATTCAAAACCTTTACTGAATGGAGCTCGAAAAGGAAAAGAGAATCAGGTAAAAACTTAATTAGAAAATTATCATTATAATTTATACATGTAATCGTGAGTTTACCCTTTTATAATAGGTAATCTTTTTTTTATCACATCTCATAATCTTTATCACAATAATCAAAACAACTTATAACTTAATACCAATTTAATAGAGTAATTTCAAATCTGAGATAACCAAGTCCAGTCTAATTTTAAGAATAAGGCATTAGTCAAACTAAAGCTCTCCAATTAGACAAAATGCACATGAATAAAAATATTGCAGAATCTAATCACGATACACAAAATATTAAGGCACTTCAATTTTAATTTTAACTTAACAGCTGGGGTTTATAGCCCTTATATTTGTTTACTGACACAAGAAGAAAAAAATCGGGTACGGGGTACCTTGGAACTTTCCCTCATGACATCGGATTCGCTTCGCTCATCATCCCTGCTTCGGACTCGCTTCGCTCGTCCTCAGAATATACGATTCACCAAATTTATACTGCAAACCTACATGCGTGCTAAATCTCAATCTGATCGCATCGTTTTTTCGCGTTTTATGATTTTTCGAAATTTTTGCTGTTTCATTATTGCGGGTTAATGACGTCATGAAAACATATTTTCCAAATAGTACACCTACAGCAGTAGACTGATTTTTTTTACAAAGTTTCATCTCTCTAGCATAAATACGCTAGGAGCCACGATAACAGACATACAGACAGACAACTTTGTGAAAACCACTCAGGAGACCTTAAAAGCACCTGAAACAGATGATTCCGGTGACATCCCGGTTTTGTTTTTTTTTAAATCTTGAGAAAATCATGTTTATAAAATCCTTAAGGTGGTATTACTTTTTGTATTCGATCTCACAATAAAGTATTGCTGTAAAGACTAGGGTGGTAGAGCTTCAAACTAGCTTCACTTGTCAAAATTCAAATCTTAAAACGTCACGAAAATTCCCAAAACGGATAATTATGAAGAAACTTTAGTTTCGGATTTTTAGGGTGAACATTTTAGAGTGTTTCTCAGTAGTGAACAAATATATAATATGTAATAATTTTTAATAAGATTCTTTTGATTTTAGACGACGAAGGACCGAGTACAAAAAGACAAAGGTTTGAAAAAAACATCCAAAGATCTATAATAGAATGTCTGCGTTCTTCTTTTAAAATAATAAACATATTTATATTACCGGGTCAGAAAGAAAAGGAACTTTGCCACATCGTCTTTTCTGTAATTATATTGATGTAGATTTTTGGAAACCTTGGATTTCTAAAAAATACTGCATAATAATAAGCAACAAATAGTATGTTAAGCACTAGCCAGGTACTCTATTTAGGAATAACTTCACCATCCCTTTGATAATAACTACGTATTTGTTAATTGTTTCTGATATATACTGTAAGTAAATACAAAAATGAATGCGTTTACGCCTAAAAACTGACACCAAGATTACACCTGCATTATTAGTTTGTGTGTATTTAGAAATCCACTAACGTTAAAGAGTATTGAGCTAAGTGAGGGCGTGGATAGGTAACCGCGGAAAATAACGGATTTTATATTGAAGATTTAGGTCATCCGGTGGTGACCGCGTCAATGTAGATGAAGAATCCGACATTTCGCTTCCACTGTGGGAGGCATCTTCAGGGATGGAGGACATCATGGATAGAAACACAATGCTCTACAAAACTGAACAGTTCAGTTTTGTAGAGCATTGTGTTTCTATCCATGATGTCCTACGTCCCTGAAGATGCCTCCCACAGTGGAAGCGAAACGTCGGATTCTTCATCTACATTGATGCGGTCACCACCGGAAGACCTAAATCTTCATGGCCTAAATCTTCCGCGGTCATCTTCATAACCGCGGAAGCCTACGCAGAATTTTATATTGGGTCAAGACTAGCGACGCGAGTTCAAAGTTATACTGCAATATTAATAAAGCAATTTTTATATTCTGAGAGCGAGAGTATTTGATAAGGTGAGGAAACGTTCTGAGGTTCCCTGTTCCCAATTTTTTTGAGTAAATTGTAAAAGCAGAACAATAAGCAGTGCAGCAAAGAAAAATAAAAACGGTATAATTAGCTTGCGAGTGTGAGTTTTGTGTTTATTGTAAGATCGTGGCCAGAGCTGTAATATTATGATCGCTTAAACCAGCATAGTTTACACCACGGAGGGTACCACTTTTTTATTTTTTTTTAATTTTCCTCATTTATGCTATAGGTATTTAGGAAAAATATTGTTTGCAAAATAATCTGAAACCGGGATGAAAACGGAATTATGCGATTCAGGCATTTTTAAGGCCTCCTGAGTGGTTTTTGCAAAGTTGTCTGTCTGTGTATGTCTGTTATTGCGTAGCGCCCAGTGTATTTATGCTAGAGAGTTGACATTTTGAACAAAAATAATTCTATCGCTCTAGTTTTGCTATTCGGAAAATAATTTTTATGACGTCAATAACCCACAATAATAACTCAGAAAAAATTATAAAAAATCATAAAACACGGGAAAATGATGCGATCCGATTGAAATTTGACACGCATGTAGCCATGTATAAGACTAACATATGTGACAAGTTTCATATATTTTTATCGAATGTTTTGTATACGTTTTTTTTAAATTGTAAAAAATCGGAAAATAATTAAGTTGAAATTTATCACAAGTGTACTTCTTAGCGTAATAAATAAGTATACTAGGTGATCATCAATAATGATTTTGGTGCATCATAAAAGGTAAGTAGCATCGAGCGTGTTTATTGCCTGGATAAATGACTACTGGACAAGAAACGAATGTATTTACTATCTGATTGATAGTAACTATCTGATAGATAGTTGAAGACGAACGAAGCGAGACCGAAGACGCGTTGCAGTATAAATTTAACGACTTGCACTTCTGAGGACGAGCGATGCGAGTCCAAAGCTGGGAGGATGAGCGTAGCAAATCCGATATAATGAGGAAAAGTTCCGAGCTATCTTGTACCCGATTTTTATTCATTTTTAAGAAATAACAACGTAAACATACAAATAATTTGTATTTTTTTACACAAACATTTGACAGAGTGATAATACGCATGTGCAGAACAGCTATGCTCGATAGTGTTTTGACGACGGTAAGATGACTTTCACTTCTCCTTCCATTCCGCCCCATGAAAGTGACTTTAATTTACACACTTTGATATATTTAAGCATTACTTAAATCAAATGAGTTCAAATAGTTCTTTAGTAGACTAAACTATCAATGTATTTGTGCAATGAAGGTTTAGTCTATGTTCTCTAATTGAGGCGAGTTTGTACTCTGTCACTATTGTTTGTTTTTATAGGTGTACATTCGAAGTCAAATGAATGATTTGGGAATAGTAAATCTGATAGTTCATTTTGTACTAATATTCTTCCTTGGTCTATACTGGTTCAGAAGCCTGTTAGCATGGGCTTCATTTTTATCATTTTGGTACTTTAATGAAACACTGCTTATCAAAATGTATGGGCCGCAAAGTAAGTTTGAATATCCTAAATAGGAAAGCGAAAATAAAGTAATATTAAGAACATGTCTAGACTATAGAGATGATACTGATTTAAAATAGAATGGAATAAGGTTAATCTATAAGAGAAGAGTACTAAATAAAGGCCCAGGCAAGTAAAGTGACAATGAGACGGGAGTCATAAAATGGTTGCATCAGACGCACAATGGTAGAGTTAGGCACTGATATTTCTTTGTTTTATACCTTTATGCATCCGATTAAAAAAAAAACTACACTCTGCTGTTGTTCATCAAGCAAATCTAAACTGTTTATATAAAGCTGGTAAGTCTAACTTTCCGATGTATTGTGAAGCTTAAATCTTCCGACGCCCTTCTCTGCGGATATATACGCAGAGAGTGAATGCGATCATAATAATTTATAACCACATGACTTCTAATTAACTCTGTCATTAGTTCTAGTTGATTAATGAAGTAGTGTGTCCCATTTTACTGATTTATAAATCAATAGGTCCACACCAGGATTGTAAAATCCTGGTTTAAAAGTTACTGTGACAACGTTTTGGCCAAGCTGGCCATGAATATGCTCTTAAGGAATTTAAAGTAATATTATATATATATATATATATATATATATAATATATATATATATATATATAACACCGCAATATTACGATGGAACCCTACTTGATACCTGGAAGATTTAGTTTTTATTTACGTCAAATATATATACCGTAGGTATATAATTATTATTTTTTTATATATTACTAAAATCCGAAACCAGGATTTCACCTAAATTATCCGTTTTATGTGTTTTTTAGACCAGAGTGGTATTTATATGTTTGTGTGAGTCTGTTACCATCGCTTCTTCTAGTGTATTTGTGCTAGAGAGTTGAAGCTTGGCACAAAAGCAAACCTATCTTGTGGTATCCGTATATATTTTTGTATGATACCATTAACCGGCAATAATGATTCAGCAAAAATAACAAAAATTCATAAAAACGTGGAAACGATTTGAAATTCAGCATGCATTTAATCATATATAAGACCAGAAAATTTCCCAAATTTCATTTCATTTTCAGCATTAGTTCAATTTTATCAAATGATATGCACACAATTTTTTTATAAAAAATGGTTAAAAATAAAAAAAAAATTAATCGAGTTGAAATTTAGAACAAGTGAGTCCTTTTATGTAATAAATAAGAGTACTAAGTTTCATTTCAATGTGGCTGGTGTATCAACAGTTTTTGTCAAATCACTGGAGTTATGCTGCATAGATCGAGGTCAGAACATGAATAGGAGACCGCTGAGAATAAAACGGATGTTTTATTTTTATTGTCTATCTGTATGTGTGTGTGTCTGTTGTCATGGTAGCTCCATTTCTGTTATCATCGTAGCTCCATTTCTGTTATCATCGTAGCTCCATTTCTTTATTTGCGCATAGGCATAGTTAAGGCATGCTGGACCAAAATGTTGCCACTGTATCTTATGATATTATTATCCCACTTCGTATTCATTAAATTATAAAACATTGGTTCTAGTTGAGTTAATACTAATATTCTAGATGAATATTAGCTACTCTTTAATATAAAGATCAAATACAATAACTTACGTTACAGATGATAAACTCTTAAAATGGATAGAAACAGTATATGAAGAATCAAGTCGAAAAAGAGATCCGGCTATTCTGAAATTGATGGATATAAATGGCTTATCCGAGTATAACGTTGAAAATATGGATAAGAGACTTTACAGCTCAAGATGGTATGGTTGGAATGAGGACAAGTTGGCTTGGTTGCTGAACCCATCTGTTGCTGCCGTTCATACTGTTTTATTTGTGGTGTTTGTATCTCATAGTTATATTTTCTTTACGACACCTTCGTTTAAAGAGAGTAAGCATTTTCTTTGCTGTATATTTTATTATTGTACTGTGTATTTTACATGGACATGCTTTTCACAAAAAGCTAACTTATAATTTGCAATTTCAAAAGTTTCTATGTACTATAATTTATTTATCATAAGAAATTACAATGGGCTGAAAATCTTTTATAAGTAAACGAATCCAAAAGATTTTAAAAGGAAGACAGCGGTCCTAAATTTTAAGTTAAAATTAATTTCAACCAGAGAAGATTATCTCCTTCTAAATTCTTTTACTAGAAAATAAACCAGTAGAAAATGAGGTTCACCTGATCGAAAGCTCCCTTTGTAAACTACAATTTTTTTTAACCCCAGACTTTCTTTTAACTATTTTTGGTCGTTTAAATGAATTATTGTTTAATGTTTATTTTTTAGGACTTAAGGGCATTCTACCTATAACATATCTAATCAACGCATCTTTTGGTCTAATAATGGTCTTGGATACATTGTTCGCGTGTTTTCCAATCAAACTAGTTTATCTTATCTTACCTTTTATTCTGTTCTTCGCAAAATTCATTTTCTGCTATGTACTCATTTTATTTGGCTTTATGTAAGTTATATAAGTGTAATTACTCTAATTAATTTGATAAATTTATAATACATCATTGTGTTTTGTGTGTATAACTGTCAATTTTTTCAATTTTCATTTTTTTGTGATTCACTTTATTATAGTGCAACTGACAAACGTGCACTGCTACGGCTCACTAGTATTATTGCATTAAAGAGAAAATTGCTTGAATTTCTTTACATAACAAGAGGCTGAAGGCATCTTGTTAATAATGAACGATTATATATATATATAATTTAATATATATATATATATATATTATTATATATAATATATATATATATATATATATATATATATACATACAATAAATAATAATAATAAATAACTTTATTTGTTTTTAAGCATACCACAAAGCTTATACGAAGAGAAGGCAAAACGTACGTTTTTAAATAAAAAAAATATAAAAAGGAGTACAACAAAAGAAAATTATTGGATATAAAATTGATTCATTCTGATGATTGAAAATTGTAAATTAAAAAAAAAAACTAATATACCATATTAATTTTTTAAATAAAAGTACTTGGTTAAATAAACTTACAAAATGTTATCTTAAAAATAAAATTTAGAATATAAACCACTCAAAAACTATCAAAAACAATATGAGAGTGAAACGAGGCAAAGACTATTCTCCACTGATTTATTTTGAAATGCTATAATTGATGCCACATAGGTGTTTTCTGAGACCAATATATATATATATATATATATATAATATATATATATATATATATATATATATATATATATATATATATATATATATTTATTTAAAACTAACTTCACACTTTATTAGACGTACTTTAATTACTATCTGATTTTAATTTGCAGATCAACTAAATGGTCATCATTTGCTTATGACTATAATCCTGATCAGTATATGGAGATAGACTCGGAGATGGTTGTAACGATGATGGTTGTTTCCATCATACTATGGATATTCTCCATACCTAGATATTTAATCGTTTCTTTGTTTAACAAGCAAGAACAGGAGCAGAAACCGTTTATAGTCGAAGATCACGTCCATGATGAAATACACCATTAATGTTATCAACAAAAAAATTGGAAACGGGGTACCTCGGAACTTTTCCTAATTATATCGGATTCACTACGCTCATCCTCCCTGCTTCGGACTCGCTTCGCTCGTTCTCAGAAATGAAGTTTCCCAAATTAATATCAACACGTCGTCAGACTCGCTTCGCTCTTCTTCAGACAGTACATGCATCCGTATCATTCTCAGCGGTCACCCATACAGCATTGACCGTGCTCAATGCTCCTTAATTTTTAAGATCCAACGAAAATCATGGATATATTTGTCATATTGAAACGAAACTTAGTGTGTATATTAATCAGGTAACAATTTACACTTCACCGACTTTCAACTCAATTAGACCTTTCCTAATGTTTTACGATGATAACAGACACACACAACACACACACACACACACACAACACACACAGACAGACAACTTGCTATAACCACTCAGGAGGCCTTAAAAACGCATGAAACTGATAATTCCGTAACACTTTTCCTCAGGTGGCATTACTTCGGTCTAACCGTCTTACCACCCTAGCCGAGCAGGGTTGTTGCAAAAATTATTTAAAAACTATTGTTCAGGGCCAGAAAGCATTTTTTAAAATAACTTATAAAATTAATTTAAATTTAAAAAAAAATGTAATAATTTAGAGCTTTTATTTAATTTTTGTCTTAAAAAATTAAATTCGTTTTATTAGTTCCACATATTAACTTTTGTGGTGGTTATTATTAGAAAAATATAAACTAAAATGTCCACCATATTGAGTTCACTTCAGTTTAATAATAATTTGTATTTTGTTTTATTCTCTAAGTTTTATAAGTTTAATTTAATAAAACTAGTTTTGATTTGTAATTATGTCCTTTATTTAAAAAAACAAAAAACTATATTTTTAATTGTTGCAATACATACATACACACCCACACACACATTCTATTATATATATATATATAATATATATATATATATATATATATAATATATATATATATTATAATATATATACATATATATATATATATATATATATATATATATTATAATATATATATATATATATAATATATATATATATATAATATAATATATAATATATATTATATTATATATATATATATATATATTATATATATATACATATATATATATATATATATATATATATATATATATATATATAATATATTACATATATTTATATATATATTTATTTATATATATATATATATATATATATATATATATATATATATATATATATATATATATAATATATAAATATATATATATATATATATATATATACATAATATATATAATTATTCACTGTTTATATTTTCTTATATATTTTCTTATTAAACATTCAATAACCAATATAATTATGCGAAAATTGATTTATTGGAATTGTTATTTAAATAATAACAAAAATTTAATAATATTAATTTAATAGTTTTTATGATACGACGAACTATTAATTTAATAAATCCTCCCTATTGCTTTCATGCTGACGCTTTTCTTTTTTATGCAGGAATTTTTTTTAAACATTCGCTTAAAAATTATATTTTATTGTAACCACAATATTAATCACAAGTAATGCATGTTAATAACAGAGCAAGGACACAATTAGTTACACTGTGACAGTGACAGTATGAGTGACGGTCACACTTGACAACATTTGTCCTCTAAACATAATCGTATCAGTTAATAAGAAAAAAAGGACTTCCTTCAAGAAGCTGGTATCCGCATATTAACTTAATAGGATAACTGCACAGCGTTTAGGCATCAGAAGAAAAATCTTATCAAGATTTGAAGTGATTTTGGGGACAAATTAACCAACTGCGACGATTTCGTAAATTCGCGTCAGTTTGTTTTTAGTAATTAGTAAAAAGCGTAAAAGTATTCAATAAAAAAAAAAAACTGAAAATCATGGAACAAGGCTTCCCTATCTAGTAGCTTAAATCCTCCATGACCCCAACCTCATAAGCTGTTATATTAGCTAAAAGCACATTCACTATAATTTAAAAATTTTAAAAACTGTGCTAGGTACTAAAACTTAAAATAACAATTATAAAAGAGTAAATTTTTTGGACTAGTATGATGCATATATATATAAATTAATTTATTATTTTATTATATATATATTATATAATATATATATATTATATATATATATATTATATATATATAATATATATATATATATTATATATTATATCCTTTATAAATATAAAAAATATTTATAAGGACTGCAGTCTTCAAGAAATTTATATTTTAAAAATAAAATTTATTTTTTATCAAAATCTATTTTAATTAAAAAGATATTTATTTGTTTTTTAAAAAAGTATTATATCACGGCTCTTTGAAACACCGTGTCAGATTAACTTCAAAATCTAATCACTTTTTTTCTCAAACTATATTTATGTAAAAAATCGGGTAAAGGATACATCGGAACTATTCCTTATTACATCGTATTGTCTACGCTCATCCTCTTAGCTTCAGACTCGCTTCGCTCGTCCTCAGACAGTAATACATTCGTTTCATTCAGTGGAATCCATCAGGCACTGACCACGCTCGATACAGGTTAACTTTTATAATTCACCAAAAATCATGGATATACTTGTCGTATTGAATCGAAACTAAAAGTATTTCTTAATTAGGTATAGGTATACACTTGATTTAAATTTATACTCAATTGGATAACTTTCCGATTTTTTGATAACAATGGAACTAATGCTGATAATGAGATGTACCTTGGTAACATATCTTAGTCTTATACATGGCTAAATGTCAGCCAAATCTCAAATTGTTAGCAACATTTTTTCGTGATTTATCATTTTGATAAATTGTGAACTCTACTAAGGAGGCCTAAAAAACACATGAAACGGATAATTCCGGTGACTCCTGGTTTGGGCTTTTTTGCAAACACAGTACATTTCCTATATACCAAGAGGATAAGTCAGGAATAATGGGTACGGAGTACCTCGGTACCTTTCATCGCAACTTCGAACTAACTATCCTCGTCCACAGAATGTCGCAGTTATCCAAAGCCGGGTATAATATAACATCGTTACCTCTCCGTCAACCTCAAAAAATAGTGACCCAAATGTCCAGGGTGCCAATAATAATGTCTAGGGTGTCATTGCATTTGGACTAGCTTCGCTCGTCCAAAGTCAAAGCTAAGATAGTATTATTTAGGTAACTCAATTAATAAGTTATGAATTGATTTAAAGGTTATAAAACCCCTAACATCCACACATATTTATTTTCCTAATACACAAGGGTGTTATAACTCAAGGGTAATTAAAGCTTAGAAAATTCAAAAATTATTTTAATTAGGCCTTTGAAAACTACGTTTTTCACAGGCCTAAAATAGCAGCAGTCCTATATGGCAGCCTAATTTTTACTTTTCTTCATTTTTACTATAGGTATTTGTGTTTCGCAAAAAAATCCAAACGGTGATGTCACCGTAATTATCCATTTTAGGTGTTTTAAGGCATTTCAAGTGGTTTTCTCAAAGTTGTCTGTATTTGTTGTGTCTGTACTGACACATGTTGACTGTATGTGTGTTTCCCATCATAAGACTAGTTTTTTTTACTAAATTTGATCCAGGTTTGTTTAAGGCAAAGGGACTAAGTAGTTATTAGGATTAATAGAGTTAATCTGCGTTTATTTTGCTCTATGCCAAACAAAGTTTAAATGAAAATAGTTTCATCAAGTTAATAAAAAGAATAGTACTTCAAGCCTCATATTAATCTTACCACCATAGATACCATTTCATAAAGAATAAGTATTAATTAATAGAACCAAAGAAGTTTTCAAATAAGAAAAACAGTGAAATACATCTCACAAAAGATTATTCAAAAATGTTATAAATGAATACAGGGATCAGTTTAAAAAAAGTTGACTCATAGGGGTCAATTTGATCTCATTCATGCTTGGTACCTAGGTCACTTTAGATCGCCCACATTTTCAATATGACATTGCTCATTGCTTCCAGATCGATGTTTAAGAGGAATGTTCAAAATTATATAAGGGCTAATAAGATTAGGTGCGAAGGAAGTATGCAATACCACTATTTTGTTAAGCACATACGGCAGAGCCATTTTACAAAAGTTGTAAAATAAGATAAAATTAAAACATTAAATATAACAAAACAAACAATAAAATATATACAAGAAAAAATATATAATAGTAAACAAATTATTACACTATAACATTATTTAATGTGGCAAGAGAAAGTGGTTCTCCAAAAGGACTTTGGATCACAATGAAGTCAATTTATAACATCTAAGAAATCACACAACGATTATAAATTAATACATTATGGATGGGATAATGCATATTTAAAAAAAAATATAATTAGGAAATTAAGAGTAAAATAACAAAGAAGATACAGTTTAACTTCAGAAAATCCTGCTTATAGAATACCCTAAAAGTAGAAACCCTACTTTTCAATGATAATAAAAGATTCAAATAACTTTTATTAAATATAGTGAAACCTGTTTATTGAAAAGCCTGTTAAGAGAAACAGCTGTTTACAAAAAAGTCAGGGAATAGAAAAATTTGCAATTTCCAATAATAATAATAATGATTACTCTTTTAAGAGCATAGAATTCTAATACAAAGGAGGTTGTTTACAATTTGCTTATGCAAGGAAAAAATGTAATAAATAATAAACATAATGAAAATTCGCTAAAAAGTGAACAACGTATTACAGAAAATGTAATTTCAATTAATAGTTGTAAATTATAAGTAGTTAAAAAGAAAAACATCTTTGAGAAACAAGGAAAAAGGCATTAGTCACACATTACCGATTTTCTAAAATTTATTAAATTTGTTTGACTTCTAGAGATATAACTGATCAACTAGTAACTAGTTCAGCGAGGATGTTAAATCATATAAGAAATGTATGGAAACTTCCTGAATATAACTAACATGTCCTGAAAATTTCACTAATACCCGACTGACTAACTTTCCAATGGTAATAAAAGATTGAAATAACGTTTATTAAATATAGTAACTACAATTAAATAATAATATAATAATTCTTTATTGTTCTCAAAAGTACATATTATACAGAAACAAACAATTCAACAATAATTAACGACACAATTTACAATATAATATTAAATATGAATTTTAACATGAATGTATTTATGAGCGTCCCTAAAAAGCCAAGCTTGTGCTAGGGACGTCGCATTTTTGAGTATTATTAATTTAAATACTATTTATCTGTAGTTAGTTTAAGTTTTTCTATCTATCTGTCTATAACACCGATAAATTAATAAGATAATGGAAAGAAGTTATTTAGTTAGAATTACAGGTAATGAATGGATTTGAAAATTGTCCTCAACAGTTCTATACATATTTTGAAAGTTAATTTTAAGCCGTGGGAGCTGTCACATTTATAGCTAAATATAAATTTGTTTATATAAAACAATCACAAAGCTTCTGGCTTTTATTTTTACAATATATAAAAAAAATATCAACCTTATAAAAGTTACTTTCCAGCTCATAATTGTAAAAGAATTCAGACGTGTAATCATTGTTTTCAAATTCAAAACTTGATTGCAGTCTTTAATTCGATATATATGACCTAAGCGTTGTAGCAAGATAGATAGGAAATATTTCATTACATAAATAGTTAAATGTTAACAAGAAATTAGGGTAAAGAAAAGGATAAGATGAGATAACAGACATGCCAATCTTAATCAAAAATATAATACCAAAAATAACAGTAATCTAATTTTTATTTACTTATATCGATTAATTAGACAAAACGATTTTAATTTAGGTGTTCGTGTTCAAGCAACTAAAATAGATGTAGTCTCCCATTCAAGACAAGCAGCAATGATCGGAATTCACTTGTAAAACCTAAGAAGACCAATATAAAAAGGAGAAGGCACTTCAATTCTAAAAATCCTAGTTAGGAGACCAAATCTTTTGAACCTGTAAAAATACTAAATACTATTCATGTAAACACAATATATTAACCGTAGTACCGGAATAAGAGAAAAAGTATGAGTGATGAAAAAGGATCGAACCTAAATCCAATAAAATTTGGCTTCGGCCACAATGTGTTTTAGAATCGGTCATTCTTGTCAATGGTTTGAGAATGTCCAAATAAAAAAATAAAAATAAAAATTAAATTTCAAATACAATTATGAACCTACATGTTTTCATATTTATCTTTCTGAAACCGGAAAGAGTTAATAGATCACCATCATTAGAGGCGAGTAGTAAAGCAAAGACTCATTAGACAGCAGTTTGCAGCTGACTCCGTCAATTACAAACCTCTAGACAAAACCGTAACCGCTGTCTCCTGACTCTTTTCTTCGGTGCTCGCCGGCACTGATGATGATCTGTTTTGATTAAAGATGGCTATGTCAAATATATATCATTAGTGGAAAAACTCTGTTTCATTTCATAAAATGGTCAAGGCATTTAAC
>JACMZG010001914.1:20583366-20635939 GCA_018340805.1 Microvelia longipes
ATAAGATAAAATTAAAAACATTCAATATAACAAAACAAACAATAAATATATACAAGAAAAACTATATAATAAGTAAACAAATTATTACACTATAAACATTATTTAATGTGGCAAGAGAAAGTGGTTCTCCAAAAGGACTTTGGATCACAATGAAGTCAATTTATAACATCTAAGAAATCACCAACGATTATAAATAATACATTATGGATGGGATATGCATATTTAAAAAAAATATAATTAGGAAATTAAGAGTAAAATAACAAAGAAGATACAGTTTAACTTCAGAAAAACCGCTTATACGAATACCCTAAAAGTAAAAAACCCTACTTTCAATGATAATAAAAGATTCAAATAACTTTTATAAATTTAGTGAACCCTGTGATAGAAACCGCTATTTAATTGAAAAGCCGTTAAGAAACAGCTGTTTACAAAAAAGTCAAATAGAAAAATTTGGCAATTTCCAATAATAATAATAATAATGATTATTCCTTTAAGAGCATAGAATTCATAATACAAAGGAGGTTGTTTACAATTTAGCTTTATGCAAAAAAAAATGTAATAATAATAAACATAATGAAAATTCGCTAAAAAGTAAACATCGTATTACAGAAAAAGTAAGTTCAATAATAGTTGTAAATTATAAGTAGTTAAAAAGAAAAACATCTTGAGAAACAAAAAAGGCATTAGTCACACATTACCGATTTCTAAATTTATTAAATTTGTTTGACTTCTAGAGATATAACTGATCAAACTAGTAACTAGTTCAGCGAGGATGTTAAATCATAATAAGAAATGTATGGAAACTTCCTGAATTAACTAACATGTCCTGAAAATTTCACTAATACCCGACTTGACTAACTTTCCATGGTAATAAAAGATTAAATAACGTTTATTAAATATAGTAACTACAATTATTTATTTTTAGAACAGTCCAGAAGTTATTTAGTTAGAAGTTACAGGTACATGAATGGAAAATTTGAAAATTGTCCTCAACAGTTCTATACATATTTGAAAGTTAATTTTAAGCCGTGGGAGCTTCACATTTATAGCAAATATAAATTTTTTATATAAACAATCACAAAGCTTCTGGCTTTTATTTTTCAATATATAAAATAAAAATATCAACCTTATAAAAGTTACTTTCCAGCTCATAATTGTAAAAGAATTCAGACGTGTAATCATTGTTTTCAAATTCAAAACTTGATTGCAGTCTTTAATTCAAAGATTCGATATATATATGACCTAAGCGTTGTAGCAAGAATATAGGAAATATTTTCATTACATAAATAGTTAAATGTTAACAAGAAATTAAGGGTAAAGAAAAGGATAAGATGAGATAACAGACATGCCAATCTTAATCAAAATATAATNGCCCCGGAGGACGTTATAGAGAGACAGTTAAGCAAACCTTATTACCTCAACAAACATCCAGACCAAATACTGGAAACCCCTGAGGTTGAACTTAGTCACCACATTTCACTCCAGGTTTACACAAACTTAAAAATGTCCTTCGATCTGGTCTCCTCTATACTGGAAAGCTCTCCTCTGACAGAGAACTTCTTACCCTAAAGCGCCATCTATTTCTTTTCGTAGACCCCTTAAACCTCAGGAACCTAGTTGTACACACTAACCCCGATTTAGAAATTGGACCTAAACCTAACCAGGCACACACAAGTGCAATAACCCCGTTGTCTCCTGCAATTTAACCAACCTTCTACCGTTTTCACCAGCCCATAAACGTTAATTATATCGTACCCTATCACATCAGATTCTAATTGTAAATCATCCAACGTTGGTATACGTACTTGAATGCTATCTGCTTGTGATGCTTTTCTACATCGGAAAACATGCACACCCCTCAATACCGAATCAACAACCACCGCAGTTCTGTAACCAATAATCTCACCCACCTTCCGGTTGCCAACCATGCTGTTTCACATAACACACCATTTGATTTGTGCTTCAACGTCAGAGTTCTAAAAACCCTTCCCCACTAATATCGACCACGATAGGAGACAAATGGAGCAGGCATTACAGCTAGTAACAAAATCTAAAAGTCCACCAGGACTTAATTGAGATAATCTCTGCCTTATATTTATTTCTATTGCATACTATATTCTTATTTCTATATTTTATTTTTAATTTTATATATGCGATAAATACTTCATATTTTCATACTACATATGCATGTTTATTTTTATTTATATCTATACTCTGTTGTTTTATTTCACATTTTATACGTTACCATTATCTTTGTTTTAGATATTAATTTTGTCATTAATATTATCATTATCCCATTCCTTCCTACATTATCCCCTTTCCCTGTCTCCGAGTGGCGTCTTCGTGTTGATTTCAAACACGCGCGGGTTATTATATACGCGGTACAACAGTTTAGTTCAACCCGCCAGTAAACCGCGCACTCTACAGGCAACTTAACAAAAGTTGATCTTTCACCCGCTAGATGTCAGCATTACTAAACCTACAGATGTAAATACACAGTGTAGTGGTATAATATACCACTACACTATGATTTTAACTTTCAGTCACTCCGGGACTTCCCTGCCTATTCTGACTTTGACGAAGACATACGTCGAAAATTTCAAACCCATCAAAAAACCTCACTGTTCACCCCCTGTAAGTTATTATTATATAATATTTGTTAGATTTACTTCTAGTATCTTCTTTTTCTTTTAAAATATATATATTATATATATATAATATTATATATATATATATATTAATAATATATACACACAAAGTAAATAACTTCAAATACGATCTTTAAATAAAGACGTGAATATTTGTCGTATTTGCGTAAAATTGTAAATTGCTTAACTTAAATAAATAGTTTTCACGGTTAAATAAGCTTTTAACACAGTATTATTGCTGATTAAGTCTAATTTAACACGGTGAACCCAGGTTTAGTCATGTTATCACTCAGTCAAGTGAAAGTGTCCTCCGCCTTCATTTTCTTTGTTTTTCTTATAACATCACAACTTATAAACAATGTAGAAAACTTTATTGTCATAAAAAAGCATTAATAAAACAACTCGAAAGATAAATAATCTTATCTTGGATCATTGATACAAGAGGCTGACAAAGATATCAAAAATTCTGGCTTGGTGGTCCACATTTCCTGGCGCGAATTTCCTTTTAAATGCGTGTTTCCGTGCTTAAAAATCCACTTCTTGCATAAGGATCCGATTTATGCTTTATACCTTGTGCAGTTACAATTATCAAGCACTCTTCGTAAACTCATTTTTTATGTATTTTCCAAAAGAAATGCGCATAATTTACTGTTTGTTCTACAAAAACTATGCCTTTAAAGTTGGCAGTCACATCATTATTTGCATTTATTCATTATTTTAATGCTCAAATGGTTTCATGGTTAGTTTCTTTAAAGGATTTTAGCGCATTTCCTTGAAAGATACAGAAAAAAATAAGTTACGAGTAGTGCTTAATTGATAATGATTATTGATTGAAGTTATAAAGCATAAATCGATCCTTCAGCAAAACGTATTTTAAGGAAATTCGCGCGACTACAGACCACCACGCCAAAATTATTTAGTACTATATAATGTAAAAAAACAATAAAAAATTATCGTCCCTTCCAGGATTCGAAACCAGGTATCAGGTGGCTTTGAATGCTCGCATCGTCACAAATATCTGGTTCGTGCCCTCCCTAAGGATAATTTTTGAACCAGTTTATGATTAAAAAATATTATTCTGATCGAAAGATAAACGTGTATATATATACATGTAACACACACACACACACACACACACACACACACACACACACAAATTATATATATATATATATATATATATATATATTATATATTATATATTATATATATATATATATATATATATATATATATATATATATATATATATATGCTAGCTGAAATACCCCCTTTGGGCGGGAGAGGTGATAGTTCATGTGTTTGAGGTTTAAATTGAAATAATAATACATTCAAAAGAGAGCCTAGCAGAGCAAGAGCACACAGCAAAACGTACTTTTTCGTAATCAGGGACCTCTGAAACAGATTTGAAAAGTGGTTCGAGGTTCGACTCCCACCGTGACGTTATGTTGTTAGCGAATTTTTCCTGAAGGAAATTCGCTAAAAATGGAATACACTGTTATCGCGTAGTGAAGTTAGTTTTTAATTAAGTAAAGTCTACAGATAATATAACCCTAAAAGTCAGGATATCCAATTTGTCTAACTCTTCTTCTATACCTTTGACAGACTGCTAGCACTGGTTTCCCAAAATAGCGATAAAAATGAAAACACGACGCTCCCTTACACCTTTTCACTTATTTGTACTTGAGCTTTTGAAAAATTGGCACATTTTAGCTCTTCGAGCAGTGTGGGACATCACTACACGGCTCATAAAGTTAGCATACTAAGCGTAGCATACGTTTCGTTTTTGCAAGTAATAAAAAAATTGCAAAGGAAAAAATGTCACACTACAGAAACAAAAATCTCTCTTGTGTATGGGACAAAGTTTATGTGTTTTTTGATAGTGGCCACCATAATAGATATATTAAATCTCTAAAAACTATCTTCAGCAATAAAATTATCCTTGTCGGACTCTAAAGGTATATTATTCAATAAAGTATTGTGATACAACAAAGAAACACATATAAAATTGATCATAAAATTGATTTCGGTCGGAAAAATAAATATATTTTATAAAATAGTTAATAAACTTCATCAAAGTTTACAACAGAGGCATTTTAAGACCAAGTTACGTGAAATATTATTTTGAAAGATCAGTAATGTTGTATCTTTTTATCTTTCCTTAATGTTCTTTTCCTTCTATTGTTTTATTCTAAGATAGTTATAATAAAATAATGTCTACACAGAGCTAAGTGTGTCAATACTTTTACTTATTAAACCACAGCCTTCTTGTTCTTTGTTTTCATAATTTTCCCATGGTAATGACTTTGATATGTAAAATGTTAAGTTGTAATAATTATCAATATTCATCACGCAATGAAAATCGGTTCAAATTAGAGGACGAAGATTTCGTTGGCCTTTAAATTTAATTTATTTCTTAATCCTTAGTAAACTCTACGGCAAAAGCCTTCATCTACCTTATTACTTAAAGTAGAAATCTATCGACTCTTTTTTTTACAACACGCAGACAATAACTATTTTAAAAGTTTCTTTTTAGAAAACCATTCACTAATAGTTTGAAGGTACAATATAGTGATTACTACAAATCTTTTTCAAATTTTGTTTCAAATGTTATAAATATTCTTCAGTTTACTCTTTGAAAAAAGTAACAAGGTTTAACGCTTTAGTATTGCCTGTACGTGTTTAGAAGGTACATCAAATTAGGCTTAACTTGTATTAAAGCTGAAAGAGGTATTCCATAATTTACGATTCATTTGACAAGACTACAAGGGTCGTGAGCTTATAGTAGTTAAAGGACGGCCGAAGTCAATTAAAATAAACAGTGAAAATCTGGGTACGGGGTTCCGCGGACTTTTCGTCATCACAATGGATTTGCTACGCTCATCTTAACTACTTCAGACTTGCTTCGCTCGTCCTTAGAATATACATTTGCTAAATTTACAGCAGCACGTCTTCGGACTCGTAGCAAATACAATCGGAAAGGATAGTAAAGACATCCGTTACGGTCACCCATTCAGGCTCTGACCACGCTCTATATAATAGTCATATTGTAACAAAACTTAGTAAACATATTTATTACGTAAATGTATATACACTTGTACCGAATTTCAACTCGATTGGATTATTTTATTTTTTCAAATTATTTAAAAATCGTACACAAGTCATTTGATAAATTCAACTATAATGCTGATAAAGAGACGAAACTTGGCACATACATTAGACTTATACATGGCCACATGCGTGTTAAATCTTAAAATTGATTACTACATTTTTCCGAGTTTAAATATTTTTTGAATTTTTGCTGAGTCAACTATTGCGGGGTTGATTAAGTCATAAAACATATTTTCCAAATAGCACAACTACACTGGTAGATTAATTTTGTACAAGTTTCAACTTCTCTAGCAAATACTCAGAGCTACAGTAATAACAGACACACATACACTCAAACACGCACCAATTACAGACAGGCAACGTTGATGAAACCACTTAGGGGCCTTTAAAATGCCTAAAACGGATAATTCAGATGACATCCCAGTTTTGGATTTTTTGACACAATCCTTTTCCTATATACCTACGTATGAGGAAAAGAAAAGAAAAGATGTTACTTTATACTGCTTGTTTATAACCTCTGCACTAAACAAAGCAAAGGTCACCTCGGAAGGTAAGTTTGCCTCTAAATTAGGGCCTACGCAGTTTATTTTCAATGTAAGTACAGTTAATTGTAAGCGTTCGCAGTTCGTACCAAGCATAGGCAGGGTGCTTTTGACACCCTACCCATGCAGGGTATCAAGAAATTTGATGGATTCTTCTTCATTTTTTGTTCTCGATTAGAACAAATTGTTTTATGACAAATGGTCATATAACAACAACTAGTCCTTTCCTGGTACAACTGATTCTTTTGGCCCAGATTTAACCTGAGATCTTTATCAGACCTCATCATAGGATATGAGATGTAATCTTTAAGACTGGCATAACAATTTCTAATTGTAGAAATAATTTTCAATTGCAAGGATAAGACTGTAAATATTGTGACATTTAAATTTTAATATAACTAATATGATATATTATATATATTATATATATATATATATATATATATATATATATATATATATTATATTATAATATATATAATATATATATATATTACTGAAGTATGAAGTAAGTACTGCTACTACTCACTAAAAGTATAGCATTGAATCAAATCTCTTTAATATTAAATTCGAAGTGTTCATCGCAAAATTGTTACCCTAAAAGGATTATAACGTATTCCCAGGTTCAAAAATTGACGTTTTATTAAATCATTACGAAAAGGTATTGCTACATGCCAACACTTAAAGGAACTTCTATTAAAAAAGTTTATTTTATCTATTAAATTAAAATCAATTACGACGTTAAAATGCTTTTTAAAAAAAGTTATCCTTAAAATAATGCCCCACATTTCCTTACGATGACTAATTTCATTAATTCGCCCCCACCATAGCACGGGAGCACCCTGATGACCAGGAGGCGGAGTTAAGGAGGGGAACACCAGAGAAAATTACGCCAAGATTACTACGACAGCGTGCCTACTCATTGTACCTTCAGCTTCATTGTAATCAACTCATAAGTTCTATTTTTTAAGTTAATCAATTTTTAAGTTTTTATAAAAATGTGGACCTATACATTCTGCATATTAGCTACATTCGCTTCAATCGCTTTACAACCAGGTAATTTTAAATAAATAATAATTGTTGCAATTGAAAATAATTTTATAGACATATTCTTAAAAAATAGCATAGAAGTTATTAAAATCATAAAACACGGATATATATATATATATATATAATATATATATATATATTATATATATTATATATATATATATATATATATTATAATATTATATATATATATATATATATATATATTATATTATATTCAATAAATTAACTCTCGCAGTTTTTCGTCATGGCCCTTTAAATGCTAAAGCGCTTGTATATTAAAATTATAAATACTATGGAATATAGGATAATAATGAAAGTTTGCATTTAAAGGTTATACAAAATACATTAACATAATACATAGAATAGAAAATGTGACTTGTGGCGAAAAACTAAAATTAAAGAAAAATATTTTATATATTTATCAATAAAAATATTAGAAAATATTAATTATTTTCTAAAATAAATGTATTTGACATAGAGATCATACTTTTGTTTTTCCGCAATATAAATGGCGGGATGGCCATATAAACTAAACCTGTTGTTTAGTTTACAAGCAAAATAACGTTGTGGCAAAACATTATTCTAAAATAATCATTAATTAATAATTCAGCTTACAT
The DNA here is from genome assembly GCA_018340805.1 of Microvelia longipes. Taxonomy (NCBI): domain Eukaryota; kingdom Metazoa; phylum Arthropoda; class Insecta; order Hemiptera; family Veliidae; genus Microvelia; species Microvelia longipes. The sequence continues at coordinate 20,591,338 of JACMZG010001914.1, forward strand.
TTCTAAATGCAAAAAGTCTAAAGATGATAAAATTCCACACTTACCTAAAACAGAAAAAAACATTTCTATGAATAAAACATATCTTAATTATAGAAAATATATACAACATTGGCAAATCGTCATAAAAACACAAATCTATACATAATAGGCTGATTTTTTTGTACTAACTTTTAACTCTCTAACTAAATACACGGGGCGCTACGTATAACAGACACACACACATTATTACACACATTTTTATGGCCTCATTTAAGAGGCCATAAAAACACCTGAACGTTAGAAACACCTTTTTTTGTAAACACAATACTTATCCTATATACATACGGTAAATGAGGAAAAGTAATTATCAAATTTCGAAACAAAGTTGTTTTTTTTCTTGCTGCTAAATTTATAATTTTATTCTAGACAAACCAAAAGAAAAAGAAGTTAAATTGGTTTTGATATAGGTAAGCTTGTAGCTTGAATTTTCCAAGCTAGTTTTACTATTAATAAAGTTATTATATTTTGTACCAATAATATTGTACAATATTATTAGGCATAGTATAACAAGTCGATCTCACAAGGGAAGTAATAAGATGCATAGTTAATCTTATAAATTGTAATAAAAAATTATCAAATATTAATAATAGGTGTATAAATAAAACTTATTTAGGATTTTCTAAAAGAGGTTTTCTCAATAAAAATTTTAACCGAAAAACCAGTTACTTTTATTTTACTATAATCTCATTTACTTAAGATATTGTTGGCTTGGTTCTTCACAATAGTTAGGATGCGGTGATAGCAGAATCTTTTTAGGTTACATTAGCTTAACGTATATTTTCTCATGTCCTTAACTGGCTCTTTTGGTCCTAAACTCAACTTTTTTGTGCCATAAATCTTTTATTAATAGTGGTGACTATGTGCTATATGGGAAATAACGGACTTGGGTTAGGCACTTAATGCAACATTAAATCTCAAACATTTTTAATGAAATTTTTATGATTCTACACTTAAACTTATGGACTACTAACCAACAATAAGTAAAATTAAATTATATTTTTTGACTACCAAGGGATTCACCCTATTTATAGTCCGTATTTAACTATTCCTTATAGGGGCCATTAAGGGTTCCTTAAAAACATTCAAGGCTTTTTTAAGGATCCCTTAAGGGATATATAAGAAAAATTCTGGCGCGGTGGTCCCCATGTCGGGCGAATTTCTTTGGGATGCGTGTTGCCGTGCTAAACAAAAATGCTAGTAGGGACGATAATCATTTATAGTTTTTTACATAATATAAGTTTACAACTACAAAATAATTCTGGCGCCGGTGGTCCGCATGTCAGGCGAATTTCCTTTTGGGATGTGTGTTTCCGTGCTTAAACAATCCTGGTTGGAATGATAATTTTTTATAGTTTTTTACATTATATAAGTTTACAACTAATAAATAAATAATTCTGGCCCGGTGGTCCGCTGTCGGGCGAATTTCATGTAAAGTGCGTGGTTCCGTGCTTAACAACCCATTCTTTGCTTAAGGTTCCGGTTCATGCTTTAGAACCTAAACATTAACTCAATTGTCTGCTCTTAACTTATTTCGTCTGTATTTTTCAAAAGAAAGTTAGTTACTTTCATCAACTTTTCTCGATGCATTTCAATGAATTAGCAGGGCGAATTAGCCAAAACATAAATATTATGATTGATCACTATATTAATACCTAAATATTCAATTTACTAAAAATTACGATTCATAAATGTCAAATCAATATTTAAATATTTATACACTGATGGTTTGTTTCGGATTCTATACTTTTTTGGCCAAACCGACCTTATTTCGAACAAGCAAATTAAGATGATGGTAAAATATAAAAGCTTAGATAAAGACATCCAGTATCAAAAGTAAACGCAAGAAGCCTCTGAGTATAGAAGAGAAACGTGTATATTAGTCATACCGTGGTTATTGAACATTTGACCTATGGGTCGCTACGCCCACCGTACTGTCATGAGGGCGTTATGCTGTTAAATATTTCTTTTTTACTTTTTAGATCATAAGTCAAGAAATGTAGATAAAACTGCACGTTAAACGATCTATTGTTAATAGCAAAAATTTTTAATTAAATTTTTAGCGGGTTCAAAATGAGCAGTCAACTAGCTACTCTAAAATAAAGTCTCTGCACGAGCTAGACCAGATGCTAGTCTAGAGCAGAGATTGGATCTAGCCTGCAGAAGCATAATGATTATATATATTATATTATATTATATATATATATATATATTATATATAATATATATATATATATATATTATAGAGAGAGGAGAGAGAGACGAGAGAGAGAGAGAGAGAGAGAGAGAGAAAAAAAGACACAAAGCGACTCTCTCATTATATATATAATGAGAGAGAGAGACATTAGTTCTACTGTCATCTGCTGTTTTTATCCTATTCCTTACTCTTCCTTATTTAACTATAGCGATATCATATCTCCTATAATCTTACCAAAGTTGCCATCTTAGATCTTTTAACTTCGTAATGTAGACTCTAGCGAGAGGACCGTTTGTGACAACGCTAAATTCTTTTTACCCCTCCATTAAGTCATGGACCGGTCGCAAGTCCGTAAGTCAGTGTATAAGTTTTGATTGTCATTATTGAGCCATTCTTTTTCCGATTTCATGAAGTGCTCTTCGGTAACTGATCATCGTGCATCGTCCCGAGATTCTGTTTATATGTTTAGTGTTAAGTATATTTTTGTCTTTATGAAAAGACTTTAATATATATTTATATATTATATATATATATATATATATATATATATATATATATATATATATATACACGTATGTGTGTGTGTGTGTGTGTGTGTATAATGCAACAAGATAATGTTTTTTTTAAATAAAAGTAACAAATTTTATTGTTTTCCTAAATTACTTTAAGTGTTGGTTTACATGTTTTAAGAAACCCATTGTCTTTCTAAGCGTTTCCGCTTTGTGTTTTTTTGCAGTTTGGATAGTAAAAAATTATAAAAATAATTATTTTTTAGTGTAATTAGATTAGTGTAATTATAAAAATTTTAGTTCTGAAGTATTTTTAAAAATCGGGAACGGGTTACCTTGGAACATTCATCGCCATATAAATTCTATTTTACTTCCTAAACCATACGGTCACTATTTGATGAACTGAGTTGCGAGATATTATAAATATCTATAAAATCAGATCTATAAATTAGATAAAAATACTCAGATCAACACCTTGGTAAAATCCACTTAGTAGGAGTTTTGAAAGAACGTAGAACAGATAATTCAGATAAAATATTGGTTTTGAATTTCTTGTTCGGATCTACAGCATAGTATAAAAAAGAGGAAATTAAAAAAATATTTTTTTAAATGTGCTTTTTTGTTTAAAACATTTACATTTTAAAATGTAAAAGTTTTAATGACGTAAGTTTAATTTCTGGGGGAGATTTTATTTAAGATGCATTAGAAGTTGGTATTTCGTTTTCAAATAGCTTACGTCATTATGGAGTAATTCATAGTCATGTTGTCCCGAAGTAATCATTACTACTAAAGCCATCATAATCTGACTAGTAACATTTAGAGGCTTGAAACATTTAAACTGAAGCTCTTAATTGGCTAAGCCTCCATGCCCTAACCTACTCAAAATAGGCTATATTTCAAGACTCTACCCTATATTATTGCGAATTCTAGAAATAACATTTATATACCTACACCTAGTATGTACTTATACTTATTGGTATAAGGTCAAAGCCTTGCCTATATTATGTCATCTCATCATATTTAAATTCTTTATGAAACTTACAATACATATATTACATACGCAAATGAGTTAAAAATAACCATATAAAATCCAGGTGACATCACAAACAATGAAATGAACGTAACCTATAACTTTCAGGCCTTCAGTTTCATGATAAGAGTTATAATTTTAAATTATAATGTTTAAAGGGCAAGATGCATGTCATTTTGACACTAAAATGAATACTCATAAACTTTTTCAAGTACGAATATCATATTTGAGGAAGACCGTCGCGAACCCGAAGCAGTGAAAATGAGCTAAGCAATATGATGAGGCAAAATTTTGATGTACTCCGAACCAGATTGTTTTATTGTACGTTGTTTATTTTTTAAGGAGTGAGTAAACAAAAAATCCTTAAAATTTGAGTTGGTTCAAGGATTATTAATTTTAAGTTTATTTGTAAGGTAATTTAATTACTTTTTCTCATTTATACCGTAGGTATATAAGAAAATTATTGTGTTCGAAAAATAATCATCCGAAACAGGGACTTCACTTAAATAATTTGTTTCAGGCGTCTTGAAAACCTTTTGAGTAGTTTTTACAAAGGTTAGTATGTGTGTGTGTGTCAGTTATCATCGTAGCTCCCAGCGCATTTATGGCAGAGAGTTGAAACTTGGTACATAAATCAATCTTTAGGTCTAGTTAAGCTATCAGGAAGATAATATTTTTTTATGACGCGATTAACCTGCAAAAATGACTCAGCAAATATTTAGTCAGAAGGTAGACGTATAAGACCAACAAATTTGCCAAGTTTCATTATATTATCAGCATTGATTATATTTATATCAAATGACTTTTATACGTTTTTTCAATAATTATAACAAGTTGGAAAATTATCCAATTGAGTTGAAATTCGGTAAAAGTATATCCTATTACGTAATAAATAAGTCCTAAGTTCCGCTTGAATACGGCAAGCATATCTACTGTTTTTATTGGAACATAAAAGTTAAGCAGCATCGAGCGATGTCAGTGCCTGGATGGTTGACCGACTGTATATACTGTGTGAGGACCAGTGATGCGATTCCGAAGTTGTGAGTATAAATGTAGGGAATCGGATGTGGCGAAAAAAAGTACCAAGGTACCCCGTACCAGATTTTTGTATTATTTTTTCCGGATTGTCAAAGATGATATTTTTTGATGGCATACCTATTTTTGAAGATAAATAGATATTTTGTGGTTATTTTAGTCACGGATCTTTTACACATACTTAATATATATGTTAATACAAAAATATTAAAAAACATACACAAATCTGTGTAATTTACAGACATTAGACTTTGTCTAAGTTTAAACATTATATTAATTGCTCAAGAATTTGAATTATGTCTATAAAAAAAATATTTTACCTGTGTATTGTCTAAATTAAAATTTTAAGACTTCTAAAGATGAAGATATATTTATTTAAAACTTGATTTAAAGGTATATTTCATATAACAATTAAAGAGTATTCGTTACTTATTACTCATGGCAATATAAATCAGAGTTAAAGTTATATTGATAACATCAAGCAAAACATATATTACCCCTATTATCTATGAATCACTTAGTACTATGAGTAATGACTTAAACCAATTATTTTCTCACAGAAGGTGTGATGTAAGATGAGTTTATGTGTATATGTCATATGTGTATGTACATTGGTTATACCTATATAATATATCTATGTATATTTATACGTATATTATATTATTATACGTATGTATATTATATTATATATTATATTATATGTATATTATCTATGCATCATACGAGTACATACATTTTTAGGGGTTTTTAGTTAAATTAAATCAGCAAATTATCTAGAAAATTAAATAGATACACTGAACCAAAATATATTTTCTATACATAAAAACTGGACATTCATCAATTATTTTTGAACCGGAAGTTAAAATAGTGATTTGATAACAAAGAACTTTAAGTAAAAAAAAACGGTTTCTTTTTAATGCGAAATATTATTTTATAACAAAAATATGCAACATAGCTCTGTGCATTAATGACCTGTATACTATTTTGATTTCCAAAATATCTTCGTCCATACTTGTATTGGAGACATTAAATTTTTAAAAGATACAAGAATAATGAGTCTGGTGTCTTCAGATTTGCGATATTATGCTAAAAAATTACTTTTCACTCTTCATAAAAAAATTAATGACACAAGACGCATTATACAGAACTTAATAATACGAGCACCAAATTAAGTGCGACTCAGATAAAAAATGTTGCTGTAGCTTTTAGAATTTCCGCTTACTAAAAAATGGTGATTTTCATGTACACAAAATCAAGAACACCTTCAACGGTCAACAAAGGAACGAACTTTTTTTCTGCTCTAGTTCTCGAGATATTTTACTATTTAGTAATATAATAATATATAATAATAATAATATAATATATTATACAGTATAATAATATAATATATAATAATACAGTAATGCAATAATAATTTCGCTATATAGCACTATAATAATATTATTAGTATATTATTTGGAACACTGTGAGAAAATTATATACCGCGTACACGTGGTATGTCTGACTACTGTCTCTATACGTTTGCATCTATAAATTTGCATTTATAAATTTAAAGAAAAATCGACATCAAAAATGTAACAAATACAAGATATTCGTTATATTTTGACGGTGATTTTTATAACAATAATCAATGGAGAGTAATGATTATTATTGTAACCATTAAATAAGCATTATCATTTCAAAAAAATCCTTTAAAAATATATTTCACTAAGTTATATAGCAAATGAAGTAAGTCATAAATTCAATCCAACTACGTCAAGTCTTAACATAAATAGTAACATTTACAACACACACACACAATGGACATAAACAAGTACATTACAAACTGACAATTAGCATATTTAGAAGCTTCGTAGTAGTGTTTATGACAGGTATGAGAATTAAGTCAAGGTTACTACTAAGTTTTTACTATAAACAAAACTATTCATCAACAAACGTAGTGTTGAGTCATATATATATATAGCAAATATTATGTACTAAATAAACAATATGGACAACAAATATAACATAAATACATACACAAACACACACACACACACACACACACACACACAACATATATATATATATATATATATAATATATATATATATATATAATATTAGGATTACATATTGAAATATATTTTTTAGGATTTACTACTAGAGGGCAATTGGATAAAATCTCTAGTTTTCGTTAAAAATTTTACCTTTGATAATGAGATGAAACTTGGTAGATATGTTAGTCTTATATTGTATCTTTTTTCCGCGTTTTATCATTTTTTAAACTTATATTATATAAATTGACTATCAGATAGAAAACTTTGTAAAAACCACTCAGGATGTTTTAAAAACACCTGAAACAGATGACTCCGGTTATTTTTTTCATTTATTGCAGAGTCATTATAGTAGTTAAAATAAAAAATAAAAATAAATTTTCTAAAAAGGAAAACGTAAAAAAAATTGATATTTGATATATTATATTGATATTTTTTTTTTTTTTACAAAGTGTTACCAGGCTTTACACAATGGGAGTTACGAAGGTAACAAACATAACTTGCAACAGGGCCTGTTGCTTTGTATTATTTGTCGTTACATGGTATTTAGCCATATACATATAACGCAAAGCAGTAAGATATATGGTATATTATACAAATGTCTAGATGTTTTATATGGTAGATATAGAAATGTAATGTAATAGCAAATAATAAAACAAAACATCAGAAGGGACTTTTTCTTAACGACCCCAAGGCCCCCCTTTTATTTTCAGGACGAACAAAGCGAGTCCGAAGAATTAACTTTATCCTGATTAACCTAGTTTTTCTGTGATTTACTAACCCTTTTTTATTATTTCGAAAATTTAATGAAGATTAGTTATGCAGATTGCAAAAACTTTACTGTAATAAGTTTCATACCTCCTACTACCCCTGTCTTTGGGCCCTAAAACTTATAATATGGTTGCAGAAGCAAATTGTTATGGAACACTGTGCTTAAGGATTTAAAAGGCATTAAATGAATTATAAGGGTGCAATGCCTCTCAGAGAAAAAGAACACCTCGACGCAAAATGCAACATTTAATTTTGATCATAATTATTTTTTTAAATTAACCTTAGAGCATCAAATACGATATCTTATCTTTTACGGCTTTTAAATTATTATGTTCAACTTTGGATTTTGTTACTTAAACTACTGCCAAAATTTTTATACGCCTTACTGCCACACCAAGTTAGGTATACGTCGTACTACATCTCATGATGGTACAAGCATCGCCAATTTTTATACAGAAAAGTAAAAAGGGAGTATTTCAGCGTGATATCAAAATCGGAAGACCGTACTAGACTCGTCAGCAAAATTTTTTAAGTCGTTATGAAAAATAGTGATAAAATAAGGGAATACAAATATGCCACGAGTAGCACATCCTTAAAGTCTTAATAAAAATAAAAATGAGTTGAACAATTTTCAGAAGTAATTTTGACACGAATTGCGATTAAAATAAAGCACATTAAGTGTTCAAAAAAACGTAAAAAAGTTTCTCATTTACATCATTCAAAACAATGGGAAAAGACTGAGATGGCAACGTGATTAGTTCCGCTAGGCACCACTACGAACGCGTGTGTCGTTACGCAACTACATGAGAACCGCAAACAGTTTCAGTAGCAATAGAATAAGGATGTCACCTTGGACGGAACAAGTTGGTGGTTTGTTTCGATCTATAAAGTATTTTAAACACTTAGATAACTTCCTCTCCAAACCGCACTCCAGAAGTTTAAGTTATTGATTTGTGAAAAATTATATGGAAGCTTTAGAAAAGAGTAGAAGGAAGCAGATAAAACATTTTATGAAGACACTTTCAAAATTAAACTTTAAAACCCTTTTAATTAACATAGGATATAAAATAAACAGTCATTTAGGGCATAAAATCCTAAAAAAATATATTAATAAAAAATCATTTCTATGCAGATTTATAATTTATTATTTAATTTTAATATAAATTAGCAAGAAGTTAAAATATTCGTCTTAATAGTTTTTTAATTCTTTTATATCTTCTATTTTTAAATTTAATTAAATCCTAAAAATAATAATAGATCAAAAAAATATGTGTACCAATAATATTTTGTAGGAGTTGAATTTTTGGCTTATTCTATGTTTTGGGGTTCCTGAACAATTTAATCTTTTCCACCAAAACATTGTTGTGCTAAAAAAGTTAAGAGGGATTTTCTTTTAAAAGATCGACTTTTAATCAGTTTTTTTGTTACCTGCATTCTTTGTAGGTGAAATATTGACATTTTCTGAAAGTGAAGATTTCCTAAAATGTTTTTGCGAATTTACAATAAAAAAAATCCGCTTATCTGGAGTTAATGTTTTTCCTTGAAAAATTCGATCAAGGTTAAATACTTAAAAATTCAGCGTTACTTTACAAAAATTTGTTTTTTAACTCTTCTCTTTTAACAATCCCTTAAAGAATTGCTAATCGAGAGGTATCTTTACAAAAGGATTCGGACCCGAAAGTATATTAAGAACCCATTTCAGAGATCCTGCAAACACAAGTGTATATGCATATATAAATACATACATACACACACATAAATATATCCTTATATAATACGCAATATCTTATAGAAGAAACGCAATGTATAATTAGTTAATTATAATTAAGTTTTTTAAAAAAATAATTTAAATTAGTTTGATGACCCAATTGTATCAATAAGCATGTACAATTACTAACTTTATATGTAAAAAAATATTTATTATTAATTATAAATTTCGGGGTACGGGATACCTTGGAACTTTTCCTCATAACGTCGGATTCGCTATGCTCATTATCTCAACTTCGGACTCGCTTCGCTTATCTTCAGAATATACAATTCGATAAATTTATACTACAAAATGTCTTCGGACTCGCTTCGCTTGTTCTCAGAGAGTAAATACATCCGTTTCATTTCCAGCAGTCACTCAACCAGTCGCTCAACATTCTCGATACTGCTCAACTTTTAAAATCCAACAAAAATCATAGATGTACTTGTAATAAAACGAAACTTGGCGTTCTTATTTACTACGTAAAGGTATCCACTTATGCCAAATTTCAATTCAATCGAATTATTTTCCAATTTTTTTAAAAACGTATGTCAAACTTGGCACATATGTTAGTTTTATAAATGGCTACATGTGTGCCAAATCTTAATTTGATCGTATCATTTTTTTGGGGGTTTTGTGTTCTTTCGAAATAGCGGGTTAGTGACGCCATTAAAAATATTTTCGAATAGCACAACTACAGAGATAGACTCATTTTGTACAAAGTTTCAACTCTCTAGCATAAATACACTGGGAGCAACGATGATAACAGATTCACACACACATACAGGCATACAACTTTGTGGAAACTATTTAGGAGGCCTTAAAAACACCTAAAACCAATAATTCCGGAAACATACCGGTTTCGGATTTTTTTTACAAATACAATACTTATCCAATATACCTACGGTATAAATGAGGAAAAGGAATAAATAAATTTCTTCGTATTCTTCTGATTGAAGATGTATAGCAGTCGATGAACTGATCATAGTCCAATGAAACTTGTAGGCTTCTTTGCTACACATATACGGTAGACACCCCACAATTTTAGCTTAATAATCCAAACAAATCTTAGATAAATAATTTTATTTAAATTTAAACAATAAATAAATCATTCAAATAGCTTTAAATAATTTTATTGAATGTGATTCCGTTTTTAACTATTGTTTCGATGTTGTTCTTAGTCATAATACCAGAAATTATAATGTTTTGTATAAAAGTGAATTAGCTCCTTCAGTTATATAGTTAGCCTTGTTAATAATTTAAGAAATTTGATTATTTCTTATAGTACTAAATTAATTTTTTACATGTACGAGATTTTGTTCTTGAACAATTCTATTCTAGAACAATAACTGCCGAACGCTTTTTTGAATTTTAATGAAGCTTGGTACTAAAATCGACCTCAAAAATGTCTTGAACACTATAATTTATGAAATATGTTTGATAACATTAACCTACTATATTACCTTTAAACTGCTGCTACCTACCTACCTACTAACTAGTACTACTACTTACTATCATTACCTACATTAATGACTTTGCACAAATTTAATAAATTTTAGTAAGTTAAGTTAATAAAATTAACTTAACTAGTAGTTAAGTAAACCAAAATTAGTAAGTTTAATGTTGACAATTATTATTAGTTCGAGATAATAATTCAATAAATCATAAAGATAGGTACTAATCTGGAATTGACTGTATTGACAGTATCTAAATGACACATGATATATTACTGTTCATTCAGAACACTGTCTAAATTAAAAGAAAATCAAATATCTTAAAAGCCTTATTGATTAGGTATCATTTGCTTAGTTATAACATAAAAAGCTTATCAGCCAGAAATATGAAAATAATTAGGTTAAAAATCGAATTATTTTTTTTAGAAAATTAAACTCCTAAATATAGAACTAGGCTACCCTAATTATATTTTTTATAATTCAATGACGCTTATGAATAAGCATTATTTTTAAAAAAATATTTATAAAAATCGGGTACGGGGTCAACATGTAATAACTTTGTCATATGGATAATTTTTTGAGGGGGCGGGGTAGGAGGAGTAGCCAGACCCTTGTTCCTCCTATTTCTTCCGTTTCTGTTTCTCTTTCATCTTCACTGGCTGAAGCCGTGAGTTCATCTTCTTCCATCTTATCATTTCCTTTATCGTTCTTTCTTTTTACTTTCTTCTTCTGCTTTCTTTCTTTGTTCTTCTCTCTTTTGTTGTTCATGTAGCCTCCTTTGCTCTTCTTCTCTCTTTTTCTCCTCTTCAAGCCGTTGTTTTCTTCTTTTCTCACTTTGATTTTTCTTTTGACTCTTACTTAAGGCTTTAGTTTTATTCTCTACCACCGCTGTAGCTGAGGCAGTGCTATTGGTTTGAGGGCTGCTGTTATTATTGGTATTTACATTTTTTTTGTTCCTGTCCTTTAGTCTTGATGTTGGTGAGGCGAGGCTTGCTGGACAGAACTGGGGTTTTAGGTCCAGCTGCAACTTTCTTTGCGTAACTGATGGTGGGCATAGCATAGCCCGAATTTCTGACAATCCTTTTTGCTTCCGGATGTCTAAGTAAATGGAAAACTTTACATCTCTGAATTTCCTTTTTAATGATGAACTCAAGAGTCAATGGACTCCGGACAAGTCCGGAGACTTCGACGAATGTGCAGCGCCACAGTTAACGCATCTTTTTTTGATGCCCACACTAACACTAAATCCAGCAATTTCATTTATACCTGCAAGCTTCTCCCTTGACTCTTCGAAGCAACCCAAAAACTAGGGTGCCGGAGCCGGCCTTTGAGACGCTTTTGGCCTCACCACCAAAAGTCACAATAATGGAACGATTGATTGCAATTGGGGACACGTTCGCAAAACTACCTCAATCGCATCTCTTCACGGTCCAATACTTCACGTACCTTTCTTCTCCGTCTCTAATTCTACATCTACAGCCTAGATTGGAAAAAGTTGCCATATGTTTTCTTAAGGTGAACCTTAAGGTGAGCCGAGGTGTGACCAGAGAGGAGAGACGATTGTCGGCCAGTGACAAGATAATTGACTATCCAGCCCACCTGGAGTACTGACCAGGCCCCTCCTCATTCTGTGAGCCTACCCGCGGGTGAGCCAAGGCGGACGGTAGGAGTTACACGGAGCACTTGGAACTCTGACAGTTCTAGCCGCGACTGGCCCACTGGACAGTGACCCGATGCGAGAATTAACGCAACGCAACAGGCCACCCTTCTACCAGGCATCCGACGTTTTGGTATGGCACTGCTAGGCACACAGCAGGAGGGGCGACTAATCTCTCCATGACATACCAAACGGCGGTGACCAGCAGCCCGAGTTCGCACCTCTTGGTTTACCCATGGCTGCCGGGCATACGGACCTTAAGCACGATTGGCTGTGTCATAGAGCCAAAGAGACACGGGATTAGCTAGATTAGGCCAGAAACGCTTCTCTTCCCGCTTCTGACCAGTACCGGTACCCTGCATGATGCAGGGACTAGTGGATGCAGTTTAACCTCATGCCCAGGAGGATTTATTATTATTATTTTTGCGTGTTGTTTGTTGTTTTGTATTATTAGTTAATTTATTATTTTTCTTCAGTTAATACCGTAGGTGTATAGGAAAAGTATCGTTTTTGAAAAAAAATCTGAAACAGAGATGTCACCTGAATTATCCGTTTCAGGTGTTATTAAAACTCATAACTAGTTTTTACAAACTTGTCTGTCTGAATGTGTGTGTGAGTCAGTTATCATGGTAGCTCCCAGCATATTTATGACAGAGAGTTGAAACTTTGTTCGTACATCAATGTTTAGGTCTAGTTAAGCAATCCGAAAAATATTTTTTTATGATATACGTTATGATATACGTCCTTAATTTGAAATTAGTATTCCGCAACAATTATAAAAATTCATGAAGCGCTTTGTTTTAAAAAACACATTAAAAATTGTCGATCAATTTTTTCATTCAATCGGTTTGAGATTTAGCAAGCAGGTAGTCGCATGTAAGACCAAAAAATATGCTAGGTTTCATTTTATTATCAGCATGAGGTATATTTAATCGAATGTCTTTAAAAAATGGTAAAATAGCATGTATTTAGCAAACATTTATCATGAAGGCCTTTGGATCAAATGCTTAGACCAAGAGTCCAAACGGAATCAACCTCCCCCTCTTTTCCTCCTCACTTCCGTCATCCGAACAACCTCATGAGCGCCATTTTCTGATAAAAAGCTTTTTAAAGTTGTTTATCAGACTCAAGAACAAAAATTACAAATAATTAAATGACAATAAAATTCTTACTTGTGTATCAATTGTCGATGATAATGAAGAGAAAATAGTTAGTAACCATCCATGTTAGAAATATAAACACAACCTCTACTGCACATCACTATGATTGTAATAAGAAATTAAACTAATTAAAAGAAATAGAATGGCAAGTCGACTACAAATTAAATGATTAAAACTTGCTTCTAATAAACCGAGTTAATGAATAAGTATCAGCAATAGTAATAAATTATAATTAATAAAAAACAGCAATGACTTATAAGTTATATATTACGTAACTATTATATAAAACAAAATATCAACTCTAATCGCTTCTTTTGAAATTCAAGTTAAAACAATTGATAAGAATTTTTCAAGCTAAACATTGCAAACGTTAATGATAAGCAGAATTGATAAGAATTACTTAAAAACGTAAGACTTGTTCTCCCACTAAGTGTTGTTTTCAGATGCAAATGTACTAAAAACACTTCGACGCAATGTATAAAAGAAATTACCGGATGTACGAAAAAATACCGAAGGTACTCGGTATTTATTTTATTACTTGAATTTAGATTAAGCATTAAGCACGTTAGCTTAGTTTATTTTAATTTTATAATGCCTATCTTAAGTTTTTTTTGTAACATTTCAATTTGTGCTACGCAAAGTCTATTCTATTTTCAAAACCGTAAAGCCACAATTGGCATGTAAATCGCTTTATTCAGTAAGGGTTGTACAAATCTGCAAAATGAAATCAGTGTTGCTAGGTATTTTTAACGAAAAGAGTAAAAAATCCATTTATGAGCAAAATATTGAAAACATGTGAAAATTATTATAATCAGCGATAATAACTTGGTAACAGCACTAACTTCGTCTTTTCATAACAATTACAACGTACACATAGCTTGCTAAATCCGCCTATCGTATTATGTATGCTAACTAAATACGAATTAATATACGATCGAGTACTGTCAGGCTAGAATTGTTGATCAGCATAGTGCTGTTGAGCTGATGACTCCTGTACATCAATGTGCTAATGAGACAATTCCTCACCATATCTATGGTATAATAATAAGTTAAATTAATTGAAGGTCAGAGTGAGTTCAGGCTCTGTCGGCGCCCTGATGAGTTAGACATAACGAAACAGAGTGGGACATGACATTATGTCGAGCCATCAAGTATGACGAATGTCGAATGATGGAACAGTTCCCAGATGTAGCATTGCATTTTGCTGGTTACATTTCCTTGGTGTCTCTCGCACAATTATATTGTGTCAACTATTCATGTTTTGCAAAACTCGGTAGTATCAAAATGATAAATAAGTTAAAGGCTGAAAAATACTACGCAATACTTTGCTGCATAAATGGCATAGTATAGCATTATTTAGTACGTAAACACAGTATTCTAAATCCGCGGATCGTATTAAGGACGCTAGTTAAATACGCTGTAAGAACTATGCGGAGGGAATCTTGTCGGATACGCTAGTACTAGGGAGATGGAATCAAGATCGATTCCCCCGGATATGCTGTATCTATCTTCAGAAGCAATGGTATTTAAAATATAATTTTCTCGACGAACTAAAATTTTAGTTAAATATTACCACCGTTTTTTCACCAAATAACTTTTTAAATATTCTTATTACTTAATGCAACTTTATTTATGCAAAAAAACACAACTTTATTAAACATATTTTTTGTTTAGAACTTCCTTACAACCTAAGTAAACCTTCACAATAAAAGACGCGATGTTCTGGCGGGATCAGTCACGACGTCATCTGACTCGATCCATTCTTGTTGAATGGATCGAGTCAGATGACGTCGTGACTGATAACGACGGTCACGACGATCCGGTTTTTGCACTGTATTTGTTATACAGTGCAAAAACCGGATCGTACTAAATACGCGAATAAGATCACCTCTTGAATACGCTGTGTGTACGTAGAAAATTTGAGGAAAACAAAGTTAATAGTTTTCTTACAATTGCAAACAATCCCACTACGCTTACTGAAATTTTCATTATTCATATGATGGGCGTATCTATGAAATTTCGAGTCTCCGCGATAAACAGAGCCTCTACGGCCAATAGAGAGAGATATATGAAAAAAAATCAAAAATTTCAACTGCTAATCCTTATGTTAATTTTTTAATAATCTAATCTGACAAGTATTAACATAAATTAGCGATAAAACACTTATATCAATTAAAAGTGAGGTGGATTGTTTGTATTAAAGTGTATAACATATAGATGTAAACTAAGCTAAATGAAACTGATTTAAAAAAAAATTACAAACGATAGCATAAAACGATAATACGTAAACTAACGCTAAGTGTAAAATTCTAACGTAAGCAATGAGCTTTGTAAATCGTAGTTATCACAGCAACTATATAATCAATTAACTAAAGTTAAAAATTATATACTAAAGTAAATGTTTTAAAACGTACGCATGAAAAATCAGCGTATGCATTAAAAAAATTAACGTAAAACCAAACAAACTACAAACGTAACGGATCGTTTTTATCCCCATGCACAACCATAATGAATAAAATAACGTTAAAAATTATATACTAATGTAAATGTTTTCAAACAT
The DNA here is from genome assembly GCA_018340805.1 of Microvelia longipes. Taxonomy (NCBI): domain Eukaryota; kingdom Metazoa; phylum Arthropoda; class Insecta; order Hemiptera; family Veliidae; genus Microvelia; species Microvelia longipes. The sequence continues at coordinate 20,607,529 of JACMZG010001914.1, forward strand.
ACGCATAAAAATCAGTGTAAGCATTAAAAGAGTATCGTAAAAACAAACTTAAACAATAAACGTTACGGATCGTTGTTATCCCCGCAACTATATAATAAATAAACTAACGTCAAAAATTATATACTAAAGTAAATGTTTCAAAACGTACGCAAGAAAATCAGTGTAAGCGTTAAAAAAACGAACGTAAAAAACAAACACACGATAAACGTTACGGATCGTTGTTATCAAAGCGACTAATCGACCATGACTACCTAAAAAATATTAATTTTTGTTCTAATAATACCTAATGCATACATTTCGTTATCTGGGTATTAACAACATGGATTATCTCTGTATTAGTAGCAATAAACTAAAATATTAATAATATCATAATAAATTATATATGTGACTCAATAACCTCACCGAAAGAAAGTAAATATATATATAAACATATTACAGAAAAACTTCCATTAAAATTCGAATCATTAATGTTAATTTTAACTAGCCACTTTTATAATTAAAAATGTTTCACGAAATTTTGATATTATTCATAAATATTTTAATATATGTATGCATATTGGCAATACTTAAATATATGTTAAATAATTAGTAATTTTACGTTAAACGAATAGAAAAAATCAGATATATAATAAAAATTATATGAAAGTTATTAATTTTAATATTTTAGATGATGTTAAAATTATTTAAAATTAAAATTTTGATTGACATTTCTTTAAATTAATAACTCGTTCATTTAATTTTTCGTCTACCAATTCTTGGTGTTTCTAGTTTGGCTTGTCGTCTAATATTATTTTAATATTTAGTTTTATATTTAATTTAATTTTTTTAGATTTATGTCAATAAATAAATTTGATTTTCCCAAAATTTTAATACATTTTTAAAATACTTTTATGGTTTCTTTTTGTTTCTTATTAATTTTTAAATAATTAAAATTCCATGTAGATTTGATCTTTTAATTAAATATAAACTAATAATGTAGAAGAGAATGAAATGATGCTTTGTTGTATTTCGTTCTGTGATATAAGGTGGCTAATAATATCACTATAATCTTTGCTTTACGTATTCTCGAATAAAGAATTAAAAAGTGGAATTTTAGATTGTGTTACCAGTTAGTAAAGTAGCATTGGAATACTGCGGATATTGTTTACTGATTTGTTGATCACGAGCGATTAGCGGGTCAATAATTAATTTCCAAACCAATAAAATCACTTAAACTGCCATTATTTGCAAATAAAAATATGTTATTTTTATTCTCGAGGCAATTCAATAAGCTGAAAAGCAGGTTACTGCGGCTCTAATAATAAATCATTTTTACCCTAATTACCACCATTAAATTTAACTTTGCTGACACTAATATTTATAAAATTTAAAAAAATTACAATACATAAAAACGATTATTTTCTTGTATAAATACATATACCAGTATATATATATATATATAATATATATATATATATATATATATTATATATATATATATATATATATTATATATATATATATTATATATATTATATATATATTATATATATATATATATATATATATATATATATATATATATATATATATATGTATGTATATATATATATATATATATTATATATATATATATATATATAATATATATATATATATTATATACATATGTATATATATATATATACATATATTATATATATATATATATATATATATATATATATATAATATATTATATTAAAATATTAAAAGGATTGTTATCTAGTTGCTTCGATAAAAAATACAAAATTTGAAGACTGAGCATTACTAAATGAAATATTTTAAAACATTAAGTATAATTGTTTCTTACTCTGACTGAAGAAATGAAAATGAGTATGTTTGTGTGATGTTGGTTAATAATTGAAGACACGAATTTATAAAAGTTAAAGTGAAACAAGACAAATTTATGTATTTAATAATTGAGCAGTTTATTGGTCAAAATAATAATAATAGTGTGGGGCAAAAGCCAGGCAAATAGGCCCCGTTGTTGGGCAATGCTTTTAAACAGTCACGATAAAACAGAGAAAAAGTCTACTAAAGCTGATATAGAACTAAATAAATTAGTATTAGCGAAACGTCAATATATTGGGTTAAAGCAAGTTGCATTATTTTATCTACTTCTATTTCATTTTATTCAAATAAATACAATAATATTTTCCAGCCCATTTTAATTAATTTCATTTAACTAATCTTATTTAATTTAATCTCTAAGACCTACGGAACTAAATTATACTAGTAATTTCGTAGAAATTCCTCTAATTTTAAGAAAATCACTTCATACACTTTCATTTATAGTCCTCAAATCTCAACTACGGGTCATTGTGTGACTCAAATACAGTCGTGAAAAAGAACTATAATGTTAGTGTTTATATTTGTAGCTAGATTTAGTTAAATTACAACAGTTCAAACGCCTTCCCCCGGAGAAAACCAACTGTTTCTCCTCTAACCCTAAAGGTCTGCAGCCCCTAGGGTTTCACATTGTGTGTACTCTGGTTTAGGTAATTGATTCTTTAATAGAGAGAGTAGTGTAAGGGTGATATTTTAAGACATTACTTAAGTTTGATGAAGACTTATACTCATGCCACAAACACATACTTCCTACATACCTCTTAAAATTTATTAATTCCCCAAATTACCGCCAGAGTCCGGAATAAGAATTTGATAGAAAATGCAAATTTAATTTGAAACCCTAGAAGCATTGTACCCACAACACTATACACTTGTTGACACGTTATGCCATATATCATACAGTGGTTATACATAAATTAATATCTAATTATACTATGCACACCAACACACACACCACACACGCTATAACAAGGCACGAGGAGCTAAATATTCAAATTTACGCAGTCATCAAATATTTTCTAGACAGCCAACTCAAATTTTGTTCATTTCAAATATTTTGTTAAAAAAACTTTCTAGATAACATTTTTAAAATTTATAGTTTCCGTCTAAATCAGATATTAAGAGAACTAAAACAATTCAAATTTTGGACTCTTCTTTATTTAACAATTTGTATGAATCAAAAAGAAAACCACATTTTTCTGAAAATTGGTTTTCAAATATCTTGTTACAAGAGTGCTTCTCTTTATAGGGTAGAGAAGTAAAGTTTCGTAATATTTATTTATAATTATATTGAATATTAATGTTATATTATATTACTTATTGATATTCCTATTGATAGCAACAATTAAAAAAACGTAGCAAAATTGTTTTTACAAGGGATTTCGATTGTGCATAAGAATCATAATAAATAAGTAATAAACTATTAACTAGGTACTTAAAGATGTACCTACGGTAGGTAGTTTATAAATATGACACATTCGCCGATTAGAAGCTGCGGTTAAATAAGACTCTGAGTAAATAAATAAATAATATTAGGTGCATAATGTCACAGAGACAGTAACTTAATTTTTAAGGCTCTTACAATATGTTCTTCGGTTAAGTCTGACCAATTTACAGATTGAAGGAAAGTTAACAAATTATACTTAAGTAATCTGCCCGCTGCCCCACAAGTAAATACATACCTTATGATGGTGAATCAACATAAATCTCGAGCTTAGTCCCTCTTATATACCAATATCTATAAATAATGGAGACTATATGGATAAAAGACAGACAGACTATCAGTATCCAGACTAGTCCATCAGTCAGTTATTTGTTATTACTATCCTAATACTTGATAATTAGACAGCAATATGAAAAAACTAACTAAATGCGACGAGGATAGTATGAAAACATTTATTACATGCAATGTAATAAATTAAATTAGATTTATTTAATGACTAATGACAATATATTTATTTAATATATTTATGATTTATTTAATGACAACAATGTGTTTTTCGAAGTTATAAAAGAGCTTTATCTAAATTCAATTAATTGTCGTCTATAGTTCTCTGTGCAGTTTTAGAGAGTCTGCATTAAGTACTCTTGGGCCTTTCTAACTCATATTTTTATAAGTCAAAGTCGAGTAAAACTTAGTTACAGCTAATCATGTTATATTTTATGTCTAGGTTACGGATTGAGATGCTACATCTGCTCAAACGAAAACGAATCACGTTGTGGAGACCCATTCGATGAGATAGAAGAAAGAAACAGACCATACGTAAGACCATATGAACCTGTTGAATGTGATGATAACAGATCTCCAACACCTCACCTACATTCTGTACAACCTTCGTGCAAGAAAGTAGTTCAGACTAATGAAAGTAAGTCCATTTTTTATTACTCAAATTTCTCGTAATAAAGAGAATTTTGAGGCAACTGTTAATAAGACGGGGGTATTAACATACCCCGTCTTATTAACAGACGAAGTATGTTTATAATTAAGAAACCCTTAGTAAAGATTATTTAATACTTCAGACTACTAGTTGTGTTTTAATACATATGTGACACCTATAGTTTATTTCAATTAACAGTAAGAAAGCCAACGAAACTTGAAGGAAATCAATAAAACTAGGCTTTTAACAACATTTCGGCAATTAGACACATATTTCTGATAAATAATCCTTCTTTTTAACTTTGTAACTATGCTCAGTAAGAAATTTTTCACACCGAAATAATGGAACCTGAAAACTTATTTAAAAGCATTTGAAACGAACAACTTATTTGAAACGAAGCATTTAAAAGCCTAGCAACTTCTATAACTCGGACCTTTTAACTCAAGAAATCTATTGACGACAGACGACCGTTTCGAAAAATATTTGAAAGAGGATTGTTTAAGAATCTTCTTAATGTATTCTTAACTGTAATTTGATTTTTCTTGCTATTAGCAATCAAACTGTCTTCATCAGTTTATAATATGACTCTATCGAAATGCATTCATTATTGCTATGTATGTTGTGTAAAGGCATTATCTTTCCCAAGACTATACGATTACTTGTAGATGGGTAGGCGATCTATAAGAAAACACAATTAACTAAGCAGATGATAGCGTATAGACAATCCATAAATTAATTAATAAACTAGCTTTGAAATTTAACAATACTATGCTTTATTAATTTATGAATATTAAGATCACTCTAGTTTAACAATTCCTTAATCAGGAAATATAAAATATACTGCAATTATATGAGTTGTACGGCGATTCTAAGTTAAAACATTATTGTTTAATATAATAAAGATCTTTAGAGTTCAGATCTAACACATTATAACGATAAGAAGAATGTCTTTGAAAAATTGACTTTCTCTGCCTCCTAGCTGAATTTGAAGAATTCAACAAGAGATATATTGCAAATTACAAAACAAATATCGAATTCAATGTTATGTGATTTTATAAGATAAATAAAAATTAATTATTAGTGACAAGTAGGTCGCAAATACTTTGTGTAAAAAGCTTAAGAGACCAAAAGGGCCTAGACAGGACATATTTTATTTATGATATTTTTTTTCCTGACATAATGTAGCTTTTTACAGAGATTTAAGATGTTGTCTTTTCATTAATATGACTAATAAATCAGTTATTTTATATTTGTTTCCATAAAAATTTTGCAATGCCGAAAGATCTATGAACAATGTGCACTACGACACCGGCAAATTGTAATATTATAAAAGAATAACGAAAATCCCCTATAAATTTATAAATACAAACTGTATTTTGATATCGAACCATATTACAGACGTCTGCCCCAGGTCAATTCCGTATTGTTTATTTAGAAGTAATTGTATTTGTTAGACGAGTTGTAATGAATGAGATGAAGGTAATTGAAAAAAATTGTCTGAGGTTATTGTGTTTGCTCTTATTGTATGTTGCTTTAACAATAGACTAATCATTTCACTTACTGGTTACAACAATCTAATGGGTAGAGAAAACTAGAAGATATGGTATTGGATTTCATTGAAAGATATTAAATTATTATTATCTTATTCACATGGAGAGAGTAATATGATTAAGCAAATCATATTATGATTTGAAATTAAGCAAATTACGAGTAACTTAAAAAACTATTCTACAAAAAATATCCTAACAATATTTGATAATGTTTAATTGAGATCAGTTTTAGAAACAAGTTCCTATCGAAGTCGTTTTTAACGAGTGAACATTGAAACCAATTAAGCCAAAAAACATTTGACCTAATATCCCACAATTGATTAAAATTAGTAAATTTAAATAAAATTTTATCGATAGAAAGATCAGCGAAACTTTTTATAATGAGCTCAATTAAACACATAATAAACGAACTTAATGTAAAAAAGAGCAATGAGTCCTTCCATTTTTGGTGTAAATTCTATTTGATCCACCAGAAATGATCCAAGATTTGTAGGATAATCTGGCCAAAAACAAATTGTCTATGTAAAGTGTCCTCACAATATAGGGAAGTTAGGTGAAAGCATCAAAATGAAGCCACTGCTGCAAGGTCGAACATGAGGTTCTTATCTTTTTTCCCTCTATGTTATTATTTTCTAGAACATAACCTAATCTAGTTTATTTTTACTTGCTATTTAATATGATAACACATTCAAAGATTTATGAAATAAAAAATCCGCTTATTTGTTTGATACCACAATTGCATAATTTATGTTCCATATTATATTTGTTTAATTTAATTGTAATTTTAAGAATTAGAAGTGGTATATCGTGATTATGCAAACAATTAATAAAAATAGCTAAAATAAAGATACCACCTAAACATACGACTAGGAAGTGAAATAATATTAAAGCTCTAAAATAACTACAAAAATCCTACAAAACTAAAGAGGAAAATAAATGAAGACAAACGACAAAAGAATGATGTCATCAGCAAACAGAAAGTGAACGATTGAATGCGTAAACGTAAAATTAACTAACCTACATGTGTGCCTGACTAAATGACTAATGGACTAAACTATGGAAAGACTCAATTAGTACCAATTACTTTCTACAACACCTCTACATGCGACTAAATAAAGACTAATCGTCTACTTCTTTATCGTGATATTAAAATGAACTTTTAACCTACCACATAATTTTATGTCTAACTTTAATGTGTCTTAATTTTATTTCTGCGTCTTTCGATCTAGTAATTTTCCAGAACTAAGATCAAATGTAGTATAGTATCAAGGAAGAATAATAGTAAGACTAGTGCATTATAATTGTGTCGTACGTTATGGCAAAAAATTGGACAAGGTATACCTCTAGAAGTTGAAATTAGCCAATAGAATGGCTAAATTATGTAAACAAACGAATATATTTCGGTAAATCTAATTTAAATTGTACTATTGTACAATTTAATTGTATACCAAAGCAAAGGGTGCAATTTAAAAATATTACCCCTGAAGGGGGTAAAGACAAATAAATTACAAATAAGTTAAAACCAAATTTAACTTACGCCTCATATCCTTGAAAATTTTGAAAATGTTACACATGTTGACAATGGGGCTAAAGCCAGAATTAAATGTAATATAACAATTTTGGAAACGCAGAAATAAATAATTCGATCGAATTTCGTTTAAAAAGGCACTTCATACCACGAGCAGAGTTAGAACAGTATTAAATTAAGTATTAAGGTTAAAAATAAGTCAATCCGTGAATTAAATTCGTTGCAAATAGCATAATGCTGATCTGTTTATTTTAATTTAACAACTCAAATGTCTATATTATCTGTTTATAACGGACAGAGTTTATGAATGTTTCGGTTTTGAGCATCCGGAGATACCACCGTCGATATCGATAAATACTTTGGCGTTTCGCAACTGGAGTATTAGTATAAGTGAGCTATATGCACATAATTTATGAACATTCCTTACATCTATAACGGCACCTTATTGGAGTTTTAATCTGTTTGAAGCGGTCATCGCCAGAAAATCTACTAACTTTCATGCTATGAAAAATAGAGCACATAGGTCCGAGCACCTTTTGAAATTTGTAGATAAAGATTAAAGTGCTATAACCAAACCAACCGAGAGAGAAATTGTTTCCTTAAATAAATTGTGGACAGAGGATGTGTCATCAACGCGGTGATCTGTCTTTAACCTATAAATATTACGGACATAAACCCAGTTATCATATATATTAAAGTTAAAATAATTCTAAAGTATTAAACACTATTGGCACTTGAGTTCTTGTTTTAGCAAAATTAATAAGAACTACTAGGTCCGAAACAAATGCATAACTAATATAATAATATTGAGAACTTAATTAATTAAGTTAATTAGATTGACTTATTCATTTTTATCAACTTATCAACGAGATTAACTTTTTAATTAATGGGAACTATGTAGAATAGCTATGATTATAAGCACTTTAGATTATATAAATAGTTAATAAGTCGTATCTTTGGATAAGGAACGAAACAGAAGTATTACAGTTTAGGCTTTATAAAGATCTAACGATAATCTAAGGAAATCAAATAGCACAACGAAAAGACACTCGTTGATCAAAAAACTAAACTAAATGTGTTTGATTAAACCAAACTACGAAACAAGTCAACATGACGTTATCTCAAATATACTTGAAAAGAACTTAATAATGCATTTATAAGGCAGGCATTATCAGACTGACCTCTCAGTGATATCTGAACGTATTATATATTTTTTTATTGAAAACATGTGTTCAATATGCTTGCTTTAAAAATAAATCTAACTGCATGCAGTGTTATTTTAACTAACAATTTACCAATACCAAATACCCAAAATAACTTTATACCGCCAAAAAAAAAACATTTATAATGTGGGACCAAACACTGTCTATAGACATTTGATTTCACGTAAGCGGCCAATTATTATTGGAGGATTAAGAGATCAATACAATTTAGATTGGGGGTATCAAGATCTCGTGTAAAAAGACTAAATTAAATTAGCAACTCTGGGGAGTTTTGATTTAACTTTTTAAGAACCATACGCGGATGATAGCATTTTGACGCAAGTTATGCTTCACGCATAAAATGAAGAATTCTTTGCTCTTAGTATAATTTAGAGCATTTGGCTACATGCAATAATAAATTCAAAACTTCATCACTTTTATATAACGCACAGTCAAAAGTGAAGTGGTATACTGCTATGGCAAAATATAGCTATAGACTGGAACAAAAGCCTGCTTCGTAATGTCCATTATATTCATATTTGATAGAACTAAAACAATGTTTATCTGTTCACGGCAGGAAAATGAAGCATCACGGAATTAATTTTCGGACAGAATGTTGCATGTCCGAGATTTATAACCATAAATAGGTTAGTTATGAATGGCTGCTACTGTACCAGTCTAATCTGAGGGAATTAAGTAGAGCTAAATTGAAATACCTCAAGAAGTTATTTGGGGCTATAAATTGTTTATTGAATTTTTGGGGGTCGGGCCCCCAAGCGTGATCAGATAAAAAATAGTACGCAACGCTGCAGAAAGGAAATATTACTGACACGAATATATCACTTCGCCCCGGCAGGTATATTACCTACCTCGGCTTAGTTTCTACAGATAATTTTAGTAGCCTACCCCCGCTTTAAGCTCAGAAGCTAAATTTGAAACTAGTCAGTAATATTCATAATATTCACTAGACATAATATTTGAATGCTTTCATGTATTTGAATCTCGGTCGTAATTATTATTTATAGAATTTATTATTACATATGAAACAAGCTATTCAAATTAAAAATACTAGAATACGTGAGAGACCCTATAATATTGAACAGAATTCAATATTTGAATGCTTAATTGAAACCCTATAATCTTTACTTCCGTAAAGTATACACTGTAAGGTTATAAACTCAAGAAGTCCAGTTATATACCAGAAGAGTTGTAATTACAAAGTGTTCGTAAAATAAGTATTTAAATATTGATAAATAAATATTTATCAATAACCTTTTAGTCGCCTCCGTGATCGAGGTGGAGGCTCTGTTTGGAGTTCGCATATTATTATTACATCAATAACCTCTTTGTTTCAGTAACCGGAAAGACAGTAATAGAAAGATCCTGTGCATGGGCAGCACCCGACGTTGATCCTTGTGGACGAAGACAAATGAAATACAACCATAAGTTGGAACACTGCTCTCTGTGTAATGAAGATGGATGCAACGGTGCTTCAACAAACGTCATAGCAACGATCGCTTTAATAGCTTCAATTCTTGTAGCAAAGTACTTAGCGTAAGAAATTAAATATTTTAGCCTTTATGATGAACTAATAAGAATAAAAGTCGAAAATTTGAATACAATTTTAAAGTTTCCAAAACACCAAGAGTGACCTATAAATTAATGTACATATTATCTATTTAAGAGCTGTATACTAAAACATTACCTAAGTCTCAATAAAGCTTTTATGTACTTTAAAAAATGTAATCTAGTCTCTTGTCCGACCAAGAAGTGTAAAATATGCATTAGCGTGCAAATGTTGCCATGGAAAATCAGTTTCAAATAAAATTGAAAATAATAAAGTTTGTTTAATTTAATAATAATAATAAAGTTTAATTTTAACAATCAAAATTAAAAGTAAATAAACGTTGGGAACAGACTAAATTGATTTCAGCAATATTTGGAATAACTATAACAAAAAAGTAAGTGTTTCAAAATTCCAATGATTTTTTATCTTCTTGGTCTGCCTCTAGCACTTGACTTAGACTCATAAGTATAATTCAGACTTAAGAAATATTCTAGAATACCACCCATTGACATCTTTGAAATAAATACTTTATTAAAAAGTTCATCATAACGGATAAAATTTAACTATCAAATCTCAATATCCCGCCGAACATTTACAACTTATAGGAGATGGGAATATAAACAAAGGTTTGTATAACAAAACAAAAGAATGTAAACAAAAACATTCTGCTTTCTGATTGGTTTATCATGTGAAATGGTTTAACTTTTTACTTTAACTGGGAAGTTTCATCAACCAATTAGCCCATGCCACAAAAAAACAGACAGCGAACCACCAAAGATGATACTTTGTTTTTACAAACTTATTTAGTAGTAACTTAGACTGACCTATAAGATTCTTAAAATAAGTCCGTTTATATTGTAGAATGTAGAATACTAAAAAAATGTAGGATGCAAGCAGTTTTTTCCTAATAAGTGATTGAAAAAAAGTATAAATAAAAATGTCAAATAAGTTATTCATTTCATTGAAACATCAATAAAAAAATAAGTTTATAACACTTTATAAATGATGTATGATTTAATGTAATGTTTTTCCTTTTAAAATTTATTCAGTTAAGCAAAGTAATAAAGATTTAACTAAGGAAATAGTTATCTGAAATTTGGAAAAGAATAATTTTTACAATCATTTATATTCTACTGGTGTATTGCCTTTGGTAATTTTGAATCTGTTGTCAGTTAAAGTGATTATTATAAGTTTTAACCTAATTACTGTAAGGAGATAAGTCATGCATACATAAACATTAAAACTATAAACTGGGTCTTAGGGAATTAGTTCATTTACCACAATAGTATCAAGCAAAAAGTATTAAAATAATTTGGTTCATACTCTAAAATTAAACTTAAGTAGTAATATTAAAAGTTGACCCAATCAATAGCACCAAAACCCTGTTTGAATTCAAAATAAAAACTTAATCTTTTTAGTAAAGGCATACTTTTTAGAAATTCCCTTTGCTTTAGGTTTAAAGTTATAACAGAAGAAGTTATAACTAGCATTTGGTATTTAGAATACCAAATGCATTATAAATTCAACATACCAATGTTTCTCCTCATTACAACTACTTAAGAGATTGATGTTTAGTACTAGCAGTTTATAAATTCTAATATTATCATTTTTTAGAGATTAAATTTGAAGATTATTAAAAGTAAATTAATACTATAACTTATGTATATTTTACTTATTAATCTATGAGAATTTTGCATTATGTCATAATTATTGACACAAAACTCGTTATATCGTGTGATTAATTTATTTTTTAATGGTATCTTAAATATTTACTTGTTAACTTACTTATCTTACTTGTTTTAAATTATATGCTGATCATATACTAAACTGTTTTTAGAGCAAATAAGAATGGTAGACATTTTTTATTTATTGTAGTAAGAAATCATTTACATTTTAAAATTAAAACTTAATTTAATTATTAATTTTAAGTTAAATTTTTTGAGAGATTATCTTGTTGGTTTAGAATAAATGTATGTTAAAGTTAAACTAAAACAAATATTTGTAAAAATATCAATCATAAAAAAATGTAAAAAATTATCTGTTTAAATAAATAAAATTGTATAAAATAAAAAAGTTATTTAAATATGTATGCTTAATTTTGTTTTATAACTTTTCAAAGATCTGTTTATTATGAGAAATATTATTAAATAAAACATCCACACAGCTTTAACTTATATACAGTAAAACTTTAAAACTATACTGTTAAAATGGTAAAACAAGTACTAACTTGCCCTTTTCCTTTTGCTAAATAAAAACGTAGACAAGTAAATTGTGGTAATTTAAATGTTTCAAATAGGTAAAATTAGAATAAAAAATAGTCCCCCCCCCCATCATTCTCTAATTATATTCTTTTATAATTCTATTCTCCAATTCTCCCATCTCTCTCTATAGTAACGAAAAAATAAAAAAAATATAAACAGCGAAGAAAATTATGGTATAAATTATGGTAATAAGCAAAATAAACTAACATAAAAAAGTATTAATATTTATAAATAAATAAAAAACCTTCATAAAATTTTACCAATAGAACCTTTAATATTGCATTCTTTGTTTAAATTATCGAATGAAGAGATAATTTAGTTAATGGTGAAACTACATTTTTAAACGCTTTTCTTTAAAATTGAACTTACTTTTCTAAAGTAAAGTACCTTCTATTAAACTTCAATAGTTTGTGTTTCTGGAGAAATACAAACATAAACCAATATAACATCACCAAACTAACCAAGATAAACACACATAAACCAAACTGACATCACATAAACCAATATAACATCACCAAACTAATTGAAAATTTAATACAAATACATAGAAGTTGTAAATAAAAATTAAGCATAATAAAACAATGCTTCTTTTTGAATGATTATGCTTTTTTATAATTCTTATGCTTGTTTATTATTTATTTATGTGCAGCACAGTGCACAAGTAGTTTTAGTTCTAATGTGTGAGCACAGAGTGCACTATCAGTCTTCCGTCCAGTCCTTGTATATAGCTTTAGTAATAAGTTAGTTTTAGAATATTTTACCTTTTTAGAGGTGTAAGCCATAATGACATCCATAATCCTATCTACAAAATATATTTTTTTTGTTTGTAATGACAAAATCGGATTCCAACCTTCTAAGGTTCTTAGCAGTGTCAGTAAGAGGGTGTTTTTTATCCGAATCCAATTCGGATAAAATCATTTGTATCAGTTGTAAGAACAAAATCATTTTTAAGCCCTTTTCAGTGAATTCATAATAATATAAGAGTAACATAATACAAAAGGGCCCCGAAAAATCAACTGAATCCCAATGTAAGTAAATCTTGTGTGACAATGAATGAGCAAGTCTGTTCTAATTTGAGTGATCACAACCAAGTCATGGATTAGAGGGTCTCACAAGTTACAAGTTCCGAACATCTTTTTACCAGGACTTGCAAGTTTGGTTCCTTCAAAAGTTAAAACCTTGTTTTAAAAATAGTAACAATAGATTGGAATAAAATTAGTATAAAAGCTTGCAGTGCACCATCTAACAAAAGAGTAATAAATAAAATGTACATCTACATAAAGAAAAGACTCATAAATATTTTAGAAAATCAAGTAAAAATTTATGATTTTTTTAAGTAATAATTAATATTAAATTGGATTTTTTTCTTTAATTTAGAGATAGCACTGTATTGTAACAAGATCTTATAAATTCAAACATTATATCTTACCTAAACTGGGAAATGTTCATTTAAGAAAACCGAGTTGAATTTATTAATTATAAAAAAAAAATATTTTGATAGACATATTTATACATGTTGTTTTTTTAAGTAATAAAAATAAATACATTTAATATTTATTAGGGGAAAATACATTTTTTGTTTTTTTGTATGAGTTTTATTTACAATATAAATAAATAAAGCTTTGAAATATTTATATTTTTTAAATTTTGACCCTGCTTTCAACAATTTTATTAACTTTTGTATAAGGTTTTTTAGTTTTTTAGCTCATTCAAATTCATCGTTTTTTAGTAAGGTACTTAACCATTTTATTAAGAAAATAATTAATTAAATAATTAATCGGCTTAATATATAAGACAATCCTAAAATGCAGAATTGGTTAGAAATAAAGGTATTTTATTTTGGAAAGGTAATACACTAAATATGATAGATAAAAAGACAAAGAAATTATAAAACACCTTATTTTTGAAAGGCTGCTAAGTACGCAATACAGCAGTGTGCTTTATCACATAGCCTATCAACTAAACAGCAAGGGGCTAGTAAGGAATACTCACAGAGTAAATGTCTTCACAGTTTACAGTTTGAATTGGCAGCATGGTAGTAAATATTTCCATTAGATATTAATTATTTGTAAAAATTGACAAAGGAAATACTTAATGTTGAAACACTCCAACATTGAGATCAAAAGTAGGCAAGTTAAAAAATGAGTTAATAGTGACATCTGTTGGTAGGATTGGAGAACTAATTGACTTCACATTTAAATGAAGGCAAATCCAAAATAATCCCTATGAAAAATATAAACGAGGAGGTTTGACAAAGAAATCTATCAACCAATATTTGGTAAATGCCAAATATCAGTAGTAGTCAGTAGTGCAAGTTATGTCACTTTGATCTGTAACCTCTCAAACAATGCATTAGATGCATAAGGGAGGAAGATAATTGATTCAAGGAATATTTATCTAAGGAATGCAATTGATTTTGTAATGCTATTTTCTGTTAAACCTTTTTTTGTAAATTTCAATCTTGCTGTCCATTATTTTGATTTTCACTCATCAATTGGATGGTATAAAATACTTGCATAAACCATACATTATTATGTTAACAGATTAAAAATAACATTGAAAAAGCATTCTAGTGATGCAATCCATCTAAAATTTACAGGTATGCTTTAGATTCTTGAATAATTCAAATAAGCGACTAATTAAAAACGTTCCACGTCATTCACGTCAAAAACGTTCCAAATCATTCCACTAACAATAAATCTTGAGTTATGATTACTCAAGAAAAAATTATGGTGTAAAAGCAAGTACAACGTACAACTAGCCCCTTTTCAAACAATTTTCATGACATTTGAATTTTAAAATAGATGCTGAATAAATAATCCTGAGTCCAATGTCATTTGGTTTTCAATATCATGATTAGAAACTCACTTTTTACTCTTTGTTAAACACGATTTCTTTATACTCATCTTTGAATTATTTCTCCCAAACAAGGGCTTGTTTATCTTTACAGTATCTCATTTCCTTTGATACAAAGCCCTCCCTATTTCGATGGCTAGTCATCAAAATAGGCCAACAGGGGCAAATAAATGCATATAATCTAGAATTTTAAATAATATTAAATAGATGTAATAAACTGCATGCGATTGGTCTGGTAACTGGTGTAGGTGAAGTCATAGAGATATATACTAGAGGGGGTATAGCTTATCTAAATATATTGAGAGGCCTGAAACATCTTTTTGGGGCTCTCAGAGGCTCTGTGTAACCTCATTGAAACCTCCTTTAAGAGTAAGGTTTAAGTTATAATTAATAAATTTATTTTGGTTTCCCACATATTGTTTGTGTTTTGATTTGTATTTTTAACGTTTTATTATATAAGTTATTGTAATTGTTTACTGATTACAGTTTATCGTTTAGTTTAAAAATCTTGACAGGTCAGTTTAGACACCACCGATTCTTAAAAAAAATCCCTTCAAGAAGGGAGCGGGAAAAAACTATGTAAACAAATCAGGTTATTTTACCCGTATTTTCTTGGCGATGTTTTGTTACATTTTTTGTGTAGTTTTATTTTAAAATATCATTTTTAAGATTAATTTGAAAGTAGTTTTCAAAACGATGTAATCAAAAGAAGAACCACAAACAAAGTGAACGATTGCCGGGAAGAAGGTTTTTTCCCTACAGCGGTTATTCTTAAACGATAGACTGTATTTGATTATATTTAAAAGCGAAGGTGGTCAGGTTACCTTTTCGATGTTTCAAGATTTAACCTGTAGGGCCCTTCTAGTAATAATATCTCTATGAGTGAGGTGGTCTTTAAAACCTTGGTCTTTATAACATCAATTTATAACCTTGTAATCGAATACTACATGTAAAAATAATTTTGCGGACATAATGAACTCATTATAATATTTTGATGACAAGTCATAAAAATAGAATGGCCCTTAAACAAAGCATTTGGTAAGGGTCACATTTTGGATCGGTATAGTTAAGGCTGTGATCAACGCCGATTATTACTATTAGATCCGTTATCCTATAGTGATGTAGAAGGCATAAACTCCACTCCGCATAGTTCTCAGACCATATTTTCTGATGGGATACAAAAAACTCTGAGTGTTAGAATGAGTGTTACACATATGATTAATTCAGACGCAGGGTTTGAACCCTGTGTTCAACTTCCTAAGGGGTTCAACTACCCCCCCCCCCGGAGTTGTCGTTTGAACAGCATAGAACATAGGGTTCAACCCTGCAACTTATTTTTCATGGCTAAAATACCGTGTGAACAGTTCGGCTTGAATCCTAAAGGAGGTTAAACACATGGTTAAACTCCCTGCCAAACCCCTCGTTTAAACGAAGTAATAATTGGTTAAGTAGGATTAAGTTTATTGCAATATTACTTACAATATTAGGTCGTCAACAATCCTCATTAGTCTTCGATTATATAGAAGAATAAATAAAATATCAAGGAAATTTCTAGCCGACTATAGACTGAAAAAAATTTATCACGAAATAGCCTAATTTTTAAACAGACTGAGCTGTTATAAACCTCTTTGTTTTTAGCGATTTAAACATTAAATAAAAACCAGAGGCAACTATAAAAAATGAACACATCATAAATATAAATAGAAATACAAAAAAACTTATGACTAAAATTATTTAAGTTATACGAAATCGCGGGTAAACTAAAGGTCATTTTCTATTGAAAATTCGCTAATAAAATTAAAGCGTTTATTGAGTGGTTGATTACTGATTGATCATTAATGAATATATGAATACATTTAAAAACAGCGCTATTTTTAAAGATTCTACTTTTAAAACGCATTGTAATTAATTATTTAATTAAAATAATTAATTTTTTATTTTAAAAGTCCAAAGTAATTTAAAAGGGTTATTTAGGGGTTGGGTCAGAGCTTCTATGATTGACCGCATTGTTATTGTGTTAATGGGCAAAGTTCATGTACTCAGTTTATGTAGCTTGAGCTGCAATGTTCCTCCTAGAAAATCATAGGTGTGCCACTAATGTTATAAAAACATTTTAAGATTAAGATAGGAAACAAAATAGTTATTTATGCAACAAGGGATGAAAGTAAGTTTTACAGTTCAAGTTAAAGTTACGTCCTAAGGCAGCGCCGAACGAGGAAACTTCATTAACTCACGAGGCCGGTTGGCCGAGGGAGATAAAATAGTTAGCTCCCGAGGCTTGCCGAGGGAGTTAACTAACATTTTGGCTCCCGAGGCTTGACGAGGGAGATAATACGAGAGCTGAAAACTTTCATCCCTTGTTGCATATTAAATATTATCTACGACTAGAGAACTAATACTAACAACTATTAATATATTCTTCAGCTCCTTAATTGTTATTGTGTTAGTTTAGTTTATTCTTACCATGTCAATTACTCTGATGAAGAGAGAATAAAGCCACTATCTTCACATTATTTTATTGTAAGCTGTCAATAGAATAATGTGTAATACTATATTTGTAATTTAAACATTAGCGTGTATATATTGTATATTCTATCTGTAGTACCAACATAACACCGAAAAAAATCCTAAAAATTTCCTAAAATTCCTAAAAATTTTACTAAAAAATTCTGTCAAGTTGGCAACACTTTCACTTTTCCTCCCTAGGGAGTAAAAGTACATTTACAGTGTGAGATAACAAGACTGTAAGTAGAACTTACAATACAAGGAGTAGATAAATAAATGTTACCAAGAAATTTAAAATAAATGAATTTAGTTATTCTAAACATACAGAGTATCGGGGGGATCTATCCAGGTTTCATCACACCAGTTCTAGCGTATCTGACTGAATTCCCTCTGCAAGGTTCTTACAGCGTATTTAACTAGCGTACGATCCGCGGATTTTGAATACTGTGTGAACGTACTAAATAATGCTAGCGTGCCGTAGTGTAGGAAAGTATTGCGAAGTATTTTTGATCCTCTATCTTATTAATAAGCATAGATATGGTGAGGAATTGGCTCATTAGCGCATTGATGTACAGGAGTCATCAGCTCAACAGCACTATGCTGATCAACAGTTCTAGCCTGACAGTACTCGATCACTTTAAGAATATTCAACAGCGTTGAGTCAAGTTCAGAGTTAAAGGATGAGAGTGATGAGATCAACCTTTGGTTCCCTGCAACCATTTAATGAAAGGTTTGATTAAATTTATATAAAATATATATTTAGGATAAAAGTCAATAACTGCAAAATAGTTCTAATATTTGACGAAATACGGGATAGAGACCCGAAACCAGGCTTATAACTTGGATACTGTAAATCTGTTTAAAATCAACCTGATCAACCTCTCCTCTCTATCAAACAGGAGAGTCAACTTTATCTGTGAGGGCGCCAGATGATTATGATGAGAAAGATTAACTTGTTTTACATTCAAAGCTGGCTAAAAACCTTTAGAAGTAAATATAACATTTTTACTTTTCCTTATTTATACCGTAGGTGTATAGGAAAAGTTGTGTTTCCAGAAATTTAGGAACCGGATTTCACATGAATTATCAATTTTAGGTGTTTTTTTAGATTTCCAGAGTGGTTTTTATAAAGTGTCTGGACCCAGGCACTGAAAACGATAGATGCAGCTTAACTTTTATGATTTGAATAAAACCATGGAGATACTTGTCATATTGAAATAAAACTTAGTGTCCATATTTATTACATGAAGATGTACACTGGTGCTGAATTAGATTATTTTTCGATTTTTTACAATTTTTAAAAAAAACTAACACTTGTCATTTAATAACAATTAAACTAATGCTGATAATGAGATGAAAATTGGCACATAAATTTGTCTTATACATGGCCAAAAGCGTGTTAAATCTTAAATTTATTACTACATTTTCTGCGTTTAATGATATTTCGAAGTATTTGCTGAGTCATTATTGCGGGTTAATGACTTAATAATTTTTTTTTCAAAATACCTCAACTAGACTTATAGACTGATTATTGTACAGAGTTTCAACTCTCTAGCACGAATACAATAGGAGCTACGATGATAACAGTCACACACACGTATTTACATTCAAAATACCTGAAACGGATAATTCATTCCCCGTTACGTATATTTTTGATAACACAATACTTTTCCTATATACCTATGGTACAAATGAGGAAAACAACCCGAAACTCTTATTTCACTGGAATTATTAGTTTCATGTGTTTTTAAAAACCTCTTGAGTAGTTTCACAAAGTTGTCTGTCTGTGTGTAAATGTTTGAGTCTATTATCATCGCTGCTCCTAGCGTATTTTATGCATGAAACTCGGTACAAAACCAATCCTAAAGATTGCTTACTGTGCGAAGTTTATAAAAATAATTTCTTAAGAGGCTAATAATGACTCGGCAAAAATTTCGTAAAACGCAGAAAAAATGATTTTATTGATTTTTTTTTATACATTTCTTTCGAGAATTGTTTTCAAAGAAAACCTTTTAGGAAATCCATTTAATGGACATTCAGGCCGTAGTGTTTAAAATATAATAAGGATATTGCAATGAAAAAGTAGCCTTAACTCGTCTTCTTACTTGTTATCTTTGAACTGCTTTAGACGACTCAACTGTAAACGAAATTTATAAAGCCAAATATACACGCAAGTATTCTGTATGTATATTTTGTAGGTATAAATCGAGATCTTTATACATTTGCGATATTTACCTGATATAAAAGTCCAATCCATTCGAAGAAGCAAGGAAGAGATTTGATTGGATTCCAAGAAAAACAGTTAGTAAACCAGGTCAATTCTTGAACAGATCTAGCTAATCCTAGGAGCATGTCCCCTGTAAATACCACTAAATTGCCCATGTCTTGAACTGCCATTGTTAAATTCGAGCACTAAACAAAATACTTGGTGTGAAATCTATTTCGTATGTTTAAATTAAAGAATCCATTTAAATTGATTAAAATATCACATTTAAGAAATCTTAGAGAAGTAAAATTATTTATACGTGCCATAGCTATATTACCACATAGGAAGCAGTTAATACTCACCTTACCATATTTGTAATAAAAAGTAAGTTTTTGTTTTTTGTCTTTTTATTTGAAGAGCCTGCTCCAGAAACATCTGTATTTCAGTAAACTCAGTTTCAATTAGCCCTTTAAAAGTTTCGCTTAAAATCAATGCCACAATGATACGACTTGATTTAGATTGTATATAATTACATAAAACTTTTTGACTTCTCAGCATGATAATTGATTAACTGCATGTTAATCAATGATGAAAAATTATCTACCAATCTCTGCAAGAAAAATTATTACCCAAATTGATCATATCATACTTACAGATAAGAATGTTTTATCAGCAGCTGACTGAAGCATTATCAGGTTCTCCTTAACACCCTCCTTACACTTATCAGGTACAGTATTCAGATGGTCTAATGCTCTTACATAAACACCCTGAACCTGCTTATGACCGTCATCGAAACCTTGCTTAACCAAATCGTTAAATTTGGCAACGCTGGGTCCTAAAGATGCTTCAACAGCTTGAGCCTCTGCCTTAATTTTTTGACTTAAAGTTTCTAATTGGCTAACTCCATTCTGTAGTTGGTTATCAGATTTTACCTAGAAAATTTATAAAAATCAGAAGAAATCATGATACTAAATTATAAACAAACAATTTTTTTTGTATCCATGGAATCCAACACGAGAATTAGAGGGTCACATTTATGAATTAACTCCAGTTATAAGCATGAGACGCAAATACCCATGTTACTACACTAGACAAGTTTTCTAACTATATTAGTCCCTTATTAGACCCTGTCTATCAAGTGGTATAAAAGGTCGCTTAAGAAAGCGGGTATATAATTTGGTTCTTTAAAAGAGAAGCTTACTTATTTCTTCATTTCACTTTTGACAAATTCAATTGTGTCGAAACGCAACAAAGGCTTACGCCAAAAATCGTCGAAAACTGTTTATCTTAAGTCAGGTCGAAAAGTAATTAAGTAAAAAAAACAAATACTCTGGAAAGTATTGCAAGAGTATGGCATATTTTAGGAATATTTAATTTCTAGATTAGAGCGGTATAATTCTATTTTTAAGTATTTTACAATAATTAAGTGTAATTAAATCAATAATAAGTAAACACTTTAATACAATAATAGTTCATACCTGATAAGCAGATGCGATAAGAAAAAAAATGACAATCTTCATGTTGCGATCAAAGACTAGCTACTGAGTATACTGAACTAGAGTATGTAATCCCTTTAGATATTGCAAACGAACTGACAAATCTATGAGCTAAATCAAATCAATTTAAAGTATACTTGAATCTGGCATTACACTATCTTAAGTACCTGATTGGACCTGTTGTATAGGTAGATTAGACCTTCAACCTCTATTATCATTTTATTTCATGTCTATTGTCATCATCACAAGGTATTTGCCGAAATGACGAGAAATTTGATAACAGTTTTGTTATTTGTTTTTCCTTTGCACTCTTTTATTGAAGGCGTTAATGAGAGGAAAGGGGGCTATTATAATTATTTTTGACCATAGAACCCTCAGAAAAACCATCATGGCTTCACTCCTCCATGGGTCCAATCTAATTAGCTTATTTTTTGTTTTTATAAAAATTCGCTGAAACCCTTTTGAGACAACAGGAATATTTGCTATGGATTCTCGTCTGTATGAAATGTTATATTTAATTTGATACATATTATAATAACGTAATAACTTGATACTTGCATGTCCAATGATAGAGTGAGTATTTGAATTATACTAAACAAGAGTAAAATTCGAATCAATGCAATAAACAGTTGAATAAAATCTTTCCATATGAAATACACAATACATTCCCAAATACATAAATAAACAAATACTTTTCCTATATACTTACGGTATAAATGAGGAAAAGTAAAAATAACGTTACCAAGATTTGAAAAATAAATACATTTAGTAATTCTATTTTTAAGACGATACTAGATTTAAGAAAACAACAAAGTGTAAGAACTTATAGTATGTAACTTTGATATAATTACAAATATATTCACATTTATTAAAATAATATTTATGAATACTGTATAAAATATAATACAAATGAATCAGAAATATTTAATTAAAATTATAATATAATTTATTGAAGATTCCTTTAATACCTAGTTTAAGTTAAATTGGTTAGTTAATGCTTAACTAATTGGGCCCCCGCGCATCCCTGTGGCCGCTCCGCGGCCACATGGTTGCTGTACATTTTTATTTTGTCATATTGCTGGTATATCTAAGTGACTTACTGTCACGTTATAAGCGAATTTTTAAGTATATCAGAGAAAACCCGGAATTAAAATTACCTACCCCAATTCCCCCTCCATGAACCCAATTTCATAAACTCATTTGTCTATGAAAATTCTCTAAAATTGGGGATTGTCAATTGGTTAGACTCTAAAGATGATAGAAATGTGTGTTTATAAACAACGATGAATATACTATAAAGGGGCATAGTCTATCTCAACCCTAACTGTTCATACGGTATTTTTAACCTATAGTTTAGACTATTCCGATAAAAATGAGTTTCAGGGGAGTTTCAGTTTAAATTCAACCCCGTATATTAATCATGTTAACACGACAAATGCCAGGGGGGTTGAATACGGGGTTGAAGGAACACCTTGTTACACTTATTCTCCTGCTTTCGAAGGCTGTAACTTTTGCAGAATCATTGAATAAGAACATGTCTAGTAAATCTATCTGTTGTATCTTTACTAGTTATAAGCAAGCATATCGTCGATACACTTTTCCTAATTATGTTTTTGTTTTCGAATTATTAATAATTATTAAAAATTAATACCTGTTTTTTACAATTATTTTTCAACTTCCTGGCTGAGTCCAATCACTGGATCTTTTCTCTTTCAAGTCTTTCCAGACCACTAAAGCTTTATAGCTCTATACAGAGTTATTAAAGTTTTTTTTTTTTCAATACTCTAATACTTGTAACAATTATTTGATATAATGAAAAAAGGATATATTTCAGTTCTATAAATAAAGACTTTGGTTCGCTTTATAGAACTGAACTCTTTCCTTTTTCGAAATATAAATTATGTGATTCAATATGAAAGATGTTTCTCTTTTTACAACAAAGTTAACAATTATTTGTAGTTTTGCACATTAGGAAAAGTCAAAATACAGCATTAGAACTGTATAAGTTGACCTCTTTACAATTAAATGATTGTTAGTAACAGGTGCTGTATCGTAATCTCGACACTACATAACGTCGACATTTTTCGTGCTAGGATTTACGTTTTATCGACACTCATAACCTCGACACTTAAAACCAAATCATGTGTCGATGTTACGTCGTGTCGATGACGGCATGTCTTAAATGATACATTTGGTAGAAGGGGTGTAAAACACCACAATATCTGATTCATATACCAATGCTAGTGTGCCATATAAGTAGCAAGTTGGCAAAGTGTTTTTGATCCTCTATCTTATTAATAAAATAAGATATGGTGAGGAATTGGCTCATTAGCGCATTCATGTACAGGAGTCATTAGCTCAACAGCACTATGCTCAATCAACAGTTCTAGCCTGACAGTACTGGATCACTTTAAAAATACTCAACAGCGTTGATGTCAGTTTCAGAATTGAAGGTTAAGAGAGACGACATGAAACCTTTGGTTCCCTGCAACCAAAAATTTATAAACAATTATAAATTAATTTAGGAATAAAAGCCATAATATGAAGGATAAGGAAAAATATTGGTTGGAGAATAGAAAACAGGCCTTAAAACTAATCGGATACTGTAAATCCGTTTAAAATTAACCTGACCTACAACAGTTTATTAGGCAAAATACATGACGATGCTTACTGACTATGTCAGAAAGAAACATCATGCGAAGGACTTTTATGTTTGGTTATTAAGAATGATTTAGAACTAAGCTCTGTTTATAAGGTACTGAGCGTCTCTATAAATTTAAATAAAAATCCAAGTAAAATAAGATAGGTGGCACAGCATTGGATCATCAATTGAGACCAAAAAAATGTGTGAGGCTGATAAGACTTGGCGTAAAATAAGATTTCAATTCTTTTTAAGACTAGACTTGGCGTTTTTAATGTTTTGTAAGTTTACTTTAAAATCCTTAGGTTGTTTTTTCTCTTTTTAGGATGACGTTTTTATTAAAATTTAGAC
The DNA here is from genome assembly GCA_018340805.1 of Microvelia longipes. NCBI lineage: Eukaryota > Metazoa > Arthropoda > Insecta > Hemiptera > Veliidae > Microvelia > Microvelia longipes. The sequence goes on from JACMZG010001914.1 coordinate 20,631,939, forward strand.
GCGATGTAAGTTTCCTCAGTATTACCTCCTCCTGCTTTTATACATCAGGCATTTACATTTTTTTCATGTTTGTAAACAAAATAAACATTATAAGGAAACAAAGCAATATTACTACAGACTCACACTATTTTGTTTCTAAAATTAACTTGAGTATTCCTAATTAGGCATTGAAGCAAATGATACTTAAAGAAACCGTAGGAGATGCTATCAAGGTAGGGGACAAGTAACACATGTTGTATTCTAGTCGAGAGAATGAAACGTTTTTTCTATGTTGGGGGTCAGTAAAACCATTTGCCTAAGATATCATCCTTACTATTAAAACTATTAAGTAAGGTTATTCAAATAAATTTACACTTGCAATTACATCACTTTATAAGTCTAAAGTTGCCAGAAAATTTGTATAAGATTTTAAAGTTTTAAGTAAAAATCGGGGACGGGGTACCTCGAAACTTTTCCTTATTAGATTGGATTCGCTACGCTCATCCTCCCTGCTTCGGACTCGCTACGATCCTCCTCAGAAATACAGTGCATATTTTTAATATGCACTAACATGTGTGCTTCGCACACATGTTAGTCTTATACATAGTCACATGCATCCAAAATCTCAATCTGATCGCATAATTTTTCGAAATTTTTGCTGCGTCATAAATTTAAATAATTTAAAAATAATTTAAATAAAATTTGGTAAATGACGCCATAAAAAATATTTCCTGAATAGCACAACTACTGCGGTAGACTGATTTTTGTACAAAATTTCAACTATCTAAAATAAATACATTGGGCGCTACGATAATAACAGACACACACACTTATACAGACAGTAAAATTTGCAAAAACCACTCAGAAGGCCTTACAAAACGCCTGAAACGGATAATTCCGGTTTCGGATTTTTTTAGCCAACACAATACTTTTCCTATATACCTACGCTATAAATAAGGAAAAGTAAAAAGGGCATAATGGTAAGACCAGATCTCTCTCATAGAGCGCAGATTTTTTATATTTCTAATTATAGATATTACTTGGCTTCTCTAATCATTGCACATAACCATAATTTAGACTGCATATGTTTTTTTAAGATTGGCTAACATGTGTTGTAAGTTTAATGAAAACGATTTAATGTAGCTCTAATTAGCTGATACAAAAACTTAATTTTTTCATTTAAGTGCATATAAACTATATTTATTTTGACATTAACATTTTTTATGATTTTAATGATATTAATAATTGTTTCAGCATGTTATATTCAACATGTTTTCTATTATGTTTAACAAGGTATCATCTCAACTTTACTCCAACTATAGACTAAACTAACTGCTAACTAGACTAAACTATGTACTACCTAACTCAAATTAAACTAAAAACCTCTTATCAAAACCTTAACCTTCATTTAACCTCTTTAAACCTGTTATAAATGTCATAAAAGTAGGTGCCTTACAAATGATACGCATACAGATTCCTCAAGCCTGATTAGTCGATAGATTAAATCTGGGTTTACTTGTTTCTTGCAAAATAATACGCTTATGAGGAAGTCATTTTTATTAAAAACGTCGGCATGCAATTCAATAAAAATTGAACTAATGCTGATAATGAGATAAAATTCGGTATATTTATTGGTGTCACATGCGTTCATATCCATTCGTTCAGTGTTTCAGTAATAAATACTCGTTATTTATTACTGAGTCATGTACTGTATTTTGTAAAGTGAGTCAATGACGGTTAGTAACGCTATAAAAAATATGTTGCTGATTGCACAACATTACCTTAATATTGATTTTTATACCAAGTTTCACAAGGATGGAGCAAGTTGCACTAAAATAAATACAGGAGCTACGATGATAAGATTCACTCACACACACACACACACGCGCGCGCGCGCGTTCTCATACAAACACATAAAACCACTCAGGAGTGGTTTTAAATCCCAATATTGGATTATTAAATATTAAATTCATCAAAACTTACATAAATAATAATTTATTACAATATAATTGTGCGAGACCCTAGGAAATGTAACAACAAATGCAATGCTCATCTGGAACTGTTCCATCATTCGCTTCGTCATTCATTGAATGGCTCGACATAATTATTCCCACTCTGTTTCGTTACTCTAACTCATCAGGGCCCGACAAGCCTGAACTCACTCGAACCTTCAATTAATTTCCGAAGAACTATAATGTGAAGTACTTACCAGAACGAGCGGTTGCTCTCTTACCGCCATCATGCATGGCCAGCAAAAACATATATCATTTGATCCACCGGAGTTTTGCAAAAACGTGAATAGTTGACAACAATAATAATTGTGGCGAGAGAACACCAGGAAATGTAACAAGCAAAAAGCAATGCTACATCTTGGGAACTGTTCCATCATTCGACATTCGTCATCATGATGGTCGACATATGTCATTTCCCACTCTGTTTCCGTTTACGTCTAACCATCAGGGCCCGACGAGCCTGAAACTCACTCTGACCTTCAAATTAATTCCGAAGAATATAATGTGAAGTACTTACCAGAGACCGAGCGGTGCTCTCTTACCGCACATCGAATGCAATGGCAAGCAAAACATATATCATTTGAATAAACTACCGAGTTTTTGCAAAACATGAATAGTTGACACAATATAATTGTGCGAGAGACACCTAGGAAATGAACAAGCAAAAGCAATGCTTACATCTGGGAACTGTTCCCATCATTCGACATTCGTACATCTTGATGGCTCGACATAATTCATGTCCCACTCTGTTTCGTTACGTCCTAACTCATCAGGTGCGCCGACAGAGCCCTGAACACTCCTGACCTTCATTAATTCGAAGAATATAATGTGAACAGTACTTACCAGAGACGAGCGGTGCTCTCTTACCGCCATCATGCATGGCAAGCAAAACATATATCATTTGATACTACCGAGTTTGCAAAACATGAATAGTTTTTGACACAGCAATATAATGTGGCGAGAGACACCTAGGAAATGTAACAAGCAAAATGCAATGCTAACATCTGGAACTGTTCCATCATTCGACATCGTGCATCATTGATGGCTCGACATAATTCATGTCCCACTCTGTTTCGTTACGTTATAACTCATCAGGCGCCGATCAGAGCTGAAACTCACTCTGACCTTCAATTAATTCCGAAGAATATAATTGAAGTCTTAACCAGAGACGAGCGGTGCTTCTTACCGGCATGCATGCATGGCAAGCAAACATACTATCATTTATACTACCGGTTTTGCCAAAACATGAATAGTTGACACAATATAATTGTGCGAGGAACACCTAGGAAATGTAACAGCAATGCAATGCTACAATCGGGAACTGTGTCAATCATTTGACATTACGTCATCCTTGATGGCTCGACATAATGCCATGTCCCACAGCGAAACAGAGTGGACATGCATTAATTGTCGAGCCATCAATGATGACGAATGTCAAAATGATGGAACAGTTCCAGATGTAGCAGTTGCAAATTTTGCTTGTTACATTTCCTAGGTGTCTCTCGCACAATTATATTGTGTCAACTATTCATGTTTGCAAAACTCGGTAGATCAAATGATTATAGTTTGCTTGCCATGCATGATGGCGGAAGAGCACCGCTCGTCTCTGTAAGTACTTCATCATTATATTCTTCGGAATTAACTTGAAGGTCCAGAGTGAGTTCAGGCTCTGTCGGCGCCTGATGAGTTAGACGGTAACGAAACAGAGTGGGACATGGCATTATGTCGAGCCATCAATGATGACGATATGTCAATGATGGAACAGTTTTCCCAAGAAAAAAAAATTGTTTTTTAAAGGCAAAAAAAAATTTTTTGGCCCCCCGCCCATTTTGCTTGTTACATTTCCTAGTGTCTCTCGCAGCAATTAATATTGTGTCAACGTATTCAGTTTGCAAAACCGTAGTATTCAATGATATATTTTTGCTGCCATCATGATGGCGGTAAGAGGCACCGCTCGTCTCTGTAAGTACTGTCACATTATATCCTTCGATAATTGAAAGGTCAAGAGTG
>JACMZG010001914.1:20636939-20712969 GCA_018340805.1 Microvelia longipes
GAATTGGTTAGAAATAAAGGTATTTTATTTTGGAAAGGTAATACACTAAATATGATAGATAAAAGACAAAGAAATTATAAAACACCTTATTTTTGAAAGGCTGCTAAGTACGCAATACAGCAGTGTGCTTTATCACATAGCCTATCAACTAAACAGCAAGGGGCTAGTAAGGAATACTCACAGAGTAAATGTCTTCACAGTTTACAGTTTGAATTGGCAGCATGGTAGTAAATATTTCCATTAGATATTAATTATTTGTAATAAATTGACAAAGGAAATACTTAATGTTGAAACACTCCAACATTGAGATCAAAAGTAGGCAAGTTAAAAAATGAGTTAATAGTGACATCTGTTGGTAGGATTGGAGAACTAATTGACTTCACATTTAAATGAAGGCAAATCCAAAATAATCCCTATGAAAAAATAAACGAGGAGGTTTGACAAAGAAATCTATCAACCAATATTTGGTAAATGCCTTTTGAGATTGCTCAAAAAGTCAGTAGTGCAAGTTATGTCACTTTGATCTGTAACCTCTCAAACAATGCATTAGATGCATAAGGGAGGAAGATAATTGATTTAAGGAATATTTATCTAAGGAATGCAATTGATTTTGTAATGCTATTTTCTGTTAACTTTTTTTGTAAATTTCAATCTTGCTTTCCATTTTTTTGATTTTTGCTTATCAATTGGATGGTATAAAATACTAGCATAAACCATACATTATTATGTTTACAGATTAAAAATAGCAGTGAAAAAGCATTCTAGTGATCCAATCCATCTAAAATCTACAGGTATGCTTTAGAGTCTTGAATAATTCAAATAAGCGACTAATTAAAAACGTTCCACATCATTCACGTCAAAAACGTTCCAAATCATTCCACCAACAATAAATCTTGAGTTATGATTACTCAAGAAAGAATTATGGTGTAAAAGCAAGTACAATGTACAAATAGTCCTTTTTCAAACAATTTTCATGACATTTGAATTTTAAAATAGATGCTGAATAAATAATCCTGAGTCCAATGTCATTCGGTTTTTATTACCATGATTAGAAACTCACTTATTACTCTTTGTTAAACAGGATTTCTTTATACTCATCTTTAAATTATTTCTCACAAACAAGGGCTTGTTTATTTTCACAGTATCTTATTTCCTTTGATACTAACCCCTTCCTATTTCGATGACTAGTCATCAAAATAGGCCAACAGGGGCAAATAAATACATATAATCTAAAATTTTAAATGATATTAAATAGATGTAATAAACTGCATGCGATTGGTCTGGTAACTGGTGTAGGTGAAGTCATAGAGATATATACTAGGGGGTATAGCTTATCTAAATATATTGAGAGGCCTGAAACATCTTTTTGGGGCTCTCAGAGGCTCTGTGTAACCTCATTAAAACCTCCTTTAAGAGTAAGTTAAGGTTATAATTAATACATTTATTTTGGTTTCCCACACATTGTTTGTGTTTTGATTTGTATTTTTAACGTTTTATTATATAAGTTATTGTAATTGTTTACTGATTACAGTTTATCGTTTAGTTTAAAAATCTTGACAGTCAGTTTAGACACCACCGATTCTTAAAAAAAATCCCTTCAAGAAGGGAGCGGGAAAAAAACTATGTAAAAAATCAGGTTATTTTACCCGTATTTTCTTGGCGATGTTTTGTTACATTTTTTGTGTAGTTTTATTTTAAAATATCATTTTAAGATTAATTTGAAAGTAGTTTTCAAAACGATGTAATCAAAAGAAGAACCACAAACAAGTGAACGATTGCCGGGAAGAAGGATTTTTCCCCACAGCGGTTCTTCTTAAACGATAGACTGTATTTGATTATATTTAAAAGCGAAGGTGGTCAGGTTACCTTTTCGATGTTTCAAGATTTAACCTGTAGGGCCCTTCTAGTAATAATATCTCTATGAGTGAGGTGGTCTTTAAAAACCTTGGTCTTTATAACATCAATTTATAACCTTGTAATCGAATACTACACATAAAAATAGTTTTGCGGATATAATGAACTCATTATAATATTTTGATGACAAGTCATAAAAATAGAATGGCCCTTAAACAAAGCATTTGGTAAGGGTCACATTTTGGATCGGTATAGTAAAGGCTGTGAACAACGCCGATTATTACTATTAGATCCATTATCCTATAGTGATGTAGAAGGCATAAACTCCTCTCCACATAGTTCTCAGACCATATTTTCTGATGGGATACAAAAAACTCTGAGTAGAATGTGTGTTACACATATAATTCATTCAGACGCAGGGTTTGAACCCTGTGTTCAACTTCCTAAGGAGTTCAACCCCCCCCCGGAGTTGTCGTTTGAACAGCATAGAACATAGGGTTCAACCCTGCAACTTATTTTTCATGGCTAAAATACCGTGTAAACAGTTCGGCTTGAATCCTAAAGGAGGTTGAACACAGGGTTAAACTCCCTGCCAAACCCCTCGTTTAAACGAAGTAATAATTGGTTAAGTAGGATTAAGTTTATTGCAATATTACTTACAATATTAGGTCGTCAACAATCCTCATTAGTCTTCGATTATATAGAAGAATAAAATAGAAATAAATCAAGGAAATTTCTAGCCGACTATAGACTGAAAAAAAAATTATCACAAAACAGCCTAATCTTTAAACAGATTGAGCTGTTATAAACCTCTTTGTTTTTAGCGATTTAAATATTAAATAAAAAACCAGAAGCAACTATAAAAAATGAACATATCATAAATATAAATAAAAATACAATAAACTTGTGACCAAAATTATTTAAGTTATACGAAATCGCGGGTAAACTAAAGGTAATTTTCTATTTAAAATTCGCCAATAAAATTAAAGCGTTTATTGAGTGGTTGATTACTGATTGATCATTAATGAATATATGAATACATTTAAAAACAGCGCTATTTTTAAAGATTCTACTTTTAAAACGTATTTTAATTAATTATTTAATGAAAATAATTAATTTTTTATTTAATAAGTCAAAAGTAATTTAAAGGGTTATTTAGTGGTTGGGTCAGAGCTTCTATAATTGACCGCATTGTTATTGTGTTAATGGGCGAAGTTCATGCACTCAGTTTAAGTAGCTTGAGCTGCAATGTTCCTCCTAGAAAATCATAGGTGTACCACTAATGTTATAAAAACGGATTAAGATAGGAAACAAAATAGTTATTTATGCAACAAGGGATGAAAGTAAATTTTACAGCTCAAGTTAAAGTTTCGTCCTAAGGCAGCGCCGAAGGAGGAAACTTCATTAACTCACGAGGTCGGTTGGCCAAGGGAGATAAACTAGTTAGCTCCCGAGGCTTGCCGAGGGAGATAATACGAGAGCTGAAAACTTTCATCCCTTGTTGCATATTAAATATTATCTACGACTAGAGAACTAATACTAACAACTATTAATATATTCTTCAGCTCCTTAATTGTTATTGTGTTAGTTTAGTTTATTCTTACCATGTCAATTACTCTGATGAAGAGAGAATAAACCACTATCTTCACATTATTTTATTGTAAGCTGTCAATGTAATAATGTATAATACTATATTTGTAGTTTAAACATTAGCGTGTGTATATTCTATCTGCAGTACCAACATAACACCGAAAAAAATCCTAAAAATTTCCTAAAATTCCTAAAAATTTTACTAAAAAATTCTGTCAAGTTGGCAACACTTTCACTTTTCCTCCCTAGGGAGTAAAAGTACATTTACAGTGTGAGATAACAAGACTGTAAGTAGAACTTACAATACAAGGAGTAGATAAATAAATGTTACCAAGAAATTTAAAATAAATGAATTTAGTTATTCTAAACATACAGAGTATCGGGGGGATCTATCCAGGTGTCATCACACCAGTTCTAGCGTATCTGACTGAATTCCCTCTGCAAGGTTCTTACAGCGTATTTAACTAGCGTACGATCCGCGGATTTTTAATACTGTGTGAACGTACTAAATAATGCTAGCGTGCCGTAGAGTAGGAAAGTATTGCGAAGTATTTTTGATCCTCTATCTTATTAATAAGCATAGATATGGTGAGGAATTGGCTCATTGGCGCATTGATGTACAGGAGTCATCAGCTCAACAGCACTATGCTGATCAACAGTTCTAGCCTGACAGTACTCGATCACTTTAAGAATATTCAACAGCGTTGAGTCAAGTTCAGAGTTAAAGGATGAGAGTGATGAGATCAAACCTTTGGTTCCCTGCAACCATTTAATGAAAGGTTTGATTAAATTTATATAAAATATATATTTAGGATAAAAGTCAATAACTGCAAAATAGTTCTAATATTTGACGAAATACGGGATAGAGACCCGAAACCAGGCTTATAACTTGGATACTGTAAATCTGTTTAAAATCAAACTGATCATCTATGTATCAAACAGGAGAGTCAACTTTATCTGTGAGGGCGTCAGATGATTATGATGAGAAAGATTAACTTCTTTTACATTCAAAGCTGGCTAAAGAACCTTTAGAAGCAAATATAACATTTTTACTTTTCCTTATTTATACCGTAGGTGTATAGGAAAAGTATTGTGTTTCCAGAAATTTTGGAACCGGGATTTCACATGAATTATCAATTTTAGGTGTTTTTTTAGATTTCCAGAGTGGTTTTTACAAAGTGTCTGGACCCAGGCACTGAAAACGATAGATGCAGCTTAACTTTATGATTCGAATAAAACCATGGATACTTGTCATATTGAAATAAAACTTAGTGTCCATATTTATTACATGAAGATGTACACTGGTGCTGAATTAGATTATTTTTCGATTTTTTACAATTTTTAAAAAAAACTAACACTTGTCATTTAATAACAATTAAACTAATGCTGATAGTGAGATGAAATTTGGCACATACATTTGTCTTATACATGGCCAAAAGCGTGTTAAATCTTAAATTTATTACTACATTTTCTGTGTTTAATGATATTTCGAAGTATTTGCTGAGTTATTATTGCGGGTTAATGACTTAATAATTTTTTTTCAAAATACCTCAACTAGACTTATAGACTGATTATTGTACAGAGTTTCAACTCTCTAGCATGAATACAAGAGGAGCTACGATGATAACAGTCACACACACGTATTTACATTCAAAATACCTGAAACGGATAATTCCAGTGACATGCCGGTTTCGTATATTTTTCATAACACAATACTTTTCCTATATACCTATGGTATAAATGAGGAAAACAACCCGAAACCAGGATTTCACTTGAATTATTAGTTTCATGTGTTTTTAAAACCCCTTGAGTGGTTTTTAAAAAGTTGTCTGTCTGTGTGTAAATGTTTGAGTCTATTATCATCGCTGCTCCTAGCGTATTTATGCATGAAACTCAGTACAAAAACCAATCCTAAAGATTGCTTACTGTGCGAAGTTTATAAAAATAATTTCTTAAGAGGCTAATAATGACAGCAAAAATTTCGTAAAACGCAGAAAAATGATTTTAATGATTTTTTTTATAAATTTCTTTCGAGAATTGTTTTCAAAGAGAACCTTTTTAGGAAATCCATTTAATGGACATTCAGGCCGTAGTGTTTAAAATATAATAAGGATATTGCAATGAAAAAGTAGCCTTAACTCGTCTTCTTACTTGTTATCTTTGAACTGCTTTAGACGACTCGACTGTATACGAAATTTATAAAGCCAAATATACACGCAAGTATTCTGTATGTATATTTTGTAGGTATAAATCGAGAACTTAATACATTTACGGCATTTACCTGATATAAAAGTCCAATCCATTCGAAGAAGCAAGGAAGCGATTTAATAGGATTCCAAGAGAAGCAGTTAGTAAACCAGGTCAATTCTTGAACAGATCTAGCTAATCCTAGGAGCATGTCCCCAGTGAATACCACTAAATTGCCCATGTCTTGAACTGCCATTGTTAGATTCGAGCACTAAAACAAAATACTTTGTGTGAAACCTAATTCGTATGTTTAAATTAAAGAATCCATTTAAATTGATTAAAATATCACATTTAAGAAATCTTAGAGAAGTAAAATTATTTATACGTGCCATAGCTATATTACCACATAGGAAGCAGTTAATACTCACCTTACCATATTTGTAATAAAAAGTAAGTTTTTGTTTTTTGTCTTTTATTTGAAGAGCCTGCTCCAGAAACATCTGTATTTCAGTAAACTCAGTTTCAATTAGCCATTTAAAATTTTCGCTTAAAACTAATGCTACTATGATATGACTTGATTTGGGTTGTATATAATTATATAAAACTTTTGACTCCTCAGCATGATAATTGATTAACTGCATGTTAATCAATGATGAAAAATTATCTACCAATCTCTGCAAAAAAAATTATTACCCAAAATGGTCATATCATACTTACAGATAAGAATGTTTTATCAGCAGCTGACTGAAGTATAATCAGGTTCTCCTTAACACCCTCCTTACACTTATCAGGTACAGTATTTAGATGGTCTAATGCTCTTACATAAACACCCTGAACCTGCTTATGACCGTCATCGAAACCTTGCTTAACCAAATCGTTAAATTTGGCAACGCTGGGTCCTAAAGATGCTTCAACAGCTTGAGCCTCTGCCTTAATTTTTTGACTTAAAGTTTCTAATTGGCTAACTCCATTCTGTAGTTGGTTATCAGATTTTACCTAGAAAATTTATAAAAATCAGAAGAAATCATGATACTAAATTATAAACAAACAATTTTTTTTATATCCATGGAATCCAACACGAGAATTAGAGGGTCACATTTATGAATTAACTCCAGTTATAAGCATGAGACGCAAATACCCATGTTACTACACTAGACTAGTTTCTAACTATATTAGTCCCTTATTAGACCCTGTCTATCAAGTGGGTATAAAAGGTCGCTTAAGAAAGCGGGTATATAATTTGGTTCTTTAAAAGAAAGCTTACTTATTTCTTCATTTCACTTTTGACAAATTCAATTGTGTCGAAACTTAACAAAAGCTTACGCCAAAAATCGTCGAAAACTGTTTATCTTAAGTCAGGTCGAAAAGTAATTAAGTAAAAAAAACAAATACTCTGGGAAAGTATTGCAAGAGTATGGCATATTTTAGGAATATTTAATTTCTAGATTAGAGCGGCATATAATTCTATTTTTAAGTATTTTACAATAATTAAGTGTAATTAAATCAATAATAAGTAAACACTTTAATACAATAATAGTTCATACCTGATAAGCAGATGCGATAAGAAGAAAAATGACAATCTTCATGTTGCGATCAAAGACTAGCTACTGAGTATACTGAACTAGAGTATGTAATCCCTTTAGATATTGCAAACGAACTGACAAATCTATGAGCTAAATCAAATCAATTTAAAGTATACTTGAATCTGGCATTACACTATCTTAAGTACCTGATTGGACCTGTTGTATAGGTAGATTAGACCTTCAACCTCTATTATCATTTTATTTCATGTCTATTGTCATCAATCACAAGGTATTTGCCGAAATGACGAGAATTTGATAACAGTTTTGTTATTTGTTCTTCCTTCGCACTCTTTGATTGAAGGCGTTAATAAGGGGAAAGGGGGGCTATTATAATTATTCTTGACCATAGAACCCTCAGAAAAACCATCATGGCTTCACTCCTCCATGGGTCCAATCTAATTAGCTTAATTTTTGTTTTTATAAAAATTCGCTGAAACCCTTTTTGAGACAACACGATATTTGCTATGGATTCTCGTCTGTATGAAATGTTATATTTAATTTGATACGTATTATAATAACGTAATAACTTGATACTTGCATGTCCAATGATAGAGTGAGTATTTGAATTATACTATACAAGAGTAAAAATAGAATCAATGCAATAAACAGTTGAATAAAATCTTTCAATATAAAATACACAATACATTTCCAAATACAGAAATACACAATACTTTTCCTATATACTTACGGTATAAATGAGGAAAAGTAAAAATAAACGTTACCAAGATTTTAAAAATAAATACATTTAGTAATTCTATTTTTAAGACGATACTAGATTTAAAGAAAACAACAAGGTGTAAGAACTTATAGTATGTTACTTTGGTATAATTACAAATATATTCACTTTTATTAAGATAATATTTATGAATACTTTATAAAAATATAATACAAATGAATCAGAAATATTTAATTAAAATTAATAATATAATTTATTGAAGATTCCTTTAATACCTAGTTTAAGTTAAATTGGTTAGTTAATGCTTTAACTAATTGGGCCCACGCGCATCCCTGTGGGCACATGGTTGCTGTGCATTTTCAGTTTGTCATATTACTGGTATATCTAAGTGACTTACTGCCACGTTATAAGCCAATTTTTAAGTATATCAGAGAAAACCCGGAATTAAAATCTACCTACCCCAATTCCCCCTCCATGAACCCAATTTCATAAACTCATTTGTCTATGAAAATTCTCTAAAAATGTGGATTGTCAATTGGTTAGACTCTAAAGATGATAGAATTGTGTGTTTATAAACAACGATGAATATGCTATAAAGGGGCATAGTCTATCTCAACCCTAACTGTTCATACGGTATTTTTAACCTATAGTTTAGACTATTCCGATAAAAATGAGTTTCAGGGGAGTTTCAGTTTAAATTCAACCCCGTATTTAATCATGTTAACACGACAAATGCCAGGTGGGGGTTGAATACGGGGTTGAAGGAACACCTTGTTACACTTATTCTCCTGCTTTCGAAGGCTGTAACTTTGCAGAATCATTGAATAAGAACATGTCTAGTAAATCTATCTGTTGTATCTTTACTAGTTTATAAGCAAGCATATCGTCGATACACTTTTCCTAATTATGTTTTTGTTTTCGAATTATTAAATAATTATTAAAAATTAATACCCTGTTTTTTTACAATTATTTTCAACTCCTGGCTGAGTCCAATCACTGGATCTTTTCTCTTTCAAGTCTTTCCAGACCACTAAAGCTTTATAGCTCTATACAGAGTTATAAAGTTTTTTTATTTTTCAATACTCTAATACTTGTAACAATTATTTGATATAATGAAAAAGGATATATTTCAGTTCTATAAATAAAGACTTTGGTTCGCTTTATAGAACTGAACTCTTTCCTTTTTCGAAATATAAATTATGTGATTCAATATGAAAGATGTTTCTCTTTACAACAAAGTTAACAATTATTTGTTGTTTTGCTCATTAAGAAATGTCAAAATACAGCATTAGAACTATTTAAGTTGGCCTCTTTACAATTAATTGATTGTTAGTAACAGGTGCCGTATCGTAGTCTCGACACTACATAACGTCGACACTTTTCGTGCTAGGATTTTACGTTTTATCGACACTTCATAACCTCGACACTTAAACCAAATCATGTGTCGATGTTACGTCGTGTCGATGACGACGTGTCTTAAATGATTGTTTTGGTAGAAAAGGTGTAAAGCACCACAATATCTGATTCATATACCAATGCTAGTGTGCCATATAAGTAGCAAAGTATTGCTAACTGATCCTCTATCTTATTAATAAGCATAGATATGGTGAGGAATTGGCTCATTGGCGCATTGATGTACAGGAGTCATCAGCTCAACAGCACTATGCTGATCAACAGTTCTAGCCTGACAGTACTGGATCACTTTAAAAATACTCAACAGCGTTGAGTCAAGTTCAGAGTTGAAGGTTAAGAGAGACGACATAAAACCTTTGGTTCCCTGCAACCAAAAATTTATAAACAATTATATATTTAGGATAAAAGCCATAATATGAAGGATAAGGAAAACATATTGGTTAGAGAACAGAAACAAGGCTTAAAACTAATCGGATACTGTAAATCTGTTTAAAATTAACCTGATAATCTATTTATCAAACAAGAGAGTCTTAACTTTATCCGTGAAGGCGACAGGTGGTTTGATGAGAAAGATTAACTTGTTTTACATTCAAAGCTAACTAAAGAAGCTTTAGAAGCTAATATATCATTTTTACTCTTCCTCATTTATACCTATATGTAGGTGTATAGCAAAAGTATTGTGTTCCCAGAAATTTCTTTACCAAGATTTCACCTGAATTATCCGTTTCAGGCGTTTTTTAGATTTCTGAGTAATTTTCACAAAGTTGACTGTCTTTATCCATGCGTCTGTTAAAATCGCAGCTCCTAGCGTATTTATGCTGAACAATTGGTACAAAAATCAATCATATAGTACGATACGGTTAAAATCAGTTGAAGCAATAAGTTTGACCTGATTTGAAATTTAGGACTTGGTTTAACATCCAGGACTAACCTCATTGACTCCCTCGCATTATTTTCCCACGCTGTCAACGGATTTTAGCCTTGTGTCGTATTATAAAGGTAGATTTTTGTACCAAGTTTATAAAAATATATAAATTATTTTTTGGATAGAACAATTTGACCAAAAGTCTAGTTGTGCTATCCGGCAAATAATTTGTACATGACACCATTAACTGACAATAACGACTCAGCGAAAATTTCGAAAATGCATAAAACGCAGAGACACGATTTTGCTATAAATTTCTATTCGTGGATTTCTTGAAAACGCAGTTCTTTAGGAAATCTATTTAAAGGCCATACAGGCCTTATTGTTTTAGTATACTAAGGTTATTATTATTCATAAGTAGCATTTACTGGTCTTCTTACTTGAGTATCTATGGTTCAGACGAACCAAGTGTATATCAAATTGACAAAGCATATGTATGTATTCATTGCAAGTAACATAGACATTAAAATACATATTGACATAGCATATGTATACAAATACATGAATAATTAAATATTATAAATTAAAAAACATCAAACTTTATACACTTACGACATTTACCTGATATAAAAGTCCCATCCATTCGAAGAAACAAGGATAGGATTTAATAGGATTCCAAGAGAAGCAGTTAGTAAGCCAGGTCAATTCTTGAACAGATCTGGCTAATCTTAGGAGCATATCCCTGTGAATATCACTAATTGCCCATGTCTTGAACTGCCATTGTTAGATTCGAGCACTAAAACAAAATACTTTGTGTGAAACCTAATTCGTATGTTTAATTAAAAAATCTCCTTTTTATTGATTAAAATATCACATTTAAGAAATTTCACAGAAGCAAAATTATATATACGTGCCATAGCTATTTTACCACATAAGAAGCAGGTACTCTCCTTACCATATTTGTAAGAAAAAGTCAGTTTTCATTTTTTGTCTTTTTGTTTGAAGTACCTGCTCCCGAAACATCTGTATTTTAATAAACTCAGTTTCAATTAGCCATTTAAAATAATGCCACTATAATATGACTTGATTTGGATTGTATATAAATATATAAAACTTATTGCCTCCTCTGCTCTGCATGAATTAATAAATTAGTACCCAAATTGATCATATCATACTTACAGATAAGAATGTTTTATCAGCGGCTGACTGAAGTATAATCAGGTTCTCCTTAACACCCTCCTTACACTTATCAGGTACAGTATTTAGATGGTCTAATGCTCTTACATAAACACCCTGAACCTGCTTATGACCGTCATCGAAACCTTGCTTAACCAAATCGTTAAATTTGGCAACGCTGGGTCCTAAAGATGCTTCTAGAGCTTGAGCCTCTGCCTTAATTTTTTGACTTAAAGTTTCTAATTGGCTAACTCCATTCTGTACTTGGTTTTCTGATTTTGCCTAGAAAATTCATAAAAATCAGAAGAATTCATGATATTATATTATAAATAAACAAAACTTTTCAACAGCTAAATACAGAATAAAGCTAAGGTTCAAAGAAATATAATTTGGTTCCTTAAAAGAAAGCTTACTTATTTCTTCATTTCACTTTTTGACAAATTCAATTTTGTCGAAACCTAACAAAGGCTTACGCCAAAAATCGTTGAAAACGGTTTATCTTAAGTGAGGTCAAAAAGTAATTAGGTAAAAAACAAATACTCTAGGAAGTATTTCTATTTTTTAGGTATTTTACAATAATTAAGTATTATTAAATCAATAATAAGTAAACACTTAAATACAATATTAGTTTATACCTGATAACCAGATGCAATAAGAAGAAAAAAGACAACAGTCTTCATGTTTTCGATCAAAGACTTGTTACGTAGGATTCTAGACAACAGTATGTAATCCCTTTAGATCTTGCTGACAACTGATAAATCTATGAGCTGAATCAAATCAATTTAAAGTATACTTGAATCATGCATTACACTATCTTAAGTACCTGATTGAACCTGTTATGCAGGTAGATTGGGCCTTCAACCACTATTATCATTTTATTTGATATCCATAGTCATCATATGGTATAATGCAGAAATAACAAGAAATTTCATAACAGTTTTGTCTTTTCTTTTTCCTACATAATCTTTTATTGAAATCTTTAATTAGAGGATAGAGGCACTATTATAATTCTTGATCAGAGAACCTCCCTCCCCTCTTCAACCCCCTCCCCTCCTTTACTCCTCTATGGCTTTAAACACATTAGTTTATTTTTCGTTTTAAAAAAAATCACTGAAACCCTTTCTGATAGAACAGGATATTGGCTATGGAATCTCTTTTGTATAACTTTTACTCTAATTTTTATACGTATTCTAATAACATAATATTACTTAATACTTGCACGTCCAATGATAGAGTGAGTATTTTAATTATACTAAACGCGAGTAAAATTAGAATCAATAAAGAAGTAAAGTTCTTCAATAACAAACGATTTGCAAACGAAATTGCAATAGGTGTTTTAAGATTTCTTAAATCTCCGAGGTAAGGAAAGGATAGGCTTTCTTTAATGACAGGTTCCAAGTTCTTTTAAAATGTCCAGTTTACATGCTCAATTCCTAAGCACATTTAACACCAAGTGATAGTATTTTATCGTACCCTGAAACACTAAAATAATTACTCATAAGATATTTTGTCCTATTTATATTAAGTAATACAACAACAACTTTTGTATCAAGTATTACGGTCAATATATTATCATTGCCTTGATAGACTGGTGAAACTATCATTCCATCACTGCACTCTGAATGTACGTGTAATTTCAAAAACAATAAATACATACATCGTATTTGCTTAGTCGTATGACGCTCTGTCTTTAATTCTAAATAGATCATCTTATTTTTATTCATTTATATTTTTATCATTATCTTAAATTTTACGTAGATGATCTTCTGGTTTTGAAACAAGGAAATTAAAGTTTCCGGTGTTTGGTTCTCGGTGTTGTGTCCAAACATCTTCAATATAATACACTGTAAACCCCAGAGAGTGGGCAACCTACGTTTCAATTTACAGTATATAGCTTCTAGATAACGTAACAATACTTTACGCCCCAGAAGATTTTTATATAATATGGTCAAACGTTGGAAACTAAAATATTTTTTTTTATCGCGGTCGCCTCTGGAAGATTATGAATTTGTTATGAAAGCTTACACTTATAGCAAGGTACTATTTGGACTTATTATGAAAGCCTACATTTTCATAGCAAGGTGGTATTTTGGACATGTTATAAAAACCTAAAGTTTCGTAACAAGGTAGTATTTTGAACTTACTATGAAAGCCTACACTTTCATAACAATGTAGTATTTTGGAAGATTAATGATTTGTTATGAAAGCTTACTTTTAAAGCAAAGTAGTATTTTGGACTTGTTATGAAAGCCTACACTTTTATAGCAAGGTAGTATTTTGGACATGTTATAAAAGCCTAAACTTTCATAACGTGGTAGTACTTTGGACTTATTATGAAAGCCTACACATTCATAACAAAGTAGAATTTTGGACTTGTTATGAAAATCTTCACTCTCATAACAAGATAGCTGTCACTAACCATAGACAATAAAATTTTATTATTGTTATTAAGAATAATAATAAATAATAATTACGTTTTAATAAAATTTGTTTTCTATTTATTGACGATTCCTCACTTACTAACAGCAAACAAATACACAACATCAAAGCATATCTGGTTAAATGCCGCGCTATAATGAATTTTAATCCAAATTTAAACCAAATTTAAAAACAATTAAACTTTATTGATTCAAACGATGAGGGATGCGTCACATAGGACAACATTAATGTCATGTTTCAAGTGGCCGCCGACAACATGAAGTGTTTTAATTTAATAGGTCATGATCAACATTATTTATTTACGTTAAAATTAAATTTTATTATGTTCTCAAACATAATCACCATTAATAATACGAAAATGATTAAATTCGGCACATTTAAAACAGTTGGGGATTTATGTTATATAATTTAATTTATTATTAAGAAATTATCGGGAAATGGATTCGATCATATTTATTAAACCTGGGTTCAGGAATGACTCGTTAAAATATTTCTTTACAATTATTTTAAT
Organism: Microvelia longipes; assembly: GCA_018340805.1. NCBI lineage: Eukaryota > Metazoa > Arthropoda > Insecta > Hemiptera > Veliidae > Microvelia > Microvelia longipes. The sequence continues at coordinate 20,651,234 of JACMZG010001914.1, forward strand.
CTTTGAATTATCTGGTAATTACTGGTTACATCTCAAATCGCTTAACCCTTAGAGTTCATAAAACCACCCAATTTATACTTTGATAAGAGACTTTTAATCTTTGGTCAAATTAATATTTAAACCGAAGACTTAAGATTTTAAGCGGATAACCTTTTTAAAATGGCATTTTACCTTTCTGTATTGTAAATGCAAACTAAGTCATAAAATACTCTATTTTTCTTTGTATTTGCTAATTCTCGTGAATGCAAGGCGAAAGTAATTTTCTTCTTAGTGAATGCAAAGGTTAGCTGCAATATGAAGCTGTTGATTTTCTTAAAAAAACACTCTAAAAAGCAAAATAGTATCACAACAAGTATAACAAAATATACGTTAAATACTTTGTGAATATTGCATGTACATGGAGAAATAATTATAATGTCCACTTAATAATTATAATAATTTAATAAAAATAATTCTCACAGTCCATTTAACTTAATTCTTTAATAATTATACTGCTTGATAGCCCTAGAAAATCTCTTTTCTTTATTTTCTTTAGTTTCAACGAGTTGTTCTTTCCTCAAAAGGTGATATTTTCTTTAATTTAACATTGCGTTTCTAGGATCCATTTTGTTAACTTACTATAAATGTAAGAACCCTTTACAAAATATTGCGCAAAAACCAAAGATGTGTTTCGAAGCCAGTTGGTAGATGAACTAAAATAAAATCATAGGTCATACTGGCTGAATTTGGATAAAGGTAAGTTAAATCGCATTGGTAGACAATTTTAACTACAAGCGAATCTGGGTGGACTTAGTTATAAATTGTAATGTCAACTTTGAGTATATGTGGTTTTAGTATAAGGGTGAAAGTCAGGATAACTTGCGCAAAATATACTTCAGAGTCAATTTAAGCATTTTCAGATTATATTTAACACACAAATTTAATATTGATGTGAATGATAGATATATTGGTCAGCAACATAATGGTTATCCAGATCGAATGGAGATACGGACCAGTACCTATCTACTGGGTAGTGAATGCTGTAATCAAAATCACCGTGAGAATGGTGTTGAGCCATCTCGTGCATATCATGTGAACCAGAGGAAGGATGGACAGTAACGTAGAATTTAACAGGTAGCCCTGAATGAGTTCCTCTTGGTAGATGAGTCATACCGTAGTAAAAGTAATCACATGCTCCCTGTAAAATATTATTTAAATGCTTTTATTTAAAAAAAAGTAATAAGTTACTCTATAATTACCAGAAAGTAAACATTGATACGTTAAATTAGAAGTAAAGTTTGGTTCAAATCCTTTCCGGATTTGAATGGTCCAAAGGGGCCATTGGCTGCTCTTTGGATAGCATAGGTAACTACAAACCCGTTGTTATTTGAATTATAGTTCCTATTATTGCTTTGCTATCCTAAATCTAACTTTGTAACTTATCACAATTAGTTTTCATTATAAAGAATACAATATGTAAAGTAGGATTTATTGGGGATCTAGATTATTACTACCATAAGTAATGGGCCATGCTAGTTAATCCTCTTCAGTCCCCTTCTGAAAATGAAAGAATAATATTTACTGAGAAACTTATTCTGACAATGGTAGTAATCATTTTCACAAAAAATCACAAATTACCTTGACAGCGGATTGCTGCATTCTCTGAGATTTACCATGGTCACTATCTTGGGGGTTCCTCTTAAATACGTTTTCACCGGTCTGAACTAAACAAAGTAAGCACAAGAAATTTATTATCTAAAAAACCAGATTGGACTTAGTCTGTATTTAATAATTTGAACTAAGCAGGGTAAGAAAAAAGTAGTTCAAATTATTCGTAAAGTTGTAAAAGTAACAGGAGGCTCCCCAAAAAAGATAAATGAAAAAGCATCTCTTTTAATTTTATTTTTAAATAAGAAAACAAGTCAAGTTCAAACTTAGCCCAGAAAAAATATATTTCTTTTCGCTGCACATTAAATAGTGCAACGAAAATACTTAAAGATGGCACCATGATCAAACAATATGAAAAAGTGTATACCTCTTTCTTCCCCTCTAATCATCAAGTGGCTGTAGTTGTGTCATATTCTATATGACACATACTTCTATGATTCGCAAAAGCTGGATAACATCAGTGTTGAAAATTTTGATTTTTAGGGTATTTTATTTTTCTTAATTTTCATACCTTCCTTTCTTGTGAAACAAAAACAAGCTCTTTTGTTGAAGGGAATCAAGCCAGTTGAAAATAAAAGCACTACCTATGAATTTATAGTAATCTTTTTCAGGTATTTGTCTAAAGATTATCAAATCTAAGTTATATTGTCTATGCATATTATTTATTATAGTATTATATTAATACTATAATAAACTAATGCATAAATTAATGCATGAATTTTATAGTCTATATTGACAAAAACATATATTTAAATTGTGCATTATAATAAAATATTATAGTATTATACACGGTTATAATCAGTTGACAGCGTGCAGAAATAATGCAAGAGAACCAATGAGGTTTGTCCCGGATGTTAAACCACACCTACAATTTCATATAGAATCAACCTCATGCGTTCCTTAACAAAATTTTCCCACTCTGTCAATTGATTATAACCGTGAGGTATAGGTACTATAGAATAGTTAGTTATAAGCCTTAAAGCAGAGGGTGGGCATCAGCTCTGCATTGTAATCGTTTATGGCTACAAATTAAAGATATCTGTTATAACTCAACATTCTTTAGGTGTGCCTCTGTTGGTAATTTCTTAATAACTTACGTTTGACGGAGAACACATCATACAAAGTAAATGATTCTCTCAATTCGTTGAATGTCAATGTTGTATTCCTAGCATCAGTAACTGGACCCACAAACACTTTAACAACAGCATTAACGTCCTTATCACTGTGAACCTTGTAAGTTGTTGAGTAAGGTTTAGTTTTGATAACAAACTGAGATGCTTTGTAGCTGCCTGAACCAGGCACTGCGTTTGAGATGTCGAATTCAAATCTATCGTCGAATGTTTCAAGTTTTGGGCTGACTTCAAATCCGGTTACTTTAACTCCTGGGAAGTCGAGCTGAAAAAAATATTAAATTTAAATGGTCCATTAAGGGTTTATAAAACTTTTTGTCACTACGTACAATCAACCATCTAACATAATATTTGGCATAACTCTACATGTTAATATATAAGGAGGGCTGAGACTAAGATACTTTTTTTAAAGGTTAAAAAAAGGTTTATTCTTCTATGCGTAGAGATATGATTACTAGTAATCTAAACACCTTCAAATTTCAATACGATCAAATAAACTGTAAACAATCGAGTACGGGGTACCTCGAAACGTTTCCCGCTTTTGCTTATAATGAGATAAAACTTAGCTCATATGTTAGTCTTAAATCATAAACGCATCATTTTTCCGATTTTATGATTTTCAAAATTTTGGCTGTCATAATTGCTGGTTAATGACGTCACGGAATTTTCGCAAACAAAATACTTTTCCTATATACTTGGGGTACAAATGAGGAAAAATACAAATTTCAATAACTTATGGAACGTTTAAAATACAAACCAAGACACCTGTTGTTCCTCTGCGAAATGCCTGATTGCCAATGATTGCAATCAATGATTGTCTTATTATAACTTTAAAACCCTATTAGGGGAGGTTTGAATCCTCATTTAAAGCTCCTATTATAGGGTTACATAGCCTACACTTATAGCCTTACACCAAATTATGTTTCATGCCTCAAATGTATTGAGATAGGCAATGTCCTCTATCCCAATGCTTCTTTATACGATCATACCCTATTATCATATCTTATCTAACTACATGAAATAATTTGATGGAATAATCTTATTAATTTACATTAATGCAGTAATATACAGTGTTAAGATCTTAATATTAAAACTATAAATTATAATATCCGTTTTAAATCAAAATGTTATTTTTAAAGAAAGGAGAATTTTTTTCTAGTTTATTTTGTCTTCCTGATCAAAAATATATTTTGTAGGTATTTTATGTATGCATGTATTTGCTTGTTCGGAAATCTTGTCGGTAGTTTTACAGTTCATTAAACCAGAAGTAAACAAAAAACGTTTTGGTTGCAACGCCAGGTACCACTGCGTATCTTAGTGTGTTCACTTAACCGCATATCATAAGTATATTACGTGATTGAGCATAAGTCACTAATTCAGGGTTTAATATCTGCCTTATGGAAAATTCAATATTGTTGTAATTTTAAAACAATTGTGCCCTCAATAATGAGTGAATTATGAAATTCTCGATGCTATGTATAACAGTTTAATGAGAGGTATAAATAACAGCCACTTGACAATTATACAAATAGAGGGTCCGGTGTGTCGGGTGTGAACATTATTATCGTTCATTAAGGCCTGGACGTCTACCGGTAGGTAGGCTGCCTTGCACCACAGGCACCACGTAGACTATCTTTTCTGTTCTAATTTAAAAAAAAACTATGGAAATTTTAGCTTAGTTTAACTGCAAAAATGGTCTGATTTTTTCGTCTCATATTTAACATTTCATTGAAAATTACAAGCCGCTCTGCGGCCCAATTTTTAAACTGAAATCCCTTGTGAAGAAGTGTTAGATTTTGTGAACACTTCAAACTTGCACAATAGTCTATCGATCTTTTACAAAATCTTGACAGGTCAGTATAGTCACCGCCGATGCTAAAAAAAATCCATCAAGAAGGAAGCGTGAAAAAACTTTGTAAACAAATCAGGTTATTTTACCCGTGTTTCCTTGGCGATGTTTTTTTAAATTTATTAATAATATAATTTTCATGATTAATTAGAAAGTAGTTTTTTCAAAATGATGGAAATGCAAGAAGAACCACAAACGAAGTGAACCATTGCCGGGAAAGAGTGAACCATTTCTCTACAGCGGTTATGGGGGTAGGGATTTTTTCCCTCTTTTCGAGTGATAGGCTGGCAGCGGCTTTTCTGATTGGTTAATCCCCAAAATACTTATGACCTTGAGGATTTTTAAACTTAACGATGGATTGTAAAAATAATTTTTATTGACAATCTTTTTAAATTAAAAATTATCTACGTAGGGATAGTAGCGATAATAATTAGGGAGAGGTGATAAATCACCTAGTAAGTTGGCCACGTTGTTAGGCCCTTGTTCCTAACTCCCTTAGTTAGATGATAGCGCTTAACTTATGAGTCGTAGTGCAGGCATTTTTCTGTCTAATCTACAGAGTAGCCGTGACTCTTCAATGTTTCAATAGTTTAAACTAGAAGCAACACGTGCCTCACTTCCTGACTAAAATTTAGAACTCTCGCAACCATAAGGCAAAAGCATATATATTTTATATAAGCTACTAATATTGAGGGATCCAAAGTTTGCCTAAACCCAGGTTCATTTAGGGTTAGAGATATTTTGAGAACCTGACATCGGACAGGCTCAGAACCACGGCTTAACGTCTCTTTCAAAGGACGGCACATGTAAGGATGTCCATCTCTCTCGTAAAAATCAAGAAGGCCCTGACCGGGAGCTGTCAAAGTGACAGGAGCTCGTGCTAACTATTATGCTCCCTAAATTAAGTCCTTTATATTAAGACGCTGTGTACTTTATTTTTGTGTGGAGTTTCATCTAATTAAGTTAAATTGATTTTTCTGTACCTAGTTTACAAAACAGGGCATACATCAGGCATCTTACAAATAGATAACATTTCTCTTTTAGATTTTTGGGTCTTTGGTAAAACTTGGAGTTTGTTTTAAAGATTCTTACAGTTTTTGCTGTTTAAATGATTTTCAATGCCACTATAAGAGGAAAAGAAGCAATAACTAGATAAGTTACTTATGACGTTTTGATTGGTCCATCAAAGTGTTTGGTTTCATTGGCAAAAGTACCTAAATAGTTAAATTAACTATATTTAGCCAAGGCCTTAGCCATGGAGGAGGGCAAAAAATTCCTTCGTTTTTTATCAATAAATAGTTAAGTCCGGAGAACTTATTCTATAGTCCGTAGTGCTATGCAGAATAACTCTTTGATGAGACAGACCTTTGTCAAGAAGACAAACATATGTCTTTCTAGGATGTAGTTAAAAGTTTTATAATTATTAGTTAATTCATAATTACCTGTTGCTCAGTATAAGGTGTTAATCGACTGTGGTAATAATTAAATACTTTGTCAATATAAGCCAAAATTTGATAAAAAGCTGGATCTCTATGCATAGTGTAGAAGTTGAGTAGAGTTCCTGGAGTGTACTAAAACAGATTAAAACAATATATTTAATTGAAGATGAGGATAGGGAATGAAGACAGCGATGAAGAGAAACTCAGAAGATGGGAACGTAAAATACTTAGGAAGATATTTGGTGCTACATTTGAGAATGATACCTGGAGACTGCGCACAATCAAGAACTGATGGAGCTGTACCGTCAACCAGATATTGTCTCCTTTATAAAGGCTGGAAGAATCAGATGGCTTGGCCATGTCGCGCGAATGCAGGAAGACAGAGTGCCCAGGAGATTAATGGATGGAAGGCCTGGAGGTGGAAGGATGAGAGGGAGGCCAAGAGTGAGATGGCTGGAGGATGTTGAAAGCGACCTGAGGAGGATAGGCGTTCGCTCATGGAGGAGACGAGCGCAGGATAGAGACGAGTGGAGAGGCATTGTTTTGGCGGCCAGGGACCTTCAAGGACTGTAGCGCCGACGAGTAAGTAAGTAAGTAAGTGAGGATAGGGAAGATTTAATCGAATTTTATAAAACTAAAAGATGATTCCAGTTTCCTTACACCTGTGTAATTGATTTTTCATTTTATATATTTGTTGATATCTTGATAATTTTAACAAGGAATACAAAAACCATAGTGGTTTCACCATGTGGCGAATTAAGGTTCCAAAATATCAAATTTGTGCTAAAATGTTTTCAATGTTTTAGCACATTTTAATTCAAATAGTTTTATTAGTAATTTAGTAGTTTTAGTAGTATAGTTTTAGTTAGTAATTCAAATAGTTTTCACTTATGCTCATCATTTTATATGATTTAGTTGATACAGGTCATCAATAATCTGGACGACTTAAATTTAAGTAGTGGAAGGATTGACTAACAACATTAGCATCCACACAAAACCTGATACTCTACAGGTATAATTTAACTGTTTTCGCTAAAAGGGCACGAGAAAACTTAAGAAGTGAGTACTTGTTTTAACTTTAGATAGTCGCCCACTTTTTTGTGGCCTTATCATCCTCATAGTAGCAGAATCTTTTGCGACACTGAAGCAAACCGTTCTGATCGGGATTCAATGTCAGACCACAAATCATTTATAGGTGACCATAGGTAGATGTTTAGGTCGCTACCTATACGTCTCAGTCATTCATAGGTAGCATTTCTTTGTCCCAAAACTAAAGAGAGCATTCTACATTTATTTGTTGACCTTAAAAATATATAATGTAAAAATTGTTAATTCTAACGATAAAATTTCTATTTTTTTATTTAACCTATAAAATACCTATAGAATGTCTGTAGAAATGAATGTTACCTGATATTTGTTAGTAGAAGTAGATACTCCGTCCACGAATGCAAGTAGATTGTAGTATAATGATGCGTAATGACGTTTATTTCCAGTTACAACAAAGTTAGCTAACTGATGAACACCTTCGATTTCCTGGGTTTCAAGAGTAGTTGGTTCCTAATTAGAGGACAAAATATGATGTTTTGTATCAAAATAAAAAATAAATAAAAATAAAAAAACGACCAGATCTATGGACTGGTCTCCCCTCCCCATCAGCTCAGGGATGGCTTTACCCTAAAGATAGGGGGTAGTATTTGCATAACTTTAAGTACATCATTGCAATTTATAAAATTGTTTATTTTTGTTAAATACATATTGTTTAAAAAATGGATTTTACTAACTGAAGTGATTTCTTAAAGCTAGAAATTCTGCCGCAAACGTCAGAATAATTTAGTGAAGTTTAATTGAGAATTACAAAATCTAAGGACATTTCACTTAGTTAAATTCATTTCAGATGCCCTTCGCTAAGCGCATTAAAATTCTCTTCCCAACAAGTCATTGTCCTTTACCAAATGAATTGTTAGCCAAATCATTTTTTTAATTTTTTTTTTGGTTTCTTTCCATATTTGCTGGTTGTTTTTAAGAACAGGTTACATTTATTTTGGTTAAGTAGGCATTGAATATTTGGATTCCCTATACCTCATAGTATTGCTACACATTGACTAAAACATTGATAACAAAAATCAAGGATAACATACAGAAGAGCGAAAATAATAGAACCAGTACAAAAGAGCAAAGAACCAGTACAAAAAGAAGGAAAAAAGTAAAGGGAAAATGTGTGTGAAAGTAATGAGAAAATTAAGTAGTATAGGGCCATTATGGAAAAGATGTAAGATTAAGGCACATAACGGCATAAAATGTATTAGGTAGTTTTGTGTCGGTTTCCTTATTCGCAGTGTCCTCTCTGTTAATGAATAGCTATGAAGAGCTTCTAAAGTCGTCCTTTTAAAGATATTAGTTTTCTTATTCAGATTTTAAATGCTTTCAAAGTCGTATGAGAGTAAGAATTCAGTAGCATGCTCAGATAATGCAATGCAATATGATCTTAGACATCTTAGAGGACTTGAGCTTTGGGGTTTATTTGACAACTATAATATAGTTAATACTTACAGTCCAAAAAGTATTTAAATCAACAGCTTCAAAGAAGTAACTGTAAAGATTTTCAATTTCTTGCACTCCATCAGGGTTGATTTTACTGGGAGTTACATAATCAGGTCGGCCTGAAATTGGATGTCCATATAAACCAGACATTTGAGAATCGTATCCAGTCTGAAATCAGCGCAGTTCACAACATTTAATATTTATTATGGGATAAGTACCGAATAGTAAATAAAAACAAAGTTTTGTATTTAATTACCAATAAACAAATATGGAAATTTATAAAGTTTTACATGCTTCAAAGATATTGGAGCAGGGTTATGTTAAGTGTCGTCCATGTACCCCTGGGAGTCCGTGAGATAACAATCAAACTATATTTCTGTACTAAACAAATGGTTGGATATTAGATGTAATCCATAAATAAGTAAATTATTAACCAAGTATTTATGGCTAAATTAATCATCTAAATTTTGTGTTGAAAGTAAAAAGCCAGACATAATAATTAATTAAAATATATTAATTACCAAGATTTTGTTAGTTGTATTTCAAATGAAAAGTGTTCATCTTTATATTTGTTGAAATGATAAATATGAAATTGTTTTTCGTGGGGGGGGGGATTCCCTTCCTCAACAACAATAAGTGAACAAAAAGGGGTATCTTTTATTTCTAGAGGCCCCCAGGGCACTGATGTTTGGGTAACCCTGGATTAGAGAACACTGAGTAGTTATAACTTAAAGGATACAAACTTAATGGACAAAATAAAGGCAAGTTTAAAATAATTCACCCTTTTTTGTGCTTTTGGCTCTCGGATAAATTATTTCAGTAGGCTGAAAATTATGACAGAGCATTTTCTAGGTGTTAAGTTTGTTATGCGAATATGTTAATGAATAATTGATTCAAAATTATGATCTTGGCAAAACATAGAGTGGTCGCTTCTGCAAATCCTTAGGAGCTAACGACTTGGTCATCAAATCTCCTTTGTCCAACGTTCTATAAAAAGAGAGTGGTTACCTTGATAGGATAATGGAAGTTGATAGGCTCAACAGGTGGTAGACCAACAGCATAGCGTTCAAGATTATATCTGGTGAGAAGATCGTGAATGACACTGTATCTGAGTTGCCCTAAGGTTTCATAGCTCAATCCTTTCATTGGGAAATCAATGTAAGGATAAATTGAACTGAATATTAAACCAGCCTTGACGAACATGTTGATTCTAAATTAAAAAGAGCTTAATAAGTAAGATGAATAAGTTTTACAAATAAACCTGTAGAAGAAAAAAATTAGTTCATAGATATAAAATGATTTATACTACTATTTTTTCCTCACTCCTAAAATCCAACTTATAATAACTGTCAAATAGGTATTGTCCTTCCTGTTTGAAGTGTATTGTATATTAACTAACTATTTAATTTCATCAATGCATGTATACCCTCCAATTTAATGCTTTAAAATAAATTCAAAGCATTCTTTAGTAGAGCAATATAGAGATTTTGTAAATTTAGATTTAATGATCCTCTATAATAAGTCATTAATTTATCATCTGGAAAGAGGACCTGTCCTCAAAAATTTCTTCACCGTGGGCTACTCCATAAACTAAATTATTATACATTACTTCTTCTGTTGGTCTCAATAATTTAATGTTACATGAGAAATTGGGCACTAATGAGACACCAGATATTCTTAATTATTTATTGCAATATTTTAATCTTAACACAGAGCATTATTATTTTACTTGTTGACTAATTTCATTTACCTTTTAACTTTAGTTCTTTGTGCTATTTTTTTAACATGAATTACCTTCTTATTAACCTCTCACAGATGAATTTGGATTTAAACATTTGAACATGATTTTGGACCCCCTTTTATTTGAATTTCATGACAAATTTAACTTGATAAGTGATATGTAATTTATGTTTTGCTTGATAATGCTCTGTGAAAAGAGTGAAATATTGTAATAAATAATTAAGAATACCTGGTGTCTCATTAGTGCCCAATTTCTAATGTAACTCTAAATTATTATGTATATACATTTTTGATCAGCGAACTTCTCTTTCATAAACATCACTCCCTTCACTGTATGATCCTTATCTCATTCATCAATGTTTTTTTTAACTTGGCCTTAAGTAAATTTAGAATATCTAAAAAATGTATTAATCCTTTATTGTAACGGACCTTGAAACGTCCTCACGGAAGTATGACAGTCTTGATTCAACATCATAGAACTGTCTGTCACCCAAATATACTTTAAGAGGTGAATCCATTCCCCACCCATGGTGCCAGCTCCAGTCCCATCCAGTGTTGTTGACTTGGAAACTGCGAGAACTCACGCCTGTCAGAAGAAAACAAAGAATGATCACGGACCTTATTTAAAACGTTTTTGAGATTGAGTAAAACTCATTTCAATTCCATTAATATTTGATAAATTTAATGTACCCCAAGTACGAGTAGTTTCCTTAAATAAGTAATTAAGTATAAAGGTAATATATGATTTAAAAAAAGTTGGCATCAAACATATTCGACATTAAGGATGAAAAAGACATGCTTAATCGGCTTCTCTAATATTTTTAAACTACCTAGTTATCTGAGGTCCTCTATTTTTCATTAAAAAAAGATGGTGACACATTTTGACTTTTCGCTCTCCTTCTGTCCATGGACTATCTAGTCAAAATTTCATTTACGTCCTTATCAAAACTCATAAACCGAAAGTAGAGAAATTGAAAGTATGAAATTGTTTAAGTAAAAATATATTATTGTTTCTCGATAATGGTCTGTTTTTCTACATCAATTATTGAAAACAACTAGTGACAATTAAAGTTTAGTTTAAACTAAAACTAAAATTCAATACTCAGTATTGTCTTTTCGACTTTGAATTAACTCAATAAATTGTGTTATAGATAAAAAAATTACCGTGAAGTTGAGCTGTATAGGCCTGGTGGATGACAGTACTGGGTACGAAATAATTTGGGAATATTTCGTAATAAGGTGGAGTAGCGACTCCGTGTGTATCCTCTCTGTGGTAAATGGCGCTTACTAAAGCCACGACATACTGCTCTGGGTGCACCTCAGTTTTGGCCCACTTAGCTATCTAAAACAATAAAACAAAACGATTTTATCTCCTTCTTATGCTGCAAGTTCTATATGCAGACTTGTTTACTTGCAATGGACTTATCACTTCGTCTGTGATGTAAAAAAGTGATAACAATTTAACAGGATATATTTTTAGATTTTTTTAAGGGTAGACTGCCACTATGTAACAAAACGACGCTCCACGGCCGTGGGGCCCGGGTTGTTGTCTTTTTGCGGTTTGTCGTGTTAGTATTTTTGAAGTGGCATAACACGAAATATTTCACTTTCCAAGCCTATCTGTCAAGAAACGTGATTTTTTAACATAAAGTTATACATGTTAAACGATCAATTAAAAAATAATTCTGATAATAACTTTGAACTACGTATTTGTGTTTTAGGGTTCTGAATCAAAGAAAGCGTTCCAATGTCGATCACTCTAAGTACAAGGAAATTCACCAAAACGTTTTAAAGTGGGAGAAAACTGAACTTTAAATGTGCGCGAAATGTTGACAAATATTTAATATTGCTCAAAATATTAACTAACGCATTTCCTTTGAAACCCCCAAATAAAATAGTGTAACAAGTAGTAATACTACAATGCAGGCTGTAGTATCGGTTTTTGAAGAAAAACCAAATACAAGAAATGGGTTGTTAATCAAGAAAACAAGAATTGCAAAGAAAATCCGCCTCGCTTGCGGATCCCGGTGTCTTAACATTTGCTTCCTAAAATCATTCACTTACCACAACATCACCAAAGTTATGTTATATGTCATACCCTTCATTCGAGCAGTAAGGGTGAATTTAAACATCGCAAAAAATTATACCATTTCGGGGTGCGTAAATAAATCAATACTTTAATTGGGCCACAATGGCTCAGTTACATATTGGTTAATTCTTGTCCATTATGCAAATAGACTATTATGGATTATTATAGACTGTTATGGAATATTATTGGTAAAACATTGTTAATAATAATAAACTGTTAAAAATTACATGTGTTCCTGTATTTAAATTAAATATTATTTTTTTAAACGTCCGTCACATAACGTTCAACACAAATAAAGTACAACTTACCTTATAAAAAGTTTCGAAATCTTTAGCATAATAGAATAAGTGGTAGAGACTGGCTGTATCTCTGCCAGTTCTTTGGCATGTCAGAGAGAAAACATCATATTTGTGTAAGAATCCTTCATCCCAGTATAAAGTGAAGTTTTGAACTGCTTCTGGGTCCTGAAAAATTTTAGTTATGGATTGACTCAATTTTATAAAATGCATTTAGAATTGAGTGAGGTAATTTATAATAAAGCGATGTTTTATGAGACTTCCTTATCAAATTTAAGGACTTAGACTACAATAAATCCAACTTTAAAGGCAAAGCGATGGAGAAGAAAATATATCGTATATTTCCTGGCAAAGATTTAAAGTATACGACCGTAATTACCAGTCAAAAGGGGAATCACAGTATGTAGGCCTGACTCTTACTCCCTATAGGAAGAAAAATGTATGCCGATATATTCCCTGTCGGTTCTAAATTCAGTTTCCAGCCTAAATTTAACTGCTTATTGATTTATTTAGTTGCCATGAGCAGATATTATTTTTTAAAAAATGCGCCTTACTTTGTAAAAATGTGTGTCAGAATAAGGAAATGGTTGATGCTGATGATGGCCTTGTTCTACATCGTCAGTTCCCAGGCCAGTGAATAACTCTGCTATTTTAGTCTGTACATCTCCGCGTTTGCTAGAGACTGAAAAGAAAAATTATTCAAAATAAAATAAATTCCCTTGCTTACTGATTTTGGTTAGGCTGTCGACTGATCAAATTAGAAACAATGCGGTGTTAGTATCACTACATCTTCAAGGATGATTTCGATTTCTTATTAGGACATATTTATATAGGAATAATCTATGAAATATCCGGAGATTCTATGAAAAATCCTAATTTAGAAAGTTTCTGAGAAAATTTTAAAATCATTTGTTGTTGCTTTAAAGAACAGGGTTGCACCTGAAGGTATAATTATAAGACACTTAGGAAAAAAAACTAAACCATTCAACATGACATTTTGAAGTTAGATTTCAATAATTCAAAGTTTGAAAGATAGGTTCTAAAACTTGATTTTCTTTTAAACCTAAACGGTTTAGGCTTAGGCAAATTCATATCAAAAAGTGAAGAAGAAGTGATTGTAATATTAGAATAGTAATATTAGTGTTATTAGGTAAGGCCTGATAAGTAGAAGTTATGCTTTGCATGTCCTGGTAGGTTTTTGATTTATTCTTTTGATTACTTTCTTAAACTTGTGTTTTCAAAAATTTCAAAGTTTCTAAAAGTTTACTTAAACTTTGTTTTAACATTTCTTAGCATGATAATAATCTATTGATAATACCTATTCTAGAAGATCTCTTGCCTATAGCAGCAGTAGCTGCTAAAAGCAGAAGCAGTAAGCTAAACTTGATCATTATACCCAGTACTGCAGTATCACACCAGTATTATGATACTAACCACTAATTGCGAATCGATTTATATTATCAAATTTAGTTATCATGTTTATAACAGTATGATCTTAAAATATGCATATTCTGCAGTCTGCATTTTATTTATAACTTATGAGATTTTCCACATTAACAGTAACGATTGTTTAAAAAATATATGACCCATATGAGGGCTTTTTAACCTTGTATGTTGGGGTCTCACTCTAAACTCCTTAAAAAAAATTTCTCAAGACATCAGGAAAAGAGCATTTGTCTTTTATATCAAATGTTTAATATATTACAAATATATATATAGCTTCGTCAAACAAAGCTTCTTCTTCATTTTTTGTGTAATATTTGGTTCTTGTTTTTTAATTTTGTCTTCCACAACAACAGCCACATAATCAATTTAAATACAGTGTCTAGGTCTGAATCAGATATCAATTATTAATTACATGTTAACAGATAAAAGAAAAATCAAATCAATTAGAAATTGACCAACGTAAGGTCAACTTTCTAATCACTATTGACGTGGATAAAAATTGACTCAGATTCTACAAGCACACGTGCTGAAGATAAAATGTTTACTTCAACAATTTTATGGTTCGAAACAATTAAAATCATATGTTATAAATTTTTTTTTATCGATGTAGTTTATATATATATATATATATATATATATATATATATATATATATATATATATATATATATATATAATTATATATATATATATATAAATATATAATATATTATATACATATACATGTGTGTGTGTGTGTGATTTATTATGTGTGTAGTTCTAGCTTACTTTTGCTTATCAAATAATTTTTGTTTCATAGGATAATATTGTCAGAGGTGGTAATAGAGACCGCGCGCGTCTCAATAATAATTAAAATATTGATCAATATTAAAAAATATTTATCAATATTTTGACGTTCTACATAGCGTATATAAAACTTGGTCCCTATTGTAATTACGTATAATGTTTACATACGTAAAAAGACTTAAAAGCAAGCAAGTATGGTTTCCATTGCTTAGCAATTAATTGTAATGCATCAATGACAAAACAAGTATTACTTCTATGCTTTGTGTATTTGTAAATACATAAGCTAGATGCTTTATGATCGTTTTATTAAAACAAATATGTATCAATCGAAGAATCAGCTACGTCGATACTTGCTGTTGGATATAAATATCCCTGGACGGTTCGGCATAACGCCATCACAGCAGGCGGGGCAACACTCGAGCTCTCAACTAATAAAGTTAATCAGTGATTAACTTCTAGTCTCAATGAGCACGACGAGCCCTCTGAAGATAAGGGAGGAAGTAGGAAGGGGTTTATAAAGGGAATGTGTATAACATTTTTAAATATGTATCAATCAATTAATGTGACTGGCGGACACAAAAACTAATTTATCATAAACCAATTTTTTATGGCTTAATATACATTATAATACGCATAGGGTCGTCGAATTTTATTTTAAATTCTTTCATTTCTAAACCCGTGGCTCTGAATTTCCTAAACTTGAAGTTGACGGATAACACAATTTATTATATGTAGTTTCATTCATGTCCGTCTATCTGTCTGAACAAAATTTTGTTACCAAAGTTTGTTAGTC
Organism: Microvelia longipes; assembly: GCA_018340805.1. NCBI lineage: Eukaryota > Metazoa > Arthropoda > Insecta > Hemiptera > Veliidae > Microvelia > Microvelia longipes. The sequence goes on from JACMZG010001914.1 coordinate 20,666,990, forward strand.
GGATTTTAATAAAATTTTTAGAGAATGCTAGTGCATTTCCCTAAATAAAAAGTAAGGTACCATCACGGATCTTGAATAAAAAGAGAATGACGCATTATGGAACTTTTCTGACACCATGGACGTTGTATAAGATAGAGAAATAGGAGCAATCTTCCCATGGTTATGTAACAATTATAAGTCAAGTTTGCTCCTCAACTTTCTTCTGTGATTAACGTTAGGTGTTTGACATAATTTTAGTTTACTTTGGCGCTTGTTAACTCAATAAAAATAAAACAGATAAAAAAATAAAATATATTAGTTATTTGTTGATAACCTTCTTAATAAGCAATGAAACAGGAACCATCAAGGGGTAAGTTTGCCTCTAAAGTTAGGACCTGCCCAGTTAATGTAATTATTGTAAGCATGCGTAGTTTTTAACCAAGCAATCAGTTTGTTTTTGACATGTGATGGTATATTTTATATTTTTCGTTCTTGATAGGGTCACTTGGTTACAACGCAAATTAATTTAGTGTGTCAACCCTTGTATTCAAGATCTTTTGGTCCCATACATTACTCAATATAATGCAGTCTAAAACCTCGTAAGGGCGGATCAAAATGGTGGTTATGGAAAATTAAAATCATATAGGTGCTCATCGAACCCTAATGAGCATCTATATGATTTTTATTTTCTGAAAAGGCTCGATAATTATAAATCTGTCATAAATTTATCTCAGGTAAATTTCTTTTTAAAAAAATATTAAACCATTTATTTGTAGATGTATTTAAAAACTTATAATATTTACTTTTAATATTTATATAATATTTAAATTTAAATCGTTTTTAAGGTACCAATATTCCAGAAGTCTTTTGACCGAATTTATTTCAGTTTTAATTAAAAATTATAACCTTTTTGTAGAAGTAATTATCAATATGTCTTTTGTTTAAAATTAAATAAATCTGAACAAAGACTTGTATGCTTATGGATAATGTTTGTTAAATTTAACATTAAACTTGAGTCTAACATTAAAAAATCCTACGGAGTTTCAGATATTTTTTAAAAGGATTTTTGTAATAAAATTCCATACAATATCGCTTGATTGCGTGAACAACATATTAAATAATATTTATGACATGTTTATAAATAAGAAATTATATTTTAATATTTATCTTATTATTTACTTAATAGAAAATGTTTATATTTTAAATTAAAATTTTCATAAGGCAAAAAATACAAAAAAAATATTGAAATATTTTTAAATATTAATTGTTTAAATATATAAATATATAAAATATATATAATATATATATAATATATAATTATTTAATAATATAATAGTAATAATTTAATATATATAATATTATAATTATTATAATATATAAATATTTATTGTTTAAATATATATTTATACTTTATTGTTACAACTAAGATGTAACAATAAAGTATATTGTTACTGCATATTATGGTTATTAATAGCAATAAAAGCGCGTCAGTTAACATGGATGTTGATATCGGAAACGACAAATGCTATCGCTCTTTGATAATTTTGTAGTCCAAAAAATATTTCAGTTCTTGAAAAGATATAAGAACAAAAATATGTGGCTTGTTTTACTATTAAGTTCGATTGAAGTGAGTTCACAACTTAGTTTGACTAGACATAACTGTTCAGTTGGTTATGTCCAGTGTGAAAACGGATATAATTGGAAAAACGGGTTCGATAGTTGTATAAAATCTGACCAATTATGTGATGGTGTTGAGTCATGTTCAGATGCATCTGACGAGAAATACTGTTCAAATCATTATAATTTTGGTAATGCAGGCTTTGTTCATCGACTAATTCAAGGTCCTTGCAACTCTGATCAATTTTTGTGCAGGACCCACGAATTTCGCGGTGAAGATCGCAGACATGTGTGCGGAAATAAATCTATGATATGTAACGGTGTTAAGAACTGCTTCGACGGATCAGACGAGCTTTACTGTCCGTATAATGATGAATTTCATTTTGAATTCTCTCAAATCGGATGTTCCCCTGATTTCAAATGTAAAAACAATTCAAGGTGTATAAAAAAATCCGAAATATGTGATGGAACTTCAAATTGCCAAGACGGCTCGGATGAAACCTATTGCCCTTATGTTTTTAATGAGAAAACGGCCGATAAACAATTAGAAAAGCTAATAGAAGATGCGGAAGGAATAAAAAAACAACTGAATTTATTTGAAAAAATCCTTAGAGAGCTAAATAATAACACAGATTACAAGGATGAACTGAGAGAAATCGGGAAAAGTTTAAATGAAATAAGTCTTATTTTTAATACATCTCATTTGAATCCAGAAGCAGAACAATACATCTCAGAGCTTACTAACATAAGCAATAACTTCAGCATCGATACAGAAAATAATAAAAATTTGACACGTAGTAAAAACCTATTTATCAGTTTAACTGAAAAAATACCGGAGCTGAAATCAGAACACAATATTCTTATCCTAATTATAGCAGTTTCAAATTTGTTAATAATTATGACAATAATTTTTGTATCATATGTGATTTATCGTAAAACATTGTTTAGAAAAAGTGATCAAATTATTTTAACACCTTTGGACTAATAAATTGATTTATGAAATTTACGACGCGGTTAAAGCTAATGGATATAGTTTATTGATCCTAAAATCGGTGGGTGACTATGTTTAATAGATTAAATAAGTTGATTACATCTTACCATGAATCATGAATATACAGCATGATATATACAGACCCCATAAAAGTTTTAGGATATAGAAAAATAGAGGGAAACTTATTTTCCGCACTAGACACTGCCAGTGGAAATCCACTGGCTAGGTGAATTTCCTTTCAATTTCTTACTTGAGTTGTACTTATTTTTCCGAATTCATCAAAGAAAATGTTCATATGTCATAAATAATATTCAAAACCATGTTATTCCTACCTAAATCGGCACATGATACCAATATTTGTGTGTTGTAAACTAAGTAAAAGCTCAAGTTATGCTAATTTTTAAAATTTGAGTCATTTTTAAATACATTTGAGTAGCACGTAGTAATGTTACTGTTTACATAACAAATATACGGAAACAATTGACTAACAATTTAAAAAGTTTTGGATACAAATGGAGAAGAGGAACAGAAAAATAACCACCAGTATACAGAAAGATATTATACGTAGTAAATGATTCAACCAATACTTTAAAAGAACTTAAATCTATTGAATAGAACGAAAGAATAAAAAGTCTCTCCACAGTTAAAGATTTATTCAAAGTAAAGCAGAGGCTTTTCGACCTACAAGAGGTCATCATCAGTGCCTATTAAACAAATAAGACAAAAAATGTCAAACAAACTTATACAGGTCTTACAAACTTATGTATAAGTTTGTTTTGACATTTTTTGTCTTATTTGTTTAATAGGCACTGATGATGACCTCTTGTTAGGTCGAAAGAGCTCTGCTTACTTTGAATAAAATCTTTAACTGTGGAGAGGCTTTTTAATCTTTCGTTCTATTACGATGGACTCCATTTATGCTCATTCTCAAACATTTAAATCTATTGGTATAAATCCCGCCATTTATACAAATGAAAGTAGGAGCAAATGTCAATACAAGACCGAAACAATGTTTCAGTAAATAACAAAGTACAGAGTTTAAAATATTCGTCACATTATTAATTTTCCTCAATTATACCCTAGTTATACAGGGAAAGTATAAAGCTTGTACTAAAAATTGTATCTTGTACGAAACCGGAATTTCACCTAAATTATGTCTGTATGTGTGTGTCCGATATGGTTAGGAAATGTTCCGAGGTACCCTGTACCCGATTTTGTGCTACTAGAAATTTAATTTCTAAAAGCATTTATTAAAAATGACTTAAAATTAACTATAACATTGAGTTATTATAACAATAATTTAACTTTATTCCAATTATTATCTATTTTCCCTATACCTCTTAAGAGGTTTGGGGAATTTCAATGGTTTGCTAACTGTTGAATTAGCAAACAAAATATCACCAATTTTTTTCATTAAATATCAACATTTTTGAGCACAAAGAAGCCTAAACCACATCTGTGGCTTGCATAGTTCTCTAGATATTTATATGAATGGATGTGCAATGTGCACGTTTCTTTTATACCAGAGTGGACCAAATGTTCCCCTGTATTAAATTTTGAACCATTAGACATAAATTAATGAGACTTTGGGGTACATTTTTGTGTAAAGAGAACTTCCTTTAGTTGGAGTAGTTAACTTCGGGTGTCCCATGTAACACTGGATTTTGCAAAAAAAATAGAAAAAAAGGCAATTAGAATATATATACGTTTATTAGGTTTTTTGTGTTATATGGATGAAATACAAAACATTTTGACCCACCCATATTTTTGCGGGAATAAGTGCCCAAAGAGTAAAAATTGAAAATTTGTAACCCAAAATTAAAGCTTAAGTATTGACGTTTCTCAAAGGTAAAAATGCATTATTTTTGGCTTAAGAATACAGATAATTAATTACTTTACACTCATTTTAAGGTCTTTTTAGCTACTAAGGGTGGGTCATTTGGTCCACACTTCATAATAACATTTTATTGTATTGTAATTTTTAAACCTATCGGTAGGGAAGCCTCATTACATAATGGAAAACTTGTTATTGTATTGTATTTATAAATTTGTTACATTTTATTTGTTACATATTATTTATTCTAATTTTGTAATAAATGAAGACATTTTCATTCTTATTTATAGTTTAAATTTAACCATACAATTATAACAATTTACCCCCTATTTAACTATAATATGGTTAATTTTGACCCATTATAGATAAGTGGAAGGAATGTTTTTCATTCACAGCAAAATGAAAAACCTTAACAGAATCAAAATGAAAAAGATAGACTGTCTATATGGTAATAGTACATCCCTTCATTTTTACCCCAAAACCTAACAAAAGTCACACAAAGAGCGAGAAAGTTTCATATGCCGATCGTTTGAAAAGTCATTATTTTATGACGTTTAAAGTTTTTAAGCCACTGGCACTGATGTATTGATGATCTTTTTCAAGTCGCGTCGTATATCTGACGTCACTACGCCAGAGCCTAAAACGTATTTAAGCTTTGATTTATTTTCTATTTTAAAAATGGGTAAAATGTTTACGAAATAATCAACAGTAAAAATATGTTAATACATAATGTTGCTGCCACTGAAAAAAATATCGCTGACGACTCTTCTTTTCTGCCGTATCTTGATAAGAGTCCAACACACAGCTCCATGCGGAATGTTATATATAGAGTGATAATTTAATATTTCTTCAGTACGAGTTTGTGGTGGAAGGAATATTTACTGTATTTAGCAGTAAATTAGTCATGAAGTTGTTAGTATTAGCAGTCTTATTGACTGCTTCATATGCCCTCGCTGGACCCAGAAGCCAGAAGAGCCAACAACAGAAAGGTTTGTACGCTTAGCTCTGTTTATACCTTCTTAGCTTAAAATATGACCTAAAAAATAAAAAGCATCAGTAAATTTCAACATTAAATATGTAAATAGTTTTTTTTAAATAACTTAAGTTAAAGTTTACTCTTTAAAGACTGAATATTGACTTAAGCATTGTAAAAGTTTAAAAGTTAAGTTTTATCTTTTGAGAAGACGTCCTCCTCTTGCTAGGAAGGATCGGGGCTGGCAAGAAAGACCCAACAATGTGGCCTATTTATCTTCTCACCCTATTACTACTACTAATACTAGTCTAACAGCTATTTATTATTAGAAATAGAGAAGTTCAGAACTATATAAGTAGCTATTATCACAGGTGTTTTATACTTAATAGAATAATATATCAGTAATATATTGACTTGTCCTATTTCCCGAAAGGGACCTCGGGAACTAATAATAATTCAAATTCAAATATTTTTTATCCTATTAAAGCATTGCTTGTTTCTGCAGTTAATGTAAATAAATAATAGATAATTAATATTAATATAGATTATTAACTAAAAAACTTAAAAAATAAAAATAAATGACGGGACGCACGAGTATTTAAGTAGTATCTTTAGAAAAAAGAGTACAACCGTCGAATATTTAAATTGATTAAACAACAAGCTGTTAAGGGCAGCCAAGTTTTTACATCCGCGAGTTAGCGCTTAAATTATGGGAAGATAATGGATGATTGAAAAATAATTATCGATGTTAATTTTTATAAAAATCCTTATTAGAGAGACCGTCCCCGCCTGGATTTGATCCTCCAATGTAACGAATAATTCAAAGAAAACATCTAATAGAAAATCTGAGATTTTCTAGACCACAAGTTTTGTAAACAAAAGGACACCGCAGCGCTCAATTGGCAAACCATAAAAGTTTTGTCAATTGAGTGTTACTAAAACAGCGGGGATTGAACTATTTATAAACATAGCTTGTTTAAGATTAAACGAGCAAATTGTGACAATAATAACAAATACTGAAAATATTGCCATCACCAAAAATTTAGTTATTTGAAATCCCACAAAAATTATGTAGAGTAATTAAAAGCCTAAGTTAAATAAAAAACTGTACTGGTTTGTATAAAATGGTTGGTATCAAAACTTTTTTTCTCAAAAACGTATCTTAAAAATTAAGAACAAAAACAAATAACCTGGCAATTTTTGCAATAAATAAGTAGTGCATATTAGGGATTTCAGATCCAAAACATCTTAAGTATATAATATAATCTTTGCATAATGATGCTAACACAGTAATGAAGTTTATAACAAGCAACAACAATTGACAGCCACATGTATCTAGCATTAGCTAACATGTCACTGGACTATCTGATTAATCACCAATAAGAGTTCAATATATAACATTAATTGATGACACAAACTCGTTAGTATCTTACACACACACACACACACATACACACACACACACACACACACACACACACACACACAGATATATATATATATATATATAATATATATATAATATATATAATATATATATATATATATATATATATATATATATATATATATAAAAACGTAACTTATATTATGATTAATAGCATTAAAAACGTAAGCAATTACATAAATATGAGCTAGTTTTTTCCTTTTAATGAATAACCTATAGTTATGCGGTTCGCGTCTTAACTGTAAATTGTATTACTCTAACCATGTCCCATAAAAAATGGCCAGCATAGACATGGCAGTAAACGCCATTTAACCAGTTGATTACATACAATTTGCCAAGGGCATTATTCCAAAGAGTAATTTCATGGTATAATAGCTGGCCAAAGCCTTTTTTGTTGTGCTTAATTATTCGTTATGATGATTATAATCATAATCGAGATATGATTATATCTCGGTGATGATAATAAGGATTTATTACCCTCAAAAGCCAGTCTCATAACTTTGTATTAATAACATTTATTTTGGATTCCAGATGTCTCTGATTATCAGACTGAGGTATTGAAACTTTACCAAGGTCTTGGTTCAGAAGATACTCATGACTTTGTAAGGAAGGAATTCCCTTATACTGACGCCAAGTATTACAGGGTAAGTCATGTACATGCTGATCTTTTTCAATGTTTATTCACTAGACTAAATTATTATGTATTTAAATGTTAAGTGTGGGTCAAAGGTTTTGTTGGCACCCTCAGGTTGTACTTCGCCACGTCGCATTTAAGGGACTTCAATTTGCAAACCTTTTGCAACAATGGGAAAAACAAGTAGAATTGAAACCAAAAAAACTACTACTGCAACTTTAACTTTGCGTATGATGATTCTATTATAAAATTAAAGTAAGCATTAAAATATCAGATTGACTAATACTTAAATTTAAAACGAGAAAGGATTTTAACGACAAGAAATTTCCATGAGCTTATATAAATGCTTATCACCAGTTGGTCTTCACCTGGAAAGTAACATCTCTTAGTACAATATGTTTTGATTGCATTTAGTCCAATCAATTTAGTAAAAATGAATTTGGTAAAAATTCATTTTTCGCTTTTAACCATCGTTATGGCTTTCGCTTTTAACCATTTGATATTTGCTAATATTTCAAACATGTTTGTAACAATGTCTGTAATTTGTTTGATAGGAGCCTTCAGTAGTCGATAAGTTCGTGCAGGCTTACAACGAAGGATTCCTCGATAAGGAGGGATACTTCAGCTTGTACAGCTACAAGAACAGGCATGATACTTACAGGCTTTTTGATATCTTCTACTTCGCTAAGGATTTTGATACCTTCATCAAGGTAAGAATTATTTCTTAATTCTACATGGTATTGAATTAAATATGGGTCAAACGTATTCTTATTTGGCGATGACATAAGACCCATATTTGATTCAAGCCCATGTAACCAATCTAAATAATGCTTAGTACCATATAATTTGATAACACCAAATTATGATTTAACACAATAAACAACAATACAATACACGAGTGACCTATAAGGATGTGTTAGTAGGAAAACATACTCAAAATTCATATCTATTAGAGAGATTTAATCATCTACTTTAATTGACCCCTCTTTCTAGGAGGTGCGCTATTCAGGAAAATTCAATTTTCAGGACTGATTCAAAGACGATAAGGTTTGTTTTGCTTAAAGTTTAAACTGAAACCATGAGTTCAGTCTCGATCTTTTATCAATTTGACTTAAAGAGAACTTTAAAAGGAATTTATAAAAAACATAAATTCAACAAAAATATACACTGTAAAAGTTGAACTCAGATTCAATAGTATACCACAACATTAGATTTTAACCTATTAACACAGTAAACTAACAAAATAAGAATTAGCACTGTTAAGGTCTTACTCACAAGGCATATAAGTGGTACATTAGCTATATTTTGAATTTTATTTGAATGTGATTATAGATCGCTAAGTGGGCCAAGCATGAATTGAACCCTCTTCAGTTCACTTATGCTTTTACCGCTGCCGTCTACCAGAGGAAAGATACTCAAGGAGTCATCCCTCCACCATTCTATGAAGTTCTTCCAACTTACTTCACTCCTTCTCATGTTATGTACTCAGCTTACAAGGCTATGATCCAGGGTAAGTTGACCTCACAAGATATTTCAGAACAACTTTAGTAATTAGCAATGTTCTGCTTTTGTTAATAAATACCATTACATGGAATAATCTAAAACCCTTCGAGGAACAAAAGAGGGCCTTTGTTAATTCAACTGAGAGTAATCAGTTTCGTATTTATACTATACCATCCAAATAAATGAGTAACTCGTATATAAAAACAAGGCAATATGCATATGCATATTATACATATATATGCATAATATATATGTATAATATACATATTATACACAATGCACATGAAAATTAATGTGAATGCTTTTAAATACGATCATTAAATATTGTAAAATAATGAAATAACCCTTATTTACCATTGATAATTTACAAAGAATTATCAACTCTTAACAAGAAAACGCATAAGGTTATTTAAAAATGGCTAATTTCTTATTTTACAGATGTTAAGTACAGCAAATTTGAAGTCAACGGTACCGGATACGACTACAGTTGGTATAAGGGTGTTACTTTCGACAAATACAAGTACAGTCCCAAGTACAACGAATACGATGTTGAATCTCGTATTTCCTACTACAGAGAAGATGTTGGTGTCAATGACTGGTTCAGCAAATTCTTCCTCAGAGTTGCCCCATTCCTCAGCGACGAGAAATACCCCGATCTCACCTGGGAAAGAAGAGGAGAATACATCTACATGATCATGAAATTCGTTCTTTACAAATATAACTTGGAAAGATACGCCAACGGACTTCCACCAGTCGAACCCATCAACTTCCACAAGTACTACAAGGTATATTGAATTGGACATTCCATTGAAATGAACACAATGAGTCTAAATATTCCGAATCATACCCGATATGAATGTTTTTAATTTAATGAATAAAGGACAATCAAGAGACTTCATATTATTTATAGTGTGGAGACCCACAATATAAATAATAAGAATGTTTTTGATGTTTTTGAAACTCTGTGGATATCAGGTTAATTTCTCAGTGAACACTGTGAATTTTTCATCATATACACAATATATATTCTTTTTATACATTTTTAAATCTGGAGTACAGTGAACATAATCGTTAAAGACTAAGTATAATGTATCTCAAATTTTGTATATGTATGATTTTAGACCGGATACAACCCAGAATTATCCAACGTCTACGGCCACCCATTCGTTTCTCGTCCTGATGGTCATCATCCATTCTATACCAACCCTACTGGTGTTGATTACCTCGACAACATGTACAGCCGTTATCTTGGACAAGTTGATTCTCAAGCTATGTTCACTGTGAGTAAAAGTTTTCTATTTCACTATTTTTGCAAGACATATCTAGATTCGATGCCGACTAATGATAAAAATACCCAATGTGTTGCAAGCTAGAACACTGAAACATTACATTTTATTTCTTCACGATTTATTTTTCAAGGGAAAATCTGGAAATCACAAAACAAAACAAAAGTGTACTGGTTAGTAATAAATATTATATAGACTGGAATACGTTTGTTATGTTAAAAAAGTACTATTTTGCTGACAAAACTTTGAATGAAATGAAATAAAAGCAACAAGCCACATTTTACCTTTATTTACTCATTCATGTTACTAGGTAAACGAAAAACTAGGTACACAAAAAACTAGGTAATCAAAAAACTAGGTTTTTTGATTCATAAGTAATTTCACTAACTTAAGCTGCATTTTTTTCAATTTGCTAATATTATAATTAGAAAATATCAACAAAATATATAATGGGAAGAATTTAAATGAGAGCTTTTGTTCAGTTTATTTCTTAAATCAGCCCCCTGAAGGGTAAGTGCAGCATTGTTGATTCTCTATAGTACTTCTTCCATTAAAACATTGGTTTTTCGTTGCAGCCTAACAACGCTAGCATGGTCAGCATTGAAGGAAGAGAAGGATTTGAAAACTTCGTTCAAACTTTCTTCGGTATTGCTCATCCAACAGTAAGGAAGTACTACAGACCACTCTACTACCAGGCTATGGAAACTTTCGACGTCTCCGTCAAGTCTGCTAACGATGTTGGAGTAAGTATTGTCGCTAAGTAAAATTAAGCCAGCAAAAAAATATATTTTTCACCCAGAACTTAAAAATATGGCTCTGGTATCGTTCCCATGTAATTTTGGACCTACTTAAGAAGAAGCCATTTTTATACAATTTGAACCAGACTTAAAACAAAGCTGTAACTTATTTTTATCCACTACTCTTTTTGATATACTTTAACATTATTGTTGAAAACTTCTTAATACCTGTTCTTTTAAATCTGTTTTTCCCTAACATAACTTTTCATTTACAGTACTCCGGATCAGTTCTTGGACACTTCTTGACCGAATCCAGAGATCCTGCTTTCTACAGTGTCTTGGCTTATTTGAACAAAATATTCTACGCCTATGACGCTAAAAAGACTCCTTACACCAAGAAAGACGTGAGTAAAAATGTTTTAGTCGCTACTAAATGAATGACGATTAAAGAAAATGTATCAATGCATTCATTTTTTTTAGATAGTAACCTTATCTAAAAAGCATTTATTTTATCACATGCCCCATTTAAAATATTACATGTGTTATAAGATAAAAACTCCTATAAAACTTGAATTTAAAATATTGAGTTTTTAAATATAGTCATGCAAAAAAAAGAAGGAATGCATATATATATATATATATATATATATATATATATATATATATATATATATATATATATATATAATATTAAAATGGCATTAATAAATATAATATATATAAATATACTTAGAAATGCATTTATTGCTAGGTATTATTACCTAGCAAGATGTGCAGTATCGTTGAGTTTGTAAAGGTATTTCGATTTATAGACGTAATACGTTTTATTTTATTATTAATAGTTCTAGCTTATTAGAAAATAAGGTTATTTACATCTATCAAGTCTTCATTAGGGTTTTCTAGGTTAAACAATAGTGCAAGGCCTTGTATTAACCCTTGCAAGATTATCTTTAATATAACTAACTAGACGCCAAGAACTTTCTAGGTTAGGCCATTCACAAGCCTAAATTTATATAATACGCAAATCAGTAATAACTTCGTTTTTTCCAGATTGACTTCCCCGGAGTCAAGATCAACTCCTTCGATTTCTCCAAACTTGAAACCTTCTTCGAAAGATACGAATACGACATCTCCAACGGTATCCCATACAAGGGTGATGTTGGTAAATTCAAATATTTAGCTTCAAGATGGCGTCTCAACCACAAGCCTTTCTCCTATACCATCAACGTCCAATCTGACAAGGAAGTTGAAGCTATGGTTAAGGTTTACTTGGCACCTAAATACGATTCTAACAACAGAGAATACGGATTCAGTGCTTTCCCCAAGTACGGTCTTGCCTATGACATCTTCTATGTTACTTGTAAGTGTTTATTTAACAATGTCTTATTGTAGCAATTTTTTCTTGAGAGCCTTTCATAAAAAAATGAATTCTTTTAAACAAAATTCAGAGGGCATTTTAAGAGTAACAAACTTAGAAATTTTAAATTTCGAGCATTAATTCAATTTATACTTTCACTTCGTTCATGATCTATTTAACGAGTCACTTTGATGTAATTTTGTGGCTCCAAGGTGTCCCATAAGATTTACCGTAAACCAATCACCCTTTGACAGTGAATCTTTTGTATGGATCAAAAAATCAAATATTAACTAGTAGCGGAGCTATTTCATATTGCAAAGTGAAATTCATTTAGGATGTTATTATAGTTCTTGTGTTTACGCCCTTTAAGTAGAAATTTATGAAGGTTATTAGTTTCTTTATACCTTCAACTTAAAAAGAATTAAATGAACATTTACTGCAAGCATCACAATTAATATAGACGTTGGTTTTTATACTTGTCCAAGCATATGTACTAATACGAATCTAATCTTTCTTAATAATCAGCTGTAGGATTCAGTTACAAACTTTTAACATAATAACTAAGCTATTTAATATCTAAATATTAAAATGTTATATTGAACTTGCAGTGAAGGCTGGCACCAACACCTTCGAACGTAAACCTCATCAGTTCTACTACCAGGAAACTCCCAGGTTGAAGCACATCATTGAAAAACTCCAGAGAGCTAAGTCATCCGGAACTCCTTTCGGTTACGATAAGGTATGATAGAGTAGAAAAGTTTTAATCTTTAATTCTTATCTTTATACTTCGAGAATCGTGCATATTCTTTATAGTAAATCGATAGTCTGGACTGTTCCAATCTTATGATTTATTCTTGGATTTAGGGGCTATTTGTATATGCTTAATTTTTTTGACTTTAAATGTTTTATGCTTTTATGCTTAACTTTATTGTACATTTTAAGCTATTCTTTGTCTGTATATTAAATCTATAAAAAATAATAACTTAGAAAATCTATACGTACTTTCATTCAAGATTTGTTCTGAATTTCAAAGTCCATTACAGATTCTTTTCTTTTAAGGTGGATAGTTTATGGCTCAGGTTTGTTCATAGATGTAAAAAGGTGATAATATTTTTAAGAAACCAGCCCACGTTGATCTGCCAACGCCTTAGTCCAACCACTAAGACACTATATCCACGATGAAGTTCTCTGTCGAGAGAATTAACGATATAATCTAACTAATGGAGTTTTTAGATTAACCCAACTCTCTATGTCTAGCCCGACTCATTAATTACTTTTAACTATTTCATGTTTTCTTTTGATTTAGGAATTCATTGGATCATATCCTGCCAATCTCGCTCTTCCCAGAGGTAGCAAGGATGGTACCGTATTCCAAGCTTTCGCCATTGTTGCTCCTAAAGGGTCATCATCATCCAACAAGAACACTCAGGATCAACAAATCTACCAAGATTATGGTAAAACCAATAACTTATTAACGTTTCTAATTACAAATAAGAGGTCTAAAAATAAACTTCATAATTTTGACATTCATGAAGTAGACTCTCTGTTTAATATACACTACAAGTAGTACGCTTATATTATATATTTAAGACCTTATATTATTTAATTAAGACCAGCATTGAACATTTTAATTCCGAATATTAGCTATGCCGCCAATGAACAAGGTATTGCTAAGGCTTGACAGGTATAGCCTTATCTGGTATACTACCAAGTTCAGTGATTGCCTATTCGCTTTTTGGGATCAAAATGTTCAATGGTGGTCTCAATTTAATATGCATAAGGTTTTGAGATTTAGGAAAAATAAATTATCCCATTTAAAAAAACTTTTTTCCCAAGACTCGATTGATTCTCTATCAAACAGTTTAATTTGGTTTTTATTCAATTATCAAATTTTGTTACTAATAATTTCCTTTCTTTACTTACAGATACCGAAATGTTTATGAACTATCCATTCGATAGACCCGTCTACGAAAGTGTATTCCACACCTATAACACCTACTTCAAAGACATCACCATCTACGATGTAACTAACTACGCTAAGGCTCATTAAAATGACACATCAGCTCATAACATCAATAGCCGAATAGTAAACATGTAAAGAAATAATAATTCTTGTTTGTTTACTTACTGAGAACATTTTATTTATTTGATAAACCTTATATCTTTTAATTTCCCTTCATTAAAGGCTAGAACACATTTACCAAATAATTTTTCAGCGCACTTGCTCAAATAATCAAAAAAAGTACAAAAAGAATAAAAAATCTACTAAACTGGGAATGCTATAAGCCAGAGCTTACAAAAACAATTAGTGTATTTTTTTTTATAAATGCAAGCAGCCTCTAGATGTCGTCTAAAAATACAAATATAATGCTAATTTTCATTTAAATAATTGAAATTAATAAAAATTAGGCTGCCATGTGTGACCACAGGTATTTTTAATGCTCTTGTGAACATAAAGAGGAAGTTTTAGTATTACATAATTAAATAGCTCCACTGTAATACTTCTGAAGCTTTAATCGACCTGGTTATAGCTTTCTAGTCATTGGGTAACTAACTTCATTATCCTGAGGTCAAGCATAGCGAGACCGAAGTAATAACACTTTAGAGGTTTGCACTAAGGACCTATCTGGGTGATCTAATGCTATGGTTTATCCCCTCGGTCACTAAAAAAAGAACAACACCTTTGACATTAATTTATATTATTATACTGTGGACCATGGAATCAAGTCAATTTATTGATAACTACACACAGTTTAGGTATAGTTAATTATTAGCAGTTTTGACACATTAACGTACACGGGGAACACTCTTCTCTGTTCAACTTAATAAGACAGACTAAATATGACAATAATAACAGACTAAATAAGAGATTAATAAAACAAAAATAAGACTTAATAAGACAAAAAAAGACAGAGTTAATGAGATTAATAAGAAAAATAAGACAATAATACTTACTAAGAGATTAATAAAACATTAATAAGACAGACTAAATAAGAGATTAATAAGACAAAAATAAGACTTAATATGACATTAATATGACTTAATGAGACAGACTTAATAAGAGATTAATAAGGCATTAATGAGACTTTATATACAGACTAAATAAGAGATTAATAAGACAAAAATAAGACAGACTTAATAAGAGATTAATAAAATTAATAAGAGAGATTAATAAAACTCAACAAGACGTTAATAAGACTTAAAAAGACAGACTTAATATGACAGATTTAATAAGACTGACAATCATGTCTAGTTAAATCTTATTAAGAAGTCTTGACAAATTAAAAAAAAAATAATATATATATAAAGAAAGCTCTAATCGAATAGTAGAAACGTAAAAATACTACTCAGCCTGTGATCTGTAAATTTAATCGTCAGACTTTGGGCTATAAAATGGTTGTGTAACGAATTTAATAACTTCATTTTTTAACTTATTACTTCTAACTTACTACTCAGACTACGAAATACCAAATAAAGAACAATGAAATAGGAGTACAAGAAATACCACATTTCACACTGATATATAGTGATTTTTTAAGCTTTTAGAACTGCTAAATAAGGCTTTCACTCATTCAACAAAGATGGATATTCAATCAATATTAAAATGTCCTATATAATTGAGGTTATAAAGGGTCGTAGTCATCATGAATAATAAGAGAATTCTATCAAATATTTATTATAAAATTATACTTGTAATTGATTGGAATGGTTTAATGGATCGCATTGTATTAATGAGATGGTTTATGACGCCATAAAACACCTGTTGATTTCAAGGACCACCCTCCACAGGTGGTTTGTACGATGAATCTTTAGGTGTACACATTGAGTTCTTAGATTCGGATGGAAGTACTTCAGTTAGGATGGTTTTTATTTTTGACAGTGGGCAGATTGAGTCACATCCAGGGATTGTAAGTTCGTATGGTTCATGCTCTGTTGTGTTGCGAAGTAAAACCTGTAAAAATAATAATAGGAATACAAATTTAAAATATATAGAGCTAGAATAATTATACCAATCAATTGTTAAGTTTGTTTTCATGGCGTTTCTCATTCCAATGAAAACCCAATCATTCCAATGTTTACCCCTAGATTTATGTTTACTGTATACACTAAATCCAGGCGTGCTTAATCACCCCGAGGGCTGCAAATGTAATTGGCTTATAGTATAAATAATCTAACTAACTAAGTACCCTTCAGTTTATCCCAGTTAAACCTATTTCACTAGTCTCACTAGTCCAACTATATATTCTATAGGCTACATATGGAACTAGTCCAGTACTGCAACAAAAACGAAGATATCGCGACAACCAGTACCTAACCATCGCGACACCTTTTGTGATGTAAAATTGTAAACCATCTCTTTATTTCCACATAGGGCTAAAACAAATGTTAGAGTTATCATTATAACTTCAGTAATTGTGTTATAACTTTTTATTGTGTTTTAAATTTGTTAGACTCTTACTTATTTATTTGCTTTTTTATTTATCTACTTGATGTTAATATTATTTGCTTGTTTTTTATTTGCTAAGTCTTGCTATTACTTGTTTAGGCACTGTAGATGGCATTATTGCCGAGAGCCGGCTCTGCTTAATAAAGTTAAAAAATTAGTGGAAAGACTTTGTTAGTGTTGATATTATTATCATTGTAATTATTATTGAAATCTTCTAACAAGTTCTTAAAACATCTATAAATATACAAATATTTTTAAATTATATCTATCTATAGATCCGTCCTGATATGATAAACGGTGTACAATCAATGCAAATTTTTATTATTATTAAAACTCAAAAGGAATTCTATAACGAGTATTAGTAAAATATAAAACTTTAAAATTCTTTATGAGTTGAGTGGAATTCTCAGAGAAACTTATGTAAATCACTTCAGTATCAGTGAAGTACAGGAAATCGTTCAGTAAAAACAGGAAAATTACGAAAAGAAGAGAATCTTAGTAATGAATAAAAACAGAACAGTTTTTGTCTCTCCACACATTATTATATTGATATAACAGAGCCGGCTTTCAACCGTTAACGGTCATCATCAGTGCCTACATGACAAACAATTGATCAATTAATAAAATGTAAAAATGAAAAATAGAGCAAAAAATAAAATAAAATAATACAATAAACAAAGAAATCTAAAATAAACGTGACAATAAGGTGTCAAAAGAATAAAAAATTCTAAAACAACATATAATTAATAAAACATAGCATACCGGTGAAAGTGAGGCTAGTAATCAACCAGTGTATTTAAAGGTGAGTACTTGACTGGAGGGCATGGCGCCTTTGCCACCGCTTGAATACACACAGAGTTGCCCCCACCCTCACTCCTAGCATTTAGACATTTGGAACTATCTTTGTCTATGAATCGCTGAATTTCTAGCCTCTCAAGGAAGTTCAGTTTACTTCCCTTCGCCATTTGGTGAAGAAAAGCAACTTGATGTCCACTCTTATGACCTTTTTCCATAGTATGCTTATAGAAACAACTGTCCTTGCGCACTAAGTGCTCCGCAAGTCTAGTGGAGAAACTGCGTCCAGTTTGACCTAAGTAGGCGCTATCGCAATGTCCGCATTTAATTAAATACACACCGCTACGATCTTTTATCTCTACTTCATCTTTGTAACGCGATAAGGTGTTACGTAAAGATCCTACACAGCTATAGGCGATGTTAAACCCATTAGATCGAAGAACGGTGCCTACTTTCTCTGAAATAGTACCAATGTAAGGCAAAGATCGCCATGGTAGCGGAGGAGAGGGAGGTCTCGCTGAAACGTCAGATTCGTCGATTCGATCAAGACAGCCTTTTTGTCTTTCTTATCCATAAGACGTTTTTATAATATAAGGCGAGTAACCGTTGTCAGTCGCAATATATCTTGATAATAGCAAGTTCTTTACTATATTCATCCGTAGAAAGAGGAACTGTTTTAAGCCTATTGATCAAGGAGTGAAAAGCAGCCAACTTATGAGTCCACGGATGCATCGAGTCAGCCGGAATGATATTATCTGTAGTAGTGGGTTTACGGTAAATACCATAATGAAGAGTGTCATTACTCCGCGTAATAGTAAGGTCCAGATAATTAAACTGAACTTCCTTGAGAGGCTAGAAATTCAGCGATTCATAGACAAAGATAGTTCCAAATGTCTAAATGCTAGGAGTGAGGGTGGGGGCAACTCTGTGTGTATTCAAGCGGTGGCAAAGGCGCCATGCCCTCCAGTCAAGTACTCACCTTTAAATACACTGGTTGATTACTAGCCTCACTTTCACCGGTATGCTATGTTTTATTAAATTATATGTTGTTTTAGAATTTTTATTTCTTTTGACACCTTATTGTCACGTTTATTTTAGATTTCTTTGTTTATTGTATTATTTTATTTATTTTTGCTCTATTTTTTCATTTTTACATTTTATTAATTGATCAATTGTTTGTCATGTAGGCACTGATGATGACCGTTAACGGTTGAAAGCCGGCTCTGTTATATCAATATAATAATGTGTGGAGAGACAAAAACTGTTCTGTTTTTATTCATTATTACGGCACTCCACGGCTCAATTCAACATATAAATTAGGCTTGTCGAGAATCTTAGTGTTTACATAAGACTCCAGTAGTTGTATTACCTTAAAACCAGGAGCTCCATCAACATTATATACTTCAACCATAATCATAATGTTATACACTGGAACCTGAGGGTCCCATACACCCATGGCCATTCCTAGATTGCTGATGGTGGAATCGTGACCAGCATATGCTAACAACTTCTTCTTCGATTTGCCACTAACTTTCTCTTCGCCTTCTTTAATAATTTTATTTAGCATAGGTCCTAAAGCAATAAACACACAAATTGTAAGTGATTTACAAAGTTTTACAAGTAAGAAAACTGCATTAAAAATACGTTACAATTAGTTTTCATCAAATAGGATTTATAGCTGTAGTCTGTAATCTGATAGTGAGTGTAGTACAAGTTGTCATTATTAGAGGAGGTAGGGTGAAAGGGGGATTTTCGACATTTTTGGAGTTTGTTGAAATAGTTAAATAGATGATCTTTATATGATTTAAGTAAAAAAGAATTCAATAACACGATAGAAAGAAATGAGTAACAATTTATAAATAATTTGTTTGTTTAAGGCTGTAAAATTTTTTTAGGCTAGAGTGTTGAAATGGTAAACGCTCTACTGACTAATATTCAGAAATAATAATATACCAGTAAGTAACAAGTGGTAAGTATACAAGTAGTACCTTTCATACAAAATTTTCATTTTGATAAAATTCAATACCCAGAATATAAGGGGTGTGGAGGCAAAGCCTAGTGAGTTGACCCTCTTTTGGATCCTTTTCACTAAAAAAGAAATGCACTTGCTATATCCGCCTCTCGGGTCGAGGTCGTTAAAGCGTCAACAGTATTAATACTGACCTTTGACACCACTGAGATCTAGGGTTTGCATCCCAGGTTAAGGTCTCTCAGTTTGTAAAATATTATTGTTAAAATAAATTGTTGCCAACTTTAGAATAAATTTAGAGCGAAACGGCTGCCACTACCATCTAAGGTGGCTTCTGCAGGGGTTATCTCTGATGAGCCGTATTGGTCTAAACGCGCATTATTTATAATTAGCTATAAAACTATATAAAGTTTAATTAGCCTTACTTTTTAAAATTATGTTAAACCGTCAATTCACACGTGCATTGACATACATAAGTATTGTATCACTTTTTAATCAAATAACCTGAACCAGTACGCTTATCACACGTTGAATTCGTAATGTAGATCAACATAACTTATATTATCAAAGAATTTCAATGTATCGGATATATTAAATCTAACTATTTATTGAAAGTTAGAAAATTGAGCTGTAGACTTCAAAGAAAAGGGAAATAAAAAGCAAGACTCTCAACTTTCAATTCTTGATGTTGAAATCTGCCTTGTACAAGAGTTTTTAGTAATACGTATTACATGTTATACGGCAAGTTTAAGTCGATTTCTCATATGAAAAAGTGACCCTGTTGAGGATCAAACGTAGAAAAAAATCTATCACAAAACTTTCCACAAACAAACTGTACATACTTCCAATTATTGCATTAATTGTGTAGTTTTTAAATTTAGAAGCGAACTTGCCTTCAGAAAAATAGTTTTCTATTGTAGGTTATTAACAAATAAAGAAAATTAATATATTTTGTTTTGCTTTTTACAAGAGCTCTAACATTAAAATTTAACACAAGCGGTGGAACTTACTTTTCATTTTCAAGATTGTATTGCTTATAAAGTGTACATACCCGCCTTAATTTTCTGAAGTTCTTTATTGTAAGCATTGAGTTGAAAACTGAAAGCAGTGACTTGAGCCATTTTATCTGGATAGACTGTGTTAACCCATTCTGGAAGTTTTAAACCTAAACCTTCCTGTAAACGTAAAGGGATAATTGAGACATAAAAAACAAACGACTTGATTCCAGGCATTAAAATATAGCATTTGAAGAGAGCAAAGAAATGACTTGCAACTAGTACTAACAACGCTAAACAAAAATATTAATACTTAGAGGGGGAATTTCATAAAATAACACAGTTATAAGGGGTCTAGTAGTAAGGCAGCTCTCGTTTGGTACCATAAAGACTTACTCATGCTAGAGTTATCCCAGAGTGAGACTGGAGATTCCCGACCCCTCTACAACCCCTATCGTAGCACATGTTCATAACGCACCCCACAAACGGCGGGCATTTTTCAGTGATGTCACATTAAATCACTTTATACAATGGGAATAATTAAAGAATATATGCGATAGATAATGATTAAAACTTATTTTAAATTCATTTTAATTTAAGACAAAATAGTTGAAAAATGATTTACGAAAAAAATTTACGTGAAACTGTAAATATTATGAAAAATCAAAAAATGACGTCACCAATGTACAGTTATGCTTCTAAGCTACCCAGGGAATGATAAGAAGAGTTGTTGTACCCTCCTTCTATGTATTAGTCTCTTTGACGCTAAATGTTTCGGTGCCATATTTGAGTAAAAAAAAAAATGGTAGGATTGCACCTTTGTCAATCCTACCAATTCTTGGAGTTTCCTTGTTCTAAACTCGGTAACATAGAATGGTCACTCAGTTGAGTATTTAAGTGGAAAAATACCTCAGCTTTAAGAGTAGAATATATATCTTGAACATCATCAGGGTTAGATACTTTCATTCCCGAATGTTCCTGAAGATAAGCGTACAGTTCTTTTTCTTTTTCTAATTCGGCCTTAACTTCTTCATTTTTATTTAAGAGATGATCCATTTCTTCTTGGTATCTCGGACAACTTCTGACTAACAGTAACTGTAAATTAGAGTAAACGTTTGTTATGATTTATAGGGGCTTATACTATAAAAATTAATTATAAATGAATGGAACTTGTGGCCATTTTAATTAATTCTTATACTATAAAAATTAATTAAAAATGAATGGAACTTGTGGCCATCTTACTAAAGTATCATTTAATAAAAAAAAAAAAATAATGTCGTAGTATTGGTTGTTATAGGTTGACATCCCGCTTAAAATAATCAAGACAAAGGATCCTATATGTCAATTATTACTGCACTTAAAATAACTCATAAAATCCAAAATTGAAACTTTAGGTTTGTCAGCCATAATATTCTTAGAAAATAATTGTCGATGATTATGCTGTTCACCACTTTTTTCTTTACCTTATGTGATGGCTAGAAGATGCAATTACTTTAGGGTACCAATAACAGAACTGAGCAACAGCAAAGACGATTTCTAAAAAAGGCTAAAAAAAATATAATTCGATTTCCTTAAAATCTAAGCTTATAAGATAATTTATTCTAAGCTAGGATAATTTTAACAATGCTTTTGAGATAACCAAACTACATCAGAAAGCTATTGCGAGAAACACTTACAGTATCTTCGTTGAGTTCTTGAGTTGAGTATGGCACTGGTTGCCATAGTAGGTCATTATTCCAAATTTGATCTCCCTTAGGGGGGAATAAGCCAGCCATCATAAGCATCAATGACATCCTTGTTCTATCTACACCTGTTGCTCTGGCTTCTACTTCCTTTGTAGAGAAACTGTCGCCAAGAAAATGACCGTATCTGGCTCTAATAAACTGCCCTTGTTCATATTGCTGTTTCTTGCCATCCTAAAAGCAAACATGTGTTTGTATGACCCTTTCACAAAATCGTAAAAATTTGTACAATGAAACATTCTTTCATCGATAAATATTGAGGAAAATCAGGTACAGGGAATTTTTCCTCATAACTTCCAAGTAGCTTTGCTCGTCCTCAGAATGTCTTAATGCCTAAAACCTTAAGGTCGTATTACGTCGGCATGCAAAGCTTGACCTCAGAATTAAAAGTTAGACTAGTGTCTAAAGGGTAATAACTACGGTCAAGCTACAAACGTCTAGGACGTAATACTTTGGTATTAATGATTCTTTATTTATTTATTTAAATAATTTATTACAGCTGGCAGAATTTTTTGGTCTTTCAACGTTCATCCTCAGCATATGATCTCGCATATTAATATTAAATTTACGCTAGTCATTGCTGGACTATGGACCATCTGTCTTAAATACTTACGTTAGTTAGCTGTCCCCAACCAAACGGTGCGAAATCATGAGATTTGTACGGATCATTTGGATAAGTATCTGCAGGTGTTCTTTGTCCATGGCGAAAAAACTGAAACACATATATTGCTTAATAAGTATGTAAACTTTATAGATGTCCATTGTAAAATCGTACATTATTTTCAATACTATTGTATAAAAATATAAGCTCTGTCGTGTACGTCATTCAGAAAATGTTTTCTCCAGAATGGCGAATTTATAATAAAACCATTATGCAGCAAATGTATTCCAGTGTGTCATTGGATGCAAATGCATACAATGACAATACAATTTATGATTATCAGTCTTTATTTAGGTAAATAGGTACAACTTTTGCTCCTACTTCCTTGATTTTCTGTCCTACAAAGGGGCCAAAATCAGTTTAAAATTTTATTCTCTGCTTTGATTTTAAGGGGAACAGGAATCTCAGTTAATAGGTAGCACCGGTTTCGATGGATAAGTCAGCAAATTAATGGGTTCAGGCAACACTTAGTACTTATTCATTCCTCCCAAATAAACATCCGTTCTTACTTTAAGAAGCACCTTGTATTTCAGCGGGGCCTATTGCCATGTAAATAATTTTGGCGCAATTTTCGCATAGCAAAAGAATTTCCTTTAAAAGACATTTCCGTGCGTAACAATCCATTTTTTGATTCAAGTTTATACTTTATAACTTAATCAGTAGCATTGCGACAACTTCAGAAATTTGTCTGGATTTCTCAAAGGAAATGCACATATTTATCTCATTGTTTATACAAAACTATGCTCATCCATCCAAAATTAAACTAATTTAAAGCTTACATTTTAAATTTTTTAGCATGTTTCATTTGACAAATCCTAAAAATTGAATAACAAGCTGTCGTGCTACTGTTCAAAATATGTACAGAAATGGTTTGCTACGCACGGAAACTATAGGATTTATTGGAATTTCGCATTTTTTAGAACTTTTCTTCGTCATTGCGAAAAAATAAAAACACTGCCGTGAACTCCCGATTACAGCACATCATGTTTATTAATCTTCTTCAACGTTGGGAACTTTACTTGGCCGAGTTGACACATTTAACAGACTTATGCCTCAGATACAATTTTTGTCATATAACCGCGACCTGAAATACTGAAACTGAAGTATAAAACACCAAAATTTCTCCACAAAACGTTTATTCTTTATACAAACAGAGCCGGCTTTATACCACTCGATTATCATCTGGGCCTGTAAAATGCTTTTACTCCAAGAGCCGGACCTAAAAAATGTGACTCTTTGTGTACTACTTCAAACCAAATTTTTCCAAAAATACTTTAAATTCGTAGTTGTAGTCTGCCTATCCAGATTGGAGCCAATCATATGATTGCGCATGCTCAAATTTTATAAACTACCACAATTTTCAGTATTCTTGAAATAAGTAGTTCCCTGTGGGTGGGTGTGCAAAACATGAAGAGAAATTTTTAAAGGTGATAAAATGTTCTATAAGTTTAATCATTAAAATTATATGACTACAACCAAAGTTATGGCCCTTTTAAAACCCCCCAAAAAATTAAATTTATGTAAAGTCAGCGAATTTCTATGAAACAATATTGGCTTTTTGTGTATTTTTTTGGCCATTTAACAAGTCATAATTTTATTGTAAATGATCCTATTTTGACGCAAAAACACTTTTTTTGTAGGATATTTTATCAGTTTTAAAAAAAATTCTCTTCATGTTTTGCACACGACCTTCAGGAACCACTTATTGCAAGTGCGATTTTCTAATATTTTAAGCAAGCACATTCATATGAAGGGATCCACACTAGATAGGTGGACTATGCTTTCCCTTAATATATTTAACGTATATTTTCAGAAAAAATAGGTTTGAAGTAGTATCAAATGAGTCACATTTTTTATTCGTGGCTCTTGGACCGTATGAAGATGCCTTAATCAGCCCTCTAAACAAAGTATCGAATAGGTTTCCGCCCAATGACTCCTGGTTTACATGCCGGCTCTTTTATATAAGAAATAAACATTCTGTGGAGAGATTTTGATGTTTTGTTTAACGTTATAAGATAACTTCATTGCTTAGTATCTTAGTTACAAAATAAAAGCTACATGTTGCTGAAGATTTCTTAGCTCATTCGACACAAATTTTTTGATAATAGAGTGATGTTTGCACATAATAACTAAGCGTAGTACTAGTATCCTAACATAGAAGATAAGCAGCTAGTAGTAAACTCTTAGTAAGACATACAAAGTAAGTTTCATTCTAAGTACACACAGTAAAAGTAAAAGTATACTCTATACTCTTACTTTTGGCATTCTAAGTTTATAAAATTCATACTGAATTTGAGCTAAAAAATCATTCATTATGAATAATAAATAAATATAATTCATTGTTAATTATAATTTACAAAATATTTTTATTTATTGATCAAATAAATGTCCACAAACCAAATGCAGTTGTGTTAGTTCAGCACCTAACGAAATAGCAATAAAACTAGCTAAAATTACTAAAGTCCGCATCGTTCTCGTACAACACTGCACCGATCGCAACCGTCCGCACAATAATAACACTGTTTACTCCAGCAACATTTTTAATGGATGGATACCGGTAATGTGGGGGTTAGTGTCTGGGGTTAGTGAACACATTTTTTATTCTTTATGCCAGTGAGGTGGTATAACTAGTTTTTGTTGCCAAAGTCAAGGCTGATTAAACCTTGAGTAAATATTAGATAGTCATATTTAATCGGGAATAAGTTTAATTATGATTGTATCCAGACTCAAAATTGTTATAAAAGATAATTAGTTAATATTTTTATTAGAATATTGCTGATGCTGTGTACTGTTATATCATTTTTTAAGAGATATTGGTACTTTTGTACATTATAGATGTCCCCTTAATAAATCATAACATAATAATTGACACAATTTATAAATGACAAAGGTAAATAAATACAAAGGGCACATATCAAAAAGAGTGCGGAGATAGACATACAAGGAAGGCCCTTTTGATTAAATTTTGAATCAGTAGAAACATAACCTAAACACCTAGAATTAAGGTGTAATAATTAAATTAATTTATATGATAGAACGTTTATAACACAAAACAAAATTAGAATGCCGACAATGATTGATTTATTATAACCTTAACACAGACTTGGAGTAGGTTAAAATAAGGTTACATAGAATCCGAGAGAGCGTATTTTTTCTGGATTTTTTTTACAGAAAATTCTCATATTTCTCCTATTAGTTAAACAAAAATATGCTGATCCTTCTACTGTTGGCGTTGGACACACGTATTTGCACTAATTTAAAACTCAGTTAATGCTTATCTTGGTCAGGTTTTAGCGTAATTTCTATAAAATTGTGATTTTTATGAATGAACACATGATTTATTGGAAATGTTATTAACTGTATAAAATGTTCTCTTTAGGTAACGCACACGACCAACAGGGAACCACTCATTTAAAAAATCTAAAATTTGTGCGATTTTCTCAATTTTGAGCCTGCGCAATCATATGAACGGCTCTAGTCTGGATAGGCAGGCTATGTTTTTTCTCATTATTTAAGGTATCTTTAAAAATAATTTGGTTTGTAATAGAACAAAATAAATCAAATTACAAAATAAGTTCATAATTAAAAAAATTATGTACCAATAGATTAGATATATATGTATTTATTAATTTTTAGTTTAGTAGGTGTTGAAGTGTATAAGATTATTTATAGATGTAATTTATTGTACGATTTTTTTTAAATTTTTTATTAATTTACTAATAAATATTTGATTGTTGTAAATAAATTTTGTGACGCAATGCGATTGTACTAATGTACTTACAAGCAAATAAAGGATATCATTCATTCAGTCACGTTTTTTTCAAGTCCAGATTTCCAGACAGTAATATATAGAGAACCCTGTCATCGCTTTGATTAACCCCCTCTATGTCCTACGGAAAAATAGATAACGTTTAAAACTACTGCACTCCTGACGTATAAAGAAAAAAACTTAAATTTGTTCTCCCACTACTTAATGATACAAATCTAGTATTTTATATTCAAGTTTTGTATACCTTAACACATGTTCTGATACAACTCACTTCCGATGTTTAAATATCTATTATTACTCAGTATCTTAAGACTCTTCTCCTGACATAGGAGGCAAAGTTTACAAAAATTGAAATATTTCTGGTCTAAAATAAATGTAAGTATTTTTCCTCTAATTTTAACTTTGAAAACTTTAGGCTACGTTTCTACATTTCAGATTCAGATACGTTATCATGCAGATGTAATTTGAGAAGTACATGAAAAATTGTATTTATCAAATGCTAAATTTAATCTATAAACATAATATCTCTATAACAGGGCTTAAATATAATGAATTTGGGAACGCAGCTGCGTTCAAATCAAGAAGAAAAGCTTAATTTAAGGATTAGCTATTAATTTCAGGATTAACCCTGAACCTACTCTCCCACATGTATGGTTGAAGACGGTCATTGGTGTTTTAAAGATAAGTTGCTTGGTTGGCAATAGTAAAGAGCCTTATTTAAATTGAGAGGCAATCATCACCTTCTTCTCCATAGCGGCGTGCTAGAAAAGTGAGTCAAGTTTAGAGGTAGTGTAGACAAAGGTATATAGGGTGTAGTTCATTCATTCATTAATTTCTTTTGTGTACTCTTAGATCTATGAAAGTAAGTAAAACTGCTACATTTACGACAAGTGCTGAAATATGTTATGATTAATCTCCACGAACACCTGAATTGTTTGGTATCTCAGAAATATAGCCAAAAGCTATATTTTGTTCACGTAAGAAAATATACAACATGTTCAACTGTACAACTTGTCCACACTCCTAGCGCCACCTAGGAGAAGAAGCTGATGATTGCATCTCAATTTATACAAGGCCCTGTAATGCCAACCTAGCAGCTTAACTTAAAAACACCAATGACCGTCTTCAATCATAACAGACACGATTGAGGACATACATAAAGTTTATTTCGTCACTTATTTGGACCCAAGACATGGCGGGGAATTTAACAGGCCTTAAATACCTAAAATGATAATCCCAGTAAAATTCTGAATGTGAATTTTTAGTGTAAACACAATACTTTCCTATGTATCTACAGTATGAACGAGGAAAAGTAAAAATATTTTAAATACTCAGTTGCATTTATAACAGTACCGTTTAAACTGTTCATTTTTTATAATAATAACATTTTTGTAAGACCATTGTTAATATATTTATTTTTAGTTCACTGATTAGTCTAAAAAACACTCTTCCAAACTAGTACGGAATAAAACTGCAAATAAAAACATATATTCAGTATTCCACAACACAGTCATAGTATTTTACTGTATTTACTATAGTGCTATAGTATTTACTATAGTAATACTATAGTATACTGTATTTATTATAGTATTTTTAGTATTTACTCAGTATTATTAAGTCATAATTTTCCAAAATTAAGCTGTTTTTCTTGCTTCTGCTTTATCTTGCTTGTGATGCAAGTATCTTGCATAACTGCTTTTGGAAAGAAGGTTATTGCTATCTGAGAATATAAAAACAATTTAATATACAAACCTCGTGATTGTGATTTTTTTAACCATTGCTCGAGAGGATGTAAAAAATAACATACCCAAAAAAAAACAGCTTGATAACATAAACTCGTGCAGGAAAATAGACCAATCATATCGAGCTTGATTTCGCTCCATGTTTTAATCAAGCGATAGGATTCCTGTAACAAAATTAAGATTCGGAAAACGCTGATTGTGTGCTAGATATTTTGCGAAGTAAAAATGTTGCCTCTTTCAATTCGCTTCCTTCGATTGCAGAGGAAGCGAAACAAACAAAACTACAATGTCATGATTTTCACATAGATAATGTCATTGACAAATATAATAACGCAATTATATAACTTCAACTACTGATGTTTAAATAATTTTCTCTTTTTTATTTTTATATATTTCGCAATTACACATTATCAAAACGTATAATTAATAGGGGTCATTAAAATGCGATTTATAGGATATTGATAAACCAAAATAAAAATGATTACTTTTATTGTAATATAATTATTTTAATAGTTGTGATCTATGAGCATTAGTGGCAACCTTGTAGTTATTGATAATTTTAATTCGCATGGCAAGGCCTGTAAATTTATTCTAGTCTGTGGGGTAGGCATATTATATAGTAAATTTCTGATGGTATGGGGTACATTGGAAATTTTTATTACTATATCCTCATCCTTAGACTCGCTTCGCTCGTCCTCAGAATATTACCCGACTAAAATCTAAAAATTAATAAATAGAAAGTTCATTTATTTTAGTTTATTTATTATTTTATTACTTGTTTGTTGTTTTGCCGAGCTTTCGATATAATTTTCAAGGCTTAACATAATAAATAAACAGAATTTGCAGTTACATGGTTGCTTAAAGAAATTTTTGGTAAACATCTAGAGAAACCGACAAAAAAATCCGTTAGTATAAGAATTTGTTCTTAACAGCCTTAAATGAACTTCCTTAGTATGTCACAAAAAATCTAACACTAATGATGGATCGGGCTCGAATTTAATATACACATAAATCTATACATGGCAGATAATATCGCGAAGTAAAAAAAGCTATTATTATTAGTAAAGACTTTATCTTAAACATATATAATTTTATTTAAACAAATCTTGTTTTTCGACTAATTCATTCGAAAATTGGCTAATATTGTAGCAGAATACATTTACAAAGACTAGTGATACTGTAGTCTAATAAAGGACAACAATGTGGTCCCAAAAAGGCCTAGAGGAATCGAAGCGGCCCCTCAACGCCGAGGCCGTAAAGTGGCGAAGAGGTAGAAGCCGAATCTATAGGAAAAAAAGGACACGGGGAAAAAACATTCATTTTCTGCGTTCACCCATACAGCATTGACCACACACAATGCTGCGTAAATAATACGTTTACCTTTATGTAAAAATACGTAAAGGTATAGACTTGTACTAAATTTAAACTTCTTATTATTATTTTTCATTTTTTAAAAAACAAACACAATTAATTTGATTTAAATTCTGATAATGAGCTAAAACTTTGCACGTAAGTTGGTATTATTCATGACTACATGCGTGCCAAATCTCAATCAAATGGCATCGATATTTTCGCTGAGTCATTATTGTGGTTAATGACGTCATAAAACATTATTTCCGAATAGAACAACAAGCTATAGACTGATTTTATACAATGTTTCAAATTTGACAGCTTTGAATAAGCTGTCAAATTTATGTAAAATTTGACAGCTGTAAAAAACTGTCAAATTTATGTAAAATTTGACAGCTGTAAAAAACTGTCAAATTTTACATAATGACAGCTTATGCTTTGTATTAATAAGAGTACCTAAATACTTTTATGATAATAAACCTTTTGAATACATAGGTACTCAAGTCTAAGAAATAAGATATGCGCCTGCAGTGTGTAAGGTATACTAAACCTAACATGCTGTAATGTATTGTCAGAAATGCCGCTGACCTTACCACAGAGGTTAGTATTAACCCTTGAAATTTGGTATAATTACAGTACTAATGTTTGAGAGAAGGTCTCATCTTGTACCAGACCCGGTAAAAGGAATGATTCTAATGGTCTTCCATCTTGAATTTGATTGTAGGACAAAAAAAAATTGTTTTCCTCCTAAAGTTTTCACGCCATTCATCCGGCTAACACAAAGATATTGTGCCTACCAATGATCTTTAATGTAGGAGATGTCGCACTAAGTCGATTTGGCATTTAACAAAGAGACCTTATTAATGAATCCAATTACAAAACATATGTTAAAACAAACTCCACTTGCTGTGGTACACTGCATGAGTACCACACACACACACTGTGCATACTTCCAATTATACATTAGGTTTGCTTGGCACGTTACTCCAGTGTTTACAAGAGCAACCTAGGGTGAGAATTATGTTCGGGTACGTACATTAAAATGTACATTAAATGTAAATACATCCCAATTAAAAAAATTGGAAATTACTCCCTCATTGGATTTGGAAGCTTTTAGCCTAGTTATAGAAAAGCTTTTATCCTCTCTTAATATTGTAACTTTAATTCATCGGGAGTAAAAAGTAACTTTTCTCCCTAGGGAGTAAAAAGTGCATCTTTACTCACTAAATACTAGTCACAACTATAACCTATAACAATATAACCTATGTCGCGTGCAACAATAAAGTGGCACGGGTACCTCTGTAATTTTCCTTAAATGGTTAATTATGAAGATATCTTGGTGTTCAGTAGTAGGTAAGATTGTCAGTTCTGGACGGGCCATATGTCCTATGTCATGTGAGCCGTGAGTACGTAGTACAGGGGGTCTGGTGGGGAAGCTCACATGACCCTTGTGCCAAGGCAGTGTCGGTGGTCTCACATGACCTCATGTGAGCCAGGGAAGGATGGGTGGTTGAGAGCTGAAAATGTGTACATCATAGCAAGACGAATGAGACAGCATTTCACCGGTACTCTAAATAGCACAACGGCAAAATTATGGTTTGATTTAGTTTTTTACATACAACCAATATTGTGTATGAACTAAACATTTATGTAAAAACTAAGTAAGCTTTTACATAATTAATAAATAATGTTATTTATTGATAAAGAGCAGTTTATTTTTACAATCCCAAAGATTGCAAAACAAACGATATATGAAATAAATTATTTTTTTTAAAACCTTCTGTCCATTTACGAGTCTGGAAGGTTAATCCTCTAGACATACTGATGGAAGAAAAACTGAATAAATATACACAGCCTTCTTTATTAGCGTATTACCAAAAAAAAAAAAAGAATAACGAATGCACCCGATTGACTTCCGAAGGTACTGTCGCCATAGCGATGGTTTTTGAAGTGACATAATGTCAACTATTGTAGTTTATAATATATTATTACAGATAATATAGAATTAGCTTATTCTTACTAGTGATAGAGACATAGTGGTAGCAGAGGAAAAAGATTCACGAATCCAGCATCAGGAAACGGTATAAGCTAGAAGTAAGTTGAAAGTCTCATTGGAAAACATTATTTGTAAACAAATAAATGTCAACTTCAAAAAAAATATATAAAGGCTCTAACTAAAAGCTAAAACTCGACTTAAAAACCTTTTAGTAATCCGAGACAAACTAAGAGAAAAGACATTTGACCAACATGATATAGACGGACATTTGGAGAAGCTAGAAATAATTAGTCAGGGGTATTTTAGATTAAGAGTAAGAAAATCGCAAAACGGTGATATGGGAGGAATTAAGTAGAATAGACAAGGATTCGAGGAACATGAATTCCAATTTGATTTAAATGAAGTGACCTGCGATTTAAAAATCGAACAAGGAAAGGATAAACAGAAACTATTACTTCAAAACAATCAACAAGTCAATGAAAGCTCATTGACAACAATCAACTAAAGCTCCTCTTCATCAATGGGAACCTCCAACCAAAAACTGGCAAAGGATTCATATAGACTACGCTGGACCCTTCTTAGATCACCAGTTTCTCCTGATTGTTGACGCCAAATCAAAATGGCCTGAAATTTTTTGCATGAAACGATCACCAACATCCATTTCATCTATTCAGTACTTAAAGGAAACATTTAGCAGACTTGGTTTACCAGAAACTAGTAAGTGACAATGCTTCAATTTTTAAATCCGATGAATTTAAGCAATTTTGCTATGAACACGGAATACAGCATAAGACAATAGCACCAGGACACCCTGCAACCAACGGTCAGGCTGAACGTTTTGTTCAAACTCTAAAGCAGAAATTGAAAAACAATGTCATTAGAACCAGGCACGTTACAAGAGAAATTACAACAAATTTTATTTAAATACAGAACCACTCCTCTAGAGGACAACAAAACACCTGCAAACATCTTTATGGACACAACTTACGAACTAAACTTGACTTAATCCAGCCTCTTGACACTAAACCCTCAGATGTACGACCTTCGAGTTTTAAGAAATCATTTAAAGTGGGGGAGAGAATTATGTCCCGAAACTATGCAGGATCTTCAAAGTGGCAGTTTGGTGTTATACTCAAAAAATTAGGTAACCTGCATTATATTGTTCAACTAGACAGTGGTTACCAGCTAAAAAGACACTATAACCAACTGCGAAGTTGCAGGGTTAGCCAGAAAAAGAAAACCCGAATATTGGTACGAAAAAAGTACATTTAAATCCCACAGTCACGTACCATGAACTTGAAACGCAATTGCGTAGAACCAACTGACCAGTGTGACACCTCCCAGAAAAGTCCGTCTACTCCATCACCCAGACATCAGGTCCATCAACCTGGGAGACAGGTGCAGAATGAACTCCAGGGATTAAGGCGCTCCACTAGAATCAGAAGACCTCCTGAGAGACTGATGTACTACCACTAGTTGAATCTCAACTAAGTGCGGAGAATCTATTATGTCTTTTGTTTATTTATTTATCATTTAATGTCATCTGCTTGTGTTGTCATGGTAATAAGTTTGTTTATGACTTTAAAAATATAAAGAAAACAGTTAGTTCTTGTTATCATTAATGAAGACGTTTTATTTACTTTAATGTAATTAAATTTAATTTTGATTGATGACAAGTTAAATATCAAATATTTGAAGAGCTTATTACATCTAGTTACGCATAGTAAAACTTAATGAAAATCGGCAGGTGTGTACATTTAAGCATCCTCTATTAGAAGAAAATGAAAAAGTAATATTTATTCAAAGGCATACTAAAATTTACATCATATTACTTAGTTTGATTGTTTTGACATATTTAATTTGAAATCTTTAAAAATCTTGATGGATAACTTAGAGACATCTTTTCATGAATCTGTAAGCGTACTGAGAAATGTAGCTTCCACAAGTTACAACCTTAAAAAGACATTAAAAAATGACATACTTGAGGCAATAAGCAACTTAACAAAAATTTTTAACCAAATCAAATCTAATAATCTATTAAAAAATAGCACTTCTGAATCAAAAAAAGCCTCAATACAAACCTTCTGAGACTGTTAAAACATATGCCAAGACACTTAAAACTACCACAGTACAAAAGTCATGTATAATAAAACAACAAATTGAGAAATCTATTCAAAATCCGAAATTCAAAGCCTTAATCAAACATAAATCTTTATTTACTGATTCAAATTCTGATCCCAATAAAATAAAATTAATTTTGAAAGAAAAAATTAACCCACGGAAACTAAACATAGGTATAACATCATTAAAGACCCTGCAAAACGGTTCACTTCTTCTCGAAACTGAACAAGAACAAGATCTAACTAAAATTACACAAGAAGTAAATACAGTGTGCAACGAAAATTTAGTAGCAACACAATTAAGAAAAATAATCCGCGATTATTAATTAAACATGTCCCAAATGAAACAATAGAAAATGCAGTACCTATACTCATTGAACAAAATCCAGAATTAGGTATTTCTAATGAAACACAAAAGCCATTTTTTTGGAAAATAACAAAAATACATCTAATTTAGTTATTGAAGTAACATCAATTTTGCGGAAAAGGCTTTTAAACACAAAAATCAAAATTGATTGGATCATGATAAACTGTTCAGATCATGTTCACATTCTTCAATGCTTTAAAATGCGGAAAATTTAACCATAAAGCAAAGGACTGCTTAGGAAAGCAAAACTGCTTACAGTGCTCTGAAAACATCCCAACACAGATTGTAAAAATATCGATAAGAAATGCATCAACTGTATTGCACACGTAAGAAATAAAAATAAAGAAATAATCAAACTGATCTTAAATTCGCAAACCATTCAGCTACTGATCCAGCCTGCCCTTCAAAACTTTATTTTGTAACTAGAAAAATAGAAAACACCAACTATGGAGACTAAAGAAGTAAGTGAATTAAAATGCGCGCAAATTAATCTCCATAAATCCAAAAAATCAACTGATACATTTAGTGAAATCATTTCCCGTAAGTTATTCCAAATTATTTTTATTCAAGAACCATACACAAAAATGGACTTGTTACTGGTTTTCCAAAGGACTATAGAATATATTCCATAGGGCGGCACGATAAGAGCTGCTATCATTATCACTACTTTAGACGCGATAAAATAATTATCTGATGAGGACTTTATAACAGTAGAAATTCATTACCGAAACAAAACTTTTTTGGCTGTTAGTGCATACTTCTGCGATTCTTTAGATCTAAACGATGATATTACTAAACTTGACAAAATGCTAAATTACATTTCTCACTCAAATATAATAATTTCTGTAGACAGCAACGCTCGATCCGTATCCTGGTTTGATTCTATATCGAATAAAAGAGGTAAAGACCTGGAACTTTATTTAGCATCTAAAAATCTATATTTTCTTAACATGAACGACGGACTTCCCACGTTTCAATCAACAAATGGACAAAGCAATATTGATCTGACGATCACTACAGCTTGCATGCTTCCTTTCGTCTCGACTGGCAAAATTCATATGAAGAAACCTTATCAGATCATTCACTACTAACTTTTAATCTTTTTACAAATCAAATAATTAATCCTTCTGAATCTAACTATAGAGATAAATTTTCGCAAAAAAACTATAAATTTTGATACATTTGACGTCATGATTGTTAAAACTTTAAAAGAATTAATTCCTGGCACACCAAACATTGATCGACTTAATTTAGACTCGGCATTGAATGATTATTTATTTAATCCTGAAGTAAATCTAAATCTGTTCATCGAGGAAATCACCAACAAAATTATAAATGCGTGCAATAAAAGCAGAATACATAAGAGACAAAAAAGAAAAGTGTTCCCTGGTGGCATCCTGATTTAACTATAAAAAGAAAATTGGTTGTTAAATTGCGCAGAAAATACCAAAAAACTAAGAACAACGAAGCTCTGCGTTCATGAGAAAGAAAGAATATTATAAAGAAAAAGAAGTTTATGAGAAATTAATAATAAAAATGAAAAAAGAATCATGGCAAAATTTTTGTAATGGAACTAGTGGAAACAACCCATGGAACCTAATTTATAAACAGGCTGCTGGCAAGGAGAGAACTAGTTCCATTCTAACAACTTTAAAACTACCTAATGGAACTTTCACATCTGATCTTGCATCTACAGCAAACGCTTTGATGAACAAATTTTGCCCCTTTGATGATATAAAAACTGATAATATTTATCATAATAAAATCAGAAATTTCATCAAAGAACCAATCTTCACTCCTGATGACACACCATTTACTTATGAAGAAGTAAAACATGTTACTGATAAATTTGGTCCATCAAAATCGCCAGGTGCTGATGGAATCTGTGCTGATGTTTGGAAAAGAGTTCTCGAGCTTTTTCCAAAAACAATGGTTACCTTTTTTAATTGTTGCTTGAAAAACGCAATTTTCCCTGATATTTGGAAGAAATCAATTATAATTCCTATAGTCAAACCCGGCAAAGAAAATTCGAATGACATATCTAAATTTAGACCAATTAGTCTTCTTCCAGTAGCAGGTAAAATTCTAGAAAAACTTTTAATTAATAGAATAATTCACCATTTGGCAACTAATAAAAATTAAATGAAAATCAGCATGGATTCTATCCACAAACCAACACCACAGATGCAATTATGAAAGCCAAGAAATATATAGAGGAAAGCATTGAAGAATAAAGAAGAAGTTCTTCTTATTTCACTAGATGTACAAGGAGCGTTCGATGCAGCCTGGTGGCCATCCATTTTAAACCAGTTAAAATTGTGGGACTGCCCAAAAAATTTATTTCATTTAACCAAAAATTATTTCCAAGACCGTTATGCAAATTTATCTCTTTCCGATCATATCATTACAAAATTAATATCTAAAGGCTGCCCACAAGGTTCATGTAGTAGCCCAGGATTTTGGAACATTCAGTACGACTCCATCTTGAAAAAAAATATCCTCCAGGAGTCCACATCATTTCCTACGCTGATGATCTACTTTTATTAATCATTGGTAAAGATGGACTCATGCTGAGTGCTCTAGGAAACGAGGCTCTCTACATAGTGGAACAATGGGCGCATGAAAATAAAATATCTTATAATGAATCAAAGTCCCAAGTATTACGTATTACTCGAAAAAGAGTAACTAACCCAGTTAATGTCTATCTTAATGGAGCAAAATTAGAAGAAGTGGCAACACTTAAATATCTTGGCGTCACTTTTGATAAACATTTAACTTGGTATAAACACACAAGTAACACTTGCGATAAAGCACTCAAAATCATTGGAATTTTATCCCGTTCTGCAAAAATTTACTGGGGCTTAGGTTACCATGCACTTCGCACTATCTATCAAGGAGCTATTATACCTTTACTCACATATGCAGCACCAGTTTGGCAAGAAGCTATGTCCAAAAATATAACATAATTAAATTTAAAAGAGTTCAAAGGTTAATAGCCCTAAGAATGATTAAAGGCTATAGAACAATCTCATACGAAGCTGCTATTTTATTGGCAGATTTACTGCCAATAGAATATGAGATTGATCTTGTAGCCCAAGTATCTCGTTGACTTCCAACTTGTCTAATGAATTGATGTACGACAAACCTACCCCCCAGTCACAATGGATTCATCCTGCACATTATCCAACTTCGGCTTTTACTGATGATGTAGATTATGACTTATTAGATTCTTTAGAAATTTACACAGATGGCAGTAAACAAGAAAGTGGCGTTGGAGCAGCATTCATTGCTTTCGAACAAAGACAAGTTGTCCATCAAGAATCGTTCAGTCTGTTCAAAAAATGCTCAAACAATCAAGCAGAAAACTTCTCACTTGGCTCCTAAACGAAAACACAGTTAAACCAATCATCATTATCACTGACAGTCAAGTGTCAATAAGCTGCATCAAAAATCAAGACTGTCACTTCCCTTTAGCTGAATCTTGCAGACGCCTCCTTCTTCAACTTTTAGATAGAAATGTTCAAATTAAACTAAAATGGATTAAAGGTCACTCCGGAATAGAAGGAAATGAAAAAGCCGATTCACTAGCTAAAGATGCAGCTTCAAGCTCTCAAACAATCTCTTATCTTGCTATCCCTAAGTCCACACTAAAGTTTGAGACCAAAATTATTCTTTTTAACAAATGGGAAGAAATGTGGTTTTCTGATAATGGCTCATGGACCAAGAATTTTTCCCACTGTTTTTCAAGGAGAAGTATTGACCTAAAGATAACTTACAAATTAACTCAGGCTCTTTCCGGACATGGATCTAATAAGTATATCTTCATAGATTTAAAACCCATCCTGTCCTGTGACAAAACGTCTCCGCAAACTTGGACCCATCTTATATTTCAATGTTCTCTGTTTGAGAAAGAAAGGAGAACACTAATGCTAGACGTTATGACACAAGGAAAGATTTGGTCTCCAACAAATTTATCCATTTTCACAGAAATTTTCCCACTATTTTCTAAATTCATAAATTCCATTGATTTTGATTTATTCAAATAAAATATTTTAT
Organism: Microvelia longipes; assembly: GCA_018340805.1. Classification (NCBI taxonomy): domain Eukaryota; kingdom Metazoa; phylum Arthropoda; class Insecta; order Hemiptera; family Veliidae; genus Microvelia; species Microvelia longipes. Next base: position 20,705,357 of record JACMZG010001914.1, read on the forward strand.
TTTCATTAAATACCACCATCTATCGATTCAATATTATATCCTTTCAATTTATTCTATTTCATTAATTACTTATTATTATTTATTACTCATTAATTTATATTCATTTATATTTAATACACATTGTTATTTTATTATTATATTTTATAAAAAGTTATATTAATTAATATAATCCAACATATTTAATTAATTATGCCATTATATATATATATATATATATATATATATATATAATATATATATATATATATATATATATATATATATATATATATATATATATATATATATATATATATATATATATATATATATATATATATATATATATATATATATATATATGAATTACTCCTTTTTTTGCATGACTATATATTTAAAAAGTCAATATTTAAAATTCACGTCCTTTTAGAAGTGTTTATCTAATAACACATGTAATATTTTAAATGGGGCATGTGATAAAATAAATGCTTTTTAGATAGGGTTACTATCTTAAAAAAAAAAAAAAAAAAAAAAAAAGTCAATGAAAATTTTCGGAGCAAATCATGTTAAAACTTCCTGACTTGATTATACCAAAATTTAATGGGATTGGTTCATGGTTTGAATTTTGGGATTCTTTAGAATCAGCAATACATAGTAGATCACGTTTAAGAGACGTTGATAAATTAAATACTTAAAAATCTTATTTGGTCGGGAGATGCATTGGATAGTCTATAGCAGGATTATCTTTGACAAATTCTAGTTAGCAATAGATTTACTAAAAGAAAGATATTGGGAAAACATCAATGATAATAAGTAGTTTATATGATTAAACTTAGATTACTGATAAAGTAACAGAAAAACGAGGCATTACGACAGACTTATGACAAGATAGAGGGTTTTTTCAGATCATTAATGACTCAAGGGGAAGATGTTACACACAAACATTTGGTCCCCCTGATAATATCTAAATTTCCTCCAGCAATAATTTTAAAATTAGAAGAGGAAAAGGACACAGGAAAAATTACACCAATAGAGCTTAGGAAATATTTGGATAAACTTATATCGGCAAGAGAAAGGGTAGAATCACGGCTTAGAGCTAGTAGTACTCAAAAATATTTTAAAGAAAGTGGTTTTTAATTGTAAGTTATGTATCGTGGAAAAACATTGGACAGATCAGTGAGACATTTATAAGAACCTTTAGAGGACAGAAAAAGAAAAAAATTACTGAAAAAAGGATTTTGTTTTATTTGATTATCGGACCGGCATTTAACAAAAAGTTGTGAAATTAGCAAACCGTGTTATTACTGTCAAAGATCTAAAAGTCATAACTAATGTATTTGTCCAGAAATAATTTTCAAAGAAAAATACCAAATTGGTGCAGCCCTACAATAACAGCAACAGTTAGGAGAGGAACATATGAAACCAAAAAAGTGAAGACACCATGAATAAGATCGAAGAAAAGTTGTTTGCAAACAGCTTTCAGTTGACATAGCAAACCCAAATTCCTTATACATGAAATAATAATGTTTTGTATATATTATTTATAAAATAAAGAAATTTGTTAAAAAAAAGAATAATTTGGTAAAACGGAGGAGGGTATTGATGGACTGTGGGAGCGAGAAACGTTTATCACAGAAATATTGGTTAAGGAATTAAGATTAGAAAAAACTAATAAAAAAAATTTCAGTATTTGTATTTGGATCAGATTATCCTAAGCAGTTTTCTTTAGGTACAGTAGATTTAGAAATAAAATTGAAAAACGGAAAAAATCATTTAAAGATTTAGGCAAGTGTAGTTCCATCAATTGAAAAAGAATATCCTGAACACAACATTAACTTAGACATTAGACAAATGTTTCCAAACCTACAATTGGCTACAGTATAGGAGAATAAGAACAACCAAAAAGAAATTGATTTATTAATAGGGAATGGAATCTACTTTGACTTAATAGAACCAGACAGAATAGAAGTCAAACCCAGACTGCATTTTAGTAAGCTCTAAGTTTGGCTGGATTTTAACAGGGAGTATCAGAAAAAAGCAAACGATCGGACAAAGCGACAATTAGTTTATGCTCTTTTACTTGTAAGGACGTACATACTCATATTGATAATGAGGCAGTTATAGATAATTCAGAGTTACTAGAAAGGATACAAGAAAGAAAAGTGATAGAAAAAGGAAAGAAGAAAGATGGCAAGAAGAATCAAATCTGAAAAAGTATCAAATAAATTTAATAAAACAAGTTTTAATCGAAAGAAACTTTGGTACTTTTCCAGATTAGGTGTCCCCTATTTTGAAGGCCAAAAAAAATAAAATGTGACCAATGGGAACTAGGGGGTTAATAGGAGGGGAAAATACTCTACAAATGAATGAAATATAACTGTTCATAAGTCACCTTTTAGAGGTTAAATATATTTATGTAAAAAAACAAGGGAATATTCCATTTAATAATTAATACAAACAAAAGTTCAGTCCATTCACCAGCTTCCAGCTCTTCATTCCGTAGTGGAATAGGAGATCCTCTTGGAAATTGACGCCAAAATTTTGAATGTCGTGCATCAGCGGGGTAGCATCTCCTAGCACTGGTTTGATGAAATCTCTGTTCATTATCCTGAAAAGTCATAAAACAAAAATTAATAAAATTAGTAATTATTATATATAATTAAATAATTAATTAATAATAATATCTTTTAAGTGAAAAATGTATTATAATATATTATATACATTCTAATTATTTGAATATATTAGTTTTATTATGATATATTTCAAGATGCAGGAAAAAAACGCGAAGTTCATAAAAAAGCATTATATCTTAGTACGAACAATTTTTAACAAATGTCAAAAAAACAGTGGTAAAAATATTTATAAATAGGCAAACTAAATTTATAATCCAAATATTTCCAGATTAATAGATTAGGAAAACTTACTAAAATAAACTATTATATTTAGTATATAATTAATAAAAGAGAAGGAAACACTTACCTTAATATAACCATAGATTGAAGTTCCCGTCTGATTTATTGAGGAGAATTTCAAAAAAGTGCGGTTCCTTTTAACTGATTCATTTTAATAAATCTATTCAATAAATAAGAAAAAAAAGAAAAACTTGGAAAAATTTAATGAAAAGTGAAGTGACATGTAAAATAGAAATGTCAAAAAGCTTTATTGACATATTTATGTATTAATATAAATAAAGAACTTTCATAAAGTCATTGTAACGCTTAAATTAAGTACAAGAAAGAGAAAGAAATAAAATGATCGAGAACGGGATACCTCAGAGCTTTTTGTCTCTGTAATTATTTCCCTATGCATAAGTTCACACATATTGGCACTCAATTCGCTCTCTATTTAACTTTATGAAAAAATGCAACAGTCCCAAGGTTCATGTAGTGGCAATTTTTCGATGCTGCTAAACCCGAGGGATATGGCAAAACCATGGATACACTTTCCCGTTTTAAAAAAATATCTATATTAGTTTATTAGAGAAGAATTAAACTGAAGAAGAATCCCCATAACCTTTTTTCCAGACTAGATGACACCTTTTAATCATTATAACATAATGATTATAAGATTGAGGGACACCTAGACTGGAAAAGATTCCTATAGCCTCATTTCCGAGATTAGATGACGCCTATCAATCTATTATAACATTGAGGGGACACCTAAACTGGAAAGAGGATCCCTATAGCCTCTTTCCAGATTAGGTGACACTTTCATCTATCTATAACATTGAGGGGACACCTAACTGGAAAGATCCTATAGCCTCTTTTCAGATTTGGTACACCTTTCAATCTATTATAACATTGAAGGGACACCTAAACTGGAAAAGGATCCCTATAGCCTCTTTTCCAGATTAGGTGACACCTTTTAAGCTATCGAAACATTGTGGGTCACCTAAACTGGAAAAGGATCCCTATAGCCTCTTTTCCAGATTAAGTGACACCTTTAAGCTATTGAAAACATTGTGGGTCACTTAGACGGAAAATGATTTTTTTGAAGGGTTATATATCCAGTATTCAGTATATTATCCCACCCATAAAACCCCCTTGGTTCCCTATCAGTCCCGAAATAATTACTATTAATGATAGGATAAATGTATCCGATTTTCGGAGTGTGGTCGTTTATGTACGCTGCACCGCCACCCATAATGCCGCATGCAATGGACGTGTGATCTCGATTTCACTAAGCGTGCCCGGACAAGAAAGATTGACAGAATGAAATACAGAATGTCACAGGTGTATTCTTGTATTATTTTCCGCGTCGTGTTATTACCCTCCACTACACCGAGATAATAGACTCTACTCCCTGGGTTTGGACCTACGATAGATCGTGTGTCGCTCAATGAATTAGTAAGGATTTAATGGGAGAGACATGAAGTGATATTCCGGAATATTCTCGATATAATTTTAGATATTTAGTTGTTCTCGAAAAAGTAAGTAATCAAACTCATCAAACTTCTCGAACTCCTTTATATATTACTTGGTAATTTATATATTAATTTTTATTTTCGTTATATGAACTAACCTCCAGACGCTTTTATAGTATTTGACAAAATGACCTCGTTAAATGAGTGGAACTCACCTAATATCTCTAGAGTTATATAATGCTCGCCTTTAAATAACTGACTGCGTGGATGTTCATTGCTTCCCACTATATAAACCGTAGGCTTGATTGCAGACGTGTGTAATAGCTATATGTGAAAAATGAGTATTATTACAATAAACATGGAGTAAGAACAAAAAAAATTATGAGTGCCGTTACTCAAACTACTATCTCAATACAAAAGCAACTAATAGTAAACATTCTAAGACTGGTTTTACGAATGACAGATACATAGCACCATCAAATCTTCATATAAAAGGGAAAACAGTCTATATATAGAGAGATTAATTATTACATAGTTTCATTGCTGTATCCCAAGTACTTAACCTCTCGAATCGAGGAACAAAGCTATCAAAATTTTAAAACTGAAAGACAGATACGTTAATTCTATTTCATGATAGAAAGGTATGAGAAAGAATTTATTAAGAGGCGTGTTTTTTCAATGGACAAAGTTTTCGTTGTCTCTGTGGTGGTGGTACAGCTTCATAGCCGATGAGTTTATTTGTAGAGAGCATGACCTTCATACTCAGGTCTACACCTTAGTCTCGGTAAGATGTTTTAATTGAAACTAGTTTACTAAGCTTCGACTGTTTATTTTTTCTTTGTTTTTAAAGCAAATCTTTACTATAATATTTAATCAGTTTCATACAAATATTAAATATATATTTATAGAGGGGGGGGGGGGGGGAAAAAAATTTGCTTTATTCTTACTAGTCTGAATAGCAGGACGATGGGTACCCCTGAATTTTGTGACTTTGAGCTGGTGAGATTTTGATTTTAATCTAAGAGCGCTCAAATATTAAAAACATGAGCATAGAACTGGCATATCATTATCAGATGGATAGTTTTCAAGACATTGGGTGAAGATGAGACACTCTAGTTTTTGCTATAAGGTGAACTAAGTGGGTAAAAATTTTTATCATTACCAGAGCCTTGTTGATAAAAGCGTACCACGCTGGATGTATCTTGAATTTGCTTTTTAAATATAACGTGCACATACATAAATTTGTCACATAGACGCTGAGTTTACGTGGTTTAGGGCTGAAAACGTGTACATCATAGCCAAAACTTTAATAAACGTCGCCTTGAAAATACCACTTACATCAATCGGCCTTATTCTATATGCCTGCATTTAATCGAGTGTCTATACTATGCTCACGAAGTTTGAATCTTCTAGCTACTCGTTATGTTAATGCGAATACTCTTCTCGATTTTTAAAGCATTAATAGAATAAACTTTTTATTAAAAGTTTATTTTGTTATAAAAAAGCTACTAATTATGAGAAGTAAAAAGAACTACTGGAGATTGAGGTAACTTGTAGTGTATCATACTTAAATAGAGTTTACTTACAGGATTAGTATAGAAATACCTCAGGTTTGTACATATTTCTCGCTCTTAAGAGAAGATAAAATAAAGATGTGTAATTTTATTTTGTGGAGTTACTGAATCTTGTGTGAGAAGCATCAGAGGAATCGTCTGAGAAGGAGTTTGATTCATAAGGAGATAACTTATCGTTTATGTTGACCGAACACTGTTGAGTATAAAATGACCTTAGAAAGGCACAAAACATTTTTAACATTTGTTCTTATTAAACCGTTAAAATTGAAAATGTTGCCTTTTATTCGTTAATTTATTATGTCTTAGCCTATTTTAAAACAAACCTTACCAGACATCGTTGAACTCTCGAGTTAGGTCCCTTTTCTTATCCTTCTAGAGTGGTACACTTAATTTTGTCTTGTAGCACATTCTAAATTAATTATTGCACCTGCCTTTTCAATATCTGACTAATACCATATCATTCTTACTCTCAAAAACAACGAAATAAAAAACAGGATGCACGCCGAGGTAATTTATGCATGTAAACGTTTCGAGGGATTCTTTAAAAGGATACCTTGGAACTTTTGTTGTCGTTAGAACTTATGTTATGATTTAAAGATCGTAGAACTACAAAATACTGTTACATTCAATAAATATACGTTACACAATTTACATTTAAAGTAATGTTGTCTCTTGTTCATATAATGCAGAATACGACTTAGTTCGACTCTTCCTAATTTGAAAGATCATTTAGTAAAGGACACAATATCTTTGTAGGTTAGAGACCCGGAACACTCGGAATGTTGTGTGCTTGCGCAAGTGTTTAACTCTTTTAGAGTGTGAAAATAGATTTACATTTATTGCTCTTATGTCCTACAAGTGCTCAAATATCCAACGGATGGCACCTCGAAGAGCCATTACGAATCCATTCTACTTAGTGTACTATTGATTGAGAGACCTAATACTCTGCTCAAGGCATTATTTTTTGTTTATATGCCTGATTTTCTAATATTTGAGCGAGTGCATCTTATCCATAAATTTGCAAAAGGGGGCTGCTTTACTAATGACTAGGCCGTCTTGTAGGGTCACGGATGCAGCTAGGTGGCCATTTTTGACTCTATACTTATCATATAATATAAGGTATATTTCAGCAAAATTTTTAGGCTATTTTAAGGAGTTTAGTAATACCTTACACAACTGTGCTAGAGGGCGCTAATATCTCTAATTACATATTAAGACCTGGCACAGTATGTTAATCTATGATAATTCAAAACTTCTGGTCATTATAAATTGAGGAACAGCTGAGTTGTAGGAAATGAGTTCTTGAAGCTTAATTAAATTAGTCGTATATAGAAGACTTTACAGGCTTGTCAGTTCATGTAATATAGAAAGTTTATTTGTGAAGACCCTAGATATATATATATATATAGTAATATATTATAATTATATATATATATATATTATATGTGTATTTTGTATATATGTATATTATAATATATATATTATATACTATATAGGTTATTATATATTATAGGTTAAATACATCCCTATTAATTTATATAGTAATATACATACACAGTGAACTTAGTGTATATATAATATATAACATATGAGTTTTAGGTGAACCTATAGAAGGTTTTAACTATATAAAGGACTGGAATGTCGAGATATATATAGGAAGTTGGTCTATTACATATAATATGTGTGAAAATTTACTC
>JACMZG010001914.1:20713969-20738969 GCA_018340805.1 Microvelia longipes
ATATCATTTATAAATGTAGGCATGTGATAAAATAAATGCTTCTTTGATGGGTACTTCTAAAAAAAAAAAAAAAAAAAAGTCAATGAAAATTTCGGGCAATCATGTTAACTTCTGACTTGATTATACCAAATTTAATGGGATGGGTTCATGGTTTGAATTTTGGGATTCTTTTGAATCAGCAATACACAGTAGATTCAGGTTTAAGAGACGTTGGATAATTTAATTACTTAAAATCTTATTGGTCGGAGATGGATTGGATAGTTTAGCAGGATTATCTTTGACAAATTTAGTTAGCAATAGATTACTAAAAGAAAGATATGGAAACATCAATGATAATAAGTAGTTTATTTTGAAACTTAGATTACTGGAATAAAGTAACAGAACAAACGAGGGCATTACGACAGATATGAAACAAGATAGAGGGTTTTTTCAGATCATTATGACTCAAGGGGAGATGTTACACACAAACATTTGGTCCCCCTGATAATATCTAAATTTCCTCCAGCAATAATTTAAAATTAGAGAGAAAAGGACACAGGAAAAATTACCCAATAGAGCTTAGGAAAATTGGATAAACTTATATCGGCAGAGAAAGGGTAAGATCACGGCTTAGAGCTAGTAGTACTCAAAAATATTTAAAGGAAAGTGGTTTTTAATTGTAAGTTAGTTATCGTGGAAAACATTGGACAGATCAGTGAGACATTTAATAGACCTTAGAGGACAGAAAAAGAAAATTATGAAAAAGGATTTTGTTTTATTTTTATCGGACCGGCATTTAAAAAGTTGTTGAATTACAAACCGTGTTATTACTGTCAAAGATCCAAAAGTCATAACAGATGTATTTGTCCAGAAAAATTTTCAAAGAAATACCAAATTGGTGGCAGCCCTACATAACAGCAACAGTAGAGAACATATGAAACCAAAAAGTGAAGGACACCATGAATAGATCGAAAAAAGTTATGTTGCAAACAGCTTCAGTTGACATAGCAACCCAAATTCCTTATACATGAAATAATGTTTTGTATATATTATATTTATAATAAAGAAATTTGTTAAAAAAAAGTAATTTGGTAAAACGGAGGAGGTGTATGATGGACTGTGGGAGCGAGAAACGTTTATCACAGAAAATTGGTTAAGGAATTAAGAATTAGAAAAACTAATAAATATTTCAGTATTTGTATTTGGATCAGATTTTTCCTAAGCAGTTTTCTTCAGGTACAGTAGATTTAGAGAAAATTGAAAACGGAAAATCAATTTAAGATTAGGCAGTGTAGTTCCATCAATTGAAAAAGATATCCTGAACACAACATTAATTAGACATTAGACAAATGTTTCCAAACCTACAATTGGCTGACAGTATGGAGATAGAACAACCAAAAAGAAATTGATTTATTAATAGGGAATGATATAACTTTGACTATAGAACCAGACAGATAGAAGTCAAACCCAGACTGCATTTAGTAAGCTCTAAGTTTGGCTGGATTTTAACAGGGAGGGTATCAGAAAAAAGCAACGTGGACAAGCCGACAATTAGTTTATGCTTTTTACTTGTAAGGACGTACATCACGTGTTATAATGGCGCAGTTATAGAATAATTCAGAGTTACTAGAAAGGATACAAGAAAGAAAAGTGATAGAAAAAGGAAAGAAGAAAGATGGCAAGAAGAATCAAATCTGAAAAAGTATTCAAATAAAATTTAATAACAAGTTTTAATCGAAGAAACTTGGTACTTTTCCAGATTAGGTGTCCCCTTATTTTGAAGGCCAAAAAAATAACAATGTGACCAATGGGAACTAGGGGGTATAGGAGGGGAAATACTCTACAAAATGATGAATATAATGTCCATAAGTCACCTTTTAGAGGCTTAAATATATTTAAAAAACAAGGGAATATTCATTTAATTAATTTATACAAAAGTTCAGTCCTTTTCACCAGCTTCACTTTCATTCCGTGAGTGGAATAGGAGATCCTCTTGGAATTGACGCCAAATTTTGAATGTCGTGCATCAGGGGTAGCAATCTCCTAGCTACTGGTTTGATGAAAATCTCTGTTCATTATCCTGAAAAGTCAAAAACAAAAATTAATAAATTAGTAATTATTAATATATTAATTAATAATTTAATTAATTAATTAATATTTTTTTAAGAATGAAAATGTATTTATTATAATTACATTCTAATTTTGAATCTATTTAGTTTATTATGATATAGTTCAAGATGCAGGAAAAACGCGAAGTTCATAAAAAAGCATTTATCTAGTACTGAACAATTTTTAACAAATGTCAAAAAAACAGTGGTACAAATATTTATTAAATAGGCCAAACTAAATTATATCCCAAATATTTCCAGATTTAATAGATTAGGAAAACTTACTAAAATAAACTAATTATTTAGTATATAATTAATAAAGAGAAGGAAACACTTACCTTATAACCATAGATTGAAGTTCCCGTCTGATTTTATGGAGAATTCAAAAAAGTGCGGTTCTTTTAACTGATTCATTTTAATAAATCTATTTCAATAATAAGAAAAAAAGAAAAACTTTGGAAAATATTAATGAAAAGGAAGGTGACATGTAAATAGAAATGTCAAAAAGCTTTATTGACATATTTATGTATTAATATAATAAAGAACTTTCATAAAGTCATTGTAACGCTTAAATTAGAGTACAAGAAAGAGAAAGAATAAAATGATCGAGAACGGCGATACCTCAGAGCTTTTTGTCTCTGTAATTATTTCCCTATGCATAAGTTCACACATATTGGCACTCAATTCGCTCTCTATTAAATCTTTATGAAAAAATGCAACAGTCCCAAGGTTCATGTAGTGGCAATTTTCGATGCTGCTAAACCCGAGGGATATGGCAAAACCATGGATACACTTTCCGTTTTTTAAAAAAAATATCATATTAGTTTATTAGAGAAGAATTAAACTGAAGAAGAATCCCATAACCTTTTTTCCAGACAGATGACACCTTTTTAATCATTATAACATAATGATTATAAGATTGAGGGGACACTAGACTGGAAAAGAAATTCCTATAGCCTCATTTCCAGATTAGATGAGCCTATCAATCTATTATAACAATTGAGGGGACACCTAAACTGGAAAGGATCCCTATGGCCTCTTTTCCAGATTAGGTGACACCTTTCAATCTATTATAACATTGAGGGGACACCTAACTGGAAAAGGATCCCATGCCTCTTTTCCAGATTAGGTGCACCTTTCAATTTTATACATTGAGGGACACTAAACTGGAAAAGATCCTATAGCCTCTTTTCCAGATTAGGTGACACCTTTTAGCTTCGAACATTGTGGGGTCACCTAAACTGGAAAAGGTCCCTATAGCCTCTTTTCAGATTAAGTGACACCTTTAAGTATTGAAACATTGTGGGTCACTTAGACGGAAATGATTTTTTTGAAGGTTAATATATCCATTTTTCAGTGTATTATTCCCCACCCATAAACCCCCTGGTTCCCATCAGTCCCGAATATTACTAATGAAAGGGAAAATGTATCCATTTCCAGTGTATTATCCCCCACCCATAACCCTGGTTCCATCAGTCCCGAAAGATTGCAAATGAAATGAAAATGTATCTTTTCCAGTGTATTACCCCCACCATAAACCCCCTGGTTCCCATCTGTCCCGTATGATTGCAAATTAATGGAAAATATATCCATTTTATAATTAATAATGTCAAAAAGTAAATAAACACAAGTGACACCTAAAACTATCTATTTTACATATGAACCAAAGCTAGTTTAGATGACCACTAAGGGGACACCTAATCTGGAAAAGTGCCGAACTTTAACTGAACAGGATGTTCAGTTACCAAAAAATAGGCAGATGCAACTATAAATAAAAAGTTTATTACAGGAGTAGAAAAAAAATAAAAAGAGTACACATACTAAACAGACTAATGTAAATACGATGTTACGAAACGACAAGCTAAACTCGAAGGAACGTTCATCATAAAATAATAATTCTAGATGCGTACCCAAGATTAAGATTCATCGAGGAACACATCAATAATCGAGGATCGTCTATTGAAGAAAAATTAGCTGTTTCTTCAAACAAGTTCCGGCGGAGTGTCCATAGCGATGGTTTTGAAGTGATATAATGTCCAACTATTGTAGTTTATATATATATTACAGATAATTAATAGAATTAGCTTTATTCTTACTAGTGATAGAGACAGGCTACCGCTTGTACTTGACTGGAGATGATTTATCTAAACAAAACTGAAGGCTTGTTTCACTCATATCAAGACCTTTGGATAAGTGCCTTAGTTTTATAGATAATTTTTTTATAGTCCAGATGTTGGAGGACGCATTTTATGTTAGAAAGAAAATTGGAGAGAGTTTACTGGTTTAGGGCTGAAAAGTGTACTTCATAGCAAAAACTTAAACGTCGCCTGAAAATTCAATCTCATAGATGTTTAAAGTGTCTTTATAGCAGGTTTGCTAGAGTTTGTAATGGAATCCGGCCGGATGAGCAACGACTATGGTTGGACTTAGGATAAAATCATACTAGGTATATGAATACCCGGTTTATATTTCTTTAAGAAAGAAAAAGATGTGAATTGGAGTTAATTTGGGAAGCATTCAAGGGTGGGTTTGATGTAAGAGTAACTTATCGTTTATGTTGATGTAGTAAAATGCCTTAAGAAAACAATAAACATTTTTATAAACCGTTTAAAATAAAAGTTGTTTTATTTTAATATAGCTACCTATTTAAAAAACCTTCCGCTCTTGACGAGGTTACCCTTCTTTAATCTTCTAGAGAGACTATTGGGGAAAAACTAAATAAATATGCACTGCCTTCTATATTACCATATTACCGAAAAAAAGAATAACGAATGCACCCGAGTGTACTTCCGAAGGTACCCGAATGTACTTGACTTGAGATGATATAATCTAAATAAAAACGTTCATTCATTAATACGTAACATTTATTAATAAGGTCTCTTTGTTAAATGCCAAATCGACTTAGTGGCTACAATTCCTACATTAAGATCATTGGTAGGCACAATATCTTTGTGTTAACCGGATGAATGGCGCGAAAACTTTAGGAGGAAAACAATTTTTTTATGTCTACAATCCAATTCAGATGGAAGACCTAGAATCTTCTGGATAATTGATGAGACCTTCTCTCAACAATAGTATGTAATTATACCCAAATTTCAAGGGTTAATACTAGCCTCTGTGGTCAGGTCAGCGGCATTTCTGACAATACATTTATAGATGTAGTAGTATGTACACCTTACATCATTCGCATTGCTTAGATTGCGTACTTTTAAACTTTTATATATTTAAAGTCGTTTATTTTTTAATAGAGTAACTTCATTTATGTAATTTGAAATAATTATTAGTATATATATAATATTATATATTATATATATATATATATATATTTGTATATATGTATATTATATTATTAATAATTATAAATTATATTTAATATATATTAAATTATATATATATATATATATATATATAATATATATATATATATATATATATATATATATATATATTCATGCTGGTTAAGTATTGTATATGTATAGTATTTATTGAATACTACTTACTATGGACTTTATGTACTTATCTTATTGTTTTTTCAAGTACTTTGATGCTTAGTTTAGTTAGCTTAGTTTGTTAATAAACAAAGTTAATGTATGGACTGTTAGTGTGTGGTAGTCAAGAGTTGTGCAGTATACTTAATAGATTAAAGTATTATTAAGTATACTTAATAATCTTTGGAAGAAGTAATATTCTTAGTTAAATATTTATAGGACCAAAATAATTACTACAAATTATGCTAGTATTATTATTATTTATTGTATTGTATAGTATTTTTCTATTTTTTTCGGTCCATCTCTAATAGTCTCCCTTTATGAAGGGGCAAAATAGTAAAAGGTTGAGAAATCAAAGTGGAAAAATAATATTAAGCAGTATATATAGCAGCTCTGCACAATGTGGAGTCTCAGGTATGCAGGTTCCTCTTCGTTTCTTCTTTATTACAGTTTACATTTTTAGAAGGTAATAATTATTTAATGCTTAAATGTTGCAAGTATGTGATTACTTGTAAACAATAAAAGTACAAATAAATAAATTTCAGAAAGTGTGATAATGATGGGCCATATATGGTAGATTTGGAGAGAGGAAGAATAAAGCCTGGTATGCTCGTAATAGTTTTATGGTAACATTGTAAAACTGGGCACTGCACTATTTTGTCACATTATGTAAAAACTTCTGTCATCCGAACAACCTCATAAGCTTCATTTTCATGATAAAAATTCACTAAAATAAAATTTTTTAATAAAATCATTCAAATCAATTTTAAAGATTTTTCTCTCTATGGTAACACATCAGGTTTGATCAAAAAATGATTCTAAAATGAATAAAAAATTGGTTACGGGGTAACTCAGGACTTTTTCTCATCACATTGGATTCGCTATGTACATCCTCCCTACTTCCGCCTAGCTTTGCTCGTCCTCAGATTTAAATGCATCAGTTTTATTTCCAGTGGTCACCCATACCGGCATTGTCTTTTACTTTGCAACAAAAATCATGGATATAATTGTATTGAAACAAAACTTAAGCGTAAAGGTATACACTTGTGCCGAATTTCAGCTCAATTGAATTAATTTCCAATTTTTAAAAAACATACTTCATTCATGTGATATAAATTGGACTAATGCTGATAATGAGATGAATCTTGGCACACATATTAGTCTCATAAATGGCTGCATGCAAACAAAATCTCAAATTGATTGCATCATTTTTTTGCATTTTACGGGTTTTTAAATTTTTGCTGTCATTAGTGTGGGGTAAGACATCTTAAAAGATTATTTCCCGGATAGCTCAACTAAACCTATAGACTGATTTTTGTACAAAGTTTCAACTCTTTAGCATAAATGCACTAGGAGCTACGATGATAACAAACACACACACCCAGATACACAACACACAAAAATACAGACAAACAACTTTAAGAAACCACTTAGAAGGCCTTAAAAACAATGGAACAGAAAATAAATGTAGTAAAGTATATTAGTACGTACATAAGTAGAACCACTTTGATCAAAATAGATGTCAGTAGCAAAGAAGAAAGTTGGATGGTGTTATCAAAGATTATGTAGTATACCATGTGGTAAGATATATGTAAGATATATGTGGTATATTATGTGGTATACTACATAATCTTAGGGTGTTATAACCCCCTTTCATGCCAACCAAATAATAAATATTTCAACAAATAGCACTTTTCAAATAAAATCCTGTGACACTTATTGATGTAATCTGAATGTTATCATAAACATTTAGTATTTGAGTCTTTGTAACTGCATTAAAGTAATACTAAAACAACAATTTGCATTGGGGTGAATTGGCCATCACAACCTATGAGCTGGTTTGGCATGAAATGTATAGATCGGACTTTATCTTTGAAATTATGATAAGAACACCTTATAAAATTCACTTTGGTTATTATTAAATACTGTAAGCCCTGTACATATATATTCATAAATAATTTGACTTTAGCCAGCAATAAAACCCCTATGAACCATATGATGATTAAGAGTCACCCTCTCTTCCTTCCTCTTATAAAACAATGTTTATAAACAAATGTTTGGAGAAGTCCTAACAAATTGGTTTACCTGATAAAAACTCGTTGTTCAATTGAAACATGCCATCTTCTATTCAAAAATGTTCATGTTCTATCTTCAAAAAACCCCCCTCCATGACCCCAACATCATAAACTTGTTTTTTCTTTGAAAATTCACTAAACAAATTAAAAAAAAAAAAAATGGTAAGTTTCATACTGTAAGTATGTAAGTAGAGAGCTGATTGCTCTCTACTTTCTAAATTTTAATTTACACTTATATATAATATTCTATATTTTTTTTATCAATTAAATAATTAAATTTTGAATATTTTCTAACTTTTTATTTTTTTGTCATTTTTAAGAATTGAAAAAGCTCAGGATCCCTGGGTGAAAGCTCTTCAACAATTTATTTTCAATAAATTTAGTTAAAGGACTAATGTCTTCATTAATTTAATTGATATTTCAATTTGTAATAGTCCAAAAAGCTCTAAAGTTATATTTTTTTATAGTTTGATTTTTGTTGAATACAACTTTCGAATTGAAATAAATTTTTAAAACAAATGTTAATTAAATTTGTTATAAACAAATTGTTTGGTAATTTGATCATGTCAAATTTTTTTTGTACTATCAGACCTAAATTTGTTTTAGAATTTATTATAAAAGTAGATTATGTAACTAGGCAGTAAAATGAGATTTTATTACTTCAGTAATAAAATAATTTGTTTATCAGTGTGCAAAGTCAATCGCTTTACAACCATGTAGCATACACTATTTTTTAGCGAGGAGGGGGGGGGTCAGTCAATCGAATATAAATTTTTTATTACACTTTATTTACTTAACTTACTAATTTACGTAGGGACTGTAAGGTAAAATTTTACATCCAGTAGACATAAAGTGAATGGAATTGACGAATCAGCTACCATATAACCTATTTAAAAAAGAAAAACTAAAAAAAAGTTAGGCAATAAAATATTTTTCTTTACACACTTTTTTGAGGCTGTAAAGTAGACACTTTACATCCACACTCAAAAAACATTTTTAGTCCAAGTTTGAGTAAATGTAAAAATAAAAATAATATTTAACTTTTATGTAAATTATAATTTATATATTGTGTAATTTTATTAATTATATTTTAATTAAACTGGTTTAATAATAAAATAAATAATGTTTATCTTCACAAGAGGCTAACTAAGAAATAAAAAAATGAATATGCTGATTTCAATAAAACATTCAACTTTTAATAAAATGGGATGCTATCAATCATATTACCTTATTTTATTATTTTTTGATTTTAATTGACATGTTGGTAAAAACTATAAATAAATAAATTATGATAAAATTATAAACTCAAAATTATGATCAATTACCCAGTTTAAATATTCCAAAATTTTTTTAACATCTTGGTTAGCCACTAATTACATAAGTTTAGTTAAAGTGTTGTTATCTCTCAGTTAAAATATATTTCTTAAATTTAACATATACTTAGTACACATTAATTTTTACTTAACTAAAAATAATTAAACTAATAAGCTTAAGTATCACAAAGTTTAAAATCTAACATTTCTAAAGGTTTCATTTATTAAATTTTATAATGCTCTCCTTTCTTCAACAAAGTTTTGAAGTTTTTGTGCCCCAGTATGTCATATCACAAAACATTTATAGTCCAAATATAATTTAACTTTAACAAAAGTCAAACATTTGGGTATAATATTCATAATATACTCAACAAATTTATTCAAAGTTAATTTTTCATAAAAATATAAATAAAATAAATGTTTTAAAAAGTTAAACGTTTCGTTAATAATAATCTTTTATAATTTGTCTAGGATATCTTAACTTTGTTCTAAAATAAAATCAAAAATTTCAATATCAATAAGCATGTATAATTTATAATTTATTATTCCATATTTATAATTTAATAAATATGTATTAAATGTCTTTTAGACATTGAAATTTATTCATTTAAAGTTAAAATTCAATTAATATGTTTTCTTTAAGTTTTAAGGGTAATTCATGTGAGCAAATTTATATCATGTTTTAATATTAGATAAATAAGAACCTAAATAAATTATTATGATTAAATTGGCAGCTTTAATTAAATAATATAATATTTTTTAAAATTTATTTATGAATGGTTTCCTTTGACCCTGTACTTGCTCCGCAGTTATCATATTTACTTTAATTCACATAAAAGTAATTCATACAATCCTTATTTTCAGCACCATAGTAGCAGACAAAAAATGCATAATGATGGATTCCTATTGGTTAGTTTTAGCTAGTAACATTTAAATGATAAAATTTAAATGGCTAAGTAAGATTTTAAACCAATTAGTTTTGTAAGATAATAATTTTATTAATATATTATAGTAGGATATCATAAACAATTTTGGAAAGTAAGATCTAAGGAACTAAAACAAAAATTAAGGTTTATTAAAATTTAGGATATTTATTTCATTGTCAAAATGTGTGAAATGTGGAGGTTTTGCACTTTTTAAAACAGTTTTGTATTAAATCAGAAAATCAGCCATAACTTGCAGGCTAATTTAAGCTATATAATAAGACAAAGAAAGTAAAAATTGTATTTTGGAGGTGAGGAACTTTAAATATATGTCGAGTAACATATATAAACATATAAGAGTGTATACATTTATGTATACATATACGTGTATGTAGACAAGTAAATTAAAACATAAAGTTATTATAATATTTGTTGCTTGATGAAAATCCAGATTTAGCAAAGTCTTTTGTCATATTTGCACAGTGCTCCCATGAAGTTACCTTCTTCAATCATTCGTTGATCAGTCTCATTGTATTTCTGAAAATAGTTTTGTTTTAATTACAAATTATATCAATTAAATAATAATATCGAATAAGATACTTGCATCCTTATTACCACCTCTACCTCTACCTCTATCTATATAATATCAATACATTGGTTCTCAGTCTTAATGTAGTTCTGGATACCAGTGATTTGAACAGTTTATTCCATACAACCTTCCTTGGTTTTATTCCATACAACAAAGATGAGGGTTCCAAACAAAAAATTACCATAAAGAAATTTCATTATGTGGAATAACAAAAAATGAAATTGTGCTTATTGATAAAAAAAAATCAATATTATTGAATAAAAACTTTTTAATCATTAAGTTTAATAGCATATGGCTAATTAGCCTATATAAAAAAGGGGTCAAATTTGACCCCCTGATTTATCTATTAAGGAACCAAATTAACTTTTCCTATTTGTATTGTATTGTATATGCTAAAATTGAATAATTATCAGCACCAGTTGCATACTGTTTAAGTATAGCATCCCAGTTTTAAAATTGTTGAAATGAAACTAAGAACAACTTTTTCACTTTTCCATATTTTTTTCTTCATAGAGAAATTATTTTGTTTATATAGAAACATTTTTTATATAGTAAATTCGAAGGGACATGAAATAAATTTGTTATATAGATATAGGTGTATAGGAAAAGATGATAATTGAAATAATCCATGATGCCTTGTTTAAAGTTAACAATACTTCCTAAACTGTAGTAGTCAAAAACCCAATTTTCCTAAATCATTTATATATTTATCAACATTTTAATAAATTTATCAACTTCTAGATATATTCATAAAAAGAGGCTGTAAAAAAAGATTTGGTACCATTTTGTTGTTAGACAGTTATTAAACAAAAATTAACAAATAGGAATTAATTAACACTAATAACTCATAGGAATTATTTTACACTATTAACTTATAGTGTAAACATTAATATTATTTATATTCCACTTAGAATTGATTAATCTATTTCAATGGAACAATAGAGGAAATTATTTAAAAAGGAGTCTTATTGATTTAGGCAAGCTAGATTCACTACTAAGTGCATTTCTGGACCTTTCCTTTTCAAACGATAAAAGTAATCACCTTATTAAAGACTACTGTAGGAACATATCTAGGTCCAGGAGTATTATGCTTTGTGTCAATTTCAGCTATCAGCTGTAATTCTCTGCCTTCACCAGAAGTCATGCATCTTTTAACTTCACTTGCAGCGAGTCCAGCTCTTCTTAGACACTGAAATAATTGAATATTGATTAGCTTTTGCTCTGGATACATAAGCTTAAACACTTATAGGATTATGATGCTTATAAAATGCTTTCTCAACTACACTTTTATAAAGAGAGAATAAAAACAACAATTAGCCTAGAGTGAAAGATTTTACTTGATAAGTTCTCTACTAGATTGCAGCACTTATATTAGAATAGAGCATATTACTGTAGTTATAGATATTTTAATTTGGTATGTCTTTTATTTTTTTTACTTATTTATTTTATTTTAAAAATAATATAGTATCCATGAGAAACTTATTTTATATTAAATACAATTTCAATACCATACAGTATTTTCAATAATATTTAAAAAGAGAAATATTATAAATACGAGCTATTACTCAGAGCTATTACATTAGTTGGTGACAATTATCAGTGTTGTGGTTAATCACATTATTAATTAGGTAGTACGTTATGGGTATCAGGAAATACATTTGATACTACCGAGTTTTGCAAAACATGAATAGTTAACACACTAGTTGTGTGAGGCACACCCAGGAATATATCAAGCAAAATGCAAAAAGCAATATCTGGGAACTGTTCCATCCTTTGACATTTTGCCTGTTACATTTATAGGTGTCTTTTGCATTTTACTGTGGTATAAGGAAACGTTAAAAGTGAAGATATTATTCAAATTTTAAATTCATGAATGTTGTACATTCTCAGGAGGGTATTTAAAACAGTGATAAATACATTTCACTGTTACACAGTGTGAATAGAGATCAAGTGAATTATTTTAAAAATAATCAACAAATTGTTGAACTCCTTGCATGTCAGAGAAGTTGGCCCTGTATTTTTGACAGTTCCATTAGCACTCATCCAAAAATAACTTTCAAAACGAAAAATTAAATTTTACATTTGCAGCGCAATCATCACTCTATTAAAAATTATATTTCAAACAAATCTGAAACTATTAGCTTTGTACTATTTCCTTCCTAATTTTTTGCTTTTCTCACCTCTTAACTGAAAAAAATTAGCAAAAGCAACAGTTTTTTCTTATTTTCAAAATTTATTTCAGTCTCTAATATCTAGATGGGTAAGTTGTACGATATAATTATCTACTTACAGAGCTATAGTCGTATGGATTAGCCATGAAGCAACAGACAAAGTTAACTTGCTTGGTTCCTGGTTGTAACATACTGAATGCGCATGATTGAAACATATTTCCATAGCATTCTTTTGGACCATGCTGACATTCAAATCCACTTGCTATACTCTACAAAAAAACTAATAATGAGACTAAAAAATTAAATACCACAATCTTATTCTAAGAAAATTCTTTGATTATGATAATTATGATTATGATAATTCTTTGATTATTATAATTACGATTATGATAATTCGGATTATGTAATTACGAAATTACCTATATTTATAAAAATGAATGCCCATTAACACACTTGATCAGGAAGACACCGACTGGAATCCACAAAATCTAAAAAAATACAAGAAGCCATTTCCTTTTTGAAATGTGCGGGGTCCTACAGACAAGTGTACAAGCATCGCAACATGAGTACATTGTTGATAGTACAAGCTGTATGTATGTAATGTGGGCTGTATATTTTTATTGAAAATAGCAAATGAAAGAGATATATAATCAAGGATACATCTTAGTTGATAAAGCACTTGCTGATGATCTGTTGTTGATAGCGAACAAATTCTCTACTTAAAGAGTTACATAGGGTTTCTTTTAGTATATTTTTACTTATAGCAGCTCATATTCTGGCTCATACTAAAATAATACAATGGGTATTCAAATATTATACAATTTTAAACTTACAGTTGCTTTTCCGAATGGTACTAGCTTAAGGTGCACATAATCACTAATTTTGGACCAGTTTGGACAAATCTCTGTCGTGAATATATCCCTGCTGTCTGGGCAAAGTGATTCATAGTATACATTAACTGCAACCTGAAACAAAGGTAGAGTATCTTTAATATATATTCAAGTTTAAGTTAAATACATCTTCAAGGTACTTCAAGATAGTGCTTCTTGATAGCAATAAGATGTGCCTCTTGCAGATGGTAGTGAAGTGAAAACATGAAAAATATTGTTAGTCTAGACAAATAGCGAGGTTACTAAGAAAAATTATATCGTTACTAATCCTATAAATGATAAATGAGGTCTAATATTAGACCTAATTTTTTCGCTTTAGATAACTCCAATGTTTGGGAAACGGACATATCAATGAACATATCTATAAACGATATAATACATCTATTATAATGTAACCACATATAATTATAACATATATAATAACTATATCATTTTGATACTACCGAGTTTTGCAAAACATGAATAGTTGACACAATATAATTGTGCGAGAGATTCAGGCTCTGTCGGCGCCCTGATGAGTTAGACGTAACGAAACAGAGTGCGACATGACATTATGTCGAGCCATCAAGTATGACGAATGTCGAATGATGGAACAGTTCCCAGATGTAGCATTGCATTTTGCTTGTTACATTTCCTTGGTGTCTCTCGCACAATTATATTGTGTCATATATAATAACCCATGTATATAATATAGTTAACGTATAACCATATAATAACATATATAACTAGAACATAAATAACAACCATATCTTAAGTGTACTGTCTTATGGACCATAGTTGAAAGAACGTATTCAAACTTTTTCATTTCGAACGAGAGTGTTGCTAGAGTAGGGGGTTTGGTACAAATGATTAGCCCTAAAAAAAGACGGATTTGAATTTTTAAAATAGTCAAAAAATTCGAAAAATTCATTGCTTCAATTTTCAGTTATTTGGTGACTACATTTTAATAACGGCTAATAACTATTAGCAACTTACAGTTGAAATAGGAAATATAAAATGAAAATAAAAAGCGCTATAGGCTACGGGGAGCCGGAGAATGGACCCCTTTGGAATCTTATTAAATTCTTATAACTTATTAAGTTATATAAAATAGGTATTAGCCGCCTTCGTGATCGAAGTCATTAAAACGTCAGTATACTGGCCTTTGAAACCTTGGAGGGCTTGGGTTCTCATCCCAGGTAAAGCTCTCACTTTATACGCGATTGTTGTTCAATTAAATTATCGATGACTTAACAAAATTGGAGAGTTACGGAAGTTATTACTGCCAAAGATGTTATTCATGATGAGCCGCTAGGCTCTAAACGGCCATTTTCATTATTATTGTATTAAATATTATAAATGAATTAAATAATACACGATTAATTAAGATCAAGTTTATTTAAGACTTCAAATAGATATTGCTTTCTCCACACGAACACTTTCTATTGGAGTCTCCCTCACTTTATAGATAGTAATTCACCACTTAAAGTTTAGCTTTTTTAAAATATTTATGTCGAAACCAAAGTGGGTAGGCTTTGTACTAAAACTATATCTTTATTCCTTTGTCTTCTATATAGACCAAGAGCCCAGTGGTGTTTTGTTAATAAAAAGTGTAATGGCTGGAACCGGTCTCAATTTTTTCGTAAATACCTTCCTGAACAAGAATCTGCAATTCTGCAGACTCGTATCGGATAGGTGTACAGGCAGAACCTTTGACCCTAAAGTGCGTTCTGCCTGGGACACCCATCCGATACGAGTCGGCAGAATTGCAGATCCTTGTTCAGGAAGGTATTTACGAAAAATTGAGACCGGTTCCAGCCATTACACTTTTTATTAACAAAACACCCCTGGGCTCTTGTCTAATAATAGGAGGTGAAAGCATTAGAATAGCAAAAATTTGAGGCTCCTTCACTCCTATCGAATTCACGTCTTAGCACGTACAAATCACAAAATCGGATACAAAAACCTCGAACCTTTCCCTCGCAATTCAGAATAATTTCTCTCGTCCCCAGAAAGCCATGATTACCGCCAAAAAGTCGTATATCTTAGGTCTCGTTTCACTCGTCCTCAAAATTTATGGTTTCCTAACGTCTTAAGTAGCATTTTTTCATTCATGGTATCCTTGATCTCAAAATATAACGATTATCTACTTAAAGGAACTTACCATTATTATTTTACAATAAAAGTGCAGTATATTACATTTCTTTCTAACAATATTTTATTTTTAGAAATATTTGAATTCCGTGGTAGATTGCCATATCGACCTTTTAAAAATGTCCTGAACACTGATGTTTATAAAATGTGTATGACTTTATTAACCCATTATATTTTCTAAAAACTAAAATTAAAAAATTCACAACACCTCAAAAAGATATCTGGTTGAGCCAAATTGTTAAGTCTATATGTTTAACTTTTTTACTTAACTTTACTTTTTTTAACTGTCTTAGCAAGCCAGGTAATAACATGGTTTGATGAGTTATTACTTATTGACTGCTTTGAA
Source organism: Microvelia longipes (assembly GCA_018340805.1). NCBI lineage: Eukaryota > Metazoa > Arthropoda > Insecta > Hemiptera > Veliidae > Microvelia > Microvelia longipes. The sequence goes on from JACMZG010001914.1 coordinate 20,729,985, forward strand.
GTGCTTTATTTTTTGACTAACAAATATTTCTTTGTTAAATTTGTAATTTATTTTAAACTTCTATTGGTTACTGCTGTATATAGTACATGACTGGGGATTTTTCTTATTTCTTTCTTCTACTGCAGCATAGTATACTTTACGATTTGTTAAATGGTCTGTAGGATTTATAAGCTTAAAAATACTATAACAAAACTTTTTCTAGACTATTTCCTTTGAAAAAGAACTTTATTTTTCTTTTGAACTTTTAAGACTTGGAAAAGTCAAAGAAGAATCAATAAATCTTTTTTTTACGTTATAGTAACATTAGAGGGCTATGTTATTGTCCCTTAACATTGCTATGTTGCTACCATAAATAGGGCTCTATTATTGCTTTCAACATACTCACATTACTAGATATTTATTTATTTGTGTAATGCTAGTATCCCAGGATTATAAAAAGAGTTTTTTTTGTTAAGAATTCAAAGAGATTTTTTGTAGAAAATTTTTGGTTTTATAAGTAATATTATTTATTAAATCTTTCTGCAAATTGATAAAAAATATGGATTTAGTCATAATGTATTTTTACTCATTCATCTTATTTAACGAAAGTTTAGACTTACGTTTGGTTAAGTAAGGTCTAAAAACTACTTATTGTATAAAAAAAAATTGAATTATGTGCTTTTTCCCGCTGACCCTAGAAATAATCTCGTGCAATTTATTTTGTTATTTTCCATATGCAATACATTTTTATTTGTTCTACTCTTAAGTCTGCTAATATTAGCAGATTCTTTCCTAAAGGAAGAAAAGACACTTCCGAGTTGTATGTATATATTACAATTCAGATAAGTCTAAGATTGATGGTTTCCCATTTTTGGGTCTTGAAGTAAATTTGGATTTTCGAGAGCCTCTTTATTGTGAAATCTGCCACGAAAGGTTTCTATGCCGAATACCAAGTTGAAGTCCGGTTTAATAGGTTAAATTTTAAAAATAATTTAAAATTATTAAATTAAGGTAAGGTAATGCCGCAGGAGGGCTTGGTTATTTTAAATGAAACCAATTAAACCAGTTAAAAATGGCAAAATAGTCATAAGATCGATTCGGAATAACAGAACAGTTGCAAAAACTGATTCAAATTATATTTAATGGTTATACGATGGATTACAAATGTTACAGATAGAGAGCTAATGTAATCACTTCTATTTGGTGGTAGACTTTTAATAGACAAGATGATCAGTATATAAACATTATTTGTATCAACCAACGCAATAAAAACGATTGATGTGACCTTGCCCCTGACTGCAAGAATTACGACACCCTAGTCTCAGCATGATCCCACTCTCAGCATTAACCCGTGACTATGACAACACTATAGTCCTTGAGTTTTAAATCCAATCCAAGTACTTCCGACTCTTTTAGATCTGAATACTTATCTACTAAGCTATTTTTAGTCCAAATCACTAATAAAGATTCATAAATGTAACGAGAAAATTTAATTTTTCGATTTCAACTTGGCGTTATTATACCTGGGCACCTCATACACAAGGTATAGCTCCGTCCAAGGATAATTAAAGGAGTTTTGTGGGTTGTAAAAAGTACCCTTTTCTAAATAAATCGAAACAGGCAATTAATTCACTGCTGCCACCGTTTCACTGCTGTAACACACAACTGCATTTCACTGATGCTTCCGTATTCAAAAATGTCGACCTCCAATATTTTTACGTCTTTGAATTTTTATAAGGGTTTGGAAAACATTTTTAGCTAAACAAATAGAGTTAGGGAAATATTACATAGAACAATAGATATTTACGCACCAAGATAAGAAACACAGCTTTTCATCCCAAGCTTTTTTTGGTATCTCAAAATGCGAAACCAGGTGCTTATAGAGTTAGCTTTGTGAGGCGAAGCCAATGAAAACATATAGTTTGATTCCGAGGGGAAGCCGTCGCCTACTTATAAAAGTGGATTTGGATTCTTTACTTTAGAAGTAAAGAATGCTTCCTGAACTATTTTTCTTAGAGCCATAATATATCAGGGTAACCTCTGCGGAAACTAGCTCAGGTGCTAGAGGCTACAACTACGCTCCAATTGTACTTTGCAGTTGTCGTTAATTTATATCAACTATTATCTTATAGAAAAAATCGATTATTATCCTAAATTAACTAAGAGCTTGACTTAGGATACGAACCCTAGACCTCCTTGTTGGCAATGGTGTCAAAAGAAATTAAACGCGGAGGAGACTTGTATTATTTCCATAAGACCAGATCCCTAATTGAAAAATTATTTCCTTAGATAATATAAGCGAAGTAAAGATGCGTAATGTCCATGTAAGTGTAGTAGATTAGAAGATTATAACATGGGAAATGAAGGTCAAAATATGATAGCATTATCACTGTCCTATTTTGTCATGCTTCCCACACGATATTTTTCATAACTATATGTTTTCAGATGTGCCAAATAAAAATATTAACCTGTTTTTTGCCTTAAAATGTTTTTACTAAAAAACCAACAATCGACAAAGGGAGTGTTAGTTTATTTTCAACAGTAAACACTAAACGTTTTCCAATTAATAGATTTATCTTTGTTTAAAGAAAGAGATTAATTGATTTTTATTAATAAATCTAAATTAATTTATTTTTATTTTATTTGGCAGATCTGATATAAGAAAAATGATAGATAGGAAATAATAAATGGCTAAAACAACCTAAGATAACTTTGGTGATGCTAGTATTCTCAATCATAAACTAACAAGTGATGACATTTTCCTTCGATAATTATACTTCTGGTTAGGTTCTTAGAAACTAAGAAGTATTTTGGCTCCCTTTTCGTTTTTAAGAGCTGCTGAGAATAGCAAAAAGGATCTATCTAACAGTTTAGGGTAGTTACGGCCTTAGCTAAAATTATAAATGTTTTAAAAATCATACGATAACCTTAGTTTCAGGCGAAAATACTCTGAATTCTAAGAAGAAAACCGTCACTAACTGACTGAAGAATTTTATATCTTTCGGTCTATTATTGTTATTTACATAAAATCTTGCTACTACAAAGAAATAATATAAAAGAAAAAAAATTACATAGTTTTGATTGACCTTGTTGCTTTTAATCCATTAAGATTAAAGAACCGTAACAAAAGAAGTTGCTAGAAATTTAAGCAAAGAAATAATGGTTGAGACTTCATACATAATAATATAATGCAAGGTATAATATTATATAGATGTGTTCGTCGTTGACACGCGGTGTTTGGCAGAGGGTTCAACCTATTCACACGATAGGGGTTAAATACGGGTTTCAACTCCCACAAACTAGAAATTTGTTATATTCTTGCATTTTTAAGGGTTTTTTTTTGTTATGTTCACTGTAAATTTATTAATTAATTTTCTAATTAACCTAATAACTTCTAGAAAACGGTTCTATTCAATTGATGAGGAAATAAAATGCTCCTTAGTCATTGCTTAATTTTTCAGATGGTAATTTATCTGATAAACATCCTGCCACCCGATGGTTTTAGAGAAGCCTTAAACTTTTGCGGGTCTTTTTTAGTTTAACAATTACAATAAAATAAAATAAAATTAACGGTAAAATTAATTATTTTAATGTATAACATTGTAATTCCATAATTGCTTTCATCAGAGGTGATAAAAACGAAACTCGACCCCTTTAGGAGAACCCAGCTTGTTCACATGGTATTTTATAACCTATAGTTTAGACTCTACCTTAATAAAAAGGGGGCTATTCCGTTCACATGACAGCTGCCGTGGGGATTGAATCCCCTGCCAAACACCGCGTATAAATGAAGTAGTGTAACATTGCTGCAGAACATATACTATTTTAGTGATTTAGTACATTATTGCTTTCCATTAAAATATACTTCAGTACAGCATTTTAAAAAAAATTATTAATTGTTACCAAAAATGTGTTAGAAAAAAATAATTCTAGTGGAGGGACTTATGGGAACAATGTTGATTTTCTGAAATTTACAATAAATAATTACAGCAATGGGGTCTTTAACAAACAAATTAATCGTATTGATAAAGTAAACAATTAACAAAAGCTAAAATAAGTTAAACATTTATTCAGATTAGAGGTAAAGACTTAACTGAGATTGGGATGCACGTCTTAAACTAAAGGCAAAGCTGTACTTGTAATGTAAACTTAATCCGAATTTTTGTTCAATGTCTGTTCAAAAGTGAGCTTATAGTTAAAATAGTTCAAAACATGGCTTAAACTTTTTTTCGTAAATTCTTAGATTTTAAGAGGTTCTTTTTGTAAGACCAAAATTTTTCAAAACTTGTCCCTGATAAATCTTGGAATTTAGGAGACCTGTTTCTGTAAAATCTTTGTTTTTGTAAGATCTTTACGAGGCCCATATCAAATTGCATTTGCAAAAGCTTTTTAATATAAAAAGTAAATAATAGAAACCCGTCACGGATTGTAGGTATATTTTTTGCTTAAAAAAATATACCTACAAGAAAATACCTACAAGAGCAACTCAACGTTATAGATAATCGAGTTTTTAATAGATTAATAGAGTATGGTTTTACGGTTCATTCTTTCTCTAATATCTTCCAATCCCAGCTGCTAAATATTTTTAATATCCTTTATAAATATGGCCAGACGCATAATAATTAAACATTTAATTTCCATAATGGAAATGAGCTGATAGCGTGCTTGGAATCAATATTCAAAGTTAAAAGCTTCATTTTTTGTGTTACTTTCGGTATTTTTTGTTGTCATAATTTACTTTGTCGTGCTTTGGTTCTACTCGGCTGAAAATGTGTCGCTTTAATATCACGCTATTAGCGATTCAGTGTTCGCTTCCAGCTTAGTTTAGGAGAAGCGTCAAAACGAAACTTCTGTGGAAATCGTTTAGATGCTAATCGTGCTTTGTGAACTAAATGAATAGTCATACATATGTCCTCATAAAAAAAACTCAACAAAAAAGTGTTTTTTGTGCAGTTGAAAATTAAAATGAGACATATCATGCGTGGAAGTATGAAATAGGGGGCTTCCGTGCTTGGCCCCTCCTCACCTCCAGTTGCGCAAAAAACCAATAAAAAGACACTATATGAAAACAGATTTATTTGAATTTTCTCCAGCTCGCTTTGATCTCATATTTATATACTGTAACTCAAACATAAGTATTAAAAATTTGATCCTGAATCAGGACCTTGTAATGCAATGTAAATAATTCTTCATTAGCACTTCTTCAAGAATAGACAGCTAGCTAGGTAACCTGAAGCCTACCTCACTGGGAATTTTTCCAGTTCCCGCCACAAATAATTTTCCTTATAATGAGATTTTTCATATTAACTGACTTTTATCAATTTTTGATAAAAAATCACAAAATGAAGGCCCTATCACAATCAGTGCTGCCTACTTCAAGAATTCACTACAATTGACTATTAGCAAATCATATAATTTGCAAGAGTGTAGCACTATTTGTAAATAATATTGATAACAAAAGGCATTATAAATGCTGTTATGCAAATAATAAGATTTTATCTAATTTAACAATTTAATTAATTTTTTATAGCTTAACCAATTAAAAATATTTATTGATAACATATAACATAAACACGTAAATTATTAATGCAATCGTAAAAAATTAATGAATGTAAAAAAATTGAATTGCGAATAGGGAATTTTATTTACACCGTTCTGTTTAAATTAATTTCATCTGTTGATGAAGGACTTTTTTTCATAAAATAAATAGTTACTTAAAAGATTTTATATATTAAAGTCGGTTTAAAATGACTTTCATTATTATAATAACCTAACTTATAAGTAGATGAAGATAATTTTTTGATCTGGATATTTTTAATTACGCATTTCGTATTGAATGACTGAGCATAAATATTGCTTTTATAATGCATGAAGCATAAAAAGTGACTATAAGTATATTTTTAAACAAATAAATTGTCTTTAAACATTGACAAATATTTATTGCATTGTTTTGTGGTTCTCACTTAATTTATTCCTTCCTGCATGCATTTGTTTACTTAAGACGAGTTTAAGTGCTGGATCCATAATCCTCTTTGTTTCTAAGAAGGGTTTTGATCTGAAGAGTTTAATGCACTGCGTGGGGTTAATGCGCTGGTGAGATCACCTGGATCCTTGCCTGAGGTAAAGGTCGTAGGATTGCAAGCCTGTCTGCCGTTTTTTTAACTTCTTATTTTTTTGTTCTTTTTTTTCTTGGGATAATGTAAGTGGTTTGTTAAAACCTTGACTCTGTGTCGGTAGGTAGATAAGGATCCGTTATGTCTAGCAGACTTCATGGACTTCTTAGGACTCCATCTCTTCTACATCTCAGCAAACAGGATTATCTCATTACCTTTATATTAGTATTCAATAGTTTTTGGATGCACATAATAGTACATACAGATATATTTAAATTTTTATATTAATCGACAAACTGAATACTGATGCACGACCATCAATGAAGCCCAGCCAAAATTTTAGCAGTTCAAAGTTGCACAGAATGAAAAATAGAGAACGTTTTTCTTTATAAAACTCTTGGATGTATTTTAAACAAACATTTTAGATTATAGATTAAAGTACTTTAATGGTCAGTAATACCAATTTATTTATTTTTTAACATTGGTCTACTAGGACCAATGTAATATACACTTAATTTATAATTATTACATGGTATCTTTATGTAAAGGTAACTTTTATTATTTTAATTATATATTTATTAGAATCAATATTTACACGGCTTTACTTCATAACTTAATTCAGAATGTATGCTATTATGTTAAATTAATTGTTTCTTTTTTTAAACATTTGATAAGTATTTATTATTTTAATTTATTTGATTAAGTTAATTTGATATATTTTTAATTATAAAATGTATTAATCAATTATTGTGTTGATAATTCAATAGTTAATGTTTTATTTTTTTTTTTTTTTAATTTACTTAAATTTTTATTTTTTGTTTGATAGCAAAACAGAATACTTATTTATAAACGTTTATAGTTTTTGTAGCAATTAAGCTACACACTTGGTAGCATGCAACTCATTGGAGAGTGTTGCATGCTACTTGTTGTGTTGCCCGCCAAATAACAAGAACAGTGCATGATAATGTGCTCAAAATCCTCGACTACATTGCAAGTATTACAGTTTAGAACTTCCTCTTTATTTTATTAAGTAGGATTTACAGACACCACGCTTCGCTATCGAACGCTAATCGAAGTCGTGTTATAAAGGATGAAAAATATCTGCTGTTGATACTAAGGCTCTTAAACCAAGGAAAAATGTCCCTTATAGATTGCCGGCAAGCTGGTTCTTTTCCCATATTTGCCATCTAGATAAAGCCGATAATTTAATTTGCTTTTAAATATTTTTAAATAGAGTTTTATACTGCAAGCCATAGATAATTGCAGACTCATCGTCATCACAGCTTTCCTGATGATAAATAATGATTAATTAAAATTAATTTTATTAGCACATGCACTCTACACATTTTGCATCATATGTAAGACCAAAATACCTTATATACATTACTATATATAGGAGCAAGAGAAGTAACTAACCCTTAACCAAGAGAAACACAGTCCCATAGTAAGTAAAGACCTCCTCAGTCTAAGTAGAAGGGACCTTAGAACAGTAACTGGACAACTGACTGGTCACTGTCATCTCCGAAAACATCTCCATACCATTGGTATCTATAAAGATAACCCAATGTGTAGACTTTGTGAATCGAAACTGCCTCTCACATACTTCTGAGATGTGACGCCCTAGCCTTTCAAAGGTTCTCCAATGAATCACTGGTCAAAATGTTACTCCCTCACGGCACAGGCTATGCCTTTTGTGAAAAAGATATTCTCCATATTTTTTTATATATATATTATAATATATTATTGATATTTTATATGATATATTTCGACTAAATAATGTAATTTAGCAAATAAGAGAAATTATATATTTATATATATATATATATATATATATATATATATATATTATTATATATATATATAAAAAAATTCTAGACCTAGTCCGGGGAAAAGGATTATTCTGATCTGGACCAATTGAGGGGATTGTACAATCGAAAGTCGCAGTGCAAATGGGGTTTATCCTCGACTCCAACCCCAATCATTAATAATAATAACCCAAGAGAAGGAACTTAAGTTTAAATAATTTACATGAAACTAAATTAATAGCTAAACATTTAAAAGTTGTTTAAATGATTTTGGTTTATTTTATACTGAGTAGTGTTCCGAGTATATAAAAACACCCTCAAACCATTTTAATAATAAACATAGTGTTAAATGTCTCGATTTTAACGACGTTTTATTTACGTCATTTTCAGAGTAAATTACAAAAGTTCATTTAAGTATCTCGAGGCTTTGGCCATTTTTAAATAAAAATCCTCATAAATGGTAAGGTTTAATGAGGTCTGATATATTTTACTTATGAATAAGATTATCTTAGGACAGGTAAGATCGAGATACTAATTAGAGGTATTTTCTATTTGACTAAGAGACATCTATTCTTAAACTGTGGATCAACTAAGTATGCTGGAAACATGAATGATAACTAATGATATAAATATTTGTTTTACTTTCTGTAACATTTAACTTTTATGACTTAACTTACCATGTTAAATGAGTGTTTACTGACATTAAATGAGTGTTTAAATGACATGTTAAATGAGTTTAACTTGACATGTTAAATGAGTGTTTAACTTTACATTTAAATGAGTGTTTAACTTGACATTTTAAATGAGTGTTTAACTTGACATGTTAAATGAGTGTTTAACTTTACATTAAATGAGTGTTAACTTGACATGTTAAAGAGTGTTTTGACATGTTAAATGAGTGTTTAACTTGACATGTTAAATGAGTGTTTAACTCAAGGATCTTGAATAAAGGAGATGACGCACTACTAGTAAGTCGATTTGCCATACAAAAAAGTGACCCCATCGAAAACTAAAATATAGAGAGAATTCAACATGAAACACACGTCAAAAACCAACTGCGCATGCTTACAATTCTTATAACAGCGCAG
>JACMZG010001914.1:20743969-20789082 GCA_018340805.1 Microvelia longipes
AAAAAAATGTAATACAAATGTACCGTTATTTTCATGTAAATAATTATTTTACTTAGTGTTCAAGTTTACTTAATTATATTTCTAAATTTAATAATTATATTGTTATGCATTTATGAGGTTGGAAATACATAACAGTTAATGGACTTTTTTTTGTTTGTCTCATCTTAGTAATATATAAACTTATTTAATCTTAAAATTGAACTTATTTTTTATATACTTGTCTTTTTAGTAATAAAAATAAACAATATAAGATATAAATGTCTGCCTTAAGGCCGTTATCAAGTACTCGGTTTCGGCACCGGAGGTCTAGGGATCGCAGCCCGGGACATGCTCTAAGTTTATATAAATTGTAACTGTATTAAAACATTTCAACAATTTTAATTTATACTTAGCAGATATTTGACGTAACCCACATGAGGTAGTTCCCGCATGGTGAATAATAATAATACTATTATTATAACTGTATTTTATTATGATTTATATTTATATACTGTATTTGAAATTGTAGTGAAATACATTATATAAATAGTAATAAAAATACATTGAGAAGTAAAAACTGTCTAATACATAGTAATTCTTCATATCCGAAATAAAGATACAAATACAGGCATAAAATAAGTATCTATAAATCTAGTCGCTTACACTGACGCAGGTTAGGTTACAATTAGACCTTCTAGTCCTTTTATTTTCTTTTAATATTCTATACGAAATTAAAGTACTTTTCTTTCGGGTGGCTGTAAAGTAGGCACTTTACATCCTCAAAAAGGTAGGTGAAATGCTTTTTCTTAACCGTCTGCGACAGTTTCGTAGTTTTTTACAGTAGGCGATAGTTTCGCAGTTGTTTATAGTCGGTGACAGTTTCGCAGTTTCTTACTGTCGCTGGTCAAGTTCCTTAAATGTCCACTAGGTAAGCGCTAGTAGTTTACTACAAAGAATAATATTACCTACCTTGTTCATCATGCTGATTTTTGTTCATCAAATAAAGTATGGAACGTTTTTTGTGTACGAAGTTTTGTTATTTTCGAATAGTGAGTTATTAATGATTTATTATCAAGTGTTAAATAGTCATGGATAGAGAATAAGAAATTAAAAATACGCCCCCACAAATTAAAGAAATGTACCGGCAAATTTGTATAAAATGTACTATTTTTCTTCAACTAAATAGTTGTTCACTATTATAACGTCCGACAAAAATAGCATAGATGGCAACACTGTTTTATTAGTATATCTTACTTTCTGTTATCTATTTCTTGTTTCTTCACGATCAAAATTAAATTTAAATTAATTTCATATTTATATTTATTTTATAGAAAGTACAGTGTACTTATTATTGAAGTACATGTTACTAAAATGTACTACTATTTACAATGTTTGATAGTTATTTAAGTGACACTGATGTTTGTGTTGGTAGCAACTCCACTAAAGTTGCGACTATATTTACTGACTTACTTCGTTCACCAGTAAACGAATAACGAGACGGGGCATAGCCTTCTCAATTTATTGAGTGGCCTAAAACATTATTTTGGGGCTCTCAGGGGCTCTGTTTAACCCCATTGAAACCTCCTTCAAGAGTGAGTTAAGGTTATAATAAATTTATTGATTTTGGGCCTGTGTTTTGAATTGTATTTTTAACCTTCTACTATATAAGTTATTGTAATTGTGTACTTATTATTTGATATCATAAGCGAAGGTAGTCCGGTTACTTTTTCGATGTTTCAAAATTTAACCTATAGGGCCCTCTAGTAATAATATCTCTATGCCAGCAATTATAGTCGCCTTGGTAAATAAAAAATTAATTACACAGCCTAGAAGTATAATATACTATCATCTCTATGAAGAGTGCAAGCAAAAAAGCCTTAAAAATGGTAAATATATTATTTGTAATAATAATATACAGGAACTTTAATATTTCTTTTTTAAGTATAATAAATAAGAAAGTTATTTATTCTTTTATGAACTTGACATTAAATACTGCAAATCCTTGCTCTTAATGCAAGTTATAAATAAAAACAGGGTTGCATAAGTCAGATGAATGAAACGATATACCAGAGGAGAAATTCGAGAACTTATAGACCACAACTGATACCTACACTGATACACTGAGTCTTACATAATTCAACTACTGGTGTTTTAAACTTATGGTCAAGTTAAAGCTTTAACAATTTTTAATAATTAAAAGGCTCATAAAATCTATAAACTGCAAAGTCCAATTTAAAGTTTCAAGTCCAGTCATTGGTTATAACTCGTTATCTTGAAAGTTGCCAATTAGAGCCAATCTATAAGCAGAATGGGGGAAAAGTAATCGAGACAAGTTAATTTATGAAGCCAGCCAACTTGTAAACCTTTGTCCACTAAGTTTCAAGCAGTTTTCCTTTTAATAACGTTCCGCAATGCAGTGTTGGAAAGAGCAAAACATTCCCCTTGAACTACTTGAGACAAGAGAGGAAAATACAACTTGAAATTCTCTTCAAGTATAATACCTGAAGTTTTAGCTAATAATTTCACTTCTTGCATCTTTCCCCAAGTCCTTGATAAGCTTTTACTCCCAAGTCCATAACAGACTTTAAACTTGGTAAAGTTTATACGACCCATCGACCCCTTGTCAATCAACTGATAACAATTTAACTTGAGAAATAGGATAAATGAGAAATTCCTGTTTCGAAATTTAATTTTATTAACCCTTATGGACTTGACTTTACCTAAATCATTGATTAATCTAAACTAATAACAAGTGCCTAGTTAGCTTTAAACTTTAAGTACCATGGTAAACTTGTTCCTTCTATAGCAGATACTGTATTGTGTCACTTATAGAAGAAAGGAACGAAGAAAAGAGTCTCTCCACAAAACTATTAATTTATTCAAAGAGCTTTCAACCTACATAAGGCCATCATCAGTTCCAGAGATTTTTTTTAAACAATATGTATTTGAAAAAAAATAAACAATATAAATAATTTTACAATATTACAAAGTTATGCAAATACTACCCCCCATCTTTAGGGTAAAACCAGCCCTGAGCTGATGGGTGGGAGACCAGTCCATAGATCTGGTCGTTTTTTAAAAAAAATAATAATCAATTATTTATACATTTTTATTATATAGATGAAATAATGTTTCAAAAAAGAAATAGGTGTTGTAACTATAATATATAAGATAAAAGGAAACAACGATGTCGGTGAGTCGAAAAAGAAGAGAAAGAATATTATTAATTCTATTTAATTTTTACGTATATAATGTCTTTCTTTTAGCTGTTTTCTTTTAATTATCTCTGGCACTGATGATGGCCTCATGTAGGTTGAAAGCGCTTTGAATAAATTATTGTTTCGTGGAGAGACTCTTTTCTTCGTCCCTTTAATTATAATCAACTCCACTGGTGCTCATCCAAAATCATCACTAAAAGAAGAAATTAATTATGCTGGTTTAGTTAGGTAAGTAAGTGGTCACCGCTGTTGACCTGTTGCTGTTGATTGCTATTTTTTTAATTTATACTATAAAAGGTTATACAAATACTTTATTACTCTTATTGTTTTTTAATGCGGCAAAAGAAGTTAGGACTGATTTGATCTAACTTAAAACTTTATAAGTTCTTAACTTGCTTTTCTCTTCTCTTGAAACATCTGAATTTTCTTTAAAAACAACGTGACATTTTACAACAACCCTGGATTATCTAATTTGAATAATTAATTAACTCTAATTGGGGCGTTAAAATTTTACACTAAGCTAAACATAAAAAAGACAATATCTTTAATAAATCTTTGGAGGTAAAAAGTGTTATGTTAACATTCTAATTAACAACATAACAATAAGAAAGGTTATATGAAAAGGTTTTCAGTGTAAAAAGGTTATAAAACATGTAAATATGAAACCTAAGTTCGTCTTACCAATTTGTGCTCAACCCTTGTGTTATCCCCTCACCCTTATCATCCGAAGTCAGATGTAACTTTTTTCTCTCACCATCAAACCCTTGTTAGCCCTGTAGTTATGTCAACATGATACTATCATTTTAATCTCAAGTTTTTCTATGCTATAACCCCAATTTAGATTAGTTGTGGTTGAGACATAATTAAGAGATTGATATTGTATGTCACCTAATCAATGTATTTAATAGTTTTAATTAAAATAAAAAATATATAATTTGATACTACCGAGTTTTGCAAATGACTAATACTTAGAGGTTGGATACAACAGCGGTTATCATTCCCAGAGTAACTTAGTACCATACCTGTACATTGGTGACGTCATGTTTTTTTTTTGTTTTTTTACGCTTTAACCCGTAGGGTCATTTAGCGTTTTCCTCACTCAAATCTCACTCAAACATTAACCACTGAGTTAGTACACATCCAATCATCTAGGAAGCACCCCCTCCGTACATGGTAGCACATGTAACTGGTTCACAGTGTGTCTAGTTCATCCAGCCCAACCAGACTCTATCCAAACTCACAGCTCTGGCTAGTATCTGCGACTAGTTCACAGTGTGCCTAGTTCATCTAGACCAGCTAGACTCTGGCTAGGCTCACCGCTCTGGCTGGCGCCGACTACTAGTTCACTGTGTGCTTGTTTCATCTAGTCTTACTAGCTTCTCTGATCACATTAGTCTCACTTGACCTCGTCCTTTCAGTCTCACCAACCTCATCAGTTCCACTAGCATCACCAGACTCTAGGCTCACCGCTCTGGCCAGTCCAGCGCCACCCGACAAAGAACTCTAGCACCCAGATGTCAGCGTGTACAAACTCATTCTATAGCCCTGACCTGAAAGTCAAGGCTCCGCAGTGCCATTAGGAGACGTCTGTCTTCAAGAACCGAGCACTTTGTTCCTAGTCACTTACGTTACTCGTGTCGCCGCCATCACTTTCACTGACTAAGTTTTTCGGACATACAAAGGCTCAGTATATCTTTCCGACCTTCATCTCCCCAGCCCGCAGAACATTAACTTTTCGTGAGCTGGAGACAACGGAAACGTAGATCCAGACTTGTCTCAGATGAAACTAGATCCAATCCCGCATTTGCGTATTAGTAGCCAAGGAAACCACGTGAAACCTTGGCTGGGTTTGCCGGCCTTGAATTCAAGACCTCCCGAGTGTCCGGTACAAGGGATAACCTCATATTGAGGTCCTCCCCCGGCTGGATTTGAACCCTCGACCTCCAGGTCGAAAGGCGAGCGCTCTACCACTGAGCTACCGGACTCGGTGTCATGTTTTTATTTTTCATAATAATTACTATTTTACGTTAATACTACATTATTTTTTGACAATTTTGTCCTCAATTTAAGTATAATGAATTTAAAATAAGTTTTAAATATTATCAATCGCATCTATTATTAATTACCTGTTTGTATTACGTATTAGTGAGTCAAAAAATAAGCCAGAAATATTAGCAAAAATAGGGTATAGGTTACCTCGAAACTTATCCTCATCTCATAGGATTTTCGTTACGCTCATCCTCCTGGCATCGGACTCCAAATTTATACTGCAACATGACTTCGGACTCGCTTCCCTCGTCTTCAGATAGTAAATGCATCTGATTCATTCTAAACGGTCACCCATAGAGCACTGACCACGATCAATGCTACTCAAGTTTTATGATCCAACCAAAATTAAGGATTTACCTGTCGTATTGAAACGAAACTGTGTGTACTTATTTCTTAAGTAAAGGTATACCTTTGTACTAAATATCAACTCAAATAATTTTCTGGTTTTTTAAAAAAAAATGTACACGTCATTCGATAAAAATTGAACGAATTGTGATAATGAGATGGAACTTAGCACATATGTTAATCTTATACATTTTTTCGCGTTATATGATTTTCGAGATTTTTGCAGAGTCATTATTGCAGGTTAGTGACGTCATAAAAAAATATTTTCCGATACAGCAGTAGACTGATTTTTGTACAAAGTTTCAACTCTGTAGCATAAATACACTAGGAGCTGCGATGATAACAGACACACACACACACACACATAAACAGACAGACAACTTTGTGAAAACCTGTTACTCCCTAAAAACACCTGCAAGGGATAATTCCAGTGACATCTTGGTTTTAGATTTTTTTGGCAAAACACCATACGGTATAAATGAGGTAAAGTAATTAAAGTAAAGTAATTAAGTCTGTGCATTAATTACCTTATTTTATGACACATGCTCAAAATTTTTTTGGTGACTATAACACTTGAGGTGACTATTTCCTCCAACTTTTTAATTTTTTTGGCCTACCACTTGTGTTGATCAAATTTCACTGTATGTTAGCACATGCGCACTGCATACATTTCGAGGAGCCCATTTTAGATATTCGATTCCTTATACTTAATTTAAAGGAGTCTGCGTTATACCTATAACATAGGAATTCAGGGTCTACACAGTTTAAGTTAAAGCACAAATATTTATTTAATGCAATTCTTAGCATTTCAGAAAAAGGCCTCATACTTTTCCTAAACATCTAGGTACTTTATACGGCTCGATTACCACAATAAACAAGATCCTAAGGGAGTCAGAACCTTTTATTGGTAAGAGCTCAAGGGTCTTGACCCTTAAAAATAATACGCACCACTAAAGAATAAACTTCAATGAGAACTGGACTGGGAAAAACGGTACGTGTGTCTGAATTCAAAACCTTTAACCTTTTTGAACCTTATAGTATAAAAATTATGAGAAGGGTGAATGATTTTTAACAAGCTTTTTCTTCGATAACTTTTTTCCTACCTTCAATTATAATAAAGGAAATACGAAGAAAATATAACTCCATTTTTTTTTATCAAACAATTTACCCGCATTTTTCTCAACAATACCCCGCGTATTTCAAAAATCTACATTCAATTACGATAAAAAAGGTGAATATTAAATATATTCTCAAGGGAGAACGGGGGGGGGGGTGTAAAACCTCTTTTAGAACATTTATACCCAACCAATATAAAATTTGTAAGTAAATTGCCTGCAATAGAGTGTAAAAAACGGGTAATTTCACATTTTGTACATTTTTTTAAAAATTATTTCTATAAAATTACATCGCATAACTGATTTAAAAATTGTAAATAAGCTTGATCTACAAAAGGAAGCTGCTAAATAAAGAACTAAACTTCTTACATCATGTTCTAAAAATCATAAGAAACAAAAGCATAGCGAGCATTGTACTTCTAATCTTCTCGAGAACTGCTATTTATGAATAGTCATAAATATGTTCAAGGTCTTAATGAGACCAGAACATTTTTTTTGGCATTGGTCTACTAGGACCATACAGTCATGGCATACTTATTTTATACTTTTATGACATAAATTAATAATAAAAACTGTTTAAAATTTTGATAGAAAATATAACCAGAACATTTCAACTTATCATAAATGCCTTTAGAAGACCAGATTGAAAAATTGGAAAGCAAAAAATTGGGTACAAGGTACCTCGGAACTTTCCCTTACACTGAAAGGGAAATCCACTTAGTTTTAAAAATTTAAAACAGCGGCAATTTTAAATTTTCAAAATATTCCAAAGACTAAAAATTGTTTTTCAAATAAGTTTTCTAGTGTAAAAAGTATGCAATATTTTAAGCGGCATCAATTTCTTAGTTATGCTGGTTATTGGTATGTGAGATAGAAAAAGCTATAGTTCATACTTGAAATCCTGTTTTATGATTAAATTAACAATACATTATTTTGAATATTATTGAATAAAACATTTTTGAAAATGTTTATTCATTCAATTTTTAAACATAAAACATACAAAATAAGAGAAAATATATTTTTTTAAATAGAGAGAGTAAAATATTTTAATAATATAATGTAAAAAAAAGCTGTCATCATAAACAGTTTTGAAAACTGTAAACTCAGGAGACATTCAAGTATAGGATAGTAGGAAAACTCTTGGGAAATAATACCACGCACGAAGGTGAAAATTACCATAAGTAGGGAAGGGCCAAAAATTATGTATGTAGGCCTCATAAATATGATGAGTTTGAGGGCAAAACATTTACGTGCTTTTATAACGTATACAGTAAAATTCAACATATGTTGTGGAAAGAAACTTTTTTTTCTGTTTACACTAAGCGTGAAAAGCGCTTTTTTAAAACCTGTTTGCGCGTGACTTGGAATCATTCGAGATATTTTATCAGAAACCTTTTCTGTACTCCATATTAAAATGTTGATAAGAAATATAATGGTATGAAGAAATGAAAATAAACAGTGAAATAAAAATAGGGCAGAATGATTTGATGCTTATACATAATTTTATGTATTCTGAATAGTAATTAGGCAACGTAACAGGTGTGAAAGACAAGTATAGTACAGTTGAGCTAAAAATATTGTGTACGGATAAGTAATAAGAATTAAAATATATTAGTCTAAAATCGAATGCAACATCTTTGGCAGCATTGATATATAAATTAAATATAGGTAACTATAGTAAACCTAAAATCATTAATGACTCATAAAATTATTTGTTACTTTAACCTAGCTTAATATACGACTTATATAGTTACTTATAAACTTATTTAGTTTACTTAAATCCAAAGAAATGTTGTGTATATAGAAACTCTAAAGATGATACAGTTTATTAGCTAAATACAATACAATGCAAGCCTCTCTCCAGCCTCTCCTCAAAAATGCATCAAGGTATAATAGCACTATATTTGTGTAATTTTAATATTTTATGGATATTTGCACAACCACTGATAGTGGTGTTCGAATATTTAATAGTATTCCGATATGAGGATGACATGAAAATGAATTAAATAATCCGATATTGTTTCAATTTATATAGTTTACTTAGTTAAGCAGACCAAAAAATGTAGAAATCTAAATTTTGTGGCGTTTATTCCATAAATAAAATATAATGAATCTCTCACCAATATCCTCCTTAAAAAAAGTATCGAGGCATATAGCAATCAACTATTAGAGATTATCATGAAACTTGAGGTCAAGCAGAACAACACGGCAGCAGACCAGTAAATATAGTTAGATTAAAACAAATGAACATCAAAGAAAAAAAACAATATATAAAGAAAAGTTAAAAATTGCCATTGATGAGTCAGTTAATGTCGATATTCGCTAATATCTCGACTATTGAATATATCTTGACCGGTTTCAGCTTTATGCCTTTACAAATCTTCTGATATTTAAAATTATCTTAAAATCAAAGCTCAATTAAGGTGCCCATATATTATCAACTAGCCCACAGGTGATCAATATATTTATAAATTGTTATAGAAGGATAATTTTAGCAAACAAGAAAGATGATACACTTTAGAAAGTGTGCTCATTAATATGTAAACAAATTCCATGTTTTTGTCATATTTAGAGGTCAGTAGTGGCGCCTCAATGTCGGTGAATAAGTGGCCTTCTATTTTAATTCAAAAAGTTATTAATAAACTAAAGCAAGTTCTTGCATGGATATTAATGAATTGATTATTATGGTACATCTATTATTTATAGACGCACGGATTGTGGGAGGTCTCTTGGCTTTAATTGGTTCCCGCCAATAATTCGTGGCGGGAATGTTCAGCTACCAACAATGATCAAATTTATTACCCTAGTTAAGGAGAAGTTATAGAGAAATAAACGTTACCTTTGACGTGTTAATTGATGAAGTTAGACATTACTAATTACAACCAATCAGTGTTGTAGAGTTTAGAATTAGGGCATTTTTGTCTGTAAAAAGGTCTTAGCAATTCTACCGTTTTCGCGAATTTTCATAATGAAAATGGCGCTTATGAGGTTTTTCCGTATTATTTTATTGAGAAATATGTACCTTATTAACAATATAAACAAATAAACAAATCTATTGAAGTGTTAAACAAAAACAAATTAAACGAAAACAAGCAATTAATACACTCAACACCTATTTAAATTAGGATCACATTGCTAAATTCTGGTAACTATGGAAACCCAAATAATTAATAGTTAAATCCCTTTCTAAATAGAAATGGTTAGGATTAAATCCACAGTCTAATCTAGGTTGTTCGCAATATTCTCTGAGATAGTTTTCAGAGCCCATAAAACCGAATTCAATCTACCTTTGAGGTTAAATACTAAGGAAACTCGAGAAAATTTATCTGTTATTGTCCATGGTATTGATTTTAAACTTTAATTATATTATTTTAGCGTTAGTGTTTCAAATTAAATTTATCAACATTTCAAATTCTAATTAATACGTTTTTAGGAATATAAAGTACAGGATTTAGATATGTTTGTTAATTAAAAGGCTTTATTTAAATAATGTTTCTATTATTACTATTAAAATAATTTAACTTAGATTTCATGTTTATACTATTATGTTCTGTGTGTAAAATACACATTTTTATTAATAATTCATAAACAATTATATAGTGTTTGACGATGATAATCAGTGATTATTAGCAAAGGCAATACTAAATTTTATATTTTCTACACTAGTGTCAAAAGTAAAAAGAATTATTATCCGTAAATCCTTATCAATGAGTTTGTTAGTGCTTAGTAAAGTTCTTAATTAGTTCTTGTTGTTTATCGAATTCGCTTACTTAATTAAATTTTTAGTAGGTATATATATACTATAATATCTGAAAAATTAGTAACAGTTGTTATCAAATACTACTTCGCCAGAATTGATAATATGGGCTGAAAACGCCAGAAACGATTTGATACCAGCGACATCCAAAGATATAGTTTATAATTTAATTACTTATAGTTATTTTATTTGTTTTAAATCCTGAAAATCGTAGATAAAGTAAGGTAATCACCATATCACTACGCGAGGAAAACATCTTTGCATCGCTTCGCTCGGCCTGCAAATCCGCACTCGCGTCCAAAGTTCCTTTATTCTCACTATTTGTGAGGAAAAGGTAAAATCTATATACTAATAGATCCCTACTTTTAAAAAAATATTCAATTTTCAAAATTAGAGTCTTATCTTTATTAATTATTCAAGAAAATTAGATTCAATTCAATAAAATTAGATTGAACACATCTTATAGTCACTTTTAAACTCATTGAAATGAGTTTAATAGCGGCCATAAGACGAGTTGTATTATAACTCTTGATTTTAACCAGGTTCCGAAGTAGTTAACATAAATTTAAAGTCAGACGTATTCATTTTAAATTTTAAAAATGTATCATTAACACAAATAATTTTATGAAATCTGCATATAGAATATATATTATACCTTCTTTGATTTCTTCTTTTCATTTTTAATTCAAACACTCGAATGAGTACAGAATTTCTTTTCAAGTGTGTAGTAAAACTCTTAAGACGTCCTGAGGACTGCTTCACAAGATGCAACCTTTTCGTTTGATACTTGTCTGAGCGTATTTAATCGCATCTTGCATCGCTTCCATAATTCTTTATGAGCATACAGACGGAAGCTATTAGAGCTAAAATTAGAAACTTCGTACTTAGATATCTTCTTAAAGAAAAAAACCTTAATTTTAATAAAAAGTTAAGATGTGAAACTGTTTTAACTATTTTAGGATTAAACTATTTTAGGATACATGAGGAAAATACAAAATAACTTAATTATTTATATTTACATAATATTTTAAAACTTTTTATTTTTCCAATGTGCTATTAGCAACCTCTATCATCGGTTCATAGCTACTCTAGACTAAGAAGCGTCCTTCTTTTTACAATATAGTTTTCATTGTATATAAATAAAATGTTTGTGAAATCTTTCAAATAAATTTAAAAGCTAAAAATTTTAACCCTTTACTCTATATGATTTCATTAAATAATTGTGTTAATGCGATATATATATATAGCTTATTGGAAATAAATGTTATCCTATAAATAAATAGTGTGTTTTAAATTATTTTTATTAAAAACCTTTAGTTATTCTATTCTTTATTCAATGAAATATCAATTTAGATCATCTAATGTATAATATTTTATGATTAAACTATTTGTTTTAGTTAACTAAACGTTTATTAATTTCCGAGGTTGGAAGCATAGTGAATATCATATGTTACAAATCCTTCCTTTTTCCATTAATTTTCAATGCATTTCTTTTGAGCCATTGAATGCAATCCCCTTTTCCTATACGTTCTACCATCTTTTATTCGTGTTTATAAACATGAATGTAAACTTGTAAGTAACGACCGAGCAAATAAAGGGCGATATAAAATGTATAGGCTGTAGCTTCTTATTGTGCTGATTTTTAATATTATTCTGTATACTTGGGTTTGCATGCATTTGTTTATAGAATTGATTTTAAGAATGCTTCTATCCATAAAAGATGTTGGTACTACACAGCTAAATATGTTTCAATTGAGTTTTAATTTGATAAGGAAATCATATTCTATGACAAAATTAGGTATTACTCAGTATTTTAGCGAATGGTCAAATAATTTTGTATTGTATTGTTTATGAATATCAGACATCTAATATTTAATATGTTAGAGCAAAAAAACACGATAATAGTTTGAACAATTTCATTTTTGGGATAACAATAATAAAGCTCTATGAAATTGGAGCGTAACAGATCGTGATGAAAACGAATGTACTGTTAAGTCAATAAACAAGTTGAAACAAGAGGCCTTCGGCCTCTTGGCCGCTATGGGGCCGCTTCGCGGCCCCAATAGCGCAAAAATGGTCTTTGTCTTTTGTCAGTAATATTCCAAGAGTTTTCAACTGCCATATTATATATTTTTTTATTTTATTAATAAAACGTCATTTTTACATAATGTTGTATATTTCAATCGATAAAACCGGAACTAATGAGGAAAATACAATTTAAATTTGTATTTGCCTATGTAATTTTATGTTTGTTTTGTAATTAATGGTTATTGGATTTATATATTTAACTTTGTGAATATGTTTGCCATATATAGTAATATACGTGCAAGAAATTTTAGCCGGATTGGACATTTTTGTCTTATCAGGCTCATATGTTTAGGGAGTTTTTGAAATTTTTGCTAACTCATTGGGGGTTGACGACGTCAATCATATTTCATCAAAATAAGGTCTCTATTTATTTCTGTATAGATTATAATATATATTTATATATATATATATATATATATATATATATATATATATATATATATATATATATATATATATATATAGGTCTGTGTGTCCCTTTCTCAAAGAATCCTCCTTCCGGCCTCCATGAGCCCAACCTCATTTTTCCATTGGATAGTCACTAAAACACTAATAGAGTCATAATTTACTTTTCTATTACTTGCTTTGACTCATACTCATACTCATATCAAGTACTTAAAGAGTTTAATTTGCTAATTTTCGATAAAGTTTTTGTTTTGTGTACTTTATCTGTAATAATATTTTAAGAGTGATGTAGGATTGTGAAATGAGGTTTACTTATTTAACGATGATTAAACAAACAAAACGCAACTTTAATAGTTTTGTTTAAGCTTTAATCTTATAGCAGCTATCAGGTGTTTTAATTTTTAAGTAAAGTTTCATTATGTAGATACTTTACAGTACAATATGTTTTAGAGATATAGTTCATTACTTTACTTAATCCCTAGAGTTTTAGCGAATCTTCTTTTAAATATTTCGAAAATGAGGGGACTCATATGGCGGGAGTTGAACTCAGGAATGTGACCAAAGCCGTTTCAGAGGTCAAAAATCAAACTTACTGAGGACAGGAATACTATTGCAAACCAGGTTGCTGTGACGTCTTTAATCCAGTTTGCTGAGTTAGCATATTTCTAATAAAATGATTAGAAAAAGGTGAAAAAAGTTTTTGGAATGCTGAATCAATTGAAAACAGTCCGGAGTCAATACAACCATTTTAACTAGCCTAAAAGTAAAAACAAAACGCGGTAAAGTACTAAAAAACT
This sequence comes from Microvelia longipes, assembly GCA_018340805.1. Lineage (NCBI taxonomy): Eukaryota > Metazoa > Arthropoda > Insecta > Hemiptera > Veliidae > Microvelia > Microvelia longipes. The sequence continues at coordinate 20,757,723 of JACMZG010001914.1, forward strand.
TTAAAAACTTCAGAAAACGGTCAGTAAAAAAATAAACTGGGGAGTTTTTATGTAAATTTTTGATACGCTAAATCAAATAACAACCGGTCCGGAGTCGATACGACTAATTTACTTGATCAAAAACCATTAATAAATTTATCGATTGTATTATCTATAGGATAAATATGCGCATTTTTTTAAAAGAAATGCGAAAATTTTAAGAACAAGTTGTGACGCTATTGCTTAGGTTATAAAGCATATTGGAAACTTAAGCAAGATATAGATTGATGAGAAAGAAAGCATGCATTGAAAAGAAAATTTATCGGATCTCAGCGTCAGAATTTTTTAATCTCAAAATCAACAATTATTAAAATTTTATTACACTGACACATCCTCGATTATTTTGTTACTGCTGGTGGTGAAACGGAGACATTTAATGAAAAATAGGTGTCCTAGTTTTCTCTTACTTTTTATAGGGTATAAAGGAACAAAAATAACAATCTAAGGACATGAACCAGCTGAAAGATAAATTAAATTTTGTTTAAGTCTCACGGGATTTGTATTTTTTCCAAGTTTTGCTTCGTACGAAACATATCTTAACAGTTGTTAAACTAAGATAAATCATGTTTCAACTCTAGATGAAGGGCTTTCTGATTAGAACCGAGAAAATGTATGAAAATTCTCAAGAGAAACCAGATTAAGATTACTAGAATTACTCTCCCTTTAAATATGGTTTATTAAATACGTTCTATATGACTGCTAATGGGCATATTCTACACAATAGTACAACTAAGATTTCAGGCATAGAAGGAAGTATTGGTACAAGTATAACTTCTTGTACTAATTAAAGAAAATTTGTTAAAATGTTTATATTATATCTCATAAATTGTATAACGCCAGCTATTTTCGTTTACTCTTATTTCCTTTAAAATCAAGACAAAGAAAGAATACTAAGCCCATATACTATTTTCAACTTTTTCATATGAGAATGAAAAGAGTAAAAACATATCTTCATTTATACTGTATGTTTTTCACTCGTTTTCTTCTTAAGTTAAAGCCTTACAACAAAGACTTTGAAGGAGAAATAGGAAAAGGCTAAACTCAAGTTCTCTATTTCTTTATCCTCGTCTTTCACTTAAATAACTTGGGAAAACAAAAAGGTTAAAAAGGACAAACTCCTCTCCCTTTCCCGCAATATTACAACGCTCCCAATTTTCCCACACTTTTTCATATGATGTATGAGAAGAAGTTATTTTGACGTCCCTTTGCATATACACATGTTAACACTGATAAGCTGAGACTTAGGAGCCAGAAAAACTTGCCTAATTTTTCTTTTCTAAACAAATTTTCACGATAAAACTTTGTTTTATCAGTTTTGGTTTGTACAAGGTTTATCAGTCAAGTTTTGTTTATTCTTAGAGTTTAATGGGTTAAGTTAAATAAGTGGATTTATGAAGTAATTCGTTAAGTTTTAATTATTCTTACCTATTGTTGTGAGAGTATAGTGTTTATTGTGTATTATTCATTATAAATTAAATAACACCATTTTCGCTAATATTCTTTATATATTATTAAAGTATAAGCAAAAAGCTTGGTGATCGTTTCATGTAAACAAGTATACGTCAATTAATAGATGTAAAGGTTCGTCACAAAATATATGTTAATTATGAAAAGTTTTTTGTGGCTTAAAATTAGCTATTGTATATCTACGATCCTGACGTATGTACCTTCTGAAATGGATTAACCGATTGGCCTTGTTCTATTTCTTTTTACTTAGGGTCATGCTCTGTGTATATTTATTTTTTATACTTATAATATATTTAGTCATGTTTAAATAGTAAATAAATCTTACAATTGACTGCTTCATTGTAAAGATGATTCATTGTATATTTGTACAATGTAAGGTAATATAAGAAAAGGTAATTAAATATCCCCCTTAACCTTCACTGTAAGATTCAAGTGAAATCAACAGATTAGTTTCGTTCTGGAGGACGTTGTATAACTTAAAATTGAACGAAATTGCATGCTCAGCTTTATCATCATGTGTAGGTATATTACATCTAAGAATGTTCAGATTATTATCTACCAATTTATTTTAACTAAAAAAAATAATAAATAGTCCAAGAGCCAGACCTAAAAATGTGACTTATTTTGTACTACTCCAGACAAATTATTCTAAAAATATACCTTGAATTATAAAGTAGAAGCATAGTCTCCATATCTAGAGTGGAGCCCTTCATATGAATGCGCTCGCTCAAAATATTAGAAAATCTCACATATTCCAGTTTTGTTGCAGTAAGTAGTTTCCTGTAGGTCGAGTGCAAAACATAAAGAGAACATTTTTTAAAGCTGATAAAATTTACTATAAAACGAGTGTTTTTTCGTTAAAATCCGTTAACCATAACTAAAATTATGACATTTGTTAAATAGCCAAAAAAATTGGACAAAAAGTCGATATTTTTCAAAGAGAACGCTGACGTTACATAAATTAACACTTTTTTGGTGTTTTTCAAAGAGCCAAAACTTTAGATGTAGTTATCGATTTTGATAATAACTCGCTTAATAGGACATTTTATCATCTTTAAAAAATGTCCTATTCTTGTTTTGCACATGACCCACAGGGAACCACTTATCTCAAGAAAACTGAAATTCGTGCGATTTTATATAATTTTGCAATCATATAATGGGCTTCACTCTGAATAGGCAGACTGCGTTTTCTCTTAACAATTTAATGTATTTTCAGAAAATATTTGTTTAATGAAGTACAAAATGAGTCACATTTTTTCAGGTTCGGCTTTTAGACTAATCGTAAACATTCAGGACTGGCTTTTGTTAAGTACAAAAGAAAAACAAACTCTATCTCGTGATTTATACTGTAAGAATTGTTTTTTTAATATTTTTTTAGTTTTATTAATCAATTTTAGTTTTCGATGCAAACTTTCCGATTTTAACAAAAAGTTAATAAAGTAGGGGCTTAATTTTAGTTGATTTATGAGCTTAACCGTCAGGAATGATTTGCCATTCTTAGAATGCACCTACTTTTTCAATAGAAAGTTTCTAAAGAGTACACAGCCTCTTCCCAGTAAATCTATGATTTGATAAGTATCACACGGGCGTCTTTAGGGCGTAACCACATGTTTCTATGCATAGCTCAGATCATACGAAGGTTCTTACACAATAACACAAGAAAGTTATTAATTGTAATAATCATTGGTATTACAATTCATAGAGATATTATTACTAGAGGGGCCCTATTGGTTAAATTTTAAAACATCGAAAAAGTAACCGACCACCTTTGCTAAAAATGTAATCAAATGATCATTAGAAAATTACACTAACTTCTACGAAAGAACGTTAAATATACAAATCAAAACACAAATAATGTGCGGAAAGCCGAAAAAAAAATGATTTATTATAACCTTAACTCTCTCTTGAGGGTTCAATGAAGTTGCACAGAGCCCCTGAGAGCCCCAAAACGATGTTTCAGGCCTTTCAATGTTTTGAGATAGGCTATGCTCCCTCTAGTATATATCTCTATGGGTATATTAATACACTAGGTCTGACTTCAGGAGGTTACTTTCGAAAACCCGTCTCTTAAGGTTATGATTTCAACACGGTTAAAATTAGTTTTTTTAATTTTCCGATAGGTTTTTGTCGAAATAAGTTTTTAAAAGGTTTTAAATCGACAATTTGACATGGAAGTGAGAAAAATGAGTCAAAATATATTAGCTAAAAGTGATATTAGTGTGCTAAAAGGACGGATCATTACTTAGCAAGACGTCAACAAACTTTGTCTTTTGTCAATGCAATTTTAATTGATAGTTATTACTTACTTTAAAATGCAGAGTAATAGTTAAGATACTAAATACTCTCATAGTTACTATCTTTGTTGTTACTTTTCGAAGCCCTTCACTTCAAGGGCTTCAAAAAATAACTATTAGCAGCTAGCAGCTAGATTTTGTTGTTAGCGGTAGCTAAACTAGCTGTTAACTTTTCTAAAATATTGTAAGTCTTATTTCTATCTAACAATAACAATAAGCCAATGATATGCTATCATAACTGTAACTCGTAGTTCAATAACACCGCCTTTTGAATAATAATTGCACAATTATTATATAAACATTATAAAATACCCTGTCTTCGTTTTAAACGTTTTGGCACGATTTCTATTCATAGAATTAGCTTTGCCTTATAGAAATGGAGAATTCTCCTTTTTCCTAGAGCAAAACGAGGGTAAAATGTCCTCGATATAGAGATAATTTCTTGAACATAGAGAAAATAGAGTTTTGGCCTCATAACAGATAATCCTGTGACGCATAATAATCAGAACAGAACAATACACCACCCTCTTCATATGCTTAGGTACCAAGAATTTAAATAAACAAACTATTCCAATTATAATCTAAAAAATGTTCAGATATTAATACTATAATTCGAAAATTTAAATTATTCTTACTTACTGACCAAACAAATGAAAAAAATATGTTTTAAACAAGGCATTATTTAAATTAGCGATAGACATATATAATTCTTGACTTTCTAAAATCTAGACTTCGAGTACGAAATTTTCGTCGTTCAAGGGCTATTTTCATATTTCCTTAGAACCATGTTTTTCGATTTCCTTCTTGTTTTAATAATCTCCAAGAGCCTGTAATAAATTCTGGATAAAGTGAAATATTGATCTGGGATTGCTGCATAATAGTTTGTAATAGTTTATAGAATTATTTTTACCATTTATATTAAGTTTTAGTTCTTAAAATAATTCAACTGTTGCAAATAGAGTATACTCATATTAAAAAGAGTATTTCATATTAAAAAATGCTCACATCAAAACTTAAATTATAAATTAATCAGATGTAATAGGTGATTGTTATGTCACTTGCAACATCAACTTTAAAATAAGACCATGAAGCTCTAGAGCCTAATAATGAATTCACTTTCAATTCAAGCGTGAGTTGAAGTTTAATTATGCTTTTATTTGAATGTGCACATGGAGCCAGAATAGACGGAACAGAGTATAATGTAATTGAGCATAATATCACACTAAAACAATGAGTTCAGAAGCCCAAAAATCAATAAAGCACAATTCATTATTGACATTGTGGTTGAAATAATATTAATAAACAATACAATTAATTGCCTTTAATAGCGAAAGTAAGACAATTCTTTGTTCATTGCAAGATTACTTTGTATAAAAGTTCCACAAATTAATCAGCCATACTATCTTATTTAATTCCTGCAAAATTTAAAAATCTCACATTCTAATTTTAATGTATTTTTCTTTACCGCTTATTTTCAAGGGACCTTTATTAGCTATCATTAAAATATTTCTAAATATAAATTAAATATTTACATAATTTTGATAAAAGTTATTTTGTTTGAGTTTAATATAATGTTTGACCTGCATTTGTAGTTAAATGAGACCTTAGTTAAATGAATTTGGGGGTGCAGCACTGCAAAACGGATTGGAAAGGTTGTCTAGTCTCTAGACTGAAGTCACGTGATGATTTAGAATTGTTAAAATTAAAGAGGTTATATTTACCGCAAGTTGAAGAACCAAAAGATTCTCTTATCTTCAGAAAGCTTGTCGTGCTCATATAGACTACAAGGTATTTACATTTACGGTCCAGGGATATTTATATCCAATAGCAAGTATCGACGGTAGCTGTTTCTTCAATTTGCAATTGTTTCTTAACAATACTTTTAAAATTAGAATTCATTTCCTATATCCTTAAACTTTTACACGGACAAAAGGTAGGATCTGTAATTAATTATCTGCAGCAATGCGATAAACTACAACGCCTGTATCATAAGGCCAACTAGTACACGTGGTTCCCACGGCACAGCCATCTGTATAGAATGCCTAATGTCATATTTCTCTAAACGTTTTCGATGAGCAAGATATTTAGAAGATAAATAAGAAAGATATAAGAAAGAAAATCGTCAGTGTGAGAAGTTAAGAAGGTCTTAGATACAAGAGACTCATATGAGCAATGATCGAAGAGATATTTTTGAGCAAGACTATAGCTATAATAGCCTGTTATTTCTTATGGCTTCACATAAAATCAGCGTAATAAACGACTACGTAAGCATACTCTTATCGAATTGGTTTAAAACAACATTTATTTTCTTTGGTACCTTTCAAGAGGCTGAAATTGTTTATACCAAAACATCCTTCTGAATTATCCAGTCAGAAATAGTTCTGTATTTAAATTATCACCAAATTTAGTACGAATTTAGTGATGAAGAACCTTAACTAGCTAATAAGTAATTTATTTACTATGAAAGATGTACCTTTTTATAAGGTAGAGGCCATTTATTATCATCAAGTTTTATATTAAAAAAATCAACAGGGAGTATTGACGATAGCTTATTGTTTAATTGTTTCAAAATAAGTTTGACGTCACAAGTCGACACGATATTTTTAAATAGGTTAACCTTAACTCCAAATATTGTTGTTGTATAAACCATTAATAAAATAAAATGCTTATAAATAAAAATTAAATATCTATAGACCGAGTTAACCCTACAGGATCATTAATACCAATGAATCATGATTAATTATTTAATCTATTGATTTCTTCGTTTTCCGTATTGTATGAAATCCAGGTCATATAGAACAATAATAAAGGTCGTTAAGGGCTTTTATTGATCATATACCACCTAGAGTATATCTGGTTAATGATAATTAAGGGTATAAATATTAGGAAAACATGGAAGGGTGGTATAGATTAAGCAGAAAACGTTAAATTAATTTTGGAAGCTAATAATGAGAAGCTTTAATATTTTCTTGTTAAAACATTGCCAATGTTTAAAATTGAACAAAGGCAGCGATAGGGTCTAATGAGGTTTTGATATTGCCTATACCTACTTATTCATTTAAAATAAATTTATTAGAGAATATATATCGCCGTGTATAAGTAGAATTCATTAAGGTTTATTTATAGTTCCTACAATAACAAAGCCACTGAAAATATATTAGTATATTTTAATTCTAATAAATGGCATGTCAGACTTATTTAATAAGACAGGGATTTTTCTAATTTTTTGATGCTGTTGTATAGTTTTAATGTCAAATTCGACGGTCATTGCAGAGACATGTTTAGTTTAAATATGTCTCGTTCGATACAATTTTATAAAAATAATTTAAAATATCAAATATAATTATTGGATATTAGTAAAGAATTCATTAATACTTAGTGTATTTACTACTAGCATTTGCTATTACTTCAATTACAAATCCAACCGCTGAAAACGTGAACATCAATGCAGGAAAATTTTGCTGAGTACTTTTTCTTGGTGAAAAAATAAGTACATACACGAACTAGTTCTTTTGTAAATTCTCTAAAATAGAAATTTCTTCAGAATTTAACTTTTCCTAGGCACTTAAAGTACTGTCTATTCTAAGGAGAATTCCATTCAATTCGTCCCCTCTTTAAAGGTAAAGGAAAAAATATTTTCATGAATTATTGTCTGTAGGGATTGGCATGGGAGACATGCCAAACTGCGAGAAAACCTGACAGTATTATTACTGAGGGGTGGAAAGGTATTCCACGTATTTTCCACCATATTTTTATTATTTTTCTATTTCCACATTCATTTTTATCAAAGTAACACTGAAATCGAAGGGTTCTCGATTTAGCCTTAGTTTTATTTAACTGAGTACCAAAGCTTATTCCCACTACAACAAACAAAGCAGGATACAGTTTGATTCAATTTTATGTTAAATTGATATTCTGTTTAAAACCAGTGGGTTCTTAGCATAAAAACAATTCGAATTGTATGCTTTGTATTCGTATGATACATAATTTGCACCTATTTTATTCGTTTCAAAAATCAGTAATTTTAGGCATTTATTTACCTCAACTCTTGAAATTCTTTAGCTGACTATTATCGGATTTTAATCCAATAAATGTAAGTAGTTAATCCTTGCTGATAAAAATGTTTTGGAATCTGCCAGTCTTAAATTCTAAAACCAAATAAGTTATTCACAAAAATTTTAAATACATGTTATACTTGATTCATTTTTATTTCTTCTTATTAAATTTAATAAAAATGGGTGATTCTATTCTCTTAAGGAAGAACCATTTATCGTCCCTGGCTGGCAGTTCAGTTCTCGAGTCCAAACTGATATCGTAATCCATGATAAGTTGAGTCATGAACAGTTTTATTTCTTGCAGAGCCAGCCTTCGAGCTAAAAGAGAAAAACCAATATAAACATCAATTTTATGCTAACAAAAAAACTGTAATTTGAGGACAACCAACAATTTAGGAGAGCGTTGTTGTTGCTGAGGCTGTTTCCAAATTTAAATATCATAAACCTGAAATGCAGTTTACGTTATTTTATGGTTATTCTAATAAATAAATGTTGTTAAAAATATTAATAAATCATTCGTGTCAACAGACTACCGACTTTGGTAATACCCGAAATCGGTTGTACCTGATTGGATGGGATTTCAAAGTATTTTGTTTTTAAAACGTAAAGTGACAACAAACAGTCAAAATATATTACCAGCTATGTCATAGGTAAATGCATATCATTGCTATCTAAATCAGTTATACATGGTGGTTTAATTCAAAAAAATTAGGTACTCTGATTATACCAATTTTATCACGATAAAATTGGTATCTACTCTCACTAAGTTGACCGCAAGAAGTTCAAATACCCAATTATTTGTTTGGTTCTCGTCTAGCATGTTATTTTTATAAAATAACCTTAATGGTACACCATAATTTATCAGTTCTATAAGAAAAATAATGATCTGGAAAAAATTACTAAAATTTAGCGATATTGGTATCAAATTGTCTAGGATATGACACAGTTTCAGAAATGATGCATGCAATGGGGAATGGTATGCTACAATTTAACATTTTAAAATTACCGTAGAAAAAAACATTTTGGTAATCAGATTACCATACATTCTAGATGAATAAAAAAATAATAAGTGTTTTAAACTCCCAGTGGTCGATTTAGTGGGGTTAGATACCATTTTTTTCGCTATAGCCCCGTACAGAGCTGAGTAATCAAGATGATGTATTTTAAATGAATTATCCTTTATGACAAATGTTTATAGGATCACATCATGACATTATTTGCAAGTCTAAAAGCGATACAAGTTCTTGGTTAGGTATTGAAAACTTTTGTACTCTTATTAAAAAGTAAATGAGTAATTGTTTTTATTCATTAGTTAAAGATAACCTAAACGCCTTGGAATTGAAATCTTGATTAAACCATTTATACATTCCTGTAGTGTAAGACACTAGATTTAATAGATTTACTGTAGAACTGAAGTCAGATTAAATTTTAACTTCATGGTCAAAATCTAGTTTAATTATTTGGACTTTTTACGTTTCCATTCTGACGTAAATTTAAAACAAGAAGTTTAAAAAGTATAATAATGGCTTTATCTTTTTGAAACTCGCAAAATAATTAATGTAACGTATTGTGTATTAAAACATTCGAATCGTGTGAAACAGAGCTTTTGTTTGTTGTCCTAATCTGTAATAATAAGACTCAATTTGTACGTTTGTAAAATCAAAATTACATTAAGAACTCTTAATGAGTAGTTATAATAAACAAGTGACATCCAAAGAACTTACCCAAGATGTTTACCTGTAAAATAAATTTACCAAGAAATTTATTAGGTTATTCAATTCGATGAAAACAAACCAAACCCATTCGGAGGTTATAACCTTTTTATGAATAACGTGTGACGTCATTGCAGGAATCGGTATGGGCGAACAAAGTTGAAAACTTACTATTTATTCTTGCAATGATGTCAATTTCGGACTATAACCTAACATGTCAAAAAAATTTGATTTCATAAATTAAAGCCCTCAAATTGAATCACCTTATAAATTCTATCAGCTTGAGGTAAACCAGTATTGATGACACTGAAAGGCTAACGTAATCTAAAAACGTGCCTCAACTATTACATCAATATGAGCATATATAAACCATTTAAACTTACCGATACACATTCTTGGTCCTAACCCAAATGGTAGAAATGTAAATGGAACCGGAGGTTCAGCAAATCTCTCAGGTTTGAACTTCTCAGGTTCTGGGTAATATTTGGGATCTCTGGTAATTTTAAGAACAGGTATTAGAACTCTTGTGCCTTTGTAAACAGTCATGCCGTTGGGGAAAGTATAATCTTTAGTGCAATGCCTAGCAGAGAAATCAATTGGAGGGTGCAATCTCATCGTTTCTGTTGAAAAAAAAAAAAAATAAATAATGGGATATTTGTGGACTGACTGATGAATGAATTAATTTGTCAAGGAGAATTAGAGATGCCATCTATCGAAAGGGATAGGAACTTCAAAGAAAATATATATTTAGCCAATTTACAGGCAATATATTGACAGCAACACACTAATCAAAATAATAATCCTCATAGCAACAAAATAATCCTCATTGTGAACAGTATTGCAATCCATATGATGCGACTAGCTTAGGATTAATTATCGAACCTAATATTAGGCTCAATAAAAGGAGATAACCCTAAAGGTTATTAGTTCCTACGGATGAATCTGTAAAACAACAAACATGCATGTAAAAAACATGCAAGGATACCTGCAAGAAATTTGCGATAATTTATCCAAACCTAATGGGAAATTCCTTACTTGTGAAAAACGTGTTTTTTCTCAATAATATCGTATTGAAACAAACCTAACAAAGGGTGAAAGATAAGTCCTCTATTTTATCATAAGACTCACAGTCTTACACTTTTTAATTTAGCCGGTCATTAATGATAACCGCAAGGATAAATTCACGGTTACTGCTTCGTCGATTAGTTGTTGTTTATCATTATTTTTTATTTTAATTTTATTTTACTACATGAAATTTTGAAATACGGTCATCCAAATTCGCATGCCGAATCTAGGAAATAAGTACATGGGTAAAAACACAGGAAAAAAGTATGTTTAAAGGCTTAGATCCTGATTATTATACAAGATTTTAGTTCCGAAACATTCTCCGCTCTTGCTGCCACTCTTATGGTAGGCTACCTCTAAAAATCAACAAATTAATTAATTTTATTTAGGTTACTTTGACCTTGCACTTTTTTCTAATTATTGTTATATTTTATAACACATCTATAAAAGTTTATGTAAAAGATTATTATACATTTTAAGTACCTGATATGCACCAGTCTAAATAATCATTGTCTTTAATAACCTGCCATGTGACTCCTCCATGCTTTTCAATAAGATTTTTTGTTTCACTTCTTAATTTATCCAAGATATTTTTATTTTGGCAAAGTTCTAACAAAAGAAAACTGAGTGCTGTCCGCATAGGATCCAATCCAGCCATTAAAAATACGAAACCCTGTGCAATTAGTATTTCATCATCTATATCTGAAAATTTATAAACATATATAATTCCTAAAGAAAATATATGTCAAAAAAATTATACTCAAAACGAAAGGCTCAAGTCGATTTTGCTCTCAAACTTGAATATAACAATTAGAGTGATGGGAGTCGAGTGATAGTTTGAAGTCAGGGGATGTCAAACACGAGGGTTGTAAAATCATAATTTCCTTGATACTTATTTAAACTACGTATTTGATTATTATGCTTTAAATTGTATTTATAAGGTGGTATTGGGTATATGTCTTCATTATATCATAATCGAGTCATAATTCACAGGTTTTATGCCTTTTAGAGGTTGTCACATGTCCATTTGTACCTGCGCCATAATTTTGATGAGTTTTATTAGAATTTATTGCGCCTATGCCAAGGCATATGTTGGCAAATCAAGATGATATAAATGAGTAAATTCCCGCTCTTGGTCTTTACTCTGCGAGAAAAACCTGTGGAAGGTCGCATTACCTAAGCTCAAAGATAGTTTAAGTTGGCGGATTTTCTTGTTAGAAATACTATTTACAAAAAAATAGACTGTAGCCCGGGCTGCGAACGACCACCGATCACCGGCGACATTATCACGGCCACAAGGCCGACGTTATTGACATCATAAAACTTTAAGGACGGTAATAAAATTCATTTTTAAATTACCTACAGTCACGGTTTCAGAGACGGATGATGGTTTGCTTCCCAATTCCTCCTCATCTTCTTTAACCCACTGATTAACTTCTATCTTTCCAGTCTGTTTAAGTTGCAGCAACATTTGTATAATATCATCTTTAACTATACCTGATTCGACTCTCTCTTTAAATGTGTCGAGCACTAAATTGGCAAAATAATTTTCTTGTTCTTTTGGCATAGGTGAAATATTAAGTTTCGTCGAAACTTTTGGAAAAAATACACCTAAGGTAAGAGCAACAAATCCTCTAAAGGTCATTTTAGTGGATATATCTACATTTTTCTTAAACTCTGAATTAGGATCAGCTAATTTTTTTGGATCGATACCATATATTGAGGAGGCTGAAGCACTTATAATGTACATATCTAGAATTTCTTTAATATTGGCTGCATTTTTAGAATCTAGCTTCGAATCTAAAAATTTTGATGTGTTTTCATAACTTTTAATCATTAATGGCAGCATTCCTTTTAATTTTCCAGAACTAAAAGCTGGTGAAACTTTCGTTCTAACCCCTTTCCAAAGCGCTCCGGTTAATAAAAACAAATGTTTGTCCAAAGGTCTATAAGTCTCTAGTTGTGGCCCTCTGTCCATAAAATGAGAAAAGTCCTTTACCAGAACTGTTTCTACATCGTTGATATCATTTATCATAAGATCAGCCGTAATAAAATTATAAACTCCAATGTACTTATGGTTTTTAAACTCCAATGCAATATCTGAATAGATTTCACCCATAGATTTCTTCTTAAGAACATTTTCTATCATATTTCCCACGAATGGATATGGTTTGCGATGTACTAGTCCATTTTCTGCCCAGTGATCGTATAGTTTTGCCCATCTTTTATAAAGTATAAAGAGAGCTCCCAGAACAAATGACAGTAGTATTACAATGATAGACATTCCTATTACCTGCAACAATAAATATTCTTAAGGCATTAAAAGGATAATACTACTAGACATAAATGTTTTCGCCTAAAACTTACAAACTTAAATACCTAAAGAATTTTGGCATCTAGTCCTTTATGCACAACGCTATTTGACGATCTGTCGTGCGTCGAAGAACAGTATGAAAATTAATGTTATAGGCCGTCAAAGATTAAAAATTTTAAAGTCAATATTTTCAAAATAGCTACTAATATCTAAGTAGTAATCCCATTCACCACTTACAGATGTACATTTTCGTACAAGTTTCAACTGAATTTGTAAAATAATCGAAATTCGACATTTTTTTTGAATTCTCGATGACTCAGAAAATGCGTAATAAAGGTTATAGTGTTTTAAAAAAACTACTATCTATTAGACTGCATAACCTTAAGTTTTTTGTGCCAAGTTTCAACTCGCTATTGTAAACACTGGGATTTATGTGAGCCACAAACTTACATCCATACACACAAACGCACAGACAGACATCTTGATGATAACCTATTAGAACGCCTTAAAAACGCTTAATATGCATCATTCTGATTAATCAAGGTTTTGGATTGTCAGGTTAAAAACAATAATTTTCCTATATACCTACTGTAATAGGCGAGGAAAGGTAAAACTACGAGCACGCTGGTGTCGCTTTTGACCAAGAGGCTTCGGAAAAAAAAACTGTAGATTGGTCTTATTATTTATTTTTTAATTGAAACATCTCATGGAACTATAAAAAATAAATTATGGCAACAAACTTCGGCTATAGTCTTAATTGCTGTTTGCCATCCCACTCAAGTTAATTAACGTCTGTTAAATTGTATTATTTTCACTTCATACAAGGTTTCATGTGAATGTCCGCGAAATAACTGACAGCCTGTATCCCGTTTGTATTTTTAAACTGCATAGATAAATAAATGCAACTTCCACTCAATAAATAACAAAAAGTAATTTTAATTTTTTTGTTTGTACCTTATTATAATTATATATGTCACACTTACGTATCTTATCACATGAATAAATTCGATCTGCTGGCCTCTAGAGTCTCCTTAGTTACATGAATAAGTCTACATGATCACTGAGTATAAATGTATTCTTCATTTTGAAGAATCTAATTGTTTGATAATAAAATCAATTTAACTCTTTGTAGCAACATATTATTCTTTATCTAACCTTGAGATATTAAAATATCTTAATTGAAGGTTGTAATGTTACATTGCACTCTTAGTAATTACCGTGATTTTCCTTTTCAAATTCATCTGGTTTTCCACAATTTTAATTATAGTAGTTATATTAAATACTTTGTTGTAGTTGTATAAAAGAGAGTTCTTAGCACGCATACAGTGCAGTCAGCACACATGAACAATGATTCCAGGATAATTATTTATGTAATGTTTATTCACGAAGAAGCAAGTAGGAAAAAAGAAAATATAACTTGATACATGAAAACATGATTTATTTTCTATCTTGTTATAGATATTAGTTTTAGGTAATTTAAATAAAAGTAAATTAAACGTATATTATAACTTAGTGTGAGTATCTTTAGGGTGTAGATTTTATAACATGAATATGTTCAGGTCTGGACAAAATATAGTTTTATAGAAATATTAAAGTGTCCTATTTGTACTCATTTATCACTTCTGAACTAATATGGAGACCAATTATACAAAGCATGTAAAAGATTTTTTTGATAATACTATAATTGTGACCCATATAGGAATGTAACATAGGATCAAAGATGAATTTGAAAAGGTTCCATTATTCGATATTAGACATTAAATGCGGTTACATGACGTGTCTCACCTTTTGTTACATCTAACAGCCTTTTGCAAATTCTTAGGATATATGTATATTATTTGATAATTCCGAGTTTTGCAAAACATGAATAGTTGACATAATACAAATTTTGCTAGAGACACCTAGAAAATATAACAAGCAAAATGCATGCTATAGTCCAAGAGCAAAACCAAAATAAAATGTGACTCGTTATGTATCCACAAATCCATTGCGTATCCAAAATGGAGCCTTCATATGAATGCGCTCGCTCAAAATATTAGAAAATCGCACAAATTCCAGTTTCCTCGCAATAAGTGGTCCCCTTTGGCTTTTGTGTAAAACATGAAGAAAACGTTTTTTAAAGCTCATAAAATTTACTATAAAACGAGTATTTTTTCTTTAAAATCCATTAGCTATAACTAAAGTTATGACATTTGTTAAATAGCCAAAAAAAGTGGACAAAAAGTCGATATTTTTTTCAAAGAAATACGCTTACTTTACATAAGTTTGCCATTTTTTGGTGTTTTTGATTGAGCCATAACTTTGGCTGAAGTTATCCGATTTGATAAAAATGAATCATTTTAAAAGACATTTTACTCGCGACCCACAGGGAACCTCTTATTTCAAGAAAACTGAAATCCGAGCAATTTTATAAAATTTTCAGCATACGCAATCATATGACTCCACTCTGGATAGGCACACTATGTTGTTCCTTCATAATTTAAGGTATATTTTAAAAAATATTTAAAGATTTGATTTGAAGTAAATAAGTTTTTCAGGTACGGCTTCTGGACTACTACATTTGGGCACTTTTACAGTAGAATCAAATGATGTATGTTTTGCTTGCCGACCTACTGGCAGTAAGAGAGCACCGCTCGTCTCTGGTTAACACTTACTTTATATTCTTCGATATTTTGATTGAAGGTCAGCGTGAGTTCATGCTCTCTCGGCGCTCGAATAATTTCAAACCAAATTATTATTTCATACCAAATTTTTCTGAAAATGCACCTTAAATAATTTAGGAAAATCATAGTCTGCCTATCCAGAGTAGAGCTCTTTATATAAGTGCGCTCGCTCAAATTGTAGAATGATGGAACTGTGGCCAGATGTAGCATGCATTTTGCTTGTTACATTTCCAACGTATCTCTCGCACAATTTACATTGTTTGTTAGTAAAAACTTTACTTTATACCTTTCAGATAGTAAAAAGAATTGAGTAAGTCGAGGCTCTATCGGCTTCCTGGTGACTTAGATGTGACTTAACAAAATGGGACAAAGGGAAACAACATTACATCAGGTCCAATGTAGACAATTGACGATTCAATATAATTGTGCGAGGACACCTAGGAAGTGTAACGATAAAAATGCATTGCTACATCTGAGAACTGTTCCATCATTCAACATTCGTCATCATCGATGGCTCAACATAATGTCATGTCCCAATCTGTTTTGTTACGTCTCAATCATCAGGGTGCCGACAGAGCATGACCTATATTGTGTCAACTATTCATGTTTTGCAAAACTCGGTAGTATCAAAGTCTATCGGAGTCTAACTAATACATTTATAATTAAGTATTAGCATTATTGCGATCTTTCATAATCACTTTTTTACAGACTGTGAGAATTTAAATATTTGGAACTAATGGTGATGTAACATGACGTTTGGTATAACATATTATGACTTTGAACGAATTCATTAAAACAATGGAACATTACTGAATTAAGTAGTTAAAATAATTGTTTACAAGTTATAAGCTTTAACTGATCATTTTAATTTCTTATCAAATTTAATATAAATATCTGATTCAAGTCTTCGAAGAAAGAACCATTTATCATCCCTGACAGGCAGCTCAGTTCTAGAGTCTAAACTAATGTCGTAATCCATGATTAGTTTAGCTATAAATAGCTTCATTTCTTGCAGAGCTAGCCTTCGAGCTAAAAAAAAATAAGAAAAAAACACTACAGTACAAAAATCAATGCTATAATAATAGCAAAATTTGGATTTGAGCACAACCATAGACCATAGGGGATAGTTACTGTCGCTTAATAAAGCCAAATTTTAATCATATAAAAACCTGAAAGTTAGTTTATATTATTAGTTCACAATAATTAACAAATTATGTTCAATATTTAAATAAATTGATCGTGACAACAGACTTTACCATATTTTGTAGTACCTGATCGGGTTTATCAGCAATAAGTTTTTAAACTTAGTCGCCAACTAAGATGTATTTGTCATAATCTAATATAATGATAAGCCATGACAAATATTTATAGGACTGTATCCTAGAGTTACGTTTGGACTAATAATTATTAGTAAGAAATAATTATTACAAAATAGTCGTGCGAACAAATTTCACATTTAATAGTTTTAATTGATATCGGACATTTATTTTTACAACTCCATGTAAAAGTATATAGGCAGTTGATGTTTGTTTGGATTGCAAGCAAAGACATTTTTTGAAATAGAGCATTTTTTAAACCTTTTATGACCTTTCGTTATTCTTAAAGGTTTAATTTCTTTAATCTTCTATTCTAAAATAAATTTTCTAATTGTCATCTAAAGAAGTACATACGAGTGTTTATGAATTTTATTATTGCTGAGTCCAATGTGTCAATAAGATCATAATCCACCAATAGGATAATTCCTTTAGGGTAGATATGATTCTTTTCCTGTTAATAGTAGTAAATAAAAAAAATTCATAAAATAAATAGTAATGACAATAAGTAAGATTAGTAAGAGATTAGGCACTAATACGAAACTCATATGTAAGTTGGTTAATACTTTCTTTGATTGAGATTTCTTTAATGAATCAAAAATATCAAATTTCCTTCTATTATGGCATTGCGATTGTTGGATATAATATTATTAGATGGAGGGGTTTGGTAGAAATATATATTAAATATATATTTAATATATACTTATTTAATATATTAAATAAATATATTATTTTTGTTTTGTTGTTAACAGTCATAACTCTCAAAAAACCCCGCTACCGAAAATTCCATGAATCCCTGACAGATAATCCTTTAGTACAACTTCTTTCTTCTGAAACCTTCCCAGATAACCCTGTCAGACGCCTGAGAAAACAGTGGCGAAGAGAACAGCTTAATCCACACTAAAATCAACCCACTTAAATAAGGTTTCGCAGGCCCCGACAGCAGGCGAGAATAGGATGCACAAGTGACCTCCTCGTTGAATTACTTAACCGCTGCCGGGGGTCGCAGAATCCTTGAATAAGTACATAACCTAGTTTGGCATTTTTATCTATTATATCTGTATCTAGTTTATTAGCAAACAGCTTGTCCATCAAATATTTTATTTCCATTGTTATTTTCTAATTATTTATCTATATTATGTCAGATTGGAATTACTGGATTGTTTCTCTTTCAAATCTTACCAAGTCACTATAGCTGCATTACCTCTAATACTTGAAACAATAATTTTTTGTTGATACTCACTAAAAAGTGTAATAAAAAATGGTCATAAATTTAATGGTATGGTTTGTCATATATAACAATCTTACCTATACACATTCTAGGTCCTAATCCAAAAGGGATATGGGTAAATGGAACCGGTGGTTCAGCAAATCTTTCCGGCTTAAATCTTTCTGGTTCTGGGTAGTATGTTGGATCCATATTAATTTTTAGAACCGGTATTAGAACTCTTGTGCCTTTAGTAATAGTAGGGCCATCGGGGAAGGTATAATCTTTAGTGCAGTGTCTTCCTGAAAAGTCGAGCGGCGGGTACAGTCGCATCGTTTCTGTAAAAAATAACAAATAAGAAAAATGTTTTAATGCCATCAATAATTTCTTAGTTCATGATTTACGGATCGCTTCGTAAGAAGTTAAGTTCAACATATATAAACACTTCAGGGCAAATAGAAAAATTATATTATCAACCTTTATTATTTTAAAAAGGAGTTAAGACACGAGATGTTAACAATCAAAATTTAAAAAAAACGGGACGGGGCCAGGGAACTTTTCCTAATCACATTGAGTTGGCTACACTCATTTGGGAAGCAAAACAATGTTGTAACGTTTATGCGTTTTATGATTTTTGTTGAATCATTATAGCGGGTCAATGACGTCATAAAAATATTTTCCGAATACCACAACTATAGACTGGTTTTTGTACAAAGTTTAAATTTTCTAGCATAAATACACTAAAGGCAAAGCTGATAACACACACACACACACACATACAAAAAGACAACTTTGAAAAAACACTCAGGAGTTATTAAAAACACCTGAAACGGATAATTCCGGTGACATCCCGGTTTCGGATTTTTTTACTAACACAATACTTTTTCTACACCTACAGTATAGATGAGAAAAAGTAAAAAAAATCAAAAGAAAACGAATACTTGTTTTTATTATTTTTTAAAGTTATGAATATTAATTTCTGATTGATTCTTCACTATTTTTTTATCCTCGACAAAGTCACTATGTTTTATGTTAAATCGACTTACCGCGTTATTAAATATACTTTCATAAAAGATCTTTGGATAAAGTTATTATTGTAGGGTGGATAAAGTAGCGGAAGGACCCTAAAATGAGGGAAGTAGCAGTTCCGTACCTGGAAATACTAATTTAAAAAGGTAAATAGGACTTACCAGACAAACACCATTCCAAATAATCATTTTCTTTAATAACCTGCCAGTTAACTTCTCCATACTTATCAACTAAGTCTTGAGTTTCTTTTGTCAATCTGGTTAAAATATCTTTATTTTTACATAGTTCCAACATAAGACAACTTAGAATCGTCTTCAATGGATCCAATCCAGCAATTAAAAATAAGAAAGCTTGTGAGACAAGAATATGATCCGTGATTTCTGAAAAGAAAGAGCAATACGCCAATCAAAGTATTCGAGGAACTATATTTTATGGGAGACTTAATTTTTTAAAATTATTTTTTACATACAGGTTATAAATATATATACTAGCCTGAAACTCCCCTTGAACCTAGAAATATATACAAAAAATTAAATTACAAAATTGTATCCCCAAGTCAAATAATATTAAATATGAGCAAAAAGAGATAAAAATAAAATATATAAATATTTTAATTAATTCTTTTCAGGAGATTTTCAATAATCAGGGGATTTCAGGGATACAGCAACGGATTAGACTCCATTTATAAAATGTCTTAACAATTTTTTATATGATTTTTAATGACTTTTTAAATATTTTAATGACATGGCAAAATGGCCCACTCAAAATATTTTAAAAAAGAGATGTTTTCATGGAATCATGGTTTCTGATTTTTTAGGTGAACACTGTACTTTTCCTTTATACTTCAGTAGTAGGGTATTTTTCTATATAAAAATAAAAAAAAATATTTGCAAGGATAGCAGTGCGCTTATTTCATGTTATATTGCTTATGACATGAAATAAGCGCAATGCTATCCTTGATTAAGATTTGCTATCTTAAGCGACTTTCTTTGTAAGGGTCTTTTCATTAAACATATAAGAGCTTGACTTTTAGTCTCATTCAGGGTCAAAGCATTAGTTGAAAACCAATTATATGCTTCTTTACAGTTTTACTCTGGATTAACATTTAATTTATATCAGCATCTCTTACAAGCTATGCAGTACAGTCTGCATACCTTACATACTTATGATTATTATCTGGCAAAATATCAGCTGCAATGGTAAAAACACAGATGGCTAATAATAAAAATTACAAAAAATGATCCTCAGGAGAAATGATAAAACTCAAGGTTTAAATGTTTAATTACATTTCTTAATTGTATTTCATACATTTTTAAATCTTCAATTACAACCAAATGATGAATTTATCCTTCTATACACGGTGCTTTTGTGTGTGCCTACCAAGAGATCCTCGACATTATAATTTCCCGAAAACAAAAATCGGCGACAATTACATCCCAACAAAGTTGTTTGTAGTGACAAACTTATAGCTAGAGATGGAAATAGTTTAATAAATGGTCATTCATTACTATTTCAACAGAATAGGTAAGGAGCTAAGTGTAGTATAGACAGGACTGCTTTCAGGAATGCAGTCTACAAAAACAATTTTGT
Organism: Microvelia longipes; assembly: GCA_018340805.1. Classification (NCBI taxonomy): domain Eukaryota; kingdom Metazoa; phylum Arthropoda; class Insecta; order Hemiptera; family Veliidae; genus Microvelia; species Microvelia longipes. The sequence goes on from JACMZG010001914.1 coordinate 20,778,471, forward strand.
GAATAGTTTTGCTTTGAATTCACTTAATAAACAGTACTTGTTTTGTACTCTAATAATTTACTAACCTATTGTTTCAGTAACGGCTGATGGTTCGCTTCCCAATTCCTCTTCATCTTCTTTAACCCACTGATTAACTTCTATTTTTCCAGTCTGTTTTAGTTGCAGCAACATTTGTATAATATCATCTTTAACCACACCAGATTTAACTCTCTCTTTAAATGTGTCTAAAATCAATCCTTCGAAATATTTTTCTTGCTCTAACGCTAATTGCGAAATATGCAACTTCGATGCTATTTTCGGGAAGAATAAGCTTAACGTGATAGCAAAAAAATTCCTTAATGTCATCTTATTAAATTTGTCCAAATTTGTTTTAAATTCTGAATTAGGGTCGGCTAACTTCTTTGGTTCAATTCCGTATATAGCTGAAGCTGACGCGCTGATTATATAAATATCTAAAATTTCATTTACTTTCAAGGCATTATTAAAATCTAAATGTGAATCGATATATTTAGACGTATTTTCGTAGCTTTTTACCATTAAAGGGAGCATCCCTTTTAATTTTCCAGAACTAAAAGCTGGAGAAACTTTAGCTCTTACACCTTTCCATGTAGTGCCGGTCATTGAAAATAGATGTTCGTCTAAGGGTCTATACTCATCAATAGGTTCACTTCTGTCCATGAAATGAGAAAAATCTTTGACAAGAACTGCTTGAATATCATCTAGATCTGTGATCAAAAGATCGGCTGCTATAAATGAGTAAACGCCGATATATTTATGGTTTTTAAACTCTAAAGTAATGTCTTTTAATATTTCTCCAAACGTTTTTTTCTTAAGAATATTTTCGAGCATATTGCCAACGAATGGATATGGTTTCCGATGCACTATACCACGTTCCGTCCAATAATTATAAATTTTAGCCCATCTTTTGTAGAGAACAAATAGAGCTCCTACTAAGATAGTTAGCAGGATAACGAAGATAGACATTTTTTACCTGGAAGATTAAATATTAATAAATAATGCAAAAACAATGTAAACCATTTTATTTAAGACTCTTTAGAGCCTTACTAAAGAGCTTAGTCATTTCTTTTGAGTAATCTTATTATAATGAACATGTTGTTAATTATTAAGGGTTCAAAATAATACTCAGGACAAGCAAGCAAAGTTTTAAACTTTATAGACGAAGTGTTATTCATTTTTTTGCTAAATATTTTAAATCATGTTTAAAAATATTTATAATTAAGGGTTTTATTACTGCCAGAGTGTAAATTTTCATAGCTACAAGTGATGTTACGGTCATTACATCTAGATTTAGTTATCGAAATGTATCGTTTTTAGATTGTTACCTAAGGCATAAAACGCTGACGTTTAACAATTCAAAGACAATAAAGATAAATGATTATATAACGATTTTATAAAACTTACTTACGATATCTCATAAGAGGTTGATATTGAATTCGACAATGGATGTTCACACGAGATGGTTTAAATGACCACTAAGATTGTTAAACGTTTGATAACCACTCCCCTGTTCCTTCTCCATCAAGCCTTGAAATCCTACTCAACTCTAAATATAGCTAAATACCACCAATTAGTTGTTTGCAAATATAATTAATATCTTTGTAAAATTATTTATAATATTTTTAATTTGTATCTAATTTAGTTTGTAACAGAATAACTAACAATCATAATAAAAACTCGGGTTCTTGTTTTGGACAAACAACCAAATTTGTCAACCGGATTGACAAATATATTTGGGGACAAACTATTAACAGCCAGAATTGTCTATGGTGAGCGAATAATTTCTACCATGGACAAAAAATGGAATTTATTAGCGGAATAGAAAAAAAAAACTTATTCCTTTCACCGTATTAATTTCCATCAATACTAATGTTTTTACTTTTTAGATAGCCCAAGAAAGCAACCCAAAGGTCTAACCCAGTAGATTGACTAATTTTGGCTTCCTGATGAAGAATCCGGTGGGATGCCATTTCTATTTGAGAACGCCTTCGAGAGTTATCGTTCGCCATACGAAAAGGGTAGAAACTCTTATATATATATATATATATATATATATATATATATATATATAATATATATATATATATATATATATATATATATATATATAATATATATATATATATACATACACACACACACACACACACACACAACACACACACACACACACACACACACACACACACACCATACAACACACACACACACACACACACACACACATATATATATATATAATATATATATATATTATATATATAACTTTTTTCGGACATATTTTTTGTTATCAGAAAGCCAATAGGAACCGATTCCACTCACTCCCACCCTCAACTTCCGTCATCCGACAACCTCATAAGCGTCATTTTCATAATGAAAATTCGTTAAAACATACTGATGTCAGAGCTCATATTGACAGCCTAAACTAGTAATGCGTTGCATCGAGAACTCACGTCAAAAGAATACATCAAATAAAATTATTTATTTAAAGCAAGCGAAGATAGTCTATCGAAACATTCGAACGCTATAACTATTTTAAAGTATAAACTCAAAAAGGCTCGCTTCGCTCGCTACAATACGTATATTTATCATAATACATAGTAAAAAAACTCGCTTCGCTCGCTAGATTGCTTATATTTATCATAATACATAGTAAAAAAAGATCGCTCGCTAGCTAGATTGCTTATATTTATAACAATACAAAAAAAAGGCTCGCTTCGCTTGCTAGATTGCGTATATTTATAATAATACATAAAAAAAGGCTCGCTTTACTCCCTAGATTGCTATATTTTCAATAATACATAATAAAAAAGGCTCGCTTTGCTCGCTAGAATGCTTATATTTATAATAATACAAAGAAAAAGAAGGCTCGCTTCGCTCGCTAGAATGCTTATATTTATCATAATACATAGTAAAAAGGCTCGCTTCGCTCGCTAGATGCTTAATATATAAAACAATTCAAAGTTAAAAAAAAGGCTCGCTTCGCCTCGCTAAGTTGCTTATATTTATAATAATACATAAAAAAAGGCTCGCTTCGCTCGCTAGAATGCTTATATTATCATAATACATTATAAAAAAGGCTCGCTTCGCTCGCTAAATGCTTATATTTATAATAATACAATGTTAAAATAAAGGCACACTTCGCTCGCTACAATACGTATATTTATCATAATACATAGTAAAAATAACTCGCTTCGCTCGCTAGATTGCTTATATTTATAATAATTCAAAGATAAAAAAAAAAACTCGTTCGCTCGCTTAGATTGCTTATATTTATAATAATACAAAGTAAAATAAAGGCTCGCTTCGCTCGCTAGATTGCGTATATTTTATAATAATACATAAAAAAGACTCGCTTCACTCGCTAAATTGCTATATTTACAATAATACATAATAAAAGAGGCTCGCTTCGCTCGCTAGATTGCTTATATTTATAATAATTCAAAGTTAAAAAAATGGCTCGCTTCGCTCGCTAGATTGCTTTTTATTTATAATTATACAAAGTTAATATAAAGGCTCACTTCGCTCGCTAGATTGCGTATATTTTATAATAGTACATAAAAAAAAGGCTCGCTTCGTTCGCTAGATTGCTTATATTTATAATAATACAAAGTAAAGATGGCTCGCTTCGCTCGCTAGAATGCTTATATTTATCATAATACATAGTAAAAAAGGCTCGCTTCGCTCGCTAGAGTGTACATGTTTATAATTATGCATACTAAAAAAGCACGCTTCGCTCGCTAAATTGCTATATTTATAATAATTCAAAGTTAAAAAAAAGACTCGCTTCGCTCGCTAGATTGCTTTATTTATAATAATACATAAATAAGGCTCGCTTCGCTCGCTAGAATGCTTATATTTATCATAATACATAGTAAAAAAGGCTCGCTTCGCTCGCTAGAGTGTACATGTTTATAATAATGCATAGTAAAAAAAGGCTCGCTTCGCTCGCTAGATTGCGTAGATTTATCATAATACAACGATATATTTTCTTTTTCTACTCTTTAAGAGCTTTAAAACGATATACAACACGATTTCGTTGATCAAAATTTTTTCTTCTGTCCGCCATATTGGCCGCCATTTTGAAATTATTTTTCGGAATATTACCAAAAACTGTACAGCTCTGACATACTGTTAATTTAATTTGTTTAAAAGAATCTAAAGTGTATTACAATAGATCTTTATCTTGTAAATTCTTATAAAATTAGGACAAAACTAAATATTATATTAAATTATGGCCGCCATAAATTATTTGAGTTCATCATTTTAGCCGCCATTTTTAAATTATTCAAAAAATTTTAAAATGTTGACCATGAAACATATATTTTCTTTTTCTAAGCTCTTTAAGAGCTTTAAAACGATATACAACACGATGTTTTCGCTCAATTTTTTTTTTATCCGGTCCGCCATATTGGCTGCCATTTTGAAAATATTTTTCGGAATATTACCAAATACTATACAGCTCTGACACATAATTAGTTTAACCTGCATACAAAATTTTATTAAAATCGGTTAATTTTTACGGCAGTTATCGCGACACGTACAAACAAACACACAAACATACAAAAAACATACGCGCCGTCCCAATCTTCTGAAATGTAAGAACTCACTTACGTTCGCTCAATAAGTTTACAACTAGAAAATAATTCTGGCGCGGTGGTCCGCATGTCGGGCGAATTTCCTTTGGATGCGTGTTTCCGTGCTTTTTTTTAAACAAATTCCTTTATTTATACAGAATTACAATATTATGTTTACAATATCTATATTAAAGGATTGAGTGCCACTCTGGAGAATTGGAGAACCCTGTGCTGTGTGGCACTTACTTATAACTAATAAAAAATAAAAAAACATGTAAAATAAAAGATCATAAATAATTTAATAAATTTAAAAATAAATATAAGTAAATAATTGATTGTTACATAATTACGTTATGGTAGTTTTAATTATATACATACTTATTTTTTTATTACATATATTAATAAAAATATTATTTTAAATAATTATTTTTAAACATAATAGTTATATTCATATTTAATTTATTTAGTTTTACTTTTAGTTTTATTAATGTTAAGTGTCAGTAAAAATAAAAGTTTACATCTACTAAATAAATAATTCCGGCGCGGTGGTCCGCTGTCGGGCAAATTTCATTTAGAATGCGTGTTTCCGTGTTAAACAACCCATTTCTTGCTTATGCAATTTCCATGCCTATTGCGTGGTTTCGGTTCATGCTTTAGAAGCTAAGCAGTTACTCAATTGTCAAGCACTGCTCGTAACTCATTTTGTCTGTATTTTCCAAAGGAAATGCGCATAATTATCTAGTTGGTTGTACAAAACTATGCCTCTAAAATTAGAAGTACGCACTATTATTTGCACTAGTTTAAAGCTTAGTTACTTATCTTTAAAGGTTTTAGCGCATTTCCTTTGGAAAATACAGACAAAATGAGTTACGAGCAGTGCTTGACAATTGAGTAACTGCTTAGGTTCTAAAGCATGAACCGGAACCACGCAATGGGCATGGTTCTTGCATAAGCAAGAAATGGGTTGTTTAGAACAGAAACACGTATTCTAAATTAAATTTGCCCGACAGCGGACCACCGCGCCGGAATTATTTCTTAAAAAGAGATTTTTTATATTTTAATAGTATTATGAGGTTTTACATGTTTTAGGCGAAGTAACAAAGTAAATACGCTATATTTTCCTGCTGATCAAATAAACGTTCGTTCTATTAACAAATAATTCTTTCGTTCTATTACAAATAAACTTTGCTAGAAGAATGTCAGTTGGCATTATTACCTCCTAACATGATCCAGAGGGGATGTAATGTTTTGAAGGATGATGCCCCACCAGATATTCCAGTTACTTTCCTCAATTACTATCAGAAGTAAGAACATATTAACATAATATGGTAGTAGCCTAGAAAGAAATTGTTCGTTTTATTTTGAATATTTTGGTGAATTTTTTTAGCAATCACAATAGATGGGATTCATTGGTGAATAACCATATAGGTTAATAGTCTGTAGCCTAGAGTTCAAAAGTTTGGTGGGCCTAAAATTTTTGGTCCTATGTATATTGAGAAATCTATACTATATATGTATATCCGTTTAGAGCCGCAAGGCTCTAAACGGGCATTATTTAAAAATGTAATAAATTAACATTACTCAACTTTAAACATGTAATTCATCATTTTAAATACAAAGGGTAACATAATACATAACATTTACATAACAAGGGTACAAGGTAACATTTATAACAGGAAGCAAGCAGGTTATTTACCAATTTAATAATTCAAGAGTATTTTTTTTAATTAAAATAAAATTCATGGTCAAATAAATGTAAAATTAAAATTAAGAGTGCAATTGAGTGATGAATAATTATGGATTTGATAAATTTCGGGGGGGGGGGGCTGAAGCCCCTTAGCCCAGAAAGATATAAAAATAATTTAAAAACATTGAACAATATACAAATATATATATATATATAATATATATATATATATATATATATATAATATATATATATATAATATATATATATATATATATATAATATATAATATATATATTATATATATATATATATATAATATATATATATATATATATATATATATAATATATATGTGTGTGTATTTACATACACAATTTTTAACATTCAGTCCCTCCCGAAATTAAATCCTGGTTACGCCACTGATCTAGGTTTAAAATATGTCCATTAGGACTCAAATTAGTCCAGAGGACTCGAGTTCTAATACCGAGCCACCAGACAGCATCACAAGTACCTATAAACAGATTTGTTGGCAGTTGGTTACCAATAGCTAAAAATCAACAAAGCAGTTTGTACTAGTGGCGCTGACTTGCAGTCAGCTCTACTTCTTAAAAAAATTTAAACTGCTTAAAAAATTTAAGGAAACCTATTTTTCTAATAATACTTTTAAGTACGGTGAGTGGCATGGCCGTTTCTTTATCATTTATAGAATGGTGGAATAGAAGAACTCGTTCAATGTGACAAGTTAGTCTTGTTCAGGAGGTACAAATGCATAGACTTTTCCTGAATAGTTTCCTCCAACAACAAAGGGAAGAGATTTATGAACAGCTATGACTGATGAACAAGTTGTCATCAAATCATCATTCCTTAGCACCCTTATCAGTGTACATTTGCATCTATTTAAACAAAAATACATCCATTATAAATTATTGTTACATTATTTTATTTTAAATTTATTATCATATGACAATAAATTTAAAATAAATTATAAATATTTATTTTATATAAAAAATTATAATATTATGATTGTATTTTAAGATATTATTGGATGGATTAAGACGCCTTTTTAAAATTAAAATCTAATATATAAAAACTACATATAGATATATACAATCAGTTTCTAGTTTCACTTGCACCTTCAATTTTCCTCACAGAACAATATAACATTAGAGTTAATGATGAAACTTATAGATAAATCTGTATTTTAGAAGCAGAAGTGCACAGAATTTCTTAAGCCTTAATATTTTGTGAAAATAGTAAAGCAATCGTGTGGTAAATAACCACTCAAAAGAATTAAAGTTAAAAAGCTTGAATTTTAAGCTCCAAATAAAAAATCTCTTTAAAAATGCCCTAAAAAGATGGCGTTACCTAGTATGTCATTAATTAAACAGAAAGTTTAAATAATAGCAGGTAAATAAAGAGAAACAGTAAGGATAATTAACTTGCTTATAGAGGCAACAATAGTTATCTGCACAGCAGTTTTAATTGTTTTTCCATTGCTGTCTATTATTTGCCATCTTTTAACGTTTACATATTTCCTGTCTATACATATTGATGATAGAAGCAACATACCCTTGGTGGCTTCAAACGGCTACCTATATGAAATATATCATCCCTAGCTGGATACCACTGAGCTTTAAATGCACTCAACTTCCCTGTGTGATTATTATGTGGGGTTGACACTGCAACATTAAATTTAAAAATATCATTCTTCAAAATCACTTTGAATAGTAACAAAAAATGAGCACACTATCCTGAAAATATACAAAAGAAGAAAACAAATTATATCTCCAGAGACGGTGTATAATGTTAAGTTTATTAACAAGTTTTTAGGGAGTAAAGCACTTTTCACTCCCAAGGGAGAAATTGGGTTATTAGAGCTAATTATACCAATTTTTTTGGTATTCTTTAAATTTATACAGGTGACCGATCAATTTTTTGCAATTTTCCCGGGGGTGACACCCCCAAAATTTATAAGGGCCAAAAAAATATTTTTTTATTGGTTCAAAATCCGTTTCGGGTCAGAAGAAGTTGTTTGGAGCAATAAAAAATATTTTGATTTTTTTGGTGGCAGCCCCCTAAATTTATGAGGGGTCCGACCCAAAAAAATTAGAATAAAATAAAACAAACATGTTAAAATAAAATCAACATCTGGGGATAAAATCTTGTATGCACCTTGGGAGTAAAATGCTATTTTTCCCCTCCCAATTACCTTTATAGTTAATAGTTATAACTCTCTGCTTTGCCTTGGGAATTAAACACATAAATCTCTCGGCTTCGCCTCGGGAGATAATACTTATAACTCCCTGGGCTTTGCCTCGGGAATTAAACACATTAACCTCGGCTTCGCCTCGGGAGTTAATACTTATAACTCCCTGGGCTTTGCCTCGGGAATTAAAACACATTAACCTCGGCTTCGCCTCGGGAGTTAAATACTTAGAAACCAATTAACTGCTCAGGGAAATAATAGCATTCTTTACTCCCTTGGTGCATAAATAACTATTACAACACATATAATAAATACGGGCCCGTAGCCGCTATGGTCCTGTAGCGGCGTCGGCCACATATTTGTTGTTTTGTTTTATGTGTTGTTTCATTATTGTTCTTGTTACATGACATTTGGCCATGTATCTAGCGAATTTTCACAGGCTCTTCATACAGGCCCGCTTCGCGGGCTGAGCCGCTTTTTCACAATTTTGATTTTATTAATTGAGATTTTATAAATACTCTATTATTAATAGTATGCTATAATATTAAAATTAAGAAGCATTATAAACAAAAATACGGGCCTTCGGCCCGTAGCCGCTACGCGGCCTCCCACAGTGTTGTTGTTTTGTATTATCTATGGTTTCATAATCGTTTCTTGTTACATGGCATTTTGCCACGTATTAAGAAGCGTGCAATCTCATAAGCGTCATTTTCATAATGAAAATTCGCTAATATATTCATGATTTTTGTTTTTAAATAAAAATGCCGTTTCCGTCACTTACGATTGTCTGATTAAGCTGAAACCGGTCGCAATCGTTTTAGAATGACTTCGACCATATAAAGACTACTTCCAGGTTTTTTCGCTTTACGGGCCTGCTTTGCTCGGCGTGTAAAAGAACATTTTTAAATACATACAAACTAATAGAAATTGTGAGTTGCTTTGTCATGAAACAAAAATAAATTTTTACAAAGTAAGAACATTTAACTGTGAGGAAATACAGTAACAGAAACAGGGTTCTAAAGGACACATCTAACATTAACATGTGTTATAAGCTTTAATTACATAAATTACCTTTTAGTTGGGGCTGGTTAATATCAGTTGAATCGTGTACTTTAATTGAATCATCATAACAAGTAGTGACAATATTGATGCCACTGTGGCAGAAGAAAGAACTTGTCAACTCTTTAGGGAATTCAAGGTGACAAATTTGGTTCCCATTTCTATGATCAAATATTTTTGCTCCGCAATTCCTATAAATAAATTTTCACATAGAAATTTTAAACAGTCAAAAAAGTTTTCTCAATTTTTAGAACAGTGCAAAGATATTAGAAATAAGTTGCCCACCAAAACATTATAATCACTTTTATTTAATTAATTTTTTTGAAGAAATATATTATTAATAATTATTTTGTTCAAAGGAAAGATTTCCCAAGTATAATAATTGCTTTCTTAATTGGAGGGGATTGGCCAAACCACTGCCTAGATTATATACAAACATGCTAATGTTTAATTTAAATGGTTTAAATTAGCGTAGCGCCGTAGCCGCTACGCGGCCTCGGCGCGCCTCGTCTTCTCGGCCGGGGGCCTCCCAGTGACCGCTTCGCGGCTACATTGTTGTTGTTTTGTATTAATGTATGGTTTCACTGTCGTATCTTGTTACATGGCATTTTGCCACGTATTTAGCGAATTTTCACAGCCTCGTTTCACAGGCCCGCTCCGCGGGCCTGTGAAACGATTTGTGAGATGCTTTCTCACAAATTTGATTTTATTAATCCTCTATTATTAATAGTAAGCAATATTACAGTTAACAAGCAATATAAGAAATAATAAGTATATTTAAATACATAACTAATACGTTTTTTATAGAGGTATAAAGAATACAAGAAAAAAATCCACACGTTGCAACTGTTGGTAACCTTGTATAAAGGGTAAGAAAAGATTATAGTTTCATCAGCTTTAGTTGTCGTCGACTATACAAAAGGGTATAAACTCTTACATACATTTATGATTGTTTATACAATTTAAAGAAAATGTCAAATTTGATTTGTAAACAAATTGTTTATTTGAGTAAAATCTTAAGGTTGAAAAAAATATATTCATGATTATTTAAAATAAAAATAC